>JAGXJF010000352.1:55000-655000 GCA_019208055.1 Stipa capillata | reverse complement strand
AGAATGACGTTTCACCTGTTGCCTGACTATTGGTGGTCCGGAGTGCCCAAAGGATGGACGGTAACTCGGAGACCCATGCCTTAGCGTGGGCGGAGATGTGGTCGAAGACATGGGCTTTCATAGCCTGGGATACAAGTTCGTTGGCACGCTCGACCTGTCTCTTGCTCTGTAGATGAGCTATGGAGGCAAAACAGATCCTAATGCCTAGACTTGCATAGTACTCAGTGAATGCCTCACTGGAGAACTGAGTGCAGTTACCAGTGATGATCCTACTTGGGACATCGAACCTGGAAACAATGTTCTTCATGATGAATCGTTTGGTGGCTTCCAAAGTGATCTTCTCAACTGGCTCAGCTTTGATCCATTTGGTGAAGGTATCAATGCCGATGAAGTGGAACTTGGAGCCCCTGGGTGAGACCAGGAAGGGGCCCAAAATATCCAGCCCCCATGTCGCGAATGGCCATGACAGGGGTATCATCTGTAAGGCTTGAGCGGGTTGGTGAACACACCTACTATGGAATTGGCATTGACTGCAGTGCCTAACCAACTCCCTCGCATCATGGAGAGCCATAGGCCAATAGAAACCTTATCTAAAAGTCTTTCTAACTAGGGTTCGGAAGGAAGCTAAGCTCTGCACACCCCTCCATGGATCTCTTTGAGTAATTTGATACACTGCTTCCGAGTGATGCACTGCATGAGCACTCCGTGGGCGCCTCTATGGTAGAGGATGCTATTGACCAGGGAATACATCTGACCCTACGGGCAATTTGCTCTCCTAGTGCCTCGTTCTCGGGCGTATCTTGATTTTGAAGGTACTGGTGGATGGGGTCCATCCATGATTCTTCTCAATCAAGTGGAGTGATGAGTTCTCTTCAATAGGCTCCTCTGCTACTCCTCGTGGAGCGTCAATACCTGGTGACATCCTGAGCTAACTATCCACCACTCCCTTGGCCATGTCATCTATGGACATCATGGCACTTACCATGTCATCCACCGATGTCGCGGATGTCGTTGAGATCTCGAGTCCGATGAATTTCTTTTTTAGCCTCCTCACCTCTGGAAGGTAAGCTGTCATGGTCTTATCCGAGGTTTGATAGTCCTTACTCGCTTCACCACCAGCTATGAGTCTCACTCACGAGTAGGCGAGGGCAAAAGCTAATCGGAGTCTAGTGAGCAAACCTTCATAATCAGCCACACTATTGGTGGCAGGGAAGTCAATTGCAATACATATTGTAGGCAATCTCTAGTTGGTGATGTGAGAACGATCCCAGCCCCCGAGCCTTGAAGTGTGAGTGAGCCGTTGAAGTGCAACTTCCAGACATCCGAGTTGTTGGGTAACACTTGCTGAGGCTCGGTCCACTCGGTGACAAAGTCGACGAGGGCCTGTGACTTGATTGCATACGTGGGGTAAAGCGGATGTTGAACTTGCGGAGTTTGATAGCCCACTTGGCAATTCGGCTAATAGCATCTCTGTTGTGAAGGACGTTGCCAAGGGGGAAGGTGGATGGTATGATGATCTTGTGAGCCTGGAAATAGTGTCATAATTTGCGAGAGACTGTGACTACCATGTAGAGTAACTTTTGGGCTTACGGGTAGCACTCCTTTGGTCTGTGGAGGACTTCACTGATGTAGTACACAAGTCACTAAATCTTCTCTCGCTTGTCAGGATCGTCACGTTTCACCACTAATAACTTGTTGACAGCTTGTGGCCCGGCGGCGACGTACAACTTTAGCTCTTCCTCTAGGTCGAGAGCGACCAGCACAGGGGGGAATGTAAAATAACTTTTGAGATCTTGGAATGCCTTTTCTGATTCGTCTGACCATGTGATGCCGTCATGTTGTCGTAGCAGTTTGAAAAAAGGTCGCCTCTGGTCTCTGAGACAAGATATGAAATGGCTGAGTGCAGCCATGCATCCGGTTAGCCTTTGGACTTCTCGGACTGATCTGGGAGATTGCATCTCTATGATTGCTCTGATATTCTCGGGATTGGCTTCAATTTCTCAATCTGAAACAAAGAAACTGAGTAGCTTTCTAGCATCGACTCCGAATGCGCACTTCTCGAGATTGAGCATAATCTGGTTCCTTCGTAAATTTGTGAAGGTCTCGAGTAAGTCACCGAAACGGACTTCTTTTTTCTTAGACTTGCCGACAAGGTCATCGACATAGGCTTCGATGTTGTGGCCAATCTAGTCATGTACAGCAAGTTGCATTCCACGCTGATATGTAGCTCCAGCGTTTTTTAACCCAAAAGGAATTTTTGTATAACAAAATACCCCAATGGAGTTACAAAGGAGGTTTTCTCCTCATCTTCTAGACACATGTTGATCTAGTGGTAATCAGAGTATGCGTCGAGAAGGCATAGATAGTCGCATCCGAAGGTGGATTCAACTATCTGATCTATTCGAGGGTAGAGGGAATGCGTCTTTTGGGCAGGCTTTGTTGAGGTCAGTGAAGTCCACACACATGTGCAACTTTCCGTTTTCCTTCCGAACCATGACTGGATTGTCCAGCCACTCGGGGTGATCAACCTCTTAGATGAAGCCTGCCTTCAAGAGCTTTTCAATTTCTACATTGATGGCTTCTTTTCAGTTGGAAGCAAACCGCCGAAGTTTCTGTTTGACCGGCTTGGCGTCAGGATGGATCGCTAGCCGGTGCTCGATCACCTCCCTATGGATTCCAGGCATGTCAGACGGTTGCCATGCGAATACGTCTGCATTTTCCTGGAGGAAGGTGATGAGCACAAATTCCTATTTAGGATCCTAGTTGGAGCCGATTCGGATGCACTTGGATGGCTCCTCTTGATCCAGGGGAACTAACTTCACCTCACCGTGAGTTCTTACGGCTGCCTTAGGCCTTGAGTGTTTGATGTCCTTGTCGGCGTGGTGCTGATCGGCTAGATCAAGATTTCGCTTATCACAGTGCAAGCCTGTTTCTGGGCAACCATGGATCGTGATAACACCCTTAGGGCTTGGAATCTTCATGCACTGATAAGCATAGTATGCAGCAGCCATGAATTTTGCGAGGGTCGGTCATCCTAAGATAGCGTTGTATGCTATCTTGAAATCGACCACGTCAAACCAAACTTTCTCTGTTCGGAAATTGTCGAGTTTGCCAAAAGTGATGTGGAGCGTGATCTGTCTGATTGGCGTAGCTGAGGACCCGAGCATAATACCATGGAAGGCCGATGTCACAGTTTTGATGGATGAGTGAGGAATCTGCATTGAGTCAAACACATAGGTGAAAAGGACGTTCAAAGAGCTTCCTCAGACTAGAAGTACTCGGGAAACTTTGACGTTGTTGATGGTCGGTTCGGGAACCATCCTAGTCAGACAAAGTTCTCGGGGCAGTCGGCTTGGTTGAAAGAGATCTGGATCTCCAATTACTTGATCGTCTGGCGAGTTGGAGGTATTGTAGTGAGAACTTCTCGAGCTACTATCTTGAATTGCCTCTTCGACTCGTAAGTTGGACCACTAAGAATTGACTCGAGTTTAGATACATCCCTCGCAAGGATAACTGCCTTGTCGATAAGCTTGTCGGACTAGCATCCCCATGGTCGGCGCCATCTATCGATGATCGATAAACCGCTGATCTTATGTAATACGTGGAGAAGAAAGAAAAGGAGATCGTATCCGAAGCTGATCACGAATCCTCCCTTAGGATAATAACCCTATGTCTTGTTAGCTTATATTGATCACAAGACAAACTACAAGGGGGTGATGGCAAACTTCCCCAGCAAACGTTCTAGCCCTCCACGGAATAAAGGCAAGCCTCAAGCCAAGACAGAGTAGATTGGCAAGATTTGGTGTGACTCCGATCACTTGATCATCTGGCGAGTCAAAGTATTGTAGCAAAAATTTCTCGAGCTACTGTCTTGAATTGCCTCTTGGACTCGTAAGACACTGAGCCCCCGAACATGTGGTCTACATTTCATTGCTCATTCTGGTAAGGCGCCTGATTGGACTTGTTGCCGGAACTGGTTCCTCGGTTTTGATTCGTGACTTGAGGTCTCTTGCCTTTAAACTTCTCAGCCTCCATTTGGACATACTTCTTGAAAGACCTGGCACTGGCAAAGACCATGCTTGTCAGTCTGGTGGAAGTCACACCAAATCTTGCCGGTCTACTCTGTCTTGGCTTGAGTCTTGCCTTAGTTCCGTGGTGGGCCAAAATGCTTGCTAGGGAAGTTTGCCATCACCTCCCCTGTTCTTTGCCTCTTGTCACGGTCTTCTTTGGAGGCCTTCTTTTTATGCTTCCTCTTTGGAGAATTATCATGGCGTCCGGCTATGGGTGCTCGATGCCTTGATCCCATTCGTTGATGACTGGAGAGCTTCTTCGGCGCTGGTCACCTTGTAGGTGAGTTCCATAAGCTCCTCTACTATCTTTGGGATAGACATGGCCACTTCCTCCAAGTACCTTTTGTTCCTGCAACCTCAAACAAAAGCTTGAATAACTTCATGATCGGTTACCTTGGGTATGGTGTTGCGGACATTGCCGAATCATTTGGTGTACTCGTGCAAGGCTTCTCCTTTTTCTTGGAAGACTCAGAAGAGGTCATCAGGCTTCCCGGGATGCACGTATGTGCCCTGGAAGTTTCCCTAGAAAGCGGTTTCAAAGTTATTCCCATGAGCGAATTGATCCGGGTTGTAGATTGGTCAATCAGGTCCTAGCTGGTCCTTTGAGAGCAGTTGGGAGATAATTGGCCATAACCTTTTCATTCCCTCCTGCGGCCTTGCTGGTTGTTGTGTAGATCTGTAAGAATTCGGCAGGATCTGTTGTACCATCGTACTTCTTGATCGATCTTGGTTTGAACCGAGAAGGCCAGCAAACCCTTCTTAGATCCGAGGAAAAAGCTTGGCAACCATGGATTGCTCCACGAGTAGTTCTGTTACTCGGAGTCCCGGAGATTGTCCTCGATCTCGGTCTTGATACTTAGAAGTATGGTGACTAGGAGACCAGTTTGGAGAAGTCCTTGAGCCTTTCCCGTGCCTAGGTATCCTCGTAGGTTGCCTATCAAGTGATTTGGGATGGGCGTAATCCTGTAGTGACATGGTAATTCATCATTACGGGGAGATCTTCCTCGGTGATACTGCCTTTCGTGGTTGGCCTATTCATGAGAAGCATTGGAACGGTGGAATTGTGTTTAACAACCTTGCGATGTGAGGACTTGGCTTGGTCTTGAGCTTGGAGGATATCGTTCTCTATATTGATCAACCATTGCTTCCCTGCTGGGGATGTGAGATCCACTGTAGGGGGTTGTTTGAGTTGTTGTCGAACCATGGAGAGATGCCTAGCGGCCCTTGAACCGAAGAGATCCGCATCTCTCAGAATTGGAGTTCCTTCTCGATTGTCAGGACTGTCTGCTTGAGAAGCCCTAGGGTCAACAGGAGGAATCATGGTGTCTAGAGGCGGATCATCCTCTACATTGTCATGCTGAGATCCGTTCTCGATTATGAAAATTTCTCGTGGATCTCGTCCCACGGAAGTAGAATCTAGATCCATCTATAGATCTATCTTCGGAGGTAACCTCCGGAAATTTTAGTTGGCCATCTGGGTGGTCGGAACATGCGGATGATAACCCTGACATAGGGCTCGCGTGGTTACCCTGATGGTCATGGGATCAGAAGTCGACCCCATAAGCTCAGGTGTACTCGTCCATCAACTGATGTACATCGTTGTCAAACTCATTGTCAGATGAGAGATTGTCGAGATCTACTCAGTCATTCATCGACTCCTAATCGGTCGGAGGGGTGAAGTTGTAGCAAAACCCCTCGTCCGAGAAGCCGGTTCTTGCCACTGCTTATGGTGCAGATGCCAATGGTGATTCGTTGGAATCAACAACCATGATCCCCACGGTCGGTGCCATCTGTCGATGATTGGTAAACCGTCGATCTTACGTAATACGTGGAGATGAAAGAGAAGGGGATCGTATCCAGAAGCTGATCACGAATTCGGCCACTTGCGACAAGATTTGTACAGGTTCGAGCCTCCCTTAGGATAATAACCCTACATTCTGTTGGCTTATATTGATCATGAGAAAAAGTACAAGGGGGTGTGTCTAGTCCTAGGTGGGATCTACAACTAGTCAGATGTGGTTGTCGAGGATGATCTTTCCTCCTACTTGCTCGGAATTTGTCAAGCTAATCTTCTGGCTTCACTCTGATGTTTAGGCTTGAATAATCTAAGGCAAGATATCCTCTCCAAAGGCCCTCGGGATCCTTTTATAGAGGGTATACCATATCATAAGAGATACCCTTTGCCCCACGCATCTAACCAGCTCGCGTGGTTCACCGGTTCCACCGACGTCGGACACGTCCCCGAGTAGGATTCTATCTTCCTTAAATGTTGGGGTTGACTGCCCAGTTTAAGGAGTCCCAGATACTTACGGGTGGTTTCCTTATCGATCTAGAGTCCTTCTTCGAGGTACATGCCTTTCAGGGTAGTTAGGATACTCCTAGGCCTTTGTGGATTCGTATATGGATATTGTCATCATATACAGTAGTTGTACACTACTCATCGTCACTTATGTTAGCCTATATTTCATCTTGATTCATCATACTCGATTTCTATGCATCCTCACATCGCTTTAAGTACTTCCTTAGGCCTGAATTCCTTCTTGGAGGTATTGGGTCTCTTGTCGGTGTTTCGGCTAGTTGGAATTCCTCATGACCAAACTTGGAGTTATTATATGTATCTTTGTTCAATTACCAGGCAAGCAAAGAGTTGTTTGCTTGTTATGTAGTCATTCAATTCTATGCTCGTATGTTTAATTTCGTTGATTGTGCAATGTCTTCTCTAGCTCACATAGGATTGAATGGCAACCGATCCCTTGTTGTGGAAATGCTTAAACTGACATCTAATACAACCTGGACTTGTGTGTAAGAGTGACGAGGGGGCAGTGATAGTGTCAACCTGGGGGTGAATTGGTCTATCAACACCATTCACTAGGTAACTTAGTCTATCAACACTAGTTACCAGTCATCATGGTTATGGGTTGACACTCGATTACCCTCTATCAGCTGATAAAATGATGGGTGGTGATAGTGAACCTGGGGATGAAATGATCTGTTAACACCATTCGTCAAGTAACTTGGTCTGTCAACACCAGTTACCACTCGTCGTGGTTACGGGTTGATCACTTGATTACTCCTATCAGCCGCACGTGAATCATGACCCCATTGAAAGTCTTTCTGGAATGGATATCATCCTCTTGGGGCCTTGCAACCACCATTTGGGGAACCCCGGAACACTTACCGATGATGTTAACAATTGGCATTTTGCATGTGAACTTGTTTATAAATTGGCATGTCTATGCCTTGATGATTTGGCATGTTTGTGCCTGGTATGTCTATGCCCTATTGTCGTGGCATGTCGATGCCTTGAAATCGTGGCATGTCTATACCTTAATGACTTTGACAAATTGGGAACTCATTAGGTCATGAGTCTGTTTGTTGTTATTATCTTGTTATGTTCTTCTGTTAAATGCGATACTATTTCTGTTCTTATCGTCTTATGCCATGTTAATTTTCAATCTAGTATGCGAGGTTGTTTTAATTACTTCAAGCGCAACTTAGTCTTGCGAGTACGAAATTACTCATTAGAACTCATTCCAATTTAATTTGGCAGGTGAATTGATCAAGTTGAGTATCATGTTTACTGCTTGTTTTGTTTATGGAGTCGGCAAAAAGATCTCTTGGGTACTTAAAGGATTTTGACGATGGTCCCATGGACTATCGAGTTTGTTGTTTTGTTTATGCTTCTACTGTTAGTTTTGATGTAGCAAGTTGATATTTTGTGACTTTCGGGTCTTTCGTGTTGTGATTATTTATATTGCCCAAACATGAGGAATGTGATCTATTGTTTCTATTAAACCTTACTTTAGATTTTGTGTTATGGTTTCCAAGTTGTTCACAACATCCCTTCATACACAATGCGTGAATGATATGAAGTGTATGAGATGACAATAGAGAATTGGTATCAGTAACTTGTACGACATTGGTAATCACTTTAGTTGAGTGACCTGCTAGCTGAGATGCTATTGCCGGCTAGGCAGGTAGGGTATCTCTGTCAAGCTTTCGAGCGATCCACTAGTCTACACTTCAGCTAGCTAGGTTAGGGTGTGGAGATAGGTATCGGGCTCCTCAAAGTGATTGCGATGATCGTACCAGAATACAGGTGCCAAGCCTCTACGAGGGTGTTGGAAATTGTGTTAGGCTTACTGAATGGTGTTTGCTTTTGGCCGGCTTGACCAACAGTGATACATATGACCACGCGTGCGTATGCTATTTTGGTCTGGTGTTTGATCACCCAATGGTGAATGCATACGACAATTGTGGTGAGCATATGGTATGTTGAGTGGTTCCTCGGTCTTTGGCGATACAGCATTCCTTTAGGTCAAGCGTGATTTCGGGCCTAGGCAGCTTGATATCAGAGCCGAGCTAACTGTAGGTAAACTTCGTAGATGGTCGTTAGTTAAGGACTTGATATTGCAAAAAGTATTTATAAAACTAAAAGTGAGGTTATGAAAAACAACAAGTAAGGTTCTATTTACTCCTTATCCCTTTCAGCCTTAGATCTGAATTTCTTCTTGTCTAATTCATTTTGGTTGCAAAAGTTTTACATATTCTCATCTCCTCTTGCTTTCCTATGCAAGATGCTCTTCAAAGCTTAGGTGATTACTACTCGTGGATTTTCTATGAGTGGCGTACCGGGAACTTCCTTTTTTGTGTTTCCATGTCTCCACTTTCACCAAATCCAGATTCACTTCTATTTCATCTCCACCCTGATTTTGATGTCACCCAGGTGCCGCCGTTGCTCTTGTAGGGCATGCGGGCACCAAGTCATCTAATTATGTATTCTCTCAGAACTTCCATTTCAAAGTTTACTAGTGTGGCCGTCTATCACTACTTGAAGATCCATTCCAAGCCTCCATTGAGGACTGCTATTGTGTGAATGCCATGGCACTTCTGCACAGAGGAGCCTCATTCCATGTGTATCGGGTTTTAGCCCCAGACAGCCATACCTACTTGGAGCAAATTTGCCATCTCATGCGATTCTTGCTGAGGTAGCTGTGTTGTCCAAAACTGCTTGGATCCCTCATAGCTGCATTCTATGGCATAATTTGGCCCTAAAATCTTCCTAAAAACTAGTGATCGAGATATTAAGTCTAGAACTGTAGTTGCGATAAAGGTTCATACCATGTGCATGCTACCGTTTCGACTTTGCGATCGCTAGCCTTATACGCACTCATTTTGAGCTCATTTCTCCTTTGAAAATGTTGCTCAAATGATGTGGGTAGCGCATGAATCCCTTGCTGTCTAGAAACCTCTCTTATGCTTCTTTCATCTATTTCCCCTTAACCTTCCTTTGGTTGCTAACATTTCATTGGCCACAATTTTTAGATCTTCACCTTTTTCATGCTCTTCTATTTTGGAGAGCCCTATCCTTACATAATTATTGTTATCTTGCTTGTGCCGCCACCCATTTTCTTATCGCCCACTTGGGTGAATATTTCGAGTGATAAGAATCTGCAACATGTCAGCATCTGGGTTGTTTACCTATGTTGTCGTTGTTAACAACATCTAAAACTCATGAACTTATGGGGAACTGACCTTAGCACCCTAGCAAGACATGCAAGTCTTCGTTTGATTTCTCTTTGCCTCGTGATAGTGAAGAGAGAGCTCAGGTCAAACTATAATGGTATGCTAGAATTCTAAATTCCTATTCCTTCACTTCTCTTTGTCGGAACCTACTCTTGATGCCGACAATTACCCTCGTGCTATCGATCAAGTTGTAACCTCCAGTCAGCCTACCTCCAACAAGTATATGCTCAATGCGCCATCTTTTCATGACTGACAACAAACCTTAAACTTGGTTGAGGCAAAGCTTGTGAAGTGCAAAGCACTAAGTATAGGCACCATTTGGATGCTTCTCCTGAAGTGATTCCTAGAAAACCTTCCCTCTCTTGACCAATCCACCGTGAGAATACGAGTCCGATGCTCGATGTAAAGATTGGGTGTCACTTCCTATTCTTCATTCCCACTTGGCTTCCCAACAATTCGCCTACCCCAACGAAACCTCTTTTTAAAGCATGATTCTTGAGAGGTCACTTCAGGGTGATATGATCTCAAGCTCGTTGTTGGAAATGTGCCCAATCTCTGATAATAGCCGTTAAGTCCATTGAGATTGAAGGCAAGGAGTAATCATGCCAAGCAGTAATAAGTTGTTTCTGGGAACCACTTGCTTGACAACTCTATTCATCCTCTTTTATTTCAGCGTAATCACCTTTGGGATCTCAAATATGGATGCCTCATGCAAGAAATGTTCATTTTGCCGCCCAAAAAATGTTTGTTCCGCCACCCAAGTGATTTTCATGAGGTGTCCCCCAAGAGGAAGACTTTGGAAGTCATCTAGGTGACACCAACAAATGTTCGTTTCGTCGTCCAAGTGATTTTCATGAGTTATATGAGCGGAACTCAAATTCTTTCCATTTTGACCCATGATCAGGCTATACTTTAGCCCATGTGCAAGTCCGGGGATCCCTAAAGCACATGTTGCTTTACTTGTTTTGAGTCGAGCAAATTGGCATCTTTCTTTTCCTTTCGACTAATATCTCCGCCTACTGCGTGAATTCTATAGAGTCGGCTTTCGTGGAGTATTCAAGTCAAAATTATCTCTTTTCTTGGATCATGTAACTATCCTGATGGTTGTGCCCATCCAACTACACATGATTCAGGAAATGATAATATAGAATGGGCAGCATGTTGAGAAGTTTCACGAATGGGCGTACCGATGTTGTCGCTCATCGAAACCTTTCCAAACCAATTTGGGTGCTCATTCCTAAATAAGTAGAAGTAAGAGGTCAATAATATGTTTTGATTCCCTCCATAATTAAATTGGAACTTCTACCATTACTCCTTAAATGCCAAAAAGGCACTCTTCGCTTAACTTTCACATCTTCACTTCAAAAATTCTCTCGGTTCTGTGTCATCAAAGGAGGATAAGTAATAACCTCTAAACCAGGACAAACGAAGCTTTGCATAGGTAAATATCCCTATCTAGTAGAGCAACCACATCTCATGGTAAAGCTTCCACGCGATTCCTAGCTAGTATTTGGGTAAGTTGTGGTCAGTCCCATCCTTGACATACCCATCAACTCCAAGTCTGAGCAATACTATCTTAACTGCTTAAGGTTGGTGCTCACAGGTTTTGTGAGCATTGTCCTAATGCCAAGTTCACAAAATGTGGATTTGGAGAGGCATCGAGCTGAACTCTTGGGTCATATGCCTTAAAACCAAGCAAAAGTTCAAGATGCCCTAATGTGGAGCTGGTATTTGGGTAATTTGTGGTCAGTCCCATCGTTGACATACCCATCAACTCCAAGTCTGAGCAATACTATCTTAACTACTTAAGGTTGGTGCTTACAGGTTCCGTGAGCATTGTCCTTATGCCAAGTTCACGAAATGTGAATTCGGAGAGGCATCGAGCTGAACTCTTGGGTCATGTGCCTTAAAACAAAGCAAAAGTTCAAGATGCCCTAATGTGGAAGTAATGGCGGGAAAGTGGGGTAGGAAACTGCGTCCACGTCATAGAGACAGATTAAGTAAGATTTAATGCATAAATGTAAATAAGACAAAAGAAATAAGATTTTGTGAGTCCATTACTTCCAGAATCTTTACATTTATATAAAAACTCTGTTAATTACATCTCTTACGATAAAACCCCTGATTAAAAATTCTAACATATCTATTAGAACAACTACAACATATGACTATTACAAAATGTAAAAGAAAATTCTCCTCGCCGTTGATGACTAACGCCTGCTTGGGGAGAGTCCGTGGGTATTTTGTAGCATCGTGCTTATGCTTTAGAGTGTATATTTTAGCATGTGGCAACATGGTGCCGATGTGTAACCGATATGAAGATTGGTTTTGATTGGTTTTGACAAGATATAGTATTTTATATTTGTGGCACATGGAGCGTATGTTTTATATATTTTTGCTTCACCTATATTACTACTTACACCGCATGGCATTAATATGACACTCGCGAGTAGCGTAACCAAAATGAAGCTTTGTGATATAGTTTTAGTGATTCTTAGCACCTATTACATGACAAGAATGATATTTATTAAGTTCTGCTTCACCTATATTACTACTAACATATGAAGCTAGATCTGAAATGAAGCTAGATTAGCTTTGGCGGAGCATGGCGTTTATGATTTTCGGCCTGTGCATGCTATATGTGGCATATATTTTTTATATGACTTTTCTCCACTTGTATTACTACTACATTGTGTACTGCTAATCTAGCGCCCGCGTGTAGTGTGACCAAAATAGAATTTGGTTTTCTCCTTGTGTGTATTACTAACGCCGCGTGGTGCTAATATGGCACCCACGTGTAGCGTAACCAAACAAGGAGTAGATTACATGTTGTTATATATTTTTCCATTACCCATGTTATAGTATTTGTGATTTAACATTTTTTTATGCTCAACTTTCCCGTGCTTTATCTTTGCGGTGCACATTTTATACCTATCTTGATTTGTATCCATTTTGAGGACCAAACCAAGAACAAGGCCTCTATTCATCGCAACCTTGGTTTGTATTCATTTTGAGGACCAAACTAAGGAGAATTTCATGGGATCTTCTCACTTATTTACCCTTGATTTGTATCCATGAGTAGGGACCAAACCAAGCAACGAGGCTTAAGCACTCGTTTGATCTTGATTTAGATCGCTAACAGAACCAAGTTAAGGGAGGCGACAAAATCAAAAGAATAGGGCAACAAAGGGGAGTGGCAAAGCTCATTGGTTTGTACTGTGATGGCCGAACCAAGAGCTAAAACATCAAGAAAAGATGAAGAAGGCTCCTTGGTTTTTACCGTCATAGCTAAACCAACGGCTAGAGGGAAGACATAATCTTACCTCTTTGAAGATGCCAAACCTTCTCATCTTCCCTCCAAGCTTCACTTCTTACGTTATGTGTTTATGTGTGAGTGAACTAGAGAGGAGCAGAGTTTTGACGTCGAATGAACCAGCCCCTTTTCTCCATGCTTTTACACCTATTTGTAGAGGGATGGAAGAAGTGATGAACCACTCAAGATGGGAGTTACGGCAACTTCCTTCATTTTCTTTTCTTTCTAGAATTTCTTGTCTTGTTTGATTACCTGAGCATGTCTAGCTTCATGGGAACGTGGGCATAGTGGAGGCTGGCTGCATGCAGCCGTTTAAAAGATTGCTAGAGAAGAGATTAATGTACTCTCCTTTCTTTTTTTTCCTTGCTTATTTATTACTATCCGATATTAGTTTGCTAATGGGTGGTTACACTCCCTTTGGATCACTTCTCTGTACATGGCGACATGCAGGACACGTTGTAGATCAGTCAATGATCATGTTTAATCTCCAACATGCATGCATGTATATCTCACTCTTTAACTCCATACTTAGTTAGCTAATCATTGGTGATGTACGTCGACCATGACCCTCCACTCGCCTTTCTTTTAGAACTTGATTCATCGAGGTATTTAACACCTGTATGCATAGAGTTAACATGTGTGGAGGTGGTATGATTTTATTTGACTAATGTGTAGACCAACTGGTTATCGTCAGTTGGTTAATCAAGCTCTGATATAATAATTATTCTTGATTAATTCATAGTTAGAAGGATGTTAATTTAACTATTTAATGCACGCAGCTTAGTTTTAGTTTCTTTTCTCATGACTTAGGAGCAAGCATATTTGAGTTGCTACAAGGTCCATGTGCTTCTCTTTTAAATGCACGAAGAGATGTCCTCCATATGGCTATACGTCCCTGATATTCGGTTGACGATCCGAGTCTATATTTTACTAGCACTGATCTTTTATTATTAGTGTGATGTTCGATCAAGAGTTATTGGTTAATGTTGTACTGATTATTTTATAATATTTGCATAGTAAAGGAGTTTAGCCATTAAAATCAATTCTTTATTATATTTTTATATAGTTATCGGCTCATGTCAAAATCGATGTCAACAGGAAGCAATCCTAACTCACCCTTCAAAGCAGGAACTCTCGATGACTGACAAGTTATCATTATCACTTCATTAAGAGTTTCTCTTCCTCTGTGATGTCCATGACAAGGATGGATTCTTTTGAGCATAAGTCAATGTCTTGAGATTTTGGCATCTCAACTATTGGTCTTACCCTCGCTTGTGACTCCTCATGATATAGGTGATTAAGGTCATGCCATTAAGAAGAAGTGGACCTAAGGTTCTTATGTTGCAAATAGGGGATACAACCTAGCCATGTTAGATGGCAATTCTGGGTATTATGCCACCGATCGCTTGACAGATAACAAACATAAACCTCAGGTCAACTTGTGATAGCACTTGGTTGTGGAACCTTCCTTAGTTAAGGTAACTACCCTTATGTGTCAAGGTTGCAGTTATGAACTTACAAGACAATTTCTCTTCATAGGTATGCTCAACCTTCTCGCTGAGTTTACAAGACATCTCTCAAGTGATATTGGTGCCCTTACCCCTTTTTGTTGTGAGAGTAGTCGCCTCACATACCCAAGTGCAAGGGGGTACGCTTGCATTGATGCTCGACAGATCCTGTAATCACTTAGAAAATCTGTGCGACTACTGTTGAGGTTGTTAGTCTTCTAACACCTTGCCAGCAGCTCTGTCGTATTCCCCACGGGATCGATCTTTTCTTCTTAGTGTCCTTTGATACCTCGGCGAAACCCTTCCATTTCTGTAATTCCTTGTTACCTTCAAGGTGAAGACATTCCCTTGAGATCTAGGCTTCACCCTCATTGACGAATGATCTGTCCCACTTTGTTAGTGCAAATTTGTGCATAGTGAATTATTCATAATTGCTCCCGTACATATCATATATGCTGTGAGTGATCATTGAGTATGTGGAAGTGTACTTGGTATCCAAGAATGTTTTCGTGCCCATACTAGAACGTCAATAGGGAGCCTGGCCAGCTCCTTGTTGATGGCACTACATGTAGTATGGAATTATTTTTAGGTCCTGACAATTCCTAAATTATCACCACACGCAGTATAACATTACCAAGGTATTTCAAAATGAAATCATATGCCTTGTTGTTACACACAACATTCCCATCTAATCATTCCTCAAATGAACCTTAAACGTAATGCCGCAAGCTTTAATGCTTATGAGTGTCCCAATTCTTTCCTTCCATAATGCTATGAATGGCTGAAAGCATCTAATGGACCAAGACCCCTCTTCCAACTCCTTATGGTTCCATCGATGTCGATTCCTCCTCGAAATCTCTTATCAGAATTATTCTCATCCCTTCTCCTTTGGTTCAACTCTTCCTTATTTTCGAGTTGAAGTAATCATAAATAGATATTCCAACTGCTTCAAAGTCATCATTCCTGCCATCTTCATCATGCCTTCCTTGAGTAAGAATAGTTGTTCATACTAGCTTCTCTCACTCAATCCAACAATCTTGAATTCTGAATTTGCAGGACTGAGCATCGTCTCTACATTCCTCAGCTACTGCTATTTTCTCCCTTATTTCCCCAAATAGTCAGGTATAGAGCCAAGACGCTGTTACTACTAAAGGTAGTAACTTGATCTGATTTTCTCTTTCCAGAACTGGTGTAAAAGATGATAAGTGATTCCGTCCTTCCGTTATCGACAACCTAGTAGGTTTGATCACTCCGAAGATGAAGATTAGCTACGACCCAAACATTCCTCTCTTTTCTCTAACCGTTAGGAATCTCGGGACGAGATTCTTTTAAGGGGAGTTAGGTTTTGTAACGACCCCTTTTCTTAAAACATGAGATTAGTGAAGATTGTCATGTGTAAAAATAATTTTTCTCATCTCATGCATGCATTTGGGTCATTAAAAATGACTCTGCTCAAAAACCCTAAAATCTGAATCTAGAAACAACTTTAGATAAAATTTTGAAACCATATTGCTCCAAATGTCACTTCAATAATTTTGATGAGATGTAATCACTTTAGAGAAGTCATATAGATTTTTTAAGTCCTTTGAACTTGCATCGTGTATTTAAATAAATATTTTCAAAATGTGAATTATAAAATAAAGAAAACTGAAATCAGAGCCTCGTGTCCACATTGCCGAGAAAGTTGGAATAGGGTATTTACTCGCTTGATTCGGCATTCGGATGTGTCTTTTTGGATTTTGCTAATCTGACGGCCAAGATAATTTCAAAATCACACCAATAATATATATAATAAAAAATAAAATAAAACATGAATAGATAGGGGCCTAGGGGGCATCGGATTCGCCACCCCAGCCCCTATCCATTCGCACCGCCTCCTAAGGGGGACATGACCGCTGCCAGCAACTTGGACCCAGTCGCCATTCCTCCACCGCCGGCGAATGGCGCCGGTCGACCAGCCGCCACCACGCTGCCAGCCCTCCACCTGTGCACGCCTCCCACCTTAACCCCTAGCACCGCCTCCCCTTTTTTCTCCGTGCCGCTGCCCTTGGAAGAGCGACTAACGGCTAGCAGTGCCATTGTCGCAGCTCACCGAGCCACCGCCGGAGGGCCCGTGTCACCCCTTTACTCCACTGCACATCGTCTCACCGCTTCCCGCTAGGCCGATACCGCTCCTACCTCCTCTACCTCACGTGCCCTGTTGTCATCTTCGTCGTCACCATCGCAATGGTCGGCGAGCTTCTATCGGCGACCGACTGGTCCACCTCCGCCGTTCCATGGTGTTATCTCGCTCCTCCGTGTCTCCCCATCTCCACTACCTACATGTCTATGCCCTGTTGTGGTGGCATGTTAATGCCTTGAAATCATGGCATGTCTATACCTTAATGACTTTGACAAATTGGGAACTCGATAGTTCATGAGTCTATTTATTGTTATTATCTTGTTATGTTCTTCTGTTAAATGCAATCCTATTTCTGTTCGTACCGTCTTATGCCATGTTAATTTTCAATCTAGTATGTTAGGTTGTTTAATTTACTTCAAGCACAACTTAGTGTTGCAAGTACAAAAGTACTAATTGAAATTCCATTTCATTCTAATTTTGGCAGGTGAATTGATCTAGTTGAGTATCATGTTTACTGGTTGTTTTATTTACCAAGTTGGCAAAAAGATCTCTTGGGTGCTTAAAGGATTTTGACGATGTTCCCATGGCGTATCGATTTTATTGTTTATGCTTTTGCTGTTAGTTCTGATGTAGTAGCTTGATATTTTGTGACTTTCGGGTCTTTTGTGTTGTAATTATTTATATTTTCCAAACATAAGGGATGTGATCTATTATTCTGTTAAACCTTACTTTAGAGTTTGTGTTATGGCTTCCGAGTTGTCACTACGTCCCTTCATCCACTACGTGAATGATATGAAGTGTATGAAGTGATGGTAGAGAATTGGTATCTGTACCTTGTAAGACATGGGTAATCTCTTTAGTTGAGTGACCCGCTAGCTGAGATGCTATTGCCAGCTAGGCAGGGAGTGGGTATCTTGTCGAGCTTTCGAGCGATCCACTAGTCTGTGCTTCGGCTAGTTAGGTTAGGGTGTGGCCCCAGGTATCGGGCTCCTCTAAGCGACTGCGACAATCGTACCAAAATACAGGCGCCAAGCTTCTATGAGGGTATTGGAAATTGTTTTTGGCTTACTGAATGGTGTTTGCTTCTGGCTGGCTTGACCAACAGTGATATATACGACCGCCTGTGTGTATGTTATGTTGGTCTAGTGTCAGACCGCCCAACGGTGAACGCAAATGATAGTTATGGTGAGCATATGGTATGTTGAGTGGTTCCTCGGACTTTGGCAATGCTTTAGGTCAAGCGTGATTTTGGGCTCCAACGGCGCTGCTATCGCAGCAGCTAAAACAGTGAAAAATCCTAGCTGCGACAGAGATGTGGCAAGGCTATCCGGAAAGAATTGATGATAACTCGAGATCAGGGGGACGGATTGAGCTGAAATTTTAATCGTGGACTCCTTGAATTATGCCTTATTTTCTGGCATTTTTTTAGATATTTCTGGGCACTATTTTTTGAGTCCTAATTGAGCTTATATTCAAATTCAGAAGCCAAACGAGTGGGATTTTATTTTCCTGTCCGAGTATGTGTGGAGGTCGTGGCCTGGGTCCTTCTTAAGCACAAGGGTGAGGCCAGGGGGTCGGCCAAGGCTTGCCCAAGGGTCCTAGATAGAAACCAAAGAGGATTAGGCAAGCTTTAGAAAAATGACTTGAACTCCAAGCAAGCCTCAAACTTCCTTTTTTTCTTATTTTCTTTCCCTGATCAACCCAAACCTAGGCTAGATCCAATCTAGATGTCTCTCCTTCCACTTCTAGGCAGGAGCTTGCCGCGGTAGGGAGCGATGGTTGCTGCGGCAGGGAAAAAGGTGGTACGACAGGGTGCTGGTGGTGTGGTAGCAATGGTGGTGGCAGGTTGAGGGAGGCGGTGGTAAGGCGAGGATGAACATGGTGACCTGCAGCAAGATGCAAGTATGGACACGATGAACTAGATACCAAAACAAGAACTACGACCAGCAACTTTGACATGATGATGCAAACACAAATTCAACAATGGCACAAATTGGTTCCTTCAAAAAAAACAATGGCACAAATTGGTTTGTATAGCAGGGAACTAATCTACTATTTACAGATCTAAAACTATGGAAAGTAGTGAATCCTCACCGAGCAACTGTAGCTTTGATACCATTTGATAGAACTATGGGGTGGCCCGATCTTTTGATGAGAAGATAACTATCGATTTGTGCAAAGGACTTTGACAAGCCAACTACACCGTATGACGACGATGTGCCTTAGCAATCACTAAACCAACTCCGGTAGGTTATTGACGATGTTGGAAGCACGGTCAATCTGAATACATGAGGTTCTAATCCTTACAAGCAATCGAAGAACAAGTAAGAATTATGATAATAGCAATCTGAATAATGTGTATATAGATGAAGAACTAGATAAATTAGGGTTTCGAAGTAGTCTTGACAACTGGTCGTTGGACACAATTGAAGAACACAAAGTTGCAATCTAGTGAACTCTTAAGTAAACAAAATTCAAAACTAAAAAGAGCATCATAGGGGGGTATATAAAGAGAGGAGGTGACAGCCAGGGGAGTGGACACACGCCCCTAAGTCGTATGAGGCTCATGGACCCAAGTGGAGGTGGCATAGCATCTTTGGTCTCTATTTTAGAAACAACCCGAGAATGTATGATAATTGTGTGTGTGCTCATAAGGAATTTCAAGACGGGGTCAGATCCATTGGAAATTGTGTGAGATAAGCTTTTCATAGAGTCTAAGATCATCTAAATCGGAGTCCGTACGTCCAAGATATAGACGTTTGAAGTCAGGCTGTCTTAGCAATCAGAATTAGAGTCCAAAACTTTTGGAACTTGATCTCTAACTCTTTTTGGACCAAAGGTGACATGGGAAATCTTTTTGTACAATAACTATTCATGTGATACATGATAATGGTCACATGAACTCCATTTTCTTCTCCACTGTCTCATTGTTTGATCAACATGAATTTGTGTCTTGAAATCTTGATCATAGTCTTGCAGCCCCATGTCCTGTATTGAGCTTGATTATGGACTCGAGGAAGAGTGGCAACGGTTGTATCCGAAAGGGTCATCTCCTCATCAGTCGGTGGCGGTGACAGAGGCGAAGAGGCGGTGGTGGGGATGAGGGAGGCAGATGAGCCAGTGGAGGAGGGAACAAACAGAGGTGGAGGTGAGACATCGGAGCCGGTGAAAGAGGCTGAGGTGGAGCGTTGGTGGTCATGAGATAAGCCTAGGAAGCGATCTCCCCTTCATGCTTTGCTAGTTACATTAGATGCCTTCATATAAAGAGGTTGAATCCAACAACGGGCATATTTGGTGAAACTAACGTCTTCTCTTCTCCTTACCTCTGAACGTAGCTCTCTCCCTCTCAAGATCTTCAACACGTAGACAGAGGCTGCTTAAGAGTGTTAAAATGACATAGCCTTGTAGAAATCTCATTGGCATGCTGAATATTACAATTAACGAATTTTTACTTGGTACATCGTAAGTAACATGCCTAAATAATGCTTTGTTTCGTAAAAGACACGGGGCGGTGAAACATGAGATGCATATTCGAGAAAGCATATCCTCTCCTAGTTGGACGTCCTCCTACTATCAGAGCTGTTTATCTCGCTTCAAGATATGTGCTAGCCTTCTATAGAAAGACACCCCTAACTGCATTCATTCTTCGCTACGTCGTCCAGTCCCATCTCCACTTTCTCCCCCATCCTTATCTCCTCGTTCTCCTCTTTACCAAATTATCTCCCTCCCTCCCTCTCTCCAGCTCTCTCTCTCTCCCTCTCTCTCTCTTCCCCTCTCTCTCGATGACTTCGGTTAGCTTAGACCCCGCATTGCAATCTTTGACAGTCCCGCTCCCCCGCATGCCACTACCAGATTTGGGCGCCATCGTTTCCGCCCACCAGGATAGCTCAATGCTTCGTCAGCAGCTGCTCCCATGGAAGCTCGACTATTCCTCAATGGCTCCGTCCACAAGTCTTCCTCGCAGCTTCATCCACTGTGTCCTCGAATCTAGCCACAACATCTTCTGGTTACGGGCTTTCTCCCAATTTTTTCTGTTGATCTTGGTGACCTAGAAGTTCTTGAATGTAGAGTGGTACGGTTTGGTTCATGATCCGGTTTTTGTTCCCTTATGGTGAATTTTGTTTTGTACAGTTCGATTTATTTGTAGATCTTCTGTCAAATGCACATGAATTACTGTTAGACAGATTTTTCTCGGATCCAGATTTTTTCTTGTTTATGGATGGGGATATATCTTCCATCAAATACAGAGCAATTTGTCTCAAAATCCGTCTGTTCTTGTTTGTGGACGACGATCCCTTCCATGCAGTGCACATGAATTTTATTTGTCGCAGATATGTTAGTATGCGGTTCATAAATAAGAGGTTTTTGAATGGTCTATTCAAGAACCATTCATATCGTGATGGCCTAATAATTCTCAATTCTCAGATTTGTTTGCTCATGGTTTGTTCAAGAACCGATTCATGCCATGATAGAAAGTTTGTACATGGTTTTGTTCAAGAACCCATTTTTTTGTTTGCTCATCAGATGAGAGAGAGTGCATATTTTTGTTCTTGGCAATCCAACGGGTTCATGGAGTCAAGGACATTCATGTAATTTCAGAAAAATCATTATGTCCATGTAATTTCACGATCCAATATGAAACCTTGGTTTAAAATGTTCATGATCCGGTTATAATGGTGAAATTACTGAGTAATTTTAGAAAAAAAAGAACTGGTGAGAAATTAGTTCACGAATAAAATTCAGTGAGTAATTGGTTCACGACAAAATCTTAAATGGTCAACATAAATTGGTTCTGTTCGTATTTCTAGAATAATCTGGTTGTTCATGCATGTTGGATGGATTTGAGATAGAAAAGATAGGGATAATGTTGGGGACTTGGGGGCTTATGCACAACATATTTTTATTTTTATAAAGATCTAAGTTGGTGGTCGTTCATTTACCTCACCAAGACTACTCCTTAAGTTTCTAAGAAATTACCGTAATTTCTGTTCATTCTATATGGTGGATATATGTCACGATTTTATATTATAGTTAATTTGATTGATACACATTTTGAGATAATTGTTATTTAGCACAAAATTAAGGAATATGATGGCACAAGCGTTTAAATAACTCACTCGATTTTTTTTTATTTCATAGCAATGTACCTGCATTTAGCTAGTTTCCTAAATGTCATAGCAATGTACCTGCATTTAGCTAGTTTCCTAAATGTTCTAGGTACACTTCGCTTGCATTTAGTTAGATATTGTAAATGCAAAATATGCTCTGTAGTGATCCGGTTATAATGGCCAAATTGTTGAGTTATTTTAGACAAAATAGGAATTGGTGAGAAATTAGTTCATGAATAAAATTCAGTGAGTAATTGGTGCGTAATAAAATCTTAAATTGTGAACATATAAATTGGTTCGTGTCCGTATTTCTTGCATGTTGGATGGATTTGAGATGGAAAAGATAGGAATATGTTGGGGACTTAGGGCTCGTGCCAAATAGATTTTCCAAATGTACCAGATGTATTTCGGTTGTATAGGAGCACCAAAATGCAGGTTATAAATACAAAATATGCTCCAAATGACTAGCACGAATCTAGATGCACAATAAGTGGTAGAGATAGTTGATGGACCTCCGGCTAGGTAAAGAACCGCGTTGGTGCATATTATCATACTCGACGAAACAAGGCAATAGAACTGAATCGAACACTTCAGATCAATTATTTCAACACACCTAATTAACATGCCGTGCATACATCAGCTCGAGTTAGTTATGTACCAACTTAACTCCGAGATATCAAAGCGTCAAACTAGGGAGGAATTGCCTGTTTTAGCCCTATGACTGCCGTCAACGCCAGAACTGAGCCCCCTCTCATCGCAACGCCAAATCTGACGCCGCGACTGGCCAGACACGCGCCACGTGGCACATCTCGCATTGGCTGAACGCGAAGCCATCGAGCTGCGGCCCCACCACATCGCGCGCCGGCCTGTCGCGTTGGCTGGCCGCGACACTCGCCTGTCGTGTTGGCTGGCCGCGACAGGTGGGTGGGTGGGGGCCACGGTGTCGGCACCGACGCGGCGACGGGACGGCTCGCCGCTTTTTCCTTTGGCCATGCGCGTCGCTTTATTCAGTGCGGGAATCCGGGAATGGGGCACTTCCGCTTTTTGCATGCATGCCTCGCCCGCTGAGCACTCATCCGGCATAAAATCAAACGGTCACTCTCTCGCAAACACTCTCTCCCATTTCACTCTCTTCTACCCTGCTCTGCTCGGCTCTCTCCCATTTCACTCTCTTCTATGTTGCTCGACTCTGTTCAGGAGCTGTGTTCATCTCTATTTCCTGGTGCTAGAGGAGGAATAGAAAGAAGAAGAAGAAGATAGCAAAAAGAGAAGAAAAAATGTGGTAAGTAAAATTAAAATTAGTGTTTCATTTAGTACAATATATTGTAGATCAAGTGAGAATCTTGTAGTGTACGTAATTTCCTTTCATGATAATAATAATTAGTTCTAATATTAGTACAAAATTAGCGAAATGACAATATTATATATGGTAGTTAAACTTTGATGTGCTGCTACGGACAAGTATAGTGCATGATAGCTTAGTTATTAATTAGTAAAATATTAGTGGAATTGACATGTTAATTAGTTGATATTGAAATGATTAATATTAGCAGAGAGAAGATAGAGAGAAGAGAAGAAGAAATGTCGTAATTATAATCGAAATAAAGGGTTCTCGTGGTAGAGGAAATCGTAGAAGAAGTGAAATTTTGAACTTCAGGTATTTATGTTGCATAATAATAATGATTAGTTCTTATATTAGTCCAAAATTAGCTAAATAAAAATATTAGACATGGTAGTTAAACTATACTGTGCTTACCAAGATAACCATATATGCTTGTGTGTGGCTATGACAATAGTAGACATGTTAGTAAAACTACAGTGTGTTATTACTTGCATGTTTGTTGATATTGAAATGACTAATATTAGGTGAAGAAGATGAGAAGAGAAGAAGAAATGCTATAGTTATAGTTCAAATCAATGGTTCTCGCCGGACAACAAATTATAGATTAAGTGAGAAGCTTCAAGTCCAGGTAAATTATTTATTGCATGATAATAATGATTAGTTGTTATGTTAGTCCAAAATTAGCTTCGAGATATTTTATATCTGCAAATATTTGAAATGAAAAATAATGAAATAATGAAATAATGAATATGAAATAATGAAATAATGAAATAATGTTCAAATTTGCTTCGTGTGTACGTAGGTACGATGAATCAGTTGTTAGTGTTCTATGGTGAAAACATAGTACGGGATGGCCCTTGTGGCCTAGATCTGTCGCAATGCGAATACAAGGTTGCACAAATTGAAGAGCTGGAGGCTATTAGCCTGTTGAACCTGAGGAGGTGCATACGCCGTGAGTTTGATCGAGAGACAGCGCGCAAGAAGCTTGTAATAGAGGCAGTAACGTGTAGGAGTCCGGATGAAGGGTTATCTGACCCCTTCTGGGAGCTACACAAAGTGACCGGCAATGCATCATGGGCTGGGTACATGCGGCTTGTAAGCACTCCTGGAGCCGCAATGTACGGCCGACCGATGGTGTATGTTCAGTTTGTTAGGCGTCCTCTGTTGTTGACCGGTGAAGAAGGCAGCAGTGCAATTGGAGAGGGGCAACTTGACGCTATAGAAGGAGTAACTCAAGCAGTGACAGAGGGCAATCCCATGGCAGTTGAAGATCAGTTCGTCTTGAACGAAAATGCTGGTACATTTTGGTCCAGTCGTATCGACTGCTATGAAATCATACCAAACATGGCGAACGAGTTGGATAATGATGAGGAGATTGACGAAGGATCTGATGACAACGAAGAAAGAGGGGGTGGTGGTCCTTCTCAAACAGCGGTAGCGGCAGAAATGGACGAACTCAGTATACAACGCCTAGCCATCTCGCAGGAGGACAACTCGCACTGGGGCTTTGATGACTCCACGCTCATGGTCGGACAACAATTTTCAAGCAAGCATGCCGTGCAGACGGCCATCACTAAGCATGCCATCGTAATCAGTCGAGAGTATAGAACAACAAGGTCAAACCCAACAAGTTTGAAGGCTGTATGCACACGTCCGGGTTGTCTAGGAAGAGTCCGTGCAACCCAAGGAGTGGGGATTATAAAGAATTTTGAGATAACGGTGCTTGTAGATCACACATGCGAGTTAGCAGAGCCGTTGACACAACACCGCAATGTCACTACTGCATATGTGGCGGAGAAAGTGTACCACATAGTATCAGAGGATATAACAGTGGGCCCAAGGGCACTGATGTTTGACGTCGCTGATGCAGTTGGGTTTCCAGTCAGCTACAGCAAGGTCAGAAGAGCTAAGCAGAAGGTGATAGGGAGGATGTTCGGGACATACGAGGACGAGTATAACTATGTCCCAAGAATGCTCCATCAGATAGCAGAAGCAAACCCTGGTACTTACATAAACAAGCTTGATAGGCCACATCCTGATGGAGTACCCAGCCGTTTAATATTCGATCGTGTATTTTGGGCATTCAGCCAAACTATAGAGGCACTCAAGTTCTGCCGACCAATGCTCTGCATGGACGGCATAATAACAACAAACATGTCAGAAGCTTACAATGGTGTGCTTAAAGGAGTTCGGTGCCTCCCAATAACTGCCATCGTTGATGAAACCTGGACCTAGACCGTCGGTTACTTCTACAACAGATCAAGAGCTGCTAAGGAAAATATGGACAAAGAAAAACAGTGGTCCGAAGTCATGCAAAGGTACATGGATAGGAAAATTAAAAAATCTCAGAGCCATGACATCAGAGTTATTGATGGACTTAGGAGGAAGTATGAGATTCGCCTAAGGCAGAAGCATGTGCATAGTCACGTGAGAGGTGATAGAAAGCATGAATGCAAGCTTGACGCTGCTATCTGCACCTGCACCTGCAACAAGCCAACGGTGCTTCACTATCCTTGCTCGCACGTGTATAAGGCGTGCGCGCACATGAAACAGGCCTCACAGCAGTACGTGTCCCCATACTTTGACATCCACCATCTTCTGGGGACATGGAGTAGTGAATTCAGCTCGTATGGCTTAGACATGAGTTACAAGGATGTCTGGTCCGGTCTTGTGGAATGGGTCCCCAATGCAGCTCTAAAGAATCGCAAGAAGGGACACCGACAGTCGGCTCGTTTCAGGAATGATATGGACGAAAGCCAACAGGGAAAACGATGCAAGTGTAAGATTTGCAAGACATCGGGCCACACCAGAAAGAATTGCCCGAATCATCCGCGCGAACCAACTCGTAACTAGTGATTGATGTACCATTTCGTCGAGGTTGTAATAAATAATTTGAGTATAACTACGTGTGATTTGTTTAAAACTACGTGTGATTTATTTAGAATTATGTGTAATTTATTCTACGTGTGCCTAAATTTGAACCATCTGGAATATTGTATGTAATATTGTCATACCGTGCTATCATTTATTTTTTGTAACTTAAGTAACACAATCATTTTCGTACATGCAGGACATGGCGTCGTTGCCTGAATTACTCAAGCCACGGTACGACGAGCAACACAGGTGCCACTGTTGGCTTGTTGGTGGCGTTGACATTCCACCAACATTTGATCTTAGGGGACCTAGGACACACTGGGATTTAGACGAGCGATTTGTTCCACGTCTACGGGCGAGTGGACTTCTGCCATTTGCTAGGATGCTATCCATAGGCCGCTCTTTCACTCTTGACGCATGTCTTTTGTCCGCTCTAGTCGATAGGTGGAGACTCGAGACTCACACGTTCCACTTTCGCTGGGGAGAGATGACGGTGACTCTTCATGATGTGTCCATGATCACTGGTCTGCCCATCAGAGGAGAGGCAGTTGTTCCACCACCTAGGAGAGCTGACTGGAGGGAGCACTTGGGTGCGAGATTCAGAGATGAGATACCTAGAAGTGACACGGGTGCCGCCGCACGGGGTGTGCCTATCCACTGGCTTAGGAGGTTTGAGACGTGCCCAGAAGGGGCCACTGATGAGGTTGTGAGGACCCACCTTGTTGCGTACTTGTTGTTCCTCTTTGGTTGGCACATGTTTCTGACTTCACACGGTAATGTAGTTCATGCAAGCTACATCCACCTCGCTGAGTCTTTGGCTGATGCCCCGCTCGACAACTTCCCCCAATACAGCTGGGGATCTGCAGTGCTCTGTGCTCTTTACAGGGGTTTGTGCGACGCCTCACAGCACAGGAAGTCCAAAGAACCAAAACTAAATCTCGGTCATACCTTGCTTCAGTTATGGTCGTGGGAGCACTTTCCAGTTGGACGTCCACAGATCACAGATCCGGTCCACCCGTACCCCGTAGGCAAGGAATACAGCGTTGAGGCCACTATGGGGACTCGGTGGACATATGCCACGCTAGCATGGGCTCGGGAAGTGTCGGCAAGGTGCTATGTGTTCTACCACCAGGAGTTAGAGATGTTGCACCAACATGGTGTCATATGGTTCCCCTGGACAGAAGATCATATTTACAGTGTCGCGCCTGTAGGGTTGTCAGGTAAGTGTTTCATGGATATGCAGCTCTGGTTGACAACATCGCACCTGCTATTCTCACACATGGTGGAACCGTATTCACCGGGGCGTGTGATGAGACAGTTTGGTCTCTTCCAAGAGGTCCCCCCTCCAGCTAATAGAGAGCTCGCAACAAAAGTTCATGAGTAAGTCGCAATACAACTTTATAAACATTTTCATATATTTACGATGATCTTTGTAATAACCATTTTCATGTCATATTTGTAACACAGGCAGGATAGAAAAGGCAGAAAGGACGACGACTAGAGGTTGGTGCAACGTGTGTGGAAGGACGCATGGGATAACAGTGCTGCACTTGAGGTCATACGGGAAGACCGGTAAGTAACTTTTAGCTATGGGCACATATATGTAGGTAGGGAATTTTACAGTATGAAGGTATATGCAGACCGTACGACGAGCGGACTTATGACGAATACTTACGCTGGTATGTGCCGAGGACACGCACTAGGCTCACTTCTACTCTACCAGAGAGACCAGCTTCTATCACGCATTCAGAGCAACTACGGATAGGGATGGATCGGCACAGAGCTTCAGTTCGTGATGACACGGTTAGAAATCTTGTCAATTCTGAGTTAGGAATTTAAACACTGAAGTACAAGGCAATCTTTTCATGCAGTTTGATAGGGTGTTGCGCATTCAGGATACTGCCGCGTCCGTCATTCGGACAAGTCAAAATCAGGACCCCTCCCTTATACGGAAGGTGAAGCAAATGTACGAAAATGCGAAGGGCATTTTGAAGAATTTGAGATGTGGTCGATCTGATGACATAATACCAGGTGTGTTCAACATGCCGGAGCAAAGGTCCGCGCGTCCAAGTGAGGCACGATCAAGCCTGGCCGGTCCAAGTGAGGCACAACCAAGTCAGGCCCACGCCTCGCGTTCGGCTTCTGGACGTCGAGATCGAGAGGTATGTCTTCTCAAAGGTCAGAGGTTAACTTAATTATACCGATATTAACTTGACCGTACTGCTTGCGTTTGCAGCCGGATGTACGAGCTGACATGACGCTCATGCGGAACCCGTCATGGAGAGCTGGTACAGGAGTTCCCAGGACGCGCGAGCAGGGACAGAGCTCTCAGGGAGGTGCCATTAGAGAGGTACGAGTACTAAAGTATGGGTGAATCAATGAATTTTGTTGTACATGCGTAATTTTCTATCTTTTAATTAGTAAAGAAAATAAATATTAAATTTATTCTTGCTATGTAATTTATCACTTTACCCCTCAGTACGATATGGAATCCCCGTATGAGCAGGGCCAGAGCTCTTACGGAGGTGCAAGCAGAGAGGTACCAAAAATTAAATTTAACATACCAACTCTTTCCTTAAATTTAATCTCACACAATTAATTACGATTATTTTTTCCAGACAGTGCACCGCTTAGATTCGCCGATGGAAGATAGTGCCTTTCCTGTGCAGAACCCGTATTTTCATTCAAATATTTCGTACCAGTCCCTCGTTGGAGGACCTGCGTACGAGGGTGGTTCGTCTCGCGATATGGCGGAGGGCTCTGAGCGCCGTCACTGGATCGACAATTTGTTTCAAGCTGACGAGCTTCCTTACAGTCAGATTCCTACACAGCCATATCCTACGCAAGACAGTCAGCAAACTCCGCCCTACAATCTCCGGACCAACCCAACGGCGCAATCACAGTTCACCTTTTCCTCTGATCACATGCCACCAAGGCATAAGAGAGGAAGACGATGATTATCGTGATTTTGTTTATTTCTATTTAATATTTAATATTATTCTCGTTTGTATTTTTTATTAAATATCCCTTTATTTATTGAACTAGAACCGTATGTTTGTCCTCTACCTCATATGCATATTTTCAATACTACTGTGAGTCTAAAAAAATTTATTGCTCGATTTAATAGTGCGGGTAATAAAATTTTGTACGGTTCCCGCGCTATAGCAAAATTTTAAATTTTAATAGAGCTCTACAAAATTATTTGGTATTGTGCGGAAAATAAAGGTTTGGTAGACCTAGGAATTGAACCCTACACCTCGTGCTCATGTTTTTGCTCTCCAAACCAACTAGCCTAGTTAGTTTTTTTCCTCACATGATAATTTAATCAATAAATGTAAAAATTGAAATTACAAAAATTGAAAATGTTGCTGTGTGGGGGCGTTGGCCTGCGTCGCGGCCGGCCCGCGCGAAAGGCCTGGCGTCGCGGCCGGCCCACGTGAAAGTCCTGGCGTCGCGGCGGCGCGGCCCGAGCGGACGGCGTCACTCTCACCGGGCGCGACACGTCGCCGTCGCGGTGCTCCGGCGCGACGGTGGACACGCGTCGGCTGTCCCGCCAGTCGCGGCGTTAGAAGGGGCATTGTATTGGCAACGGGGCTATTTTTAGCGTTGACGACGGTCGCACAGCTAAAATTGCCATTTACCCTCAAACTAGTTAATTAAACGACAGTCCATACTTCGGGCTAAGCCTCGCTTAATTATCTTATTAATCAGCTAACTAGTTCACCACCCGACAGTTGCGGCGGACCTCGCCGGCGGCTCGACCGGCGCCCGGCGCGAGCCTCCCCATCCGTAGCGTGGACGCCGCGAAGTCGTCGAAGAAGAGGGCCACGTCGAACGCGTAGGCGGCTACGAGGCCGGCAACCTCCTCTATCCCAGTCGCCGCCGAAGCCAGCGCCTAGTCGGACGGCAGCAGGCCGTCCCCGGAGAGCAGGTTTATGTAGTACTGGTTGTCAAATGTGGCCGGTGTGGCGAGGTCCAGGTGCGCCAGCGCCGACCCCGCCGACCCCGCGCACAGCTGCTGTAGCGACTGCAGGAACCCCAGTTCCCCCGCGGCGCCGTCCGAGACGCCGACTCCGGCGATGCGCGCGCTGAACGTCGTGCACCGCGCTTTCCCCGATGGTATGCGCGCCTGCTTGCATGTACGTGCATGATGATTACAGTACATTACACGCATGTAGAAGTATAAAATTGTACGTACGCATAGAGAGCTTAATTAATTTACTATGCGAGCTTAATTAATTTACCGGAGAGGGCGACCATGTCTTTGGTGGAGAGGCCGACGTTGGTGAACTTCTGCACGAGCGTGGCGACGCCGGACGTCGGCGCGGGGAGGTTGCTGTTGGCGGCCTGCAGGCTCGCCGTGTGGCTGTCCTTCCGGCCCACCTCCATCTGCCAGCTGGGCCCACCCAACTGCACCGTGCGCAGTTTGTTGACGCGATGGCCGGTGATCAATAGTTAGTAGTTACACTTTGCACTGTTACAGCAAATGCATGCTGACTGATCAATGCATGTGTATATATAACAAGCAAACTTACTGCGACGACGGAGTCGCGCGCGGTGATTGCGAGGACGTCGACGCAGGAGACTGTCTCCGGGCACACCTGCTCCAGCTCGGTCTTGATGGCGTCGATGACCTCGTACCCCCTCAGCGAGTTGGCGTTCGGTCCTGCCGTCTTCTCGCCGATGAAGAACGGCTTGTCTTCCAGTAGCACGGAGCCGTCGCAACCCTGACAAAAGATAGCAAGAAACTCACTTTGGTGCCGGCCGGGCACGCACGGCACGTTGCATTATGAGAGAGTGGTGTAAGCGCATTAGTTCACTTACATTGACGAAGCAGTCGTGGAAGAGGACGCGGAGTAGGGATGCCGCCATGCGGGGGTCGTCGGCGACGGCCTTCTCGACGACCGCGCGGACGATCTCCTCGACGCGAGGGCAGGTGGACCGGTAGGCGTCAGCGCCGAGGGACACGTACGCCGGTGTCGGCGCTGGCGCTGGCCCCGCCGTATCCGATGCTCACGGAGGCGCCAGCGCTGCCGGTGACGCAGGACTTGTTGACGAGTGGCCTCGGCGGCAGTGGCGAGTGCTGCAAGCAGGGCGGCCAGGGAGACAGTCACGGTGGCGACCTCCATCGCAGGATCGGGCAGCGTAGAGTACGTACGTGCAGCTGCCTAGCTCAGTGGGGTGTTTCAGTGACTGATCGGTCAGTGTGGCCGCTGCTGTTTGTGACGGGGAGATGCATGGTCACCTTTATATAGACCGAACAGGGAGACAGAGAGCAGGAAATTAAGCGGCAGGCAGGCCTGTCGTGTGACCGTCAAATCATTGGTCTTTTTCTTTGCTTCTCTGTGCAACACTCAGTCGACAAATAAAATGTACAATAGACGCACCATGCATGTAAGGATTTTTAGCAGAGGGTGCGAGTGCGACTGTGCGAGTCGAAATCATTTGACAATTATGGTTCTGGACTTGATGTTAATAGCCGACGGCCTTGTCACAGACTGGAGATCGCCATGTGATGGATGGAACGTGCGTACGCCGATGATGATGTTGCATGGAAGTACTATATATAGAGCACGGTTGGCAATGGGAGCCGGTTGGAGTTTGGTAGAGCAGCTAGCGATCTCTCGGCTCATCATCACATTTGGGTCGGACTCTGAGCGGACATGAGAGAGGGAGGGGGGGAGAGAGAGAGAGAAATTCCCATGATGGCATGATGGATGCAGGTCGGTCGCAGCATGCATGCAGGTGACCAGGTCTTGCTCATGCCGTTCGGCATGCATATCATGCATGTTCAGATGCGCATCGCTCATTCGGTCTTCGATCCTCCAGTGTGTTACTTTCATAGTGTGCTGCAGTGCAGGCTGGTCAAGAGTTCGATCGAGGCTAGCTGTTGGACGACGAGCCAGAGTACGTACGTGTAGTCGGTGAAACCGTCGTCGGTGCACAGGTGCAGTGCATACATGATCTGCCTAGGTCCTCGGACTTGACATGGTCACCTATGGACCTCGCGCTTGAGATAGTGCATGTGTAAGGTGCTCCCCGCGGAGGCACAACATGCCAGCCCAATTGTTGAATCGATTTCATCAGTAGCGGAGCTAGAAATTTCAACCTGGAGGGTGAATAAACTAGCTGTTTTGCTAATGGACGGTCATTTGAAAATGCTGGCTTAAATCTCGCACTAGTATAGAATGGCACATAAACGACGGCTCATCCCAAACGGTTAACCATAGCCGTCACGTTTGCTGCACATCTCAAACGGCTCTAATTCTCTAGCCGTTTGGGATAAGTTGACCGAAAATGGACCGTTTGGGATGATATTACATCCGTGACGGTTAAAAATTTGAACCGTCTGCGATGTAATTCGTCAGTGATTGATCGGTCGATTCTGGGTTAATTAGTTGTTCTAGTTTGTGGGTTCTTGGGATTGTTTTGTAGTTGTTTTGTCCGGTGATAGAGAAGCAAAAGCGACAATATAGGAATAAGAACAGGAACAACAAATCACAGAGAACTGTGGATTGAGATTAAACGTGTATGGCAAATTTACTGAGAATTAACAGAATTTCACATAAACGAGAGACGGTATGTATTGTGCCTGCGTGGTGGTGCGAGTGGAGCGTGTGTATGTTGTTAGCCTCTCACTTTGCATTCTCTCATAAATGATTTGGCTCATTGTTTTTTAGTAGGGAAAGAGTAGACTCACATCTGCCTCCAAAAATTTACACAACCAATTTGTTACAAAGTCATTACATTATCCAAGCCAAATGGCACAAACAGATATGGCAAAACTACATAACAAAATCAACCATTATATAGCCTACTATTAAAACGCCACCTATATTAGGATATCAATCCCCTGAAGCCAAACCAATAACCTTCCGCTCTTGCTCCAATGATTGTTTTTGTAGTAAGGATCACAAGTGCAATCAACTGATACACAAGAAAAGTGTCTTCAAAGAATTAGTTAGTTTCTTCTTTTCGTAAATAATGTCATTTCTACATAGCCAAATCGACCAACATAACACGGATGCACTCACTAAAATCTGTAGGCTTGAAGATCTATCTACCCCCCGTAAACAATTCCCAAAAAGATGAGGGATGATACGTGGTGGAGGAACACCAAAAGCTCTGTAGATTCTTGCCATGCAAAATGAGCAAAGTGACAATAAAATAAAAGGTATTGAATTATTTCCTCATGCATAGAAGGCGTAGAGTTTGCTACCATTCCAATTCCACTTTGATAAATTATCCTTCGTAAGAATCACCCCCAACATAGATACCATAAAAAAATCTTGATCTTCCGGGGGATTTTTAAGCACTATGTATGTTTGGGACGAAATTGAAAATTAACATCACCAAGCCACTACTATGCAGATTCCAAAAAAACAAAATCATGAAATGCAAGATTGATTAAAAAAACAAAATAAGGAAAGAGAATAGCCAAAAATATCCAAAGTTCCAAATTACCCCCATGTTTCTACCCTTCGAGACCATTCCACTAAAGTCTGACATATCAAGAAGGGGACCCTTTTTTGGGAGTAACACGGATCACTCCCCAGCCTCTGTGCACGCTACAAAATCATAATATGCATGATTGAATATGAGAAACTTTCAACTTTCATTACTCAATCATCATTTTCTTATTAGTAGTATATTAGTTTAGGTAGCACGTCTAAGACTTGAAGCTCCCGTTGATTCGATAACCAGCTGGTATACTCTAGGTGAAGGACACAATGATCTCATGCACTTGCTAGTAATTAGATGCATAGTAGAAAAAGAGAGACTCATGAAGCAATTATCCCCCCTCTCTCTCGCCCCTGCAGCAGTGACCATGAAAGCCACCGCCTACGTCCACAGATTTGGCCACCCACCACACCATGCACAAATCCCAGGCACCAAATTAGCCCCTGAGTCCGAATCCTTACCACGTGGTCTCTTTCATCCAAGAAGATCTCCTGGAGCTGTGAGGAAGATGAAGACAAAGAGATTCTAGCAACACCAATGGAGGAGGTAGGAGAGGTTGCGATTCAAGGCCACAACATGCGGCTCAGCGTCAACCAATCAATGACTGTCCATTCAATACCGTATCTTCGTTCAGATCTTGGAGACTCATCCCAAGCGGCTACTAGATCTGGTCCCCCCCCCCTCGCATGCTTCCAATGAAGGGAGGGAAACACCCGAATCTGCCATGCGCTTTGCAATGCCCAACTGCACCCATCCCCTCCATGCAACACTAGCCAACTATGCTCATCAACTTGGAACAGTGCCAGCCTCAATTATTGGAAAGAACAGAAGCTTTCAAGGAGGTGGACAGTCCCAGTCCTAGGCTGAGGCTTCAATCGTTGATCTGCCTCCTGTAAAGCAACACCACTACCGCATTGAATAGCAAGGATTTAGGCAAAGAGAAGATCCCCGATGAGATGGATGGATGGGAGTGACTAACATCTTGCTAGTGAGAATATGGGGCTGTGGCTCGAGGCAGCCAGCTCTCAATGCTTCCTTCAACCCTCTTCACACACCAAGCAAAGTTTCTGGTCTCCAAAAGGAGCCTTGGACGCCGCTGCTACCATTGCCTAGCAAGAGACGATCTTGCTACAACATATTGTGAGCCTATGCACTGCTGGTGTTGCAGCCATGTTGGGCACATAATGCAGCACTGCCAGGAGCCAAGCTCGCCACCACCACTGCCTCGCCCAACCCAACGCTACGAATTCCACCCTTCCCCACCTGCAATAGAACGCCCAAACACCTAGGCTGTTCCATTGCGCTACGTCACGCCACCTCCGCAACCAACAATGGTGGAGTTCAATCACCTGTCTCACCCCGACACCCAATACTGCCATGTCAAAACGACATCGGAGATGATCGAGAGCGAGCGCAGTTTTGTCAGCCACATCATCATGGATCTAGTGGGGAACAACGGCCCTCATACGGAGCCATTTCACATCTGCGACGCCTTTCTCCATTCCACATCTGCGACGCCTTCCTCCATGAGTTCGGTGACCGCCTACGCGGCGACCAACTACAGGTCATGGCTCACTTTGTAGAAGATTTATTGGTTTTCCTCCTAGGGATTGCAGTCTCCATGACAAGGCAGTGCGGAAGGATGGCTTTAGACGTGCCGAGCGGGAGTTTTCGGTGCAGCCTTGGAGCTCTGACTGCCATGACGACCAGTGCGCCAAGCAGTTTCACGTTTGGCTTTGCCCATGCACGGATGGACAAGCAACATGGCCAAGCTAGTAATTGGTTGTGCCAGCGTGTTGCACTACACGAACCCTCGCTCTGTGCAACGTGATGACAGCACAACTTTCAGTGTCTAGCCCTAGACATCACTCCCGGTAGTTGTTCCGTGGTTGATCTGCCTCAACATCTTTGACCCGCCTACACACGTCGCCAACTCCATCATGCACCAACCAGTGGTCTCCCATGAACCACCATGCGCAGTGCATGAGAGGCCTTCCAAATTTGGAGAGATCCTTGCGACAGATTTAAAGCATCATCTTTTGGGTTGCTCATGACTCAAAAGGCAAAAATCAAGCAATGATCTAGGCTCACATGGATAAAAGAAGATGCCAATACCAAACTGTTCCATATCCGCGCTAATGGTCGTCCACGAAAATACTTCATTCAATGCTTACACTTCAATGGGGGTCTCGCTATAATTAAAGAAGAGAAAGAAGCTGCATATATTGATCACTTTAGGGTGATTCTTGGCAAGTCAGCCTCAGGATCCAACATCTGGATTGGAATGCCCTAGGTTACATTGCTCATGACCTGTTGGATCTCGAGGAGCTTTTCTCTGAGGAGGAGATCAGGGAGGCCATTTTTGATGTGTTTTTTAGCCAAAGCTCTAGGACCAGATGGATTCATAGACTCCTTCAAGCAAGATGTGGTTGATGCAATCTCGCAGCTTGCCAACCTCTAAGGAGGCCGCTTCTCCCTGCTAATCTCTACAAACATCATCCTCCTGTCGAAAAACGTGATGCTACGCAGATTGACGACTACAGGTCAATAAGCCTAACCCATTCAGTTGGTGCCACGTCTTCATGAGCTTGTTTCAGTAAATCAAAGTGCCTTCATAAAAAAGGATGCATCCATGAAAATTTTCTTCATGTCCAAAATGTAATAAAAGAGCTGCACAGGTCATGGACACAAAGTCTTTTCCTCAAGCTCAATATCTCCAAAGCTTTTGACTCGGTGCACTAGCCCTACTTGCTTGAAGTGCTCACAAGCTTGGGTTTTGGACAACATTAACGAGATTGGATGTGCTTGTCTTTCTCCTCGGCCTCATCCAGGGTGCTCTTGAACAGTTGCCCGGGTCCATCTTTATTTTATGCTAGAGAGTTTGTTAGGGTGACCCCCTGTCCCCCATGCTTTTTATTTTGGCGATCAATCATTTGCAGCGGCTGCGCCATCTTGCCACAGATTTAAAAATCTCCAAACCAATTAGGGCAAGGGTGGAAAATTTTTGGATTTCATTTTATGCGGACGATGCTACGATCTTCACCAATCCTGACTGTGATGAGTTATCTACGATCCTTAGCATTCTCCAAAGCTTTGGGGAAGCTAGTGAGCTAGTCACAAATCTTGATAAAACCAAAGTTTTTCCAATCAGATGCGAAGAAATTGACATTCCAACCATCTTGGCTACCTTCCCTGGAAAGTACCTGAGCCTGACACTGCATTTTCGCTAACTTTAGAAGGTGGATTTTCAACCTTTGATCGACAAAGTGGGCTCTCAAATGGCCGAATGGAAGGGGAAACCTCACTCGTGCAGGCAGAATCACACTCACCAAATCTGTGCTATCGACGATCACCAACTACCATCTGATTGTTATTTTGGTTCCAAAGTAAGTGCATGATAGGATTGTTAGAATCAGTAGAGGATTCATTTGGAACTGTGATGATGGTCATCACGCAAGCGGTGGTCATTCCTTAGTCAATTTGGAACATAGTGTGTTGCCCCACAGAGCTTGGTGGTCTAGGTGTCATGAACCTACATAAATTTGGGAGAGCTCTTCGCCTCCACTAGCGTTGGTATAAGTGGAATGATCCTTGAAGGCCATGGGTTGGTTCCTAGCTGCCATGTGACATGGTTGGCATGGATCTCTTTCAGGCCTCTACTTCGATCATGATCGGCAACAGTAAGAACTCTCTTCTCTGCCATGGCTACTGAATAGGAGACTGTGATCTCAAGCATAGGGCTCAGGGGATTTTCTAGATTGCGACTAGAAAAAAACTAATGTGTCACCACTGAGCTCAAAACAACAACTTGATTTTCTTTGTTGCGCATGCCAGCTCCATACCCTTGCTTGGAGAGATGCTCGACCTTTGGTGTTTGTTCCGTAATTTCCAAGTTGACCCTTAGACTTTGGATTCCATTCGTTCGATATGAAATGAAAGTGGGATTTACTTGGCAAAGTCAGTGTACAAGGCCCAATTCCATGGTTGTTTCCCAAGCTTCAACCCGGGAAGATTTGGAAGGTTTACACCGAACCAAAATACAGATTTTTCACCTAGCTAGTTCTCCATGGTCGCACCCTCACGGTGGATGCCCTGGCAAAGCGTGGATGACCCCATGATCCTTTATGCAAGCTTTGTTGTCTGCAGCCCAAGACGACCAAGAACTTATGTGTGGGGTGCCCTTTCACCAGAAGGGTATGGGAATAATTAGCCTCTGGAATGGTGATGTTTAAGCGCCCTCTCTGGTCGACCTCGCCACCTGGAATGAGTGGTGGGAGAAATTGATGAAGACTGCCACCAACGATCTCAAAAGTTGATGAAGTGGGGCACTCCTTTATGTGTTGTGGAACATGTTGAAGGAGAGGAATAGGTGCATTTTCATAAGCGAGTTAATGAATGAGGAGTATGTTGCCTTGCTCACCCATGAAAATATTTCTAGCACCGCACTGCTTTCGCCCTAGCCATACCTAGTAGCACATCCACCAGCGATTAGTTACCTTTTTCTGCACATGGGGGGACTTGAGCCACCCTCGTATCTACTTTGTGGCTCACCTTTACATTAAAACCTCTATTTTTGTCTTAATAAATGGCAGCACTCCTGGTGGTTCTTCAAAAATTAGGTGCATAGTATACGTCAATGTAATACAGAGCACAAAAATTGATTCCCACTTATTTTGGGGTACGAAGGACAGTGTATGTATTGGCGTATTGTGTTGCACAATGCTTGTAAAATCAATAAATAGATGGAGTTTCTTGATCCCATCTTAGCTTCAGGATTCGCTTCCTATTTTGACCAGGTCTAAAGTTCAGTTTTATATTTTTTTCCTTTTTCTTACTAAAAAAGATCCAGTGACTCACGCGTCGACTGAGATTTCATCGATCGATCTAGATAGACCCTAAAAATACTCGGTAATTGAAGTGCAATGCCGGCTCTACCTAGTCTACATAAAGAGAGGACACCGACCATAGACCCATCGAAGGTCAACAAAGAGACAAATGAGTACATCATTCTTGTTTTTTTTCCTTATTCATTCTGAGTAATTGAATAGAGATTTAGATCTTAGCAGCGCAACAAATATTGCAACAACCAAAATAATTATTTAAGACAAGTAAGATAGAATGCACATTGCATGCAATCATGCGTTGGTCCAATGTCTATGCAATCCAACTAGCAAACATCATGAAAATTGTCGATGTATGATATACGGGGGGTACTCGTACAGCATGTATTTGTACGGTAGCGGGGCGGAAACTCAGGTCAGCTTGGTACTTCGACACCGACTTTACCCAGGTTCAGGCCCCCAAGTCGGGTAATAGCCCTACGTCCTGTTTTGACTTGATTGATATGCGGTATGGGATACCGAAGATTACAAGGGGAACTCGGTGAGTTGGGTACTCGACGAGATTGACTTACAAAGAGAACTCGACGGGTAGGGAACCCGGCGAGATCGGTTTTGAGGCTAAGGGATCTTAGAGATGACTAGTCGACTAGGGCCTACAGATCTGATCAAACTTGTCCCCTCTTCGAGGGGTCTGTGCCCCTTATATAGGGGGAATAAGGCGGTAACCTTGCCGTGAGTCCTCGTGCTACACGAGTCGGACTCCTTCTTAATGCCATATCCTGAGTCCTCGTAGTACACGAGTTGGACTCCTTCCATATGACATGTCGAGAGTTGTTCTCCGATCCTGATTAGTACTGATCGACTTGAGGCACACGCTTCCTCCTAATCGGGCCTTTGGGCCATATCTTCTCACCGAGGCCCAGTAGGAATGCCATGGGCCTTTATGCGGTAGTAGCACTACCCGTCATCAAAAATTCCAAAAGTTTGTGGATGTAAAAGTTTCAAGTTGTTGGGTTTTTTTGAACTTAAATGTATATCCAATTCTACCTTCAAATTTTATACATTGGTAGAGTAAGCCATGAAGCATGGGGGAGGCAATTTCTGAATGAGGGACATTTTAGCAGGAGCAATTGGGTGATTCGGGCCATCATCGCTTGAAGCACAAACATTAGCCGAGAAAGCGAAGATCCCACAACAGAACTTGATTGAGCTTGGCCGAAGAAGACACCTCTAACAACTCCGGTGCATTTTTTATCTGTGCATACAGGTCTCGAGGAATCGGATGGATGGATGACAGCCACTAAGCGACGAGTGTGAGCGCGAGCGACATTCACTGATGTTTATGTGAGGGCACCTCCACTAGCTCCCGCTTCGGTTCGATGCTCGCGACGGATCAGGCTTTCACTGCAGAGACCCTTGCTGCCGGTAGGGGTCTCGCTTGTGATGGTGGTCGGCGTAGCATTCATGATGGCAAGCACGGACCTTTGACTCCTAATTTGCACTCGTTACAGATCCAATCAGCTCGACCCTAGAAATCTAATTACTACCAAGCTACTTGACTTACTGACCATGAAAGACAATTAAAAATCTAAAGGAAGAGCTCTAGTACTAGAGAGGTGTTTGCACAATCTATCAGGTCGCATATTTAACTGACTTGGAAACTACAAGGATGGGGTAAAGAGCGTACTGCAAACCCTAAAACCACAACAGGACAATGGGTCGGAGCATCCCCATTCTGCTAATCTATGTAATACATGTTGATGTGCATCATTAGCATTTCATGTCATCATATTTATTAATATGAAATTGAGGAGAATTTTAAACCCCAAAGATGGTAAAATTGCAACAAGAATTTTGATAAAAAAGCCTAATTACAAATAATTGACAAATAAAAGATCTATTAAGCAGAAGGATTTTCCAATGTTGTAATCTCTTCAAAATTTAAATATTAGCTCAATATAATATTTGTAAGCCTCTGACATTATCCCATATTTTTGGGATAGATTTATCACATACTTGTAGTTCAAATCCAAATTTAGTTCAAATCTAAATTCAATTATATATACCAGAAATTACAGAACAAAGTGGCCCTAAAAATATTTTTATATGGTTCTAAATATTCTAGGAGCATCTGTAAAAATTTATATAAAATTTGAGGCTCATTTGGTTTGAATCCAAAAATAGGACCTAAGTTTAGAACAAAGAAACAAAAATAAAAAGAAAGAGAGAAATCAATCTCAGATTGGGCCGAAACCCAGCCCGCACAGGTGGCGCAACCCAGGAAGTCGCATCGCACTCGCGCCCCCTGTTAGAACATGAGCGACACCCGGAGCACCACCGTGAGCACCTCGTCATCGACAATGTGGCCACTTTCATCCCCTCCATGCACCACCTTGCCAAGGAGGATCGCCGTTGTGCATAATGTCTACCCACCAAAGGAATCAGATCGAGGCACCATGAATCGGCCAATCTGTCATTTTCTTCTTCCTCTCTAGTGGATCACTGATGCCGGCCTAGCAAGAGGACTAGATTGGTTGCAGTAAGTTTTCCCTTAGAAGTATTTCGAGGTTTATCAATCCTAGGGAACCAAGGTGTCGCGGAAACGATCATGTCTTTGAGATTGTTCTTGAGAATTCTAGAGAGTGTCAGCGATTGTTTCGAGTGTTAAATCAAAGATGGCAGTGTTCCTAAAATTTATTATGGAGACAAAAACTATGCAAGTAAAAAAATCAAAAATTAAAAATCAATAGAAAGTAAACAGGGGTTGCTGCTATGATGGTGAATAGGCCTAAGAGTGAGCTTCACCTGCAGATTAGAGTATTTGTACATGAATCACTAGCATAAATATTATTGCACTGATAAACATAGATAAATAATCAAGTGCGCAACACGTCCGTAATTCACTTATGCTAACATCCACCTCCTCATAGGAACTATTGTCCAACCCCTAGGTGCCGAGTCTATTCCTTGACATCATTGGAATTATTAAGGTGTGAGCCAAACCAAAGCTTAAAGCACTATGACTATGTTGGGTCTCTCTAGAGTCTCCTCATGGCTCCCTCCTCATCGCACTCGCTGTCACTTGTGTTTTGAAGTTCACCATGATTCCTCTCTCGTGTTCACCTTGGGTATCTGTACCAGGATGATCATACGAGACAAGTATTGAGGTATCGAGATACAAAAATAAACATGATCCCATACAAATAATCTTCAATCTAAGAGGCTAATCCTCCTTCCAAAGCCTATGATAGACTATTCATGATCCATAGAAATCACCAATGGAACACATCGCAACAAGGAGATGAATGAAAAAGTACTTGATTGAAATACTTAACCGTCTTACAACCTTGCTTCTTGGCAAAAGTAATGGAGAGAGTACAAGATCTAATTGAGCATTGTGAGTAGGGTTTTAGGAGAAATGGTTGCTGCATGTGGTGGTCTTCTTCACGGCTTCACACTGTCGATGCCTTCTCTTCTTCTTCCTTCTCTCTTTATATAGATTACAGGCAGTTTTTTAGGATTTCATGTAATATCCATCGCGAATTATGAGGGATCCCCTTCATAGAAGTTGTTGCGTTTGACATGAAGGTCCCGCTGGACTATGGTACAACCATACAGTATGACCATCACGCCTATACCACTAGTCAGCAGGCTTATTGAAGTCTCCATTTGGGCTCTCGTTTCCTCATGGGTGCTCCTCTCGATGAGTAGTTTCCAAATATGTGCATATTGTTCATTTTCTAGCGATCCTACACACATTAAGTCTAAAAAACATATTTGCATAATCTGACAATTAATCAGTCATTAGTAGCAATAATCAGGAACTAATACAATCAAAATTTATTTTAATAAAGATGAAACTTAAAGAAGAAATGAGTACAGAATGGACTCATCAACTCCCCCAAGCTTAAACCTTTGTTCGTCCTCGAGTAGGACAGATCCGTAAGGAACATAAAGTTTTATCATTGTTCTAGAAGAGGCTAGAGCAATGCATACCATTCGAATGGTCTTTAATTCCTCCACGCGATGCAATTCCTGAAATTTAATTAAACCTATTTTCCTATACAATGTGCAATCCTCATCTAGTAGTAGATTCACATTTCTAGATAGAAAATCTCTTTCAAAGTTTGCGAGCTAAGTAGCAACTAAAATAGGAGAACTACAAATTATCTCCACTAGATGCCTGTGATTTGTTGGAGCATTTATAAATTTTAAGTATAGCATTATCCAATTAGACTTTGATAATTGTGAGCTTATGAGTAAATGATTCTACCCATGGCTGTATCAATTAGAAACTATCAAATACTCTTTTGATCGGGTAATCAACAAGTAAGAGACACTCATTTTCATTCTTAGAACAATACGTAAATGTAATACCCAGTTCTACCTCGCGAATTAGTTCATGCATTCATCCATGCATACATGTCATCATCCCCACACACACCTTGTTTAAACTTAAATGTGATATGATTATATTTACATATCTCATCCTCGGTGGATAAATTTACAAACACCAATCAACTTATTTGAATTAGCAAATACCCATATTAGCAAAAGTAGGTGGAGGAAGATTAGGGTTTCCTAGGTGAGTCATCCCTCTAAGGTTCGCAAGTTTCTTTCAAACCATCTTGCATTGCTAAATCAGTGAGAAATTGGAAATCAAAATAGACGAAGGGCTGAAGTGTAATTTAATGGGTAGGCAACCTTCTTGTGGATGAAAAGTCCTCAAATTTTATATTCAGCCATGAATTTGGGAACTCTAGCTACCTGTAAATTTTCAAAAAATTTGGAGGTCTATAGGGCCTAGCTATAGTTCAACCCTAACTTAGGGAAAATTTGAAATTTGAATTCAAACCTAGGTCAAACAGTCTCCAAATGATTTCAAAATTTTATGGTAGGTTCTATACTTAGTTTTATGCATTGTATAAAAATTTCAGGAATTTTTGAGTTATTTTGGGTGCTCATTTGAATTAAAAGGAGCTCAGCTGAGATTTAAAAAGAAAAAGAAAAGAAATCGAAGAATCAGGGTTGGGCCGAGGCCCATTTAGCCAACGGTCGACCGGCCCGCTAACCCTCTCCGCCTCACACTGCCAATGGGCCCCGCTGGTCAGCCTCTCCGCGCCACCCATCTCCCACTGCCGCGCGGGCCCCCCTCGTCAGCACCCCCACGCCACGTCTCCGCCGCCGGTACGCCGCGGTGGGCGGCGCTGCCACCCCGACCGGCCCCGTCCCGACCGCGCCGCCCTATTAAAGGCCCGTTCGGACAGCACCCACTCCTCCCCTCTATCCCCACGCCAAACCCTAAATCCTCTCTCTCTCTCGTGCCCTAGCTCCTCCACACCGGTCATCTTCTCCGGCTCCGGCCACCAGCTCCGGTGAGCAATTCCTGAGCCACCGGAGGTTCCCGAGCTCCATTCTCCTAGCCTTGAGCTACCCCTCTTCTCCCCTAACGTCCCCCATCTGCTCCTTTTCCAGATCCGTGCCCGAGGATTCCTCCCGACGCCGCTCCAGTCGCCGCCGCGGGTGGCCTCGTCGCCGGCTCACCTCCAACCCTCTCCGACTCCCTATGCCGCCGCATTGCCTCCAGGGTGAGCTCCCTCCGCTCCCGCCGCTCGCGTCCATCCTCGCCGAGCCCCGCGCACCGTCCAGCCTTCTCCGGTGATGCGCCGGTGAGGCGCCACCGTCCGAAGCCACCGGTTGTGAGAGAGAGAAGGAGCGTGAGAGAAGAGAGTGAGAGAGAGAGAAAAAAGGGGCGTGTGGCAAGTCCTGGTTGGCTGCCAAGCCCACACCGACTGACAGAGGGACCCGCTTGTCAGCTGGGTGTGGTTATGAGTAGGAATTTTGGGTAGTTTTCTTCGGGTGCGTGTAGTATTTTGAATTCTCGCAGGTTTTAGGGTTAGGGTTTATCGATTTTCCGACAATCTTCGAAACGCGATATCTCTTAAACCGTAACTCCAAATTGAACAAACTTTACCTTTTTGGAATCCTTGAGAAATTTCCTACAACTTGGTTGAAACAAAATTTCAAAATTTGAAATGTAAATCCAGAACAATTTGAATTTGAATTAAGTTCATTTCTTCCGTACGAAGTCTTCAATAATCCATAACTTTTGAACCATAGCTCCAAATTTAGCAAACTTTATATTTCTGGAAACCTTATGAAATTTCCTACATTTTGGTTCAAACACAATTCTCATATTTGCAACTAAAATTCTGACCCCTTTGGCGTAAACCCTAGTTCACCCCTTTTCATGCGAGGATTTTTTGATACATCCTAACTTAACGATTTTAGCTCCGAATTGCGTAATTCCAGTGGCCTTGAACTCGTATCCCAGAACACTCTCGTAATACTAACAATCGTAGGGCCTAACCATCCATCATAAATAATAATCTTCAACCCTAACTCGAAGTTGGGCTTAGTGTATCATGCATGCATGGTTAGGACAACCACATGATTTTGACAACTTCAACTTTAGAAATTCTTGTCGTAATAGGACTCTAATATCCATAAGTCACTTTAGAAGTTGATTTTTAGCATCGTTCATCATGCATTCATGCCGAATCTCATTGCCTTCTTTGTCGTTTGTTACCGGTACTTCGTGTTATTTGCAATAGAGCTCGAAGAAGGAGACCACCAGGCTCAGGAATCAATGCAAGATCAGAAACCCTGTGACCAAGGCAAGCAGAGCTTGTTGCATTTCTTATATTCTATTACATGCCTGACTATTAGTAATGTGTGGATGTTTGGTGAGAGATTATGATTGGAACTGTTTAGGATGGTTCTTAGAAGTTATTTCTCTGTGATGGTGAGAATTTAACTTGACGCCCTATCAACTTGGAACCATTAAAAGTGAGATGTGAGAGCCGAAGAGGGTAGGTGCACGATGGATAAAATTGGTATAATTGATGCATGAATGCGACCCATGTGTAAGGAGGGTTTGTCGCTATACCAATCTGAGGTGACTCCATCGTAGTACTCCTCTTGTCACGCGTGGACGTCAGCGGAAGTCACCGCTATAGGTATATCTGATGGCAAGTCTCGGTCACTCGGAGCCTTGCAACCTCCGAGTGAGGAGCACTCGTTATATCCATGGTAGTTGTACAGCCGGTGACAGACCGAGAGATGATTGGAATGAATATGTGATAGGTTGACAACCACCATGGTCGCCGCCGGACTCACCGCTATGGGTTATCTGATGGCAAGTCTCGGTCACTGGAGCTTTGCAACCTCAGAGTAAGGAGCACTCGATACTTCCCATAGTAGTTGGATTTGCCAGGACGGTCCAAGGGGGTTGATTAAATTAGATGGGCATGGGCTGCCCTATACAACCTTGGAATGTTATGATTGATGTTCTCATGTTGGTGTTTGAATTATACGAGGTCTGAACTGCAAGTGGGAGTTGATGTGTTCCTCCCTTAATGCTATCTATGCCATGTTTCCTGCTTGTACCCTGTTAAATCAAAATGCACCATGTTTAATTGCTGCTATACTAGTATGTGTAGGACATCTAATCAAGCATGAATAAGTCTTGCGAGTACCTTCATACTCACCTAGGATATTCCTAGATCATTGCAGGTCAGCCAGTGGTCGAGGATTACTTCGATGATGCCTAGCGGCTTGGTTTTCTTGGTTGGCTATGGACTCGTGGGATTTTGGTGACTATTGGGCAGCGGTTGATGCACCGCTGCGGATTTTGGGTCTTTTATTCCGCTGTTGCATGAATATTTCCAGACTTGACTATGTCTCCGGTTATCGCCGAATGATTTATTCATATAGTCCCATGTGGACAGCTAGGTGTATTATCGTATCGTAGTGGTTCGTGTGATGATACGCTTGCTGTCCAACATATGCCCCCACCTCCCGTCTGTCATGCGTGTATGTTGAAATGGGGAGTGTGGTTGGGTGCATATGGAGGTGCTTGTTATTTTACTTCGGTTCTTGTGGAATGCAAAGTGAAAGTATGGTCCATTGCCAAAGTGAGTCATACGCGTGAGGCGTATGTGTTTGGAATCATGATCCCCCAATCAGGCCGTGGTGAGTCATACGCAGTGCGTCGTATGCATGTCGCACGGGGCGGGGGTGGGCCATAGACTGTCGTAGGTAGCGACTATGGTCACCGTCTTCACTTGTTGTGAATTCCTTGAATCGGATTAGAATACCGGGTCCCTCACAGTAAAGAAGGAAACAAAGCAAAAGAGTGATACGGCCTTTTGTTTTAGTTCCTGGAACCAAATATCGGCATATTCTAAGAGGTCCCTCATGTTGGTGATTATGCTCATATTCATTGGAGCATCCAGGGTTTTTAATTTGCGGGTTTAAGCCATTATCTTGCCTAAGATAGCTTTACCACTGCACTCATCGTTACACTCTTAGCCGAAATGTGAGTTCCTCTCCTTTTGAGAGTGGTACTCTTAGCTCATCATTCATTGGCCGTTGGGTGTTGGCTCCCCTTTTACTTTGATTCAATTGATAATGATCCTTTTTGTGGATCATTTTAAACATTAAGCATGAGTATTTTTCTCAGAATTACTTAAGGCACTTACAAGTTAGTTAAAATATATCAAAATTAGTTTTCAAGTTCTCAATCTCCACACCATGGAGTCAAAGTTACTAATAAAAATATTAAAAAGATAATTAACAAAAGCTAATGGATACATGGATTCAGAAGATCTTGCTCCTTATTATTTTTCTTTGTGTTTTTAACATGGCAACAGAATAGGGATAACTAAAAGTTCTAATTACTACCAAGCTACTTGACTCACTGACCATGAAAGACAATTAAGAATCTAAAGGAAGAGCTCTAGTACTAGAGAGGTGTTTGAACAATCTATCAGATCACATATTTAATTAAGACTTAGAAACTACAAGGATGGGGTAAAGAGTGTACCTCATAAATATAAAGTGTCTTCACGCTCCCTTTACGCGATGAAGCTTATAACTTGCTACTACAAAAGATAATTGTGCAAATAGCCCTATAGATACAAAGATAAACAAATAAAAAAATATTTTTGGATTTTTGTAAATTAAAACGAACGACACTTCTTTTAGTACTCTGAAAAATTGCAAGTAAATAAGGCGATTCGACTAAAATACACAAAAGAAAAACAAGCGACGATGTCGGAATAAATCAAACACAAGTGTTTAGATGCTTCATTGAGCATTAAGTACAACCTCAAATTAATTGTAACGCAATAGGCATATGATAGGAAATAAATTAAAAGTTTGGTCCTCCCCCAAGCTTAGACTTTTACAAGTCTAAAACTTGAGTGCTTCACTACTGCAGTGGTGGCGCCGAGAAGTAGTAGCCGAGAGCCCAAGATTGGCTACATAGTTAAAGTTCTACACGGCGGCTTTGGTGGTCTGTCAGCATAATATGTTATCCATGACCTAATCAAGATTAAAAAAGTTCAGACACAAATAATGATATATAAATGGTCCTCAAGTTAAGGTGTATGAATTCCTTGATAGAATAATGCAAATTGATGGTCTAAACAATTAAAATCTAGAGTTACACAATTGAAACCCTAATCCAAAGATTTATCACAATGTAGACCATAATCAACAAATGTAATTGGATAGATGGAGTAGATTCATAACATACACGAGTTGTGCGCAAGGATTGGAGATTCACCTAGGGTTCAGGAGGTTATGGGGGAGAAAGAGAGATATACATGGGAAAATATGAATTGGGGGTTCTTCCCCGAGCAATTTAAGCACTTACTTGGCTCGGTACGACCACTCGGTACGGGCGGGCGTGCCTGTACCAATGGTCAGCTCAGCTTCTAGACATTCTCCGGGGTCCTCATCCGATTCCATACTCAGTACGACTAAGCGGTACGGGCGTTGGTGGTCGTACAACTACTTGTTCCACCGGCTAATTTTCTATGGAATTTTTCTCAATCTCAGTACGACAGAGCGGTATGACCAAGCTGTTCGTAACATTGCTTGGCAAACCTTTTGGACCGTAAATTTTTGGGTGCCTCTTCCCCTAGTCCTCTAGACTATTTTTCTATAATAAATTTAGGGGACGCATAGGAAAAATACGGAGAAAAAATATATAAAAATTATTCTTTATGGGTATCCCAAATTAATTCTCTTCTTCCTCGGGTCATGCCTAATCACTTTTTTATTGAACAAAACACTTAACAAAAAACACATACTTTCATTACATGGGTTGCCTCCCATGAAGCGCTTGTTTTAAGATTGCAACGCTCAACCTTTTACCTTAATTTCACAAAAAAATTTGAAATTTGGGTTTCCTCGCCCTTTAGTTAACACAAATACCAGGACTCTCTTTTGGGGTGGAATGTATTTAATTCTCATCTCATCTCAATTTTCTTTCTTTGGGAAGTACTTCGTTAATTCTTCTCCGTTAATGTGAAAGGTAATTTTTTTCCTTCAGGCAATTTAGAGATTCTCCTATAGTGTTAAGAAATGGTCTTCCAAGAGTAATAGAAAGACTTTCATCTTCCAGAATATTAAGCACAATCAAATCTTTTGGAATAAGGTAATGACCTAGTTTCAACGGAACATCCTCGATTAATCCTATCGATTTCTTAGTGGATTTGTCACCCACTTGCAAGGTTACATGAGTAGAAACAAGATTACCTAACCCAATCATTTTATAAAGAATGTAAGGCTGACATTGAACCTGCACCTAAGTCACATAAAGCATTATCACTATTTATTCTTCCAATAGCACAAGATATAGTAGGCACACCTGAGTCTCCCAATTTTACCGGCATTTTTCCTTCAAACAAGTAATTTGCTAACACAGTGGTAATTGATTCAGTATTAATAGTTTCACTTGTAATGAAACGCTTCTTGTTAACAATATCTTCCGTAAACTTAGCATAAGTAGGAATTTGAATAGCATCAGGAAAAGCAATGGGAATATAAAGCTTTTTTCAGCATATCAGCAAACTTTTCAAAATGTTCTTCATTAGCATCCTTAGCAACCTTTTTAGGATAAGGTAATGGTTTATTTACCTTAGGATTTGATACTAGTTTCTTCTCCTTAATTACCTCTTTTTGGCTTTTCCTTCACATGCTCTTCCCTTGCTTCTTTTTTGAGTTCATCCTCAACCTCAGGACTCTTGGTCTTAGCATCAGAGTCCTTCTCAGCCAGAGCTTGTTCTTGGGCTTCTTCCTCTCGCTGGCTTTGTTCTTTTTTTCACCAGTTGGGGCTTTTTGGAGCAATGATTGATTTACCCCTCCTGGTAGTGACATTACAAGCAACTAGACGTTTGGTTAACTTGCTCAAGAATCAAAGATTGGGTCCTAACAATTTGCTCACACTGAATTCTATCATGTTGGAATGCTTATAATAGCAAAACTAATATCATCCACTTGTTCATTTATATTATCAATTCTATTTGAATGTGCATGGAGCTTATAACTAAGAGTTTTATTAGTTTTTTCTTGATGATCCATAAACTCACCTAACATTTTGAATTTCATGATTATTATAAAAGCCATTATTTTGAATTGCTTGGTTATAGCTACCAGGCATCACATCTTCTTTAAAACAAATTGCCTTGAGGTCCGCAATTGATATTCTATAGCTCATTCTTGATATTCTTTCATCTATTGTTCACAAATACAATGCATATCTCTTTCCTTCTTGGTGACCTTTTTCCTCAATTGTCCACCCTACATAATTTTTAGCATTATTTTCTAATAATTCCCTAGGGTTACTCGGGGTTTTATTCATGAAGAATCCTCCTGAACTACAATCAAGTTGAGCTCTAGCTTGCTCATTTACACTACAATAGAAGATATTCAATAATGTAATTTCATCAATGCCATGAGATGGAGAAGTTTTCAACAATTTAGTGAACCGCCCCCAAGCTTGAGGTAAGCTCTCTTCTTTCTTTTGCATAAATCTTTCAACCTCGATCATTCCTCAATTTAGCAATTTTAGCTTCGGAAAATGATGGGATAGAAATTTATCAGAACAATGTTTCTAGTTCCTGATACTTCCATTAGGCAAATCATCCAACTAGGTTTTAGTTTCTCTTTTCAGAGACCAACAAAAAAGTTTCAAACAAATGAACTCATGAGATACTCCCTAAATCGTTAAAATATTGCAGATGTGCAATCAGACTTTCATTTCTTTTTCCTGCAAAATGTTTTCTTCGCACTATCTGCATAAACTCAGGATTAGTAGCATATTGCATAGTAGTGATTTCAGGATAGATTAGTGGAGATTTAATGCAATCAAACTTTTGGCGCTACACTCCCTAAGAGTTTTCTCCATACCCTTCCTGGAAAATCTTCAAGTGACTTTTCAGCAAATAAGAGGCTTAGATCAATATAGTTCAAAACAATTTTAGGTAATTGGCTTATTAAAAGAACTAGTATCAACTAACTTTTTTTTGGTTTTTTATTAAATTGCATAAAATAAAACTAACAACTAACAAAAAAATGAAATTAACAAAAATGAAAAGAAAGCTATCATTACCATGAGCAGCGCTTGCTTCCTCGGCAACAGCGCCAGAAAACTCAGTTGGTACCGTCCTAGCTAGAGGACTAGATTGGTTGCAGTAAGTTTCTCTTGGAAGTATTTTGAGGTTTTATTGATCCTAGGGAAGTGAGATTTCATGGAAATGGTCATGGCGTTGTGATCGCTCTTGAGATTCCAAAAAGTGTCGGCAGTTGCTTTGAGTGTCAAATCAAAGATGGCGGTGTTCCTAAAATTGATTATGGAGGCAAAGACTATGCAAGAAATAAAAACAGAAATTAACAATCAATGAAAAGTAAACGGGGGTTGCTGCTATGATGGAGAATAGGCCTAGGAGTGAGTTTCACCTGTAGATTAGAGTATTTGTACATGGATCACTAGCATAGATATTACTACACTGATAAACAAAGATAAATAATCAAGTTGGTGACATGTCCGTAATTCACCTATGCTGACATCCGCCTACTCATAGGTTCTATTTCCAACCCCTGGGTGCCGAGTCTATCCTTGACATCAGTAGAATTATTAAGGCGTGAGCTAGACCAACGATTAAAATATTGTGATTGTATCAGGTCTCCCTAGAGTCTCCTCATGGCTCCCTCCTCCTCGCACTCGCTGTCACTTTCGCTTCAAAGTTTACCATGAGTCCTTCCTCATGTTCAGCATTGTTTAGGGTTTCATGGAATATCCATCACGAATTCTGATTGATCCCCTTCATGGAAGTTTTTGCGTTTGATGTGATGGTCCCCCTAGACTACGGTATGACCATGCGGTACGACCATCAAGCCAGTACCATTAGTCGGCAGGCTTACTGGAGTCTTCGTTCGGGCTCTCATTTCTTCGAGGCACTCCTTCCGACAAGTAGTTCCCAAATATATCCATATATGTCACTTCTATAGCGATCCTTCGCACACGATTCTAAAAGGAGAGATTCGCATAGTCTGGCAGTTAATCAGTCATTAGTAGCAATGACAATGAATTAATACAGCCAAAATTCATTGAATAATGATCAAATTTAAAGAAAATAATGAGTACAAAATTGACTCATCAATCACCGCTGCCATCCTCACCGAGCTTCTCTAGTGAGCCCTCGTTATTTTCTTCCAGTTCCATCCCTTTCTGGAATCCTCTTGATCCTCTTTCTTCCCTTGGTTGAAGCCCAAAATGCCCGAAGCTTCACTACCACGAAGCCCCTGCTCGACCTTCCCGAGCTCCTTTGGTCTCATAGCCCTTCGCCGAGCTTCTTAAACAAGCTCTTGCACCTTTTTTAGCACTTTTCCGAGCATGTGTATGTCCTGCCAGGACTACCCAATAAGCACTACATGTTGATCCACCTCAAGTCACCATCGGTGATGCTTCCGAGACCCTTGGACCCCGCACCACCACGGTTGCACATGGTGCGGTCCTAGGAACCGAATGCCTTCACGTGTTGGTCTTGGAACCCAGTGTAGCATGAACGTGCGCCTGTCGGCATGCGTGCACGAGCTCGCCCATGTTCAGCTAAACCCAGTGTAGCATGAACGCGCGCCTGTCGGCATGTGTGCACGAGCTCGTCCATGTTGAGCTGCTAGCTGAGCCACTGAACGACGGGACCCAACCCAGCGATCAGATTGGTTAAACCGTTAACCACCAAGGTTTAAACCCTAATGGGTCACTAACACACGCACCTGGTCTTTTAAGTAAATTGAATCGGTAAGTTAACCCCAAAAGTCACTCACATGTGGACCCAATATTTTAAACATATGCTTAATTAACTTAAGTGACTGAGTCACTCACATGTGGGTCCAGTGGCCATTTGACCAGTCAGAGATGACCTGGTCTCATCTGACCCATAGCCCCACCTATCATTGACTATGGCTAGGTAATTGTGAGTATGAAATGTATTCTCTTTTATTTTAAATCCAAATGAATTATCTAAAATTACAGAAAACTAATTCATATTAAATCAAAAAATATGAAAAAAATACCAAAATATTCAAAAAATGGATTCTACCTTTCTATGCCATTTTCAAGCATGTTTGCATAGTAGGAGAAATCAAAAGGATAAATAGAAGAATCTAGTTAATTTTATCTCGCCGGAGTTTCTTCGGAATGTGATATCTTAAGCATCTAAACTCTGATTAACTTGATTCCACTTGCATTAGTCTTTGTTTTTAGAGTACTATGCCATGCCATTAATTCCATGTCATAATCACACTGATGAATTTTTAGTAGTAGTAATTGCTATTATATCATTTTTTGGTGTTTTTGCTTCTTCTCGATAGCACCAAAAAGTCACGATGTAAGTAACCTCGACGATGAGCAGTACCCCGTTCCCGAGAAGTAAGGCAAGCAGCCCCCCTTTGACCGTGTTGATATCACCTATTATTTCCTAAAACTTACTATTGTATTCAACTTTATATTGCATGCGTTCAACTGCTCCTTTATCGATTAAATTCCTATCCTTTGCATGAAACTACCTTGTAATCTAAATGTCATGCCAATACCTTCCAACCTAGCATGGTTAAGAGCTAGTCAGCTCTTTAGCAACCAATTATCTTATTATCACGTGCTCAGTAATGCTTAGATTTGTCGAGTCATGCTCGTTCAGGTGGTCTGATAAATTAGTGTATCATGGGTGGGTTACATGTGGTGATTAGAGACTACTGGGAAAGAACTTGACTAATAATCATTGGCTTAGGCAAGAGGCCACGCTTGGGAGCATGGTGAATTATCTCGTTTTCCCGCAAGGCCAATTTCCGGTGTACATTTATCAAAGATTTGCGTACTTCTACACGGGTGGTATAGTGTGGCGTACCCAGTTTTAAGGCCGGATAATCCCTTGTGTTTACTGTACCGGTCCCATGATCAGTAGCTAGTACACACAAGTTGTCGGGACCCAAATCCATAACAGAGAGCTTTAAGTAAAATCACCCGCTAAGTCAAAACGTCAACCCCGACCTCAACCCTTGGGTGTCAATTCCAAGAGGAGTGGAGTGATATGGCTTCGAATAGCCCGAGACGTCAACCCCGAACTCGCTCTAGCAAATAACTGCACACGTTGAGTAGGGTGATATGGCCTCCTCACTCTTTTCTTACTGAGCCAGAACGTCAATCCCAAACCCGTCCCGGCAAATAAATGCTCGGCTGGAGTAGGATGATATAGTTCCCAATATCTCAGTAGAAGAGTCACTTCACAGGGTTATTAAACCTAACATCTCTATGATATAGACTCTGAAACCCTACCCGCATCATGTACTTCAATAACATACACGTAAGGCACATGAGGCAGGTGAAAACAACCAGATACCACAGCAGTAACTCTACGACAGAAACTGCAATATTATAAGTTCTTGAAACTTAACAACATATTCACACATAGGATCCGAAGATCTAAATCCAACTACACAGCGGAAGAGTAATTAAGGCTACGAACCCAAAAGGTCGGGCCAAAAGTGGCAGCAGAACAAAATGAGCTGCCAAACCCTAGGGGCAGGATCACTGCCTGGGATCCCCAGTGACTAGTCATTGTTGGCGTCGATCTCTACGTAGAAACCACCCTCGGAGGGGATGGTTTCCTTTGCAAGAAAAATGTCAACGATTGCAGGGTGAGTACAAAAATTGTACTCAGCAAGACTTACAAGGGGAAACTAGTAATAGATGCAATAGGTATCAACAACAGGGTAATTGTGGACTCTTTTACAGAAAGCCAATTTAACTTTGTCAATATTCTTTATGTAGATAAAAGCCGACTACTAGAGTACTTTTGAAAGGAGAGGAGTCGAACTCTTCATGATAAAATGCTATTGCAGACCACTGAACACTTAAACCCTCGATTCTTCCTCAACCACCCAGGGAGGAAGCAATCGCTAACACCTCAACCTTAGAGTTGGCAAGTTTTAGATTTATCGTTGGAGTTGTCTAATTCGATGCAGGTAATCACCAAGTTGTCCATAACCGCGGACACGGCTATTCAAATAGTTCAAACCCTGCAGGGGTGTACATCTTTACCTACACGTATCGATCGTCTCTTAGCGCTAGACCAAGGACACACTTTCACAAGGTGTGCTAGCAGAGGGTGATCGAACGCGACCGTTACAATGCTTTCGACCTAGGTATGAGCCACCCTAACGGGCCATTCCATGTACGCCAGTCCGGCTGCAACTGCGACACGGTCCCATAAGTTGTGAATCGAGGTACATCCCCGGTCTCCCAGACCGTGTGTCCACCTGAAAGGACCGAATGTGCTGACTAGAGGGGGGTGAATAGGAGGCTAACAAAAATTACTTCTTTTAACTTGATTGAACAGGTTAAGCCTTAAACAGGAACCAGGGTTAGCTAGCTGTGTGACAGGTGAGTGACACAGGCAACAGATGATGTGTAAATTAGCATGCAGCTGTCACACAGGTGCCTAACACAGGTATTCTAAGGGTACACGGGTGGTTTCCAGGACTAAGGAATGGCTGTGCTAGGCAGCTGTGCCACAGCTGTGAAGAAGCCGGTGCTGTGCAAGGAGTTGCAAGCAAGGTGATGGTGGCTTGATGCGTCAAGGGCCGTGACTGCAATTGGTTCCTAACACAGGTACTCTTACAATGAGATGCTTGAACTTCTTGTAAACCTGTGTCTTCTCCTTCAAAAAGAACACCCAAGTATATCGAGAAAAATCATCTACAATGACAAATCCATACTTGTTACCTCCCAAGCTCTCATATGTAGTAGGACCGAACAGGTCAATGTGTATGAGCTCAAAAGGTTTGGTGGTGGTCATGACATTCTTGGGACGATGGGCAGCTCCAACTTGTTTGCCGGCTTGACATGAACTGCAGGGCTTGTCCTTCTCAAACTTCACCTTTTCTAAGCCAATGACATAGTCATGTTTGCTCAGTTTGTTGAGAAGCTTCATCCCAGCATGTCCTAGCCGCCTGTGCCACAGCCAGCCAACACTGGTCTTGGCCATTAGACACCATGGAGCTGCAGCAGGCTGTTCATTGAAGTTTACTGTGTATAGTTTTCCAGACCTGCATCCTTTGAACACTTGAGAATCATCAGATAGTTTGGAAGCTATAACCTCATCAGGATAGAACGTGACTTTCATACCTGTGTCACACAGCTGTGACACAGACATAAGACTATAGCCTATCTGATCTACAAGCATTACATTGGATAAAGAGTGATGTTCAGATATGGCAACTTTACCAATGCCATTTACCTTTCCCTTGGAGTTATCTGCATAGATCACATGTTTACTTGGAAGATTTTCATGTGTGATCTCTACAAACTCCTCTCTGCCTCCTGTCATATGTTGTGTACATCCACTGTCCACAACCCAGTCAGTTCCACTGGAGGCAGTATCCTGCAAGATTAGTTATGGGGTTTAGGGACCCAAACTTGTTTGGTTCCCTTAGCAGTTTTACCATATGCAGAAACAGCAGTTAATGAGTTAGAAGATTTATTTCTATAGTTGATAGCCTGAGCAACAGATGATATGACATGAATTCTCTTAGGCTTACTATCACCTGCAACCTTAGACAGAGAGGTTAGTTGGCTGCGTGTGTTACCGGTGACACTGGTGGGTACACAGCTGTGTAAGACACCGGTGGCACAGGTGACTGTCACCTTTGGAACCCAGATGGCCGGCAACCACTTTGTCAAGTGCCTGCGACCTATATACTTAGCCACAATCTTCCCTTTTCTGTCCTTCTGCAAGACATAGGATGGATTGGATGGAATGTTTACCATCTTCCTATCTCTCTGTATATGACCAACAGGTTTGTTGTCATCTGTTCCTGCCTGTCTCACAAATTTTTCTGCAAGATTAAAATTAGTAACAGCAGGTAGTTTATCCTTATTAGCAGAAGGATTGTAACCCAGGCCTTTTCGGCCATCATTCTTTCTGAGCATTTCAGCTCTGATGAGCTGATAATTTTGCATGCCAATATTGGCAGTGCATAGGCCTTTTCTCATGAGCCTTTTAAGCTCTTCCAGCTCTTCCTTGAGCTTGTTGTGCTCATCTGCATCCACAGAGTTAGTAATAACAGAGGTTGAAGCCTCTTTTGAGTCATCAACTACACAACCTGTGGAAGTTAGAATATTTATGCGACTAGCACAGTTTAAGCATGATTCAATAGCAGCATGAGTAGGCAAAGATGCATCAGTAGATATAGAAGAAATATCAGTGCACATAGAATGCTTTGCCTTGAGCTCCTCATGCTCCTTAATCAGAAGCTCATGAGCTACCTTGAGCTTCTCATGAGCTATCTCCAGGTTTTCCTGGTCTAGCCTGAGGTTTTCTCTGTCATCTGTAACCTCATCATATGATTCACTCAGCTCCCTGAGTTTATCTCTTAAAGAGATGTTTTCCTTCCTCTCCTTGCCATAGGCTTTATCTGTTCTTTCAAGAATGCCCATTAGTTCAGCATAATCAGGAAAGTCATCCTCAGTAAGTACCTTTGAACCTTTGGCCATGAAACACAAAGGGGCAGAAGTGGATGGCAGTTGATCAGCTTCAGCACTGAACTCGGAGCTGTGTGACCTGGCTGTGTCACAGCTGGGTATATCAGCCATGCTGATGGCGATCCCAGCAACTTGATCTTCATCCTCTGACTCTTCTTCTGAGCCCTGAATCCTCAGATACCCAAGCCTGTCCAACATAAGCTCTGGCAGTGGCTTTGTTTTTGGAGTAGGTTGGATGCTTGCTGTTGAAGGTCTTCTTCTTCCCATGGAAGTCCTTCTTCTTTCTGTACTGGCTGTTGTCCTTTCTCTTGGTTGGACAATCAGCAGCAAAGTGGCCTTCCTTGCCACACTCGAAGCACTTGTTATCTTTTGACAGCTTCTTCCCTCTGAATCTGTCACCTGATCCAAGCTGCTTCTTCTTCTTGTAAAACTTCCTGAAGTTCCTTGTGAGGAGGATGAGTTCACTCTCTTCTCCGCTGGTCATCTCCTCATCAAGTTCTTCACTGCTATCACTCTCAATCTGTGATGTTGAAGCAGTAGTCTTCAAGGCAATATTTTTCTTGATAGCTGGAGAGGAGCTTTGCTTGCCTTCTTGCTTAAGCTCCATCTCATGTGTTAGGATCCTTCCTAACACTTCTGTGGGCTTCATTTGCTCAAACCCATCTTTTTCCTTCAGCATGAGAACAAGTGTTCTGTAGGCTTTTGGAAGCACTGACAAGAACTTCTTGATCACGTCTTCATCTTCCACTCGGTTGGAGCCTAGGGCCTTCAGCTGGTTGGTGATAATGGTGAGTCTTGAAAACAGAGAATTGATGTCTTCACCATGCTCGAGCTCAAACCTCTCTAGCTTTGATTCCAGAAGGCTCCTCTTTGACTTCTTTAGAGTGTCACTGCCTTCATGGATCTGCTCCAAGGTGTCCCAGATATCCTTAGCAGATTCCATGGTGCTGACCCTGTTGAAGTCATGCTCTTGCAAACCCATAAATATAGCAGTGGCAGCCTTAGCATTGTTCTGAATGTTTCTCTTGTCGTTTATGCTAAGAGCAGCTGGGTCTGCCAACCTGTAGCCTGTACAAACAACTTCCCACACATCTGGATCAATTGAGATAAGATGCATTTGCATCTTTCTTTTCCAGAAGGCATAATTAGTTCCATTGAAAACAGGTATTTTACCCTCATAGCCCGACATCCTTTACTCTGGCTGTTAGGCCAAATCAAAGAGCAACCTGCTCTGATACCAATTGAAAGGACCGAAGGTGCCGACTAGAGGGGGGGTGAATAGGAGGCTAACAAAAATTACTTCTTTTAACTTGATTGAACAGGTTAAGCCTTAAACAGGAACCAGGGTTAGCTAGCTGTGTGACAGGTGAGTGACACAGGCAACAGATGATGTGTAAATTAGCATGCAGCTGTCACACAGGTGCCTAACACAGGTGTTCTAAGGACTTAGTAAATGATGAGCAATCAATGTGCCTGTGTAACAGGTAACTGACTCAGGTGTGAGATAAGATATATAGCAACTGAGACACAGCTAATGAAACACAGGTATAAAGGAGATCTATAACAGATGAACAGAATAAGTCTAAGATCTCACAAGCAAGCAAGCAAGCAGGAAGCTAAAGACAATACAGGAAAGTACTCAAGGAGACAGTGTGTTTTTCACCGAAGTTCCCAGCTCTTCACAGAGTGGTACGTCTCCGTTGGAGAGGCTACTCCGAAGAGATCGCCAGCACCAAATCGTGCTTGTTCTCCGAGTACCTGACGTTCAGGCCTCTTCCTTTGCTTGTGGAAGTCCTTTTGCTTGCAGCAGGTAGACTTCGATTCACCTTCACAAACGTCTGGTTCAGCCCACACAAGCTTGGGTGATACCAGCGACTCCTACACCCGTCTAGGAGTAGACACTCCAAGAGTAATAGATTCAGCAGCAACAACTCTTGGAGGAACCAATGCTCTTTGCTCAAGAACTCTAACTCTCCCGAACTGACACTTAGGAAACTTTGGCTTTTGTTCGGTGGGAAGAGGCTTTGCAACGGTTGAATATGATTCACTGGATTGGCAAAGGTTGGTTGAGGTCGAAGACCTCCCCTGGTCCCCTATATATAGGGTTCGCAGGAACCCGACCGTTACACTGTTGCCACGTAGGATTAAGTGAACCACCGGTGACAGGCACCGGTGACACAGCTACACACTACGCCCAACCTATAACCGGCTCGGGCAGACCGACACCTGTGTCACCGGAGGCTGACACAGGTGAACCCTTAACTGACGTAGCAGCACTACTCAGCCCGGTCCTGGCACATGACATGCCCTCAGCGCACAACACTCTCTGAAACCTAATAAGGAGAGAACCTCCGACAGCCCTCCGACTCAGCAGACAAGCCATCGCAGCGCAGGTTCCTTAGCGTTTACAAGCTCTCCCCTGGTACAGAGATGTACCTGAGTCACAGAGCGCTAGACCACCTGTGACACAGCTGTGTCACACCGGTGACTCTAACCCCTAGGGTTTTCTACTGCTAGCACTACAGAGTGCAAGCACAAAACCAGTTTCACACTTGTGCAAAACTGTTGACACAGGGCCACTAACCTCAAAGCATTAGTGCCACTGTCCAACATCCTGAGCATTGAGCAATTAGAACCTCCACAGATCATTACTGCATCATCCCTCTTGATAGTACGGGTTTTTCCTATGGACTCAAAGAAACTAGCAAATCTAGGCTTTACCTGCCCACCAACTGCAGTCACGGCCCTTGACGCATCAAGCCACCATCACCTTGCTTGCAACTCCTTGCACAGCACCGGCTTCTTCACAGCTGTGGCACAGCTGCCTAGCACAGCCATTCCTTAGTCCTGGAAACCACCCTTGTACCCTTTTTGGTGGTCATCCTTTCCCTGATGACCCTTCTTCCTGGAACCTACTAACCTGCCTACACTCAATGTAAACGTTAGATTCCAGTTTGAGTTGCCATTAACCATCAAAACCAACTTGGGGCCTAGATGCTCTTTCAATCCCCCTAAAATACCCTAAATAGGTTGGGAGGGTGGTGGTGTTGATTGAGCGACAAAGTAAGTTCATGCAAGGAATAGAGGTAATACTTAGCGAAAAGTAGAATTTGAACGCATGCGATATTGAATTTGAAAACAAATAGTACTTTGCAAATGTTAGGTGTTTGCAATATGGTCAAAGGGGCTGCTTGCCTTGTTGCTCTGCAACTACACTCGGCTCGTGATCGAGGTTGTCCTCTTCGGGATTTTTTGGTTCTATCGGAGAAGAGCGAAAACACCGGAAAGAGGGGCATAAACGTAAATATCAAAATACTGATCATCGGCATGGGATGAAATGCATGCCATGTCATAGAAGATGCAAAATAGAGACTAATACAAGTGGAATCACTTTAATCGGAGTCCGGACGCTCAAAATATCGCGATCCGAAATTCTCTGGCTAGTCGGGGAAACCCTAATTTGAGTTTTTAGCCATTTATGATTTTTCAATCATGCAAACAAGTATAAAAATGACATATTTGAATAGTTCTCATTTTTCTGAACATTTTGATATTTTATTTGTATTTTCTGATTAAAAATGAATTTTCTAAGATTGAATCAATTTTTAAATCCTTTGTATTTTTCTCAGTAAATAAAAGTAAATATTAAATAATAATTATTTTTATTACTTAATTCATTTTTAACCCGAGAGGCTGACAGGTGGGCCCCATGGTCAAAGTTTTGACCAAGATTGACTGAGTCAATGACAGGTGGGGCCCACTTGTCATAATTTTCATTTTTATTTATCTTTTATTTTAAATTCTATCGGGTGGGTCCCACTTGTCATTCAGACATATTTAATAGGCTCATTTATTGCACTGTTAAGCACTAATGACAGTCATTAAATGGTCGGATTAGCCATAAATAACAATCATTAATATTAATTCAGTCGGAACAGCAATTAAAGGCACTAACCATAATTAGCAATTAATAAACAACAATTAGTATTAAATGTGTCATTAATGGGCTACTTAATGCCCATTTAGCTCGATCGGGTGCTCGGGATGCCGCCAGGCTTGGCCGTTGGCTCGGTCCGGCCGTGGCGGCACCACTGCCGGCAGCAAGGAGGAGCGGGGGAAGGGGCGACGGCGGCGGTGCTTACGGCAGGTGCAAAGGGGCGGCGGCGCGGCAAGAAGTGGCGCCGGGAAGTGGCGGAGCGGCGGTGGAAAGGCGACGGGGCGGCGAGCTTCGGGTCGGGATGAGGCGGCGACGGGGTAGCACCGGGGCGGCGAGGGGCTTGGTGAGCGGAGGTGGGGGCGGCTCAGGATGGGGTGGTGCGGCGGCTACGGGGTAGCTCCAACGTTGGAGGAGCTCGGGTGGCAGAGCAACGGCGAGCGGGACGAGGCCGAGCAGCACCGGAGGGCGGCGAACTCGATAGGGAGGGAAGTAGTGGCGTGGGGAGGTGGAGCGGCAGACCGGGGAAAGGCGTAGCCGGCCGGGGCGGAGGAGGGCACGGCGGCAAGAGAAAGCAAAAGGAGGGAGGAGGCGGTCGGGGGGTTTATAGGGGAAGAGGGCGGCGCGGCCAAGCAGGAGGTGGCCAGGGAGGGCTCGGGCGGTTGCCACGACGGCGAGGCGCGCGGGCCCCGAAGCAGGTGCTGGCGGCGGCGCGTGCTGAGGGGATGAGGACGGGTAGGGGGCGGCGGAGCAGGCCAGGTGGGCCGGTGGGGAAGAAACTGGACCAAGGCCCAGTCACGGAAGGGAGGAGGGCAGCGGAGAGGAAGCAGGCCAGGCCGAGAAGCGGAGGGAGGGGAAGAATTAGCGGGCCGGGATGAGAGGCCCATCCGGGAGGGGGGCTAGAATTAGGTTTCAATTTTTTTCTTTTCTATTTAATTTCTATTTTCTATTTTCGTTTCTTTCTAAAAGATTCAAAAATACTTTTGGACATACATTTGTAATGCTTAACATATGTGCATACTTTGCATATTACTTAAAATGATCTGAACCATTTAGCTTGAGCGGTTCAGACCAAATTTGAAATTCGCTTTTAAATCCTCAGGAAAAATTTAGGGTTCCTCTTAGCATTGCCAAAATTTCAAAATCCTTCTCTTATTTAACTTGATGCACATGACATGATGCACAATTAGAAAGGGCTAACATTGGGGATGTTACACAAGTTAACCTCTATATCATTGTCATACACACATATATCAGTATATAACGTGTAGTTTGACCATTCAGGTCGAAGTCTGATACCTGTAGCCCAACGGCTATAAACTTGTAGCAAAAATCAAACAGTGATGAAGCCCATCAATATGCCATACCAACAGGCAGCTGACTGGGGTTGCGCCCTAGCTTTCGGGAACTCAATCGTATCTTCGGAGTTGATGTCTCTTTCGTCTGGCCAAATCAACAAGCCAGGTAAGTACATGGAATGTAATCACAAGCATCCCGTAGGAAGAGTGTATCGGATATATATTTCATGCAAAGTTGGTTCAATAAAAGAGGCTCTACCCTAAGTTGAAGGTTGAGCGGAAAAGTAAGTTTTCATTTGAAATACGATGGTAATAGATTCAAAAGCATTTCTGAAAGCAGGCCCGTCCCTGACGGGTCAGTATCTGGTGCCGGAAATTGCATTCTGACAATCGTCAACTAGAGGTCGATAACCCATGTATTGCCTCAAGCAATCCTTAAAGCCTACCCGTGCTACCGCCCTGCAACACGGGCTAGGTGTCACTTCTGCAGTTCCTCACTACCAGCCTGTAGCTCAAACTGCACACTGTGGACACATCATGCCCACATCCTTAATCCCATTCCCAGATTTCGTAACCAAAACTTAGTCTAACCAGTGTGTGGCCTTTCCAAGTTGTGTCCATGACCGAGGACGCGGCTATTCAAATAGATTTTTAACACTCTGCAGAGATTGTACGGATTTACCCACGAGATGTAAGTCCCTCTTGTTGCCAGAGCTCAATAAACACATTTCGCGAGGTGTGCCGGCAGGGTTATTACAACGAGACCTTTCCCTCATTTTCATACCAGTGCTGGACCCGCTAGATAAGATCTACCCAGTCTCCACTTGTGCTCGGTAATGCCCGACCCCACAACCCGAAGTGGACCTATCTTTGTGTCGAACCTCTCCCCACGTAATTACGTGGAGGCCCTCTAGGGATGCCAATGTACCTAGCACTCTCTTCCTATTGCCCCTGGGTCCAGACACTAGCAATCGACGGGGTAATTAGCCAAGTCCTTCCCATAAAGGACATGTGGACGTACGGGGTGAACTTGGTCGAGCAGCACTTAGGCTCGGTTCTTAACTGATTCGAGCAAGACTGCATATCATCACCTCTTAGCCATGTCACTACATGCTACAACCATTCTTCCGATCTCCACTTACTGTTCTCACCCGAATCAAAAATCATCCTCCATTTTATTTGGGGTTTTGGCAAACAATGCTTTCAAACAGTCACCTCGGAAGGTACACGCCTTCCCGAGGGTTTTTAATCCCATAATCAAAGAAGTGATTCGCGTGAGTCGGTCAAAATAGATTTTCCTCTATAGCAGGTCTAAGCAGGGCTACTACCTATAGTCCTAATATTTTGCTGGTCATACAATAACCGGCTAATATTGCTAGGGTTACAAGGATTAGTTCATCGGACCTATGTCATATGCATCTACAGGGTGTAACTCAGTCTAACATAAAATATTGTTGATATTTACATAGCATGCAGAGTTGCAAACAAAATATTTAAGTTTTGACATATATGGGATTCAACATGATCAAGATGGGAATGCTTGCCTGCCAATATTGGCTGGGTCTCGGTCTCGAATTTGATTCGGTGGCTCCCCAGATTCCTTCGCATGATTCGTCGTATCATCGGAACTACACGTCGGAAAGCAACGAATAAATAGCGGTGCGTGAAAGAACCAAATAAAAACCAACACGTACACATCAATTAGGATATGTGCTCTGGACCTAGTTGGTTGTTAGGGTTTGTAGGGAGGCGTGAACAAATTAGCTTCACATGAAATAAGGGTTTGTAGAACAGGAAACCCTAACTCAACGACATAATAGGACTTGGGATGATCTTGGTTTTCATATTTCGATTGGATCCAAAGGGAAATTATTAATAACAAGATATTCTAGAAATTTTGTCATTAAGGCTTTTGGAGTGGTTTCCTATGATACAATTAGTTGAAGAATATGGGGTATTTAGGGTTTCTTACTTATTTAGGTAAATAATGAATAAAGGTTTTAACTTTTAAAGCCCTAATGGATTCAAAGTATTTTATGCGACCTTAGATGTCGTTGGAAAGTAATCATGCCCTTTGGGAACCCTAAATAAGAAGAGATATGCATATATATACTAGAGTCATATTTGATTTGAATTCAAATTTGGATCTCAATGATTTCAAAATTTATGAAACTGGTATCATTAGATAGATTTTGGACTTAGATGAATATAGAAAGAAAAATCGAGTGGATTGGAGTTGGGATGGAGGAGATATAGACTTTCTAAAATCCGCTGGGAGAAAAATAAGGAAGGGGGCAAGAAGGATGTCAAAGGTGCAAACTAGGAGTACGCCTTCTCCTTATCAAATCCGGAATCAGAGATAGTCCCACAAGATAATACGTCTTACCATACGGAAAACGTATTGCGAGGAGAATTACGCTTTCAACCATGGAAGTCGTCTAGGACCAAGAGCAGGGTGAGAAATGCATTTTGAAAGAGAGGAGGCGTATTCATCAAGCCCGTGTCCACTTAAGTCGACTAGCGGGCCCAGAGATTAGCTAACCGTTATGCCTAGTAAGCTTCCCATGTGCGATTAGATGGGCTGTTATGGTGATTAAATGGGGACACGAGGTTAGACGAGAAAATATGCGGCGGCGGCGCTCACCTTTACTCGTGATTGGCTTGCCGATGGTGAACTAGGAAGCGGGGGAAATAGCTAGATCCAGCCGGCGGCCGGGCGGGTAGACTGCCTCATCGACGCATCCCGGCATAGATTATCAGTGGTAGTGGCGACCTTGGTGGCGGTGGTGAGATGAACTCACTGGCGGAGAGTTCTGCAAGGCTAGAGAAGAAGCGGGATCAGAGAGTCCTGCAGCGCATGGGATGGCAGTGCAGCGGTGGAGCTCGTGTTCTGATGGCGACTTGCTCGGCGGGGCGGTAGGTTGAGCGGCCTTGCCGAGCGGGGTGGACGGGCGGCGGCGGTGCCGTATGCTGGAAGCAAGGGGGTGTCAGGGAGCGACGAGTTCGGGAAGGAGACTCGACAGCGTGCTGGTGAACACGGTGAGGTGGAGCTCGGGTGTCTCACCGGCGACGAGTTGGGGTGCGGCGAGTCCAAGGCGAGGAGCGCCAACGACGACGAGGATGCGGTGAGCGGCTCGGGTGCGTAACTGCTCAGGTCTTGCTCTTACGGGATGGAGATGCTGATGCTGGTGCCCGAGACGGCTGCGGAGGTGCAAGGGAGTCGACTGCGAGCTGCAGAGCTGGGGTCGTGGCTTGGGGAGCTTGGTCATGGGATGTCCTGAGAGAGGGAAAGGAGCTGCTGGAGAGAAGCTCGGATGGGGGAAAAATAGAGGAAGGAATGCTCAGCTTTGGGGAAGAAGAAGGGCAGCTCGGGCATTTGGGGAGATTGGAGAGAGGCGGCTCAGCTTGGTGGAGAATGAAGAAGAGTAGGAGCTTGAGGTGCACTATTGTGGTGGCCGGCACTTGGGAAGAGCTCTGGCTAGCTCGGTAGTGGAGAAAGTGGCAAGAGGGGAGAAAAGGGAGAAGGACACTGCTTGGCCAAGCACACGGGGAAGCTGTGCCGTGGTAGGGGACACGGTCTGGGAGCTGGGTTGTGGCAGTGACGTTCAGCGCAGCACGTCGCAGAAAAAGGTGACGGTGGCAAGGAAAGAATAGTGCACAGGCTGCTGCTGTAATGAGTAGGAAAGGGAGTTTGGAGAGGACAAATGGGTATGAGGGAAAAGAATAGCAGTAGCTACTGTTCGGTTGAAGGAGGAGTGTAGAGGAAGGGGAGCTCGGTAATTAATGGTGCAGAGGAGGGCAGCTAGCTGGTGCTGTGGCTGCAGTAAAAATTGGGCACCAACTACTGCCATGGATGGGGAGGTGGCACAAGGAGCAGTGCACTTGCAGCGTAGAGAGAAGTGCTCGGAACAGAGCTGCCATGTCTTTATGAGGAAGCTTTAAGGAAAGAAAACAGATAGCTAGCAGGCGCTGTAGGTCAACAAGGAGGGTTGGTACCGACAGCTGCTGAAAAAGAAGAGGTTCCACGAGCAATAGTATACTCGATAGAAGGAAGAAAATTATCAGTAAAGAGGAATAAGAACTGGGAATGTATTTACTTTGAGCTATTACTGCTTATTTGTGAGGATGAGAAGGCAGGTCTTTTGCCAAGCATTGATCCGTATAAGAGTGGAGGAGGTCTTTCAAACACCTGAGATATTTCCCGATAGCTTGAAATCTTCTTGGCAGAGGTCGGATTGCTAGGCATAGATCTGAGGTATACACAAGAATAGGGCTTCTAGGGTCTCTGAGAATTTTTGTGAGGCCAAAATATCCACTTGGAATATTAGGTTAGGGTTGCTATTAAATATGTATGCATAGGCACCTACACATACAGTTTATATATGCATATATATTTTCCCAAATTGGTCAAAAGGGGTGATCACATGGAAGGATGCGGCAGGTTGTATGGGTTAATGCCACCTTGGGTTATAAGCATACACATATGCGACCTGCTTGGTTTCATTACGTGAGAATGATTTGTCTAAAAGGAAATGTTATTAATCCCCCTGTAATGCAAAAGAATGCTAAACCCAAATATAAAGCCAAAATGGAACGTGTTGTTTTTCTTCTCTCTTTTGTCTTTGGAAAAGTTTTAAATAGCCACGATTAGGTGAGGGTTTATGTCACAACATTTTAGGAGTATTTTTCTCAAGCATTTTGTTTTGGAATTATACCCATGGTTACATAGATCACACGAAAATAGAAGGGCCGAGGGAGGGCAAAGGAGCTAGGGCTTTGGATTTCACTTCTGCTTGAAGGAATCGAAATAGAGTTCAGAGTGTATGTGCACACATACACTTGGGAGTTTTAGCATATATGGGGTTGCGTTGGGGACAGGAGAAATGTGGAAATTCACGGTAGGTTAAGGTTTGTGAAATGACACCACTATACTTGTGTATATGTATATGCACACGGTTGGTGGCTGAGACAATAGGAGAGTGCCAAGGGTTAGGGTTTGCATATATGCGTATACATGATGGTGGTATTTATGTGCACATACTCATGATAGGACATGACGAAGTAGATGGCAGATGATCACGTTATTCGAAGGAGGTTTATGACATATATATGTTTCAATTTCACAAAAGCACCGTGTAGATACTTAGTTGCAGATGTTGGTCTAGGTTGCACCGACTAGGAAAAAGGGAAAGGGATGCCGAAGGTGTGTTCGTGGCGGGAATGCCAGGGGCGAGTAGCCACGTATGGAGACAAGGTGCATAGCAAGGTTTATATACCTTGCCGGACAGAGCTTCGACGAAGCGGAGATTAAAGGAATAGGAACAGAGGTGGAAGATTTTGGCTTGCCTCGCTTTAGGGTTTAGCAGAAGTATGATTTGAATAAAAGTTTTAATCCGGTATATTTTTTAACTTACATTATTAGCGAAAAAGTTTTTGTTAGCCCTAATTTTCGTATTTCGGAAAATCAGGGTGTGACATATAGTGGAATCACTCATGACTAGATAATTTGTCTAGACTTAGTATATGAGCTACTTTAGTTTGCCGTTTCTATTTGCTGTGTGGGTGAAAAATGACATGATGGGACATCTCAACATAAGGATAGGGTGGACATATAGTATTGAAGAGGCTGGGGATCTACCTTAATTCACAACTTATAGGACCAAGTTGGAGTTAACGCCCGGACAAGTGTATAGAGACTAGCCCATAGGGGTGGGTCATACCTAAGTCAAAAGTAGTGTAATAGTCGTGTTCGATCACCCTCCGCCGTCACACCTTGCATTAAGAGTCAATCGATATGTGTAGGTAAAGATGTACACCTCTATAGGGTTAGAACTATTCTAATAGCCGTGTCCACGGTTATGGACAACATAGTGATTACCTGTGTCAAATTAAACAACTTCAATGTTACTCTAGAACTGCAAACTTTAGTTTAGAGAAGTGACTACTTCCTCATAGGCGGTTGAGGAAGAGTCGACTTGGTCGTAAGTAAATAATGACAAAAGTAATAGAGTAGTTTTTTGGAAAAAACACTCGCAAATCAGCACACAACTGTCCCTTCTTGATATACAGTGCATCTATTACTATTCCCATGTAAGTCTTGCAGAGTCCTTTTGTACCCATCTTGCAATGTTGATAATCTTGGTGTAGAAGAGATCATCCCTTCTGAGATGGTTTCTTTATAGAGATCAACACCAACGATGAGTAATTGCTAGGGATCCCAAACAATTGTCTTGCCCAGGGTTTGGCAGCCCCATTTGCTTTGTTCTGGTGTCACTTTTGGCTTCACTACTATTTATAATTTCTGTTGCGCATTTGATATTTGGTTATGTGACCCCTTGTTTGAATAAGTTGTTAAACATACTCGCTTAAGAGTTATATATATTATTACAATTCTTGTTGCAGAGTTATTGTTGTGAGACCTCTTTGTTCCAACATACCTCATGTGTCATGCATATATGACTATAAAGCACATGCAGTATGTAGGGTTTTGAGATTCATGATGTGGAATTGTCAAGTGTGATCATCACTGTCAAGCGACTCTTTCGCTGAGAGCTTAGGGACTATATCACCCTACTCTAGCCGTGCATTAAGTTGTCGAGACGAATTTAGAGTTGATGTTCTAGCTCAGTAAGAAATGAGTGAGGAGAATATATCACTCTACTTAAACTGACACATTCAATTGCCAGTTTTGAGGTTGAAGTTGACGTCTCAGACTATTCGAGGCCATATCACTCTACTCCTATTGTCACACCTTGTTTTTCTGAAACCTAAAAATTTGGGTTTACAAAATTTTTTTCCTTATGATCTTGTTTGGATTTGGATCTTATTAAAACCTAGGTTCCAACTCTTGCTTCTTATGAAGTCATGCACATGGCACTAGTCTCCAACCTTATCCTTCCCCTCCCTCGCAACACCATCACCACGAGTAATGTTGATCGTGTGTTCTTGTTCTTCCATAAACCCTTGCTGCTAATCCTCAGCTCATCTATTAGTGGTCTTCCTATTTATTAGTGTATCTATATACTGGGCCATCACTTTGTCTATCACCCATCCATTGAACCTCGCACCTATTGATGCATGCAAGTCCCCGCCCATCTGTGTGGCTATCTACCAGGCTAGTTATCTACCCTTTGCTTTATCTATCTAGCTAGCTATCCATGTGGCTATCTATCTCTCCATCCATCTGCGTGCGTACCTATCGACCTATCGATATATTATATATAATGGAGGAATAGATATGTTGCTACCTATATATATATATATATATATATATATGTAGCAACATATATATCTCTCCATACATCTGTGTACCTATCGACCTATCGATATATTATATATAATGGAGGACTAGATATGTTGCTACCTATATATATATATGTAGCAACATATATATATGCAAGCCCATATCTATACCTTCATTTATACCTTGTCACTTTTTCTCTCTCCTACAGGTCTAAATCTTGTAAACTCTTGAATGCCCCAGAGACCTTTTCCCTTTCCTATGTGTCGTCAATTAACATGGGGTCATGCTCTGCACCTTCATCCTGATCTCCTAAAACACAATTTTGCCGAAACCCTAATCCTCGGCACTATGTAATTATATCTCAGCCCTTTAGCCCTAAATTTTCCCTAAACCAATGGTTTGCTAAAATGTCTCCCCACCATTGTAGACAAGAATTTCCATGGAAACCTTAGATACCAATTTTTTTTCCAAATAGTAAATAAATATTTTGAGTTGTCTCCATTTAAAAAATGCAAAGCAAGAAGTTAGAAAGAATCTTTCCACACATGTTTATCTATTTCTCCAAAATTTTCCAAAATATGTGGCATGTGATATGGTGATATTTCAAACATATATTAATTTCTATTTTCCATTTTAAGCAAATCCATTTTCCAAACCTATCCTACAAATTATTTTGCCATATTGGAAATTAGGGCAGAAACCTAATCTAATGTTTCATGTGGGCTGTGGGGGACCCGATATTTTATTTCGATTCAAAGAATTCACAACAAGTGAAGACGGTGACATAGCCGCTACCTGCGATAGACTATGGCCCACCCCGGCCTGGTGCGACATGCATACGATGCAATGCGTATGTCTCACCACGGCCTGATTGGGGGATCATGATTCCAAAAACATACGCCTCACGCGTATGACTCACTTTGGCAATGGACCATACATTCACATTGCACTTCAGTTGAATCGAGATAAAATATCAAGTGCCTCCATATGCATCCAACCACACTCCCCATTTCAACATACACGCATGGCAGAAAGGAGGTGGGGGGGCATATGTGGGACAACGAGAATATCATCACACAAACCACTACAATATGATAATAAAGCTAGCTGTCCACATAGTGAACCATGAAAATTACATCATTCGGCGATAACCGAAACATAGTCAATTTTGAAATGTTTATACAACAGCGAAAGAAAGTAGACAAATCCCATAGCGGTGCATCAACCGCTGCCCCAAAAACCCAAAAGAGATCCCACGAGTCGAACGCCAACCAAGGAAAACCACGCAGCTAAGCATCATCGTAAAACTCTGCTATGATTGGCTCACCTGCAAAAATTCTAAGAATATCCTAGGTGAGTACAAAGGTACTCGCAAGACTTATTCGTGCTTGATTAAATGTCCTACACATGCTCACTACAACAGCAAGTAAACATGATGAAAACCAAAATAACAAGGTACAAAATAACGTAAGAACATTAGATAATAACTAACAGTCCAGATTTCACATGAATCATGGTAAGAGCCTAACCATTTGCATATCAATATTTCCAGTTCATTCGGGGGTAGCCTACACTCCAATTTAATCAGTGATCCATCAAAACAACAATTCCAACCAAATAATCTCTCGGACCGTTACCGGCAATACGATCACCCTGAGTATAGCGAGTGCATTTCCCTTGGAGGTTGCAAGGCTCCAAGTGATATCGAGATTTACCTCAACTATACCCCAGCATCCATTCCGGTAACGTCCACACGGTGATAAGGGAGATGCACAATGAAGTTACCTCAGGTTGGTATAGCGACAAAAACACTTCTAAACACCGGGGGTCGCATTCATGACATCAAAATATACCAACCATATTCATCGTACACACCCTCGGCTCTCACATCTCACTTAAGCAAGTTCAAGTTAATAGGGTAACAAGGTTAATTCTCAGCCATAGCTGGACATAAACGCACAATATAACCTAAACATGCTAGTTTTGCTCAATTTCAATCAATTATCCAAGCAAGCATTTCCTCACACAAGCACATCTAGGTAAAGCATATAAATAACAATAAAAGCATGCAACAAGCTCTACTTGCCTTGATCACAAAGCTCGGGGTCTTAAGTAGGATCAAAAGCTTGATGTCCTTCTTCTTCGGGCTCTATTGCAAGCAACGTGAGATACCGGAAAAGAAACGATAAAGAAGGCAATAAGTTCCAGCATGAATGCATGATGAACAATGCTAGGTATGAACTTCTAAGATGACCTAGGGATGTTAGGAATCTACAGCAGTGAATATTCCTCAATTTGAACTTGTGGAAATTAATTGATTGTCCTAACAGTGCATGGATGTCAATTTATGCCCAATTTCGAATTAGGGTTGAAAACTGTTACTCGCGATGAATGGTCATGCCCTGAGGTAGTTTTATTGTGAAACTACTCTGAGATACAAAATTACCACAGTTGGAATTTCTCGAATCGGAGCTATAAAGATGTAGTTATGAATTGTTAAAAATCAATGCATGAGAGGAAACATCATCGCACAATTGAATGTTGGCCGACAGTGTATTTGCAAATTTCGAAAATGTGTTTGAACCAGGTTATAGATAATTTCACAAGGATTCCAGAAATATAAAATTTGTTGAAACCGGAGCTACGAGTAAAAGTTATCGTGGTTTCAATTTCTCATCTGCATAAAACCCTAGAATTTAACTTGCTGCGAAAATTTAATTTGCTAAGCGCACCCAGACAATCCTACCCTAACCCTAGACTTGGTCCAGCTGGCAGCCAAGGGAGGTCGACACGTCACTCACTTGCTCTGCCTGCGTGGCTGGTGAGCTCGGGTGGCAGGGCCCTTGCCGGAGCATCACCGGGGATGCTCCGGGCAGCACATAGGGCACGGCAGGCTCGGGGGTAGCGGCGGAAGCAGCAGCAGCTCACCCCGGAGGCAATGCGAGGGCGCGGGGAAGCTGCGGAGGTCGGGATCAAGCTCCTGGTGGCCAGCGGCGGTGAAGAACTTCAGTCATCGTCGGTCGGGGTCTTCGGGCACGGATCTGAGGAGAGGAAGAGCGGGGAAGGTGAGGGAGGAGAAGGGGATGCTCGGGAATGAAACGGGGAGGTCGGGGCTCACCGGATGCGGAGGAATTTCTCGCCGGAGCTTTGGCCGGAGATGGGGAAGACGGCGACGAGGACGAGGAGATCGGGCACGGGAGGAGAAAAGGAGGAGCAAGGGGAGAGTGGGGAGGAGAAAAAGAGGAGGGGGCAGCTCGGCCGGCTTAAATAGGGCCGCCGGAGGGCTCGCCGCGATGGCCGCCACCGCCCACCGTCCCCAACCGACAGCGGCGACATGGAGGCCAAGGCCTGACAAGTGGGCCAGGTCGGGTACGACTCGCCCGGAAAGTCACTCGGAGACAATCCGGGTGCAGGGCAGCCCGGATGCTCAACCCGGAGATTCCGGACCGAACCTCTGGCATCAACCAAAACGAGCCCAACCCTCTCTGGACTCTCCCAGAAAATAGCCCGGATTCCACCCGAAATTTTCGGACATCTCGGAGGTTCATCCTGGAGGTTCCGGACCAAACCTCCAGCATCAACAAACCCAGCCCAACCCTCTCTGGACTCCCCCGGAAAATAGCCCGGATTCCACCCGGAATTTCCGGACATCCCGGAGGTTCCATCCGGAGGTTCTGGACCCAACCTCCGAATTGAGCAATAGAAGAGGAAACAATGTGCAAACATTATTTGGACTATAGGAACATAACATATTTGGGGTTTGTTGTGGTTATTCAACCTAGTTGATTGGTGTTTGCTAAAATTAGTTACGAAGGGTGAGGTATGTACGTATTCTATAAAACATAATTTATCCACATTCGAGTTTATGCAAGGGTCGGTGCAAGGATGATGGCATGAATGCTGGACGGATGCATGACCTAACTCGCAAAAATAGGAATGGGTATCACATGGGCATTTACCTTATAAAATTCCTGTAAAATCCCACAGTACACCTGACAACAATGTTATAATATAAATGGTGATGTCTAGTTCAAATATTCAAAATATTTCAAATCTCAATTCGAGCCATTTTTTGAAATTTTGATGAAACCCTAAGTTTTAGACCTCTAAAAGTTTCCCAAAAATCATGATATATACCTGTTATGATATAAAGCTCAAATAAGTGCTCACCCACCCCTGTCCTTTCTAAAATTTTCGAAGTACCTCAAATCTATGTTTGAGCCGATTTGTATCTAACTTGTTTTTCATCATAACAATCATGGGGTATCTACAAGTCATATTGAAACCATTTCTAACATAAAATCCCTCTTCTTGTTTAGTAAAATTGCCACAAAAATTTCAGAGAAATTCCAACTCCTTGCATGTAAAGCACTCTCCTCTTTCCTGTTGGTTTCTTTTCTTATTTGCTAACCACACCACAGTGTACCAATTGTCTCCCCATCTATCTCACTACCGGTGGACCCGTTGGCCCACTGGACAGCTCCTCTACTCCTCTGTTCTTCTTCACCCGTGCACCACTGCTGGCAGAGCACTAGCGTGCACACTTTACACTCTTGACAGTGCAACGTGCATTGCACCATGACACCCACCGGCTTGCACCGTGTTGTCACCTAGTTCCTCTCTCTCCCATGTCGTTCCTCCTTATAAAGCTGAGCACCCTCGATGTTTGCTGCCCTCAGCCAATAAATCAGATATGTCAACAAGAAGGCCAAGATCACCTGTTTCTCTAGTGGTATAACCACCCGCTCCCTTGCTTCAAGATCAACAAAGAAAGACTTTGAGACATAATCAAGGATTCGACGACCTCTAGATTCAAGGTGCCACTGCAATCATCAGCCGTAGTCCAAATAGAAGCACTCCTCCAGGGGTGCGATCGTAGTTCTCGACAAGAAGATGGCCATCTTGTCTGCACCAATGTCGCCAGTTACACCTATGATAACCTAGATTGCTTTGCAAAAGCATGCCCATGCGGCAAGCTTGGGGCGATCGCAGTACTAGACACCCACCAAAAACTTGCCAACCAACGTCGATCACCGCATCAAATCTAGTTTCCAAAAGCTATGGCTAATCAATGGAAGGGCAAGCAAAAGCTCCCACCCAAGCCAGTCAGGGAGATATCAAACACTATGCGAATGAGTGCACGACATGTTCTTTGCGAGTGTACCCCAGGACAAGGGGGAAGAAAACAATGAGGTCAATGATGAACTTGATCATCACATAGAAGTAATGGCTAATGCACTTAGTAGATCCACCTGCCCTAGTCAATCAAAGTCAGTTAGCAATCAATGATCTGATATGGAGAATGATCAAATGGAGGAATGGTTTATGCTTAAGGCTGATTGGTATTATAAAGATAAATGGAGAATAGTCTTAGGATGGTTTGGTAATCCTTGATCTATCTGGTTGATACCGCTCATCGGATTGACCTGGTCATTGGGTCGGAATAATCATAATCTCAATAGAATATTGGATATCTAAGAATTAGATTGGACTGGAATGGATTGAGGTATACTAAAGGATTTTGAAAAGGCCAGATGCCACCATAATGGTTTTGGATTTAGGATGTGATTTCTAGCTTATTGAGTGATTCTCACTGATTGTTGGATTTTGGCGCATAAGGACAAAATATTCAATCAATGATCAATGACCTTGGTGGATTAAAAGTACGATGAAGTACCTCATTGATGATATAATGATCTCTAGGTAATTGTGAATCATTGGGTTGACTTAGATGATTAGATCATATGAGGAGAAGCAGTATTGCTTGAGATCTATGAAAATTGATCTTAAGAATGACAAATTTACTCGGTGGAAGATTGTTTGATCTAACCTTTAGTGGTGGAATTATTGATCTATCACTTAGGATCAGAATTACTAAGTATCGATGGATATTCAATTTACTTGTGTCTAGTAGATGATTTCTCAATAATTGAATTCTTAGGTCAAAGGATACACTTTTGGGAGGACAAATGCTGGATTCTCTTTGATGGAGTTCATTAGAGATTACTGTGGATATACTTAGTTGGATAGGATACCATTATCTTGGAAGGGAATACCTCTTTGATTTTGTAAGGTGTCTTAGGTCCGTTTGGACTTGTTGGATTCTAGCACCCAGATCGTTTGAGGATGGCACATAATGATTCTACTTGGGATAGTTGATCCGATCTAGATAGTTGGATGCCACTAATGAGTACCGTCCAAGCTCCGCTTGTCGAGGCCTTGAATCGTACCTGACTTTATACCCCATTAAGCGGTTCGACACCAAACTAACACAACATACAAACTCCACCTGACAACCTGGTCGTCTGTCTCATTGCTGGTCCAACCGGCCAGAAATGAATAAATAGTTCACATCCCTTAAGTTTGGGCAATTACTTAGTTTACAAACAACTGACATGAAGGTCTCAACACTACTGCAGTTTGGCCCTCTGCTGAACAACCTCCACTGACGGGCACACAATGGCCCGTCGTTGGAGGGGCTCACCGCTGACGGACACGTATCCGCCCATCAGCGCAGAGGATAGCCAGGCTGGACGTGAGGACCTCCATTGACAGGCCACTAAGTCGCCCGTCAATGGAGATGCACCTAGAGTGCCAGAGATGACGTGTTCTTTTCACTGACGGGCGGTACGTAAGTGACCGTCAGCGAAGAAGCTGTCTCCACTGACGGGCATGTCTGTCGGGTCTGTCACTAGTATTTTAGCCTAAAAGCACTACATCAACAAACATCAATAACTTTTGATCTATAAGTCCAAATAAAGTGAATCTTTTTGCAAAATTTGTAAAATGAATGGATCTAGACAACAGATCAAGTTTCATAATTTTCTGAGTTTCCTGGAATTTCTAGTATTTATTTTATTTTTTATTTCTTTTCTTGGGAGATGCTTGAGTTACAAAGCAATGTATAGTCCAACTTTTGTGAAACTATCTGATATTTTAAACACAGCCTCATGAGGTCATCTCATGACCCCATGCCAATTTTCATATTTTTTAGACCAAATTTAGATTTTATATAAAATGAAAAATCATTAAGATGCAAGTAAAGGTTTGAATTTTCCCAAGAAAATATTTGAATTTTTTTATATATATTCTGGATAGGAGCTAAAAAGATACATAGGTACTTATATATGAATTTTGCTTCCATTTAGAGGCCTTCTTTAAGATACTTGTAGTTCAAATTTGAAATATATCCAGTAAATAGCTAGATATTCATTTAATGCCTAAAATATGATTTCAGAAAAATGCCTAATTTTGACATTACCAATATAATATAGTATATTCTATGTATAAAAATTTTGGACCATTTTAGATAAATATTTCGGGAAGGTACTACACATGGTACCTCAAATTGGTATTTCAAAAAATAGAAAATACAAATTATTACATAACAAGATGGAACATGAAGAAATATTAGCGTATAATAGTGTAATATCAAGTTGTAGTCCAAATCTCAAGTTCAAATGATGAAGAAACTATGATGTGTACTTCAATCTTCATACTTTCCCTTTGAATGCTATGATGCTTCCTTGGAGATGCTTGAGTTATAAAGCAATGCATAGTCCAACTTTTGTGAATTTGTCTGAAATTTTATACACAGCCTCATGAGGTCATATAATGAACCCATGCCAATTTTCATATTTTTTAGACCAAATTTAGATTTCATAAAAAATGAAAAACTAATATGATGCAACTAGTGACGGGCCCTTAGAAAATACCCGTCAGTGGAAGGGGGAACCAGTGACGGGCTCTCACCAGGGGCCCGTCAGTGGTGATGCCTTTCCTTTGATGGGCAAATTGGGCCCGTCACTAGTAACAGCCACTACTGACGGGCAAATTGGGCCACTGTGACGGGTGATACCACTGTGCCCGTCAGTGGATCTTTTACACTATATAAGCGGGGACTTGGTGAAATTTTCACAAGTCCCCGCGCGTTCGTTTTTCGAACCAGCCGCGAACTTTGCCCTAGCCCCGCCGCCAGGCTGCCACGCCTTCACCTGAGCTCCCGTCCACGCCCACCGACCTCCCTCTCTGTCCCATCCACCGAACTCCCTCTCCCTCCGGCCTGCTGCGCTGATCCGAGCTCCGGCCTGCCGCTCATCTGCAGCACCCGCCGAGCTCCGCCCTCCCCCGTCTGCAGTAACCGCAAGTGGCCGCCACCGCTCCGCCCTCCCCCGTCTGCAGCAGCCACCCCACCGGTCGACCTTCGCCCTCACGTCGCCGGCACATCGCCCCACCGCCAAGCTCCGCCCTCCCGCCGCCGGTACACCCTCCTCCCGAGCTTCGCCCTCCACTACAGCCGATTCATCCCAATTTCCTCCGCCGCTTACCATCGGTCCTCAATCAGCAGCAGGTCGCAGCTTGTGTTGAAGGTATGAGAGATGGAGGAATTGTTCATGTTGGTGATGTTTGTGTGCTCTGATGTTGGTGATGTTTATATGCTATGATCAGTTGATGGATGTCTAGTTAGCTATGTTGTGTGTATGCGTTTGTGATTGCAAGATATTGATGAAATTAGTTGGTGATGATGTGTATATGTATCAAATGTTCTTTTCCATATATGTGATAGCATGTTCTTTGCCGTATTGGAAGAAATCATTGATGTTTTGCTGCCATCTAGGGTTGATCTGTCCGCGCCGCCGTCCGAGATCCGCCCGTGTTTAATTGTTGTAATGGAAATGAATGGTGTTTATACTGTTATGATGAAATATGCATTGCAATTTGCAGCTCTGTTTTTTTTAAAACCTCATAAATCTACTAGTGACGGGCCCTTAGAAAATGCTCGTCAGTGGAAGGGGGAACCAGTGACGGGCGCTCACTAGGGGCCCGTTAGTGGTGATACTTTTCCTCTGATGGGCAAATTGGGCCCGTCACTAGTAACAGCCACTACTGACGGGCGGCCCGCCCGTCAGTGGAGGGCACCCCTCCACTGACATTCCCAGGCTGACGGGCTCCCAGCCCATCAGTAGAGGGGGTTAATAGCCCGTCAGTAAAGGCCCATTCTGCAGTAGTGCAAGTACAACAAGATAAACAGCGGAAACATGCAAGTTTTACCCAAAGATACAAGCTAGTATCTCAAAAGACCCAAAATACCCAACAACATATCCACAAGTTTGTAAAGCCGACTCGGGTAACCAGTCAAGCATCATCCTGAAAGTATTCACCGAGGAAGGGTTCACCTATTTCTAAGCATGTAAAGTACTTGCAAGTCTTAGTAGTGCTTGGACATGAAAAGTAGCATGACATTAACATGAATAAGAGTAATAACCCTAACATGCTAGTAATCATCTTCATAAGAACATCCAAATTATGACAAGAGGTCGACAATGAGGCATGAACATCAATTCCATAAATAACATCACAAGATAGGATTCTATAGAACATGATATGACCTAGCAGATCAACATCATAATTTAATCATACATGATCTGACCAAACAGATCAACATCATTAATTAACAGACGAACTCATGATGGAACCCTTCAGGTTAACATCAACCAATTCATGATTTGACCTAGCAGATCAACATCATCGATTAACAAAATAACTCATGATATGACCCAGCAAATCAACATCAACCAGTTCAATTTTAAACCAAAGAGACATTGGTTGCTTGATAGCCCCACATATACCCCTATGGTCCCTCATATGGGAATAAGTAGTCCCAATTGAGCGGTTGCCAACTAGATGACATTTGTGATCTTCTCACGATCAATACTCACAACTTATCAAGGAGCATCACACAAGGATCGCCGTTGTAACCTCTAATTATACTCGACGTAGGGCTCGAGTTACCCCAACAATGTTACAGCCCGTCCCACGACCATGCTCCCACGTCTCTCATTCACTTATTAATGATTCAAGTAGTTAAGCATCACCTTTAAAATTGGCATGATCATGAATATGGAAAACATCAAGCAATAACATAGCAATCTAGTAAACATGGCATGCGAGACAAAGTCAATATACAGAAAGAAAATAACGACATGGCAATGTCGCAACCTCAGCTTGCCTAGGTTGGAGTATTCCTCCTATTCCTGAGATTCAATTTGTTGTGGCTCCACTCCCTCGTCTCCAAATTTCTATCGCAATGTGAAATGAAGGCAAGAAAAGTAATGACACAAATTAATGCCAACTCATGATGAAATGACATGAGGGATGTATGACATGCCATCCAGATAATGGCATTTTAAATTTGGAGAGTATGGCAATTGGTTTCATATGTTGACCATTTTAAGCATATGTTGACCATTATTAATAAATTAACATTTCTGGAATAGTGGTATGCTTGGAATAATTTTTACTTGATGATATATAGTGATGATGAATAATACATTAATACCATATACGAGGTGGTATTCATAAACGAATACCCTGGATATCTGGAGCAGCTGATGTAATGGCCAAGGTATTTTGAAGATCACTCCACTGATGAGGATTTTGATAGCGATGTGAACCACTTCAGAATCGAGTGTGCCAGGTCTTTTAGTGGCAAATCGAGACTTTCCAACAACGCCACGGCGGGTGCTGCAAGCCCGATGTCGGGATTGTCACCTACGCAATCCGATCGGTTACCCGATCAAGACCAAAACCTCGAGATCCCTCCTAACGGAGAAGGCTTGATGGAGCTGGAGTATACATCAAGTAGCGCGGACCCTCAAGTAGTTCTCGCTATAGAGGATAGCTTGAGAAATTCCGATGGCACTGCACGGGACGATGATGCAGTCGATCCATGACAAGGCGCTACAGGTCTCTCGCAAGATTATTTGCAGATTACACCGCGGGGGAACATAATCAAACCAGTGGATCCGAACACCCCCCAACATGGGGGAGAAGAATACTTATCCCGAACTGCTCAAAAAAATTCTGAAGTTCACAACAAGCTATTAGACCTCCAACAACCGATCTTGCAACCCTAATGGAGAACAATGGTTACGACAATTGGGGGCGGAACTACAGCAGGCTTTGGCGCAAGAGGAGACTTCTCGATTGATGTCTATTACCCATAGCTCCAATTGTAGAAGTACTCCTCCATGGACGTAGACCAAGCAGGAAGTCATCCCAAGAATAGAGCTACTCAGGGAGCCAACCAATGCAACTGGGGAGATCTCCCTTTATCTGCTCATAACTGAAAGGATCGTAGGTGCCGACTAGAGGGGGGGTGAATAGGAGGCTAACCAATTTTAAACAATTACTTCACTTTATCAAGATTAAGGCTTAATAGGTTGAAGGGTTGAGCTAGCTGTGAGACAGGTCAACTACTTAGGCAGTATTTGATATGTAAATTAACACACAGCTGTCACATAGACAGATAACACTGGTAAACAGAAAGCCATAAACAGATGTATATGACAGATAGCTGTGTAACAGGAACTGGCACAGATATGTGATAAACAATAAAGCAACTGTGACATAGCTAAATTAACATAGGCAATGAGAAAGGATTACAGCTAGATTTTATATGACAGTGAATCACACAAGCATGCAAATCAGAATAAGAACAAGTAAGTACTGAATGTAAAGTACTCAGAGAGAAGGGACTTTTCACCGAAGTTACCACTCTTTTCAGAGATGATACGTCTCCGTTGGAGTACCTAAGTTTTCAGGTCTCTTTCTCTTGCTTGTGGAAGTCCTTTCGCCTTGCAGCAGGTGGATCTCAGATCACCTTAACAAACTACTGTACCAGACCACACAAACTTGAGTGGTCACAACAACTCCTACACCCGTCTAGGAGTAGACACTCCAAGAAAGAATCTGCAACAACAACTCTTGGAGGAACCAGTGCTTTCTGCTCAAAGCTCTAACTCTCACTTGAACTAAGACTTAGGAAGGTTTGCTTTTGTTCAGGAGAAAAGAGGTTTGCAATGGTCGAAATGGATTGCAGAGTTTTGGCAAAGGTTAAATTCTAAGATCTCCCCTGGTCCCCTATATATAGAGTCCATAGGTATCTGACCGTTACACTCATGCCACGTAGGATTAAGTGACTCACCGGTGACAGGCACCGGTGACACAGCTAATCACAACGCACAATGGTAACTGGCTCAGGCAGACCGACACCTGTGTCACCGGAGGCTGACACAGGTGAAACCCTAACTGATGTAGCCTCACTACTCAGCCCAGTCCTGGCACATTACATGCCCTCAACGCACACACTAACTCTGATGCCTACTCAGGAGAGAACCTCCAACAGTTTTCTGACTTGGCAGACAGACTATCGCAGTGCAGTTCTCTTAGCATTTACAAGCTCTCCCCTGGCACAGAGATGTACTTAAGTCGTAGAGCGGTTGTTCAACTATGACACAGCTGTACCACACAGGTAACTTTAGCTCTAGGGTTTTAGGAAGCTAGCACAGCAGTGTGCTAGTACAATCCCAGTTTAACACTTGTGCAAAACTGTTGTTACAGGGCCACTGACCTCAAAGCATCAGTGCCGCTGTCCAACACTGTAAGCATTGAGCAAAAGAACCTCTAAAAATCATTGCTACTTCATCCCTCTTGATAGTATATGTGTTTCCTAAGGACTCAAGAAAACTAGCAAACCTAGGCTTCAGCTTCCACCCATGGTAGTCACGGCCCTTGACACGTCAAGCCACCATCACCTTGCTTGCAACTCCTTGCACAACACCGGCTTCTTCACAGCTGTGGCATAGCTACCTAACGTAGCTATCTCCTTGTCCTGGAAACCACATTTGTACTTTTGGGTGGTCATCCTTTCCTGGATGAATCCTCTTCTTGGAACCTACTCATCCTGCTTACACTCATTGTAAACATTAGATTCCATTTTAGGTTGCTATTAACCATCAAAACCATTTAAGGGCCTAGAGTTTCTTTTAAAGCATGTTCTAAGTATTCATTTAACATGAGTTATGTTCAGAGCAAGCATATATATATGAAGCATAATATGTGTGAAGAATCATAGCATGAATCATATCAGAGCAAAACCACATATCAGCCCATGAACATGACAGAATGGCATAGATCAGAACATAAAGAGAATTGTATTATTTCAGAAGAGACAAGTATGCTCAGGACATAAGAAATCAGAATAAGAACAAGTCTTGATACACAGCAAAACTCTCCACTCCCCTTATAAAAGAAATCTCTTCTCCTTCTGCACCTCTCCCCTTGCATCTCTCCCCCTTTGCCACTAAGACACCAGAAAGGGGTTAAGGGAAAAGAAGCTGAAGAATCTCTGAGAGTTGAGTCTGCATTGGATCAACTTTGGTGTGCAGACTGGTTACTTCTTCTCGGAGCTAGAGATTCTCTTTGCGCAGAGCAGAAAACTGAGTAGGCATGACCTTGTTTTGGTAAGCTCTGGCAGCTATTTGAGACATCAGAGAGGTAGAGAGAGCCATCATCGGCTACCTGTGTCACAGATACCAGCTCAGCTGGGTCGGCCACAGGAATATCAGCTGTGACACCGGTGGGTACTTGGGGTTGAGAGCTATGATCTTGAGGTGGCATCTGAGTTGCTATCCGAGCAGCTGTGTCACTGGGGACTGGCATAGCTATATCTGAAATATCTCCAAAGAGAGCAGGAACATCAACTTCATCTGGATTGTCATCAGCTTGAGGTCTGAGCTGAGTCTTGGATGTCTTGACAGAAATATCAAACTCTGACACAGGTAGACCTGTCCTCTGAAGAATCATGTGCATGATGTATGAGCCATACCTCAACTTTGCTTTCTTGTCTTTCTGCACTGTATCTATTTCATGAAAAATGAATCTGGCAATATCAAAATGTTGATTCTTTGCTATGTGGACCAACACTTGCCAGACAGGGGAATAGACTGCATCTGCGTTTCCTCCTTTGGGTTGAATTGTAACATTGAGGATCTTTACAAGATGCTTTACAGTGATTGTAATGCCCTTGAAATAGACATGATCTGCTGGAGCATTTGCAGGAAAGGAGAAATTCCTTGGATAGAATTTTCTTCTCACTTCATTTGGAACTGGCTCCAATCTGAAAAGATTTGGCATATTGGGCTCTACTGGTGCTCTAAATAGACTGTTGAATTCTGGAGTAGTAATGGATAGGAGCCGGCCTCTTGTTCTCCAGATCATGATGTCTTGATTCTCTTGTTCTACCCACACCGTGGCATAGAACTCTCTGATTACTTATGGATCATATCCTTGTTGTAGATTGCTCAGGAACTCAAGACCTGCTGCTTGAATAAGAGATGGAAGGGCATGTAGCTTAGAGTCTGAGAGAGCATCCCAATCAATGGCTTTGCAATCTACAAATCCTTTAGCTGATAGGATTTCATGATAGACCCCTTCTATTTTTCATTGTGAAATCTGGGGTTAGAGCAAGCTGATTCAATATATTCCTTGTCAGCTGTGAAGTATGGACAGGTTGATCTCATCTTGATGTAAGCACTGGAGCTGAGAGATGCAACCTTGCTCTTGGACCTCTTAGGGTCACACTTGGGTAGCTTCTTCCAAGCAGATCTGGGTAGGAACTCCATCTGCCCTTGCTCAGTTCTCAGAGCATAGGAGAATACATAGCTGTATTTTGACTCCAAGTCCTCCTCATCCTTAGAATTTTCTGGAGAACTGTCCTCTTGCTCTGCCTCTGCTGCTACTTCTGGTTCTGACTCTGCTGCTGCCTCTTGTTCTGACTCTGAGCTAGAGGATGTTTCTTCAGCTATATATTCTTTGTCAGAGTCTGATCGAGGCTCTCTTGGTCTGGGAGGGGTTACTGAAACACCCCTTCCATCATCTAATAAGCTATCGGAGCTTTCTTCTGCTACAGCTGGGTCACGGGCCTGTGCCACAGGTGGGGACTGTGAGGGATGAGCAACAGGTGAAGTGACCTCGGTGCCAACTGGCTGTGACACTGATGGCAAAGGCAGTTGCGGAGCTTGCACTGGGGCATCTGCTGCCTGAGACACTTCTGGTTGGGATAGCTCTGGAGATGAAGTTTGAACAGCTTCTGAAGGCTTATCTGTCCCAGCCTTGGGTGATGAAGAGGGCGCAAGGGCCTTATCTGCAGCTTGTTCCTCTGTCTCAGAAACCAGGAACTGTGAAGGGGATATTGGTCTATGCACATCCAAAGATGAGAGAGTCTCAGTACTGATTGAGCTGAAACTCTTCTTTCTTTTTCTTTGATAAGTGTGCATACTTGCTTTAACTGTGTTAGCCACCTGTGCCACAGGTGGTGACATCTCCTTCTTTAACTCCTTTAGAGTCTTCTGTTGTTGAACCAACAGTTCTTTCATCGATGGTTTGGAGCTCTATGAGGTTTCAGAGATGATTGTAACCTCTGCATCTGACTGCTTCTGGGCTTGAGGCACATCAGAGATTACTACAGTTGCAGATCTCCTTCGTGTGAAACTATGTTTGAGCATGGCTTCATCAGATTCTTTTCTGAGCTCAGGAGACAGCAATTGTCGCTTGATTCTGAGTTCTTCCTTCAGAGCGTTCCTAGCAGGTCCTGTGGGGACATTTCTCATTGTAGCCATCAATTCAGACATCTGTTGAAGAAGATGATGATCCCTGGCATCAGAACTGTGAACCTCAACGGGTTTTGATGCTGAAGCTGATTGAGAGTTGTAAGAGAACTTTTTCTGCTTCTTAAGGATTAGCTCTTTCAAAACATTCTTGGCAGATGCTAAGGTGGCTGCCTGCATCTGAAAATGCAAATCTATAATTTCTCTCAAAAGAAACTTATCTTCATCTGTTGGCTCTGGAATAGCACAAGTTATTGGCCTAGAGTGTACTGACAGTTGAAGATTCTTAGTAGAGAACAGCTCAAGAAGTTGCTTCTTCACCCTTTCATCTGTTTCTGCATGGATCTATTCTGAAAGATTATCCATCTCTTCTAGAATGATCTTGTCATTTTCAATGATGGCTTCTTGGATAGAAGGATCAACTTCCTCAGCCTGAGCCTCTTGGATAGATAGAGTGCCCTTTGGCAGCACTACACTTTCAACTGAGGTCTTCTTGACCTTCCTTACAACTTGCCTGGGCTTCTTAGCAATAGCTTTGCTCAAAGATAATTGATCAGCATCTGATGAGGATCTTGTCCTCTTGGATAAAACTGGCTATGCTGAACTGGACAGACCAGCTTTAGATGCTACAGCAGCAGCTTTCTTCTCAGCAGCTTTTCTTTGCATGTAAGCTTTCTACTGAGCTCTTCTTCTCTGAAGAGCTTCTTCTCTCTGCCTCAGCCTCTCTCTCTTGATCAGAGTCTGAGATAATCATCTCTATGCTTGACTCTTTGGGATCTGACCATTTGAGACCACTATCCTCTCTTTTAGAACCTGAAGACATCTGTAGAAACGAGAAAGATGAGGAAGAATAAGGAAAGAGGTGCCCCCAAATGCAGAAGATGGTAGCTGTGTTGGCCACCTGTATGAGGACAAGGTGGCACAGGTGAGGACTTAGAGCCAAACTAATGATCTCTACCCGTTGAATAGGCATACCTGTGTGACAGGTGAGACCATAGCGGTGACACAGCTACACACGGAGGTGGAAGGCAGATTTGAGAAAACTAGGGTTTAACAAGATTTTTCCCTTAAGTTTCATGCTAGATGTGTTTAGAAAGCTAAACAAAAGTGGAACCAACCCTAATTAAGGACAATGCGCTACTGGATTAAGTTCTTGAGCGATTGCATTGACATGAAGCTAGGTTTAAACAAAAGGAAGGGTTGGCCGATGCTTACTTTGATCGAAAACTTTGCAAAGCGCGGATGAAACAATGCTGAAGAGCCCTGGAAAGCTTCTCTGATGAGTTGAAAATCTTTGGTGGGACGGAAACCGTGATTTTGACGAAAACTCTTGAAATTGGCGCTCAGCGGAAGTTTGGGGTTTCTGTGGTCGAACTGGGTTTTCTGGGAAACGCGAGGCCCTTTATATGGGCCGAAGGGTTTTTAAAATGGCTGTGTCACAGCTGACTAGATGACCTGTAACACAAGTGAGTTAAAAGATACCCTGTGACCTATGGAATTCAAAGGAATTCACCTGAGACATAGATGGATGACTCAGGTGACAAGTTTTTTATTTGGAGCACCAGGATAGAGAGAATTTGATAAGAGAGAAAGCACAAGAGCACTATCAGAGGGTTCTTATGAAATCTTCCCAATGTCAGTTTGCTTAGAAAATCAAACAAGCAAATATAAAACTGATAAGAGTTGATTTAGAAAACCCAGATAGTATTGAAAACATGCACACACAGGATGTGCATAAATAGCTCATCGAAAACTCTCAACTCAAAGCATACCTGTAACACAGGTAGGTGACACAGATAACATAAACAGTATGAACACATGAGCTAGACACCAAGCAAACCTTTTATAGCAAGTTTGAGACATCAATGATATTCAATTTCGTCCTCAGAGTACAGAACCTAGTCTCATCTAAAGGCTTGGTGAAAATATCAGTTAATTGTTTTTTAGTCCTTACATGGCATAGCTGTATATCTCCTTTCTCCACATGATCTCTAAGGAAGTGGTGTCTCACTTCATTGTGTTTGGATCTTTGGTAGTGTACTGGGTTGTTGGCTAACTTAATTGCACTTTTATTATCACAGAAGAGGGGTACTTGATTAAAAGATATGTTGAAATCTTTCAAGGTCTGCCTCATCCATAATAATTGAGCACAACAACTACCAGCAGCTATATACTCAGCTTCTGCAGTAGAGAGGGCTATTGAGTTATGTTTCTTGAATGACCAGGACACCAAGTGCCCTAGGAATTGACAAGTACCTGAGGTACTTTTTGGTCAATCTTACACCCTGCATAGTCACTATCAGAATAGCCAACTAGCTCAAAATTTGCACCTTTGAGGTACCACAAACCAAACCCTGAAGTTTGAATTAAATATCTCAGAATCCTTCGTACTGCCACTCTGTGACAGTCCTTAGGGTTAGCTTGGAATCTAGCACACATGCACACACTCAACATAATATCTGGCCTAGAACCTATCGTGGATCTAAAATCTTTTTGATCAATAGATTTACCTTCAATGTTTAAGTCCAGATGACCATTAGTTTGCATGGGGGTGTGAATAGGCTTTCCATCCTTCATGCCAAACTTGGTGATGACGTCCTTGGTGAACTTTTCTTGTGAGATGAATGTCCCTTCCTTGAGTTGCTTGATTTGAAGTCCTATGAAGTACTTGAGTTCTCCATCCAAAGACATCTCAAATCTCTTGGTAATCATCTTGCTAAACTCATCACTCATTGAACAGTTAGTACTACCAAATATTATGTCATCGACATAAATTTGGCACACAAGTAAGCCTTTTCCACTTTTCTTAGTGAATAGAGTTGTGTCTACTAATCCCATTATAAATTTATTTTTGATCAGAAATTCTTTCAATGTATCATAGCATGCCCTAGGTGCTTGTTTTAGACCATAAAGTGCTTTGTGCAATTTGTAGACATGATGTGGTTTTTTAGCATCTTCAAAACCAGGTGGCTGCTCAACATATACTAGTTCAGAAAGTTTACCATTTAGGAAGGCTGACTTCACATCCATTTTGGGAGAGCTTGATATTATGATGAGCAGCATATGCAAGTAGGATCCTGATGGTTTTAAGTCTTGCCACTGGAGCAAATATTTCACCAAAGTCCAGACCTTCCACTTGAGTGAAGCCTTGGGCCACTAATCTGGTTTTTTTCTCACCACCGGTCCATTTGTGTCTTGTTTGTTCCTGAAGACCCACTTGGTTCCAATGACATTATGGCCATGAGGTCTTTCCACCAGGGACCAGACTTGATTTCTTTCAAACTGGTTCAGCTCTTCATACATGGTATTTATCCAATCAGCATCCTTGAGAGCTTCATTTATGGTCCTAGGTTCAACACTGGAGACAAAAGAGTAATGTTCACAGAAATTTGCAATACAAGAACGAGTAGTCACTCCCCTATTAATGGCACCAATGATTTGGTCAACAGGGTGATCCTTCTACAGCCTGTTGATCTGTGAGGGACCCAGTATTTTAACTCGATTCAAGGAATTCACAACACGTGAAGATGGTGACCATAGCCGCTACCTACAACGGACTATGGCCCACCCCCGCCCCGTGCGACATGCATACAACACAATGCGTATGACTCACCACGGCCGGATTGAGGGATCACGATTCCAAAAACATACGCCACAACGCGTATAACTCACTTTGGCAATGGACCGTACATTCACTTTGCACTTCACTTGAATCGAAATAAAATAACAAGTACCTCCATATGCATCCAACCACACTTCCCATTTTGACATACACGCATGACAGACGGGAGGTGGGGGCATATGTTGGACAGCAAGAATATCATCATACGAACCACTACGATATGATAATAATACTAGCTGTCCACATGGTGAACTATATGAATACATCATTCGGTGATAACTGGAAACATAGTCAAATCTGAAAGGATCATACAACAGCGGAATAAATAAACCAAAATCCACAGCGGTGCATCAACCGCTGCCCAAAAGCCAAAAGAAATCTCATGAGTCGAACGCTGACCAAAGAAACCAAGCAATTAGGCATCATCAAAGTAATCCGCAACCACTGGCTCACCTGCAAAGTCTAGGAATATCCTAGGTGAGTACAAAGTACTCGCAAGACTTATTCACGCTTGATTAAATGCCCTACACATGTATATACTATAGCAGCAATTAAACATGATGCATCTCAAGCTAACAAGATACGCAAATACGAGACATAGCATTGTCGGTACAAGGAAAAGCATGGAAGTTATCTAGCAGTCCAGATTTCATGCATATCAATACACGAACATAATAGCAATCACTTTTTCATTTCCAAGTCAAATGGGACAGCCCACACCTCAATTTAAACATTGATCCATCACAACAACATTTTAATCAATCTCTCGGATCGTTACCGGCAGTATGATCACCCTGAGTGTAGCGAGTGCATTATCTCTTGGAGGTTGCAAGGCTCCAAGGGCTTGAGACTTACCTCAACTACACCCCAGCCTCGATGCTGGTGACGTCCACACGTGACAAGGGGAGTAACACGATGAAGTAACCTCAGGTTGGTATAGCGACAAAACTCTACTTACACCTGGGTCGCATTCAACCATCAAATAAATACCAACCGTATTCATCGGGTACCCACCCTTTGGCTCTCGCATCTCACTTTAGTAGGTTCAAATTGTTAGGGCAACAAGATTAATTTCCAGCCATAGCTGGATAGCACACATGATACAACCTACACATGCTAGTTTTACTCAATCCCGGTCACATTATTCAAGCAAACATACCACCCACAAACATATATGAGTAAGGCATGTAATTCACAATGTAAATATGCAACAAGCTCTACTTGCCTTGGTCACAAAGGTCCTGGTCTTGATCACAATCGAGAGACTGGTGTCCTTCTCCTTCAGGCTCTATTGCAAGCAATACGCGATACCGGAAAAGAAATGATAAAGGAAAGCAATAAGTTCCAGCATGTATGCATGATGAACTATGCTAGGTATTAATTTTTAAAGTGACTTATGGATATTAAGGGTCCACTAAAACAAGAATTTCCCAATTTACATTTGTAGAAGCGAAGTTATGGCCCTAACAATGTATGCATGTCAAATTATGATCGAATTCATGTTAGGTTGGAAAATTGCTATTCTCAGCAAATGGTCATGGCTAAAAATGTTCATATTATGGAAGTGCTCTGAGATACGAGTCTAATGCAACTGGAATCACTTGATTTGGAGCTATAATCATCTAGTTATGAATTATTGAAAAACATCATACGAAAAGGGATGAACTAATACAAACTCAAATTTGATCAGGATTTATATTCCAAATTTTGAAATTGTGTTTGAACCAGATTGCAAAAAAATTTACAAGGTTTCCAGAAATATAAAGTTTGTCCAATTCGGAGTTACGAATCAAAAGTTATGCTAATTTGAAGTTTATCAGAAAATGGGGTAAACCCTAAACCTAATCTCTGCGGAAACAAAATTTCCTACGCGTACCCGAACTAAACTACGCTAACCCTAACCCTAGATCCGGCCCAACTGACAAGTGGGGCCTGGTTATAGAGCTGACTAGGTGCGGGCGGCACAGTCAGCCGCTGACTAGCCTCGGCCTGCCAACTAGGGGCTGCCACCTCATTCCCTCACTCCCTCTCTCTCTGCTGAGGTGGCCGGTGAGCTCGGGAGGAGGAGCTCCTCGTCGGAGCATCACCGGAAGCGGCTGGAGGCCCTAGGGGCCACAACAGGCTCGGGGGAAGCGGCGGAGGCTCGGGTGGCTCACCCTAGGGTCGGTGCGGGGGCGCGGAAGAGCGAAGGAGGTTGCGGTAGAGCTTGCGACGGTGACCGTCGACCGGGAGCTTCGGTTGCCGACGGGGAGGTTGCTCCGGGCGTGGATCTACAAAGGGGAGGAGATGAGGAGGTTAAGGAGGAGGAGGGCAAGCTCGGGGGCAAGAGAGAGGGGCCATCGGAGCACCGGAGCGGCGGTGCGAGCTCGCCGGAGTCGCGGCTAGAGACGGAGAAGAAGAGGGCGACGACTAGTGCTCCGGCAACAAGGAGAAAGGAGGGGGAGCTAGGGTTTGAGTGGGGGAGAGAAAAGGGAGGAGGGTGGTCGGGACGGCGGTTAAATAGGATGGCCGGTCGGAACGGGGTGGCCGCGCCGCCCACCTCTGCCATCCGGCGCCGGAGACGTGGCGGCTGGGTGCTGACGAGCGGGTCCCGCACGGCAGGGGATAGGGGAGGCGCAAAGCACCGGTGGTATTTTCCAAAGGGGGAGGCGGGAAGGCGAGAAGGAGGCGGGTTCAGCGCTGGTGGGCCGGCCGAACGCGGCCCAATAGGCCTCGGCCCGAATTCCTTTTTATTTTCGTTTTTCTTTTTCTTTTTCCAGGTAGAGTTCCTCTGTTAAATTGATTGGAGCACCTAAATTAGCTCCAAATTATTTGAAATTTCTACACGATGTATATAATTAAGTATAGAACCTACCATAAAATTTTGAGTCCATTTGGAGTTGGTTTGACCTGATTTTGGATTTAAAATTCAAATTTGTCCCAAAAGGGGTTTGAACTGTAGCTAGGTCATAAGATATTCCAAAAATTCTAAAAATTTACATGTAGGTTGAGTTCTCATGTTCATGCTTGTTTACAAATTTTGATGACTTTTCATCTGCAGGAGCATTGCCTAACCATTTAACCATAGTCCTGCCACTTTAGGGTTTGAAATTGAACACTTTAATCGACCTAGCAATTCATCGCATTTTTGGATGACTTGGGAGGAAGGATCATTGTGGGTTGGTCCAGCTAGGAAGCACTAACCTCTTCCACCGACTATTATTGATGTTGGTTGCGATTGACCAAATAAGTTGATCGGTGTTTGCTAAACTAACCACCGAGGATGAGATATGTACGTATTCTATAAAATATAATTTTATCAAACTTGAGTTTAAACAAGGGTGGATGCGGGGATGATGACATGAATGCGGAATAAAATACAAAAACCTAATCGTAGGGAAATGGGTATTACATGATCCCAAGGGGTTCGGGGTTAACCACATGTGTCACAGCTGTTGGTGTTGCCTATGACACAGCTGGTTCTTCCTGCGACACAGCTGGCCGAGACAGGTCATCTGCATCTAGTTGATCATTGGCTGGGTTGTACTCAAACTCGATGTCTTGCTCTCCAGTGTCTTCACATAGTGGTGGAGCAGGTGGTTCATGATCACTTTGTGAGGCAGATTCCTCCTTGACAGTAGGTCTGATCTTACCAATGGATTTCTTGAGAATATCCTTGCTCCCTACATCATTAGCAACTTGCTCTCCTTAGGAGCTATAAGACTCATCAAAGTCCACATCTATAGATTCTTCAACAACCTTTGTGGAGGTGTTAAAAACTCTATAGGCATGGGAGTTAGTGGAATAACCAAGGAAAATACCAACATCAGATTTACCTTCAAACTTAGAGAGGCGTTTGCCTTTTCTAATTATGTAGCACTTACAACCAAATACCCTAAAGTATGAGACAGTTGGTTTGGAGTTGGTGAGCAGCTCATAAGGAGTCTTCTTGAGTATTGGATGTAGATATACCTTGTTGATGGAGTGGCAGGCAGTGTTAACAGCTTCAGCCCAAAATCTTGGTGAAGTCTTGTACTCATCCAAGAGTGGTCTTGCCATCTCTATCAATATTCTGTTCTTCCTTTCCACTACATCATTTTGCTGTGGAGCATATGGACTTGAGAATTCATGCTTGATTCCATGCTTGTCCAGAAATGCCTCCACCATAGAATTCTTGAATTCACTCCCATTGTCACTCCTGACCTTGACCAGATTTACTTTCCACTCATTTTGCACTTTGACTATGAGATGCTTGAATTTCTTATAAACTTGTGTCTTTTCCTTCAAAAAGAACAACCAAGTATAGCGAGAAAAATCATCTACAATAACAAAATCATACTTGTTACCTCCCAAGCTATCATATGTAATAGGGCCAAAGAGGTCAATATGTATGAGCTCAAAAGGAGTGGTGGTGGTCATGACATTCTTAGGACGATGGGCAGCTCCAACTTGTTTGCCGGCTTGACATGAACTGCAAGGCTTGTTCTTTTCAAACTTTACCTTCTCCAAGCCTATAACATAGTCATGTTTGCTTAGCTAATTGAGAAGCTTCATCCCTGCATGTCCTAGCCACCTGTGCCACAGCCAGCCGACACTGAACTTGGCCATGAGGCACCATGGAGCTGCTGCAGGCTGTTCATTGAAATTAACAATGTACAACTTTCCAGACCTGCATCCTTTAACACTTGTGAATTATCAGATAGTTTAGAGGCTATAATCTCATTAGGATAGAAAGTGACTTTCATACCTATGTCACACAGCTGTGACACTGACATTAGACTATAGCCTATCTGATCCACAAGCATAACATTTGATAAGGAATGATGTTCAGATATGGCAACTTTATCAATGCCATTTACCTTTTCCTTGGAGTTATCTGCATAGATCACATGTTTGTTGGGCAGATTCTCATTGGTGATCTCTACAAACTCCTCTCTGCTTCCAGTCATATGTTGTGTACATCCACTATCCACAATCCAATCAGTTCCACTGGAAACAGTGTCCTGCAAGTTTAGTTATGCGATTTAGGGACCCAAACTAGTTTGGTTCCCTTAGTAACTTTGTCATATGTAGAAATTACAGTGATAGGGTTAGTAGGCAAGTTCTTAGATTTCACAGCCTTTGCTATGGATGATATCACATGGATCCTCCTGGGCTGACTATCACCTGTATCCTTAGGCAAAGGGGTTAGTGAACTGTGTGTGCTACCTGTGATACCGGTGGTTCCATTGCTATGTGGGATACTAGTGACACAGGCAACTGTGGTCTTTGGAACCCAGATGACAGGTGACCACCTTTTCTGATGCTTGGGGCCAACATACTTGACCACTATCTTGCCTTTCCTGTCCTTTTGCAGAACATAGAATGGGTTAGATGGAATTTTCACCTCAGTAATTTGCAGAAGGGCACCTGTTGGAGTAGTGACCCAAGTTGCCACAGTTGTAACATAGCACTTGAGAGTAATCGCGGCCAGCTTTCGGCTTTTTAACAAGCGGGCGAAGCTGAGAACTTGAAGCGGGAGGAATTGGCACTTGAAGACGGGCTGAGGAAGGCGGCCCATTGGAGGATTCTTGAGAACCACTGTTGATAGAAATTGCAGCCTTCCTCTTGCGCTTAAGAGAAGCTTCGGGGTGGAAATCTTTTCCTGACATCCTGTCGAGATAGGCAAAAATTGCGATCAGCTTAGCTAGGGAAGACTTGCGCAACTCAGTTAGAATAGGTAGGGACAGCAAGATATATGTTTAATTCATTCCATTACAGTGCCGGTGTCATGGGAGAAGGGGAGTTCTAATTGATTGCACAAGAGGCTAGTAACCAACACAGTTCATATGGATGGCATACAAGATCCTTGCATACGGTAGAGACTATCAACACCTTCAAGTGAGATACGTCCACGCAACATGCAAGATAATGTAGGCATTACTTCATATGGAAAGGTTTAACTTGCTAGCCCATTTTCAAGAGGATAGGCTTATCTCATCATGCAAAAGACAGCAATGTGCTTGCTGGAATTTTCAGGACAGCACACAACTAGTGGTGCGAAGGCTTACCGGAACAACGAGTACAAAGAAAAATCCTACACCATGAGGTATAGATCCCAAGGAATAAAAAGGTGGAAGTATTTCATCACAATTTGGAGGAGAAAGTCCATGAGCTGATTCAAAAGATGGAACGGATAAACAAGAGAAAGACACCTATACCAATGTCTTCCAATAAAGGGGGTTTAGCTTGATTAGAAAGTTAGTTTAGAAGGTAGAGTTCTCTTGGTCAACACTATAGCTGAGATGCAATCTTGAAATAAGGTAGAGGGAGGGCGAGGACACCGATTCCAAAACTTGGAGCAGAAATGAGAACTAAGGGCACATAGATGAATGGCTTGGAATTATAGAGTGCACAGAGAAAAACGTGCAACTCAGGGGTGTCCTTAGCTGCAAAAGAAAACATTCCCTAAGGTCCTGAAGTCCGACAGGACAAGGACTTGGTGATGACAAGGAAGGAAAAGATGAAGATGGTTCACCAAAATTTGGGGGGGAAGAGAGGGTCCATAAACTGACCCAAAGGACAGAGCGACTAGAAAGAAGGAAGACACCTATATATGAATGTCTTCGAACGAGAGAGGTTGAGCCTAGTTAGAAAATTAATGGGTAAAATAAACTCTCGTGACCGGCAACATGACAAAGATAAAGTCTTGCAATAAGATGGAGGAGGGCGGGAAGACGTAGATTCTCAAACTTGGAATAGCATTAGGCTAATGGCACAAAAATGAATGGTAAGACTGCCCTGGTATTATATGGGTGCACACAAACTGCTCCGATGCTGGAACGAAAGCATAGCGAGGGTATTTTTAGCAGTGTTCTCCAAGAAAGGAGGAGATTAAGCTCGGATGAAGAATTAAGATATACAGATGGAGTCCTCTAGAAGACTACATAGCTGAGATAGATACTTTACAATAGAAGGCGATAGGAAAGATGATACTCTGGTATGTAACTGAGGTTCCAACAATGAGTTAGGTCCAAAGAACCATGATAAGGGGAGGAAGCAAGAGTTTGTCTTTCCTAGGTCTTCTTTCGCATAGAAGGGGAAAAGAGAATAAGCCATCGATTCTTGAAAAACAAAAGAATTAGAGGAGCAAATTCAAAACTAAGTCAGATGGGGATAAGGAATAAAAATGAACTTACTTATAGTTTTTGCATATAAATTTTTAGTTTTTGCAAATAGTTTTCTCGGAGACTCCGAGTCCTATTGCTAACGTCCACCTGCAAGGTTTGCCCTACGGTCAGTTCGGCTCTGATACCAAGCTGTAACGGACCCCGAAATCAAATATGACTAGAGGAACGGATCATCGCCAAGGACCGAAGGACCAGTCAACCTGGTGGCACGGTACCTGCGCCGTACTCACCGAGGCGGAGTGATCCGACACCTGCCCAACGCAAGCCGGCCGGAAGCGACAAAACTTCCTAAAGCCACATAAGATTTCAAAATCCGGTGAAGACTTAGAACCATTCTCAAATCCACTAGGCAGAATAGAAGCGGAGGAGCCCGGTGATTCCACCCTCACCCTAACCTAGCCCGAAAGCTAGTGGGTCACCCGAAGGCCTGGTAGAATCCACCCACACCCTGCCTGGCCGGCTTCGCATCTCAGCCAGCGGGTCACTCAACCGACAACTACTCGACTCAGTGAAAGAAAGAACCGCTGTAATTCTTCACGGCATACCCAAGTACTTCATCACATACACGCATTGTACCTGGGCAGCTTTGGAAACAACTCGAATACCATCACAAAACTCTACACCAGAGGGATTAAAGATAATACATGTCGTCCGTACAAAGGGGACATTACAGTTACTATTTTACATGACTAAAGAGTCATTTACAGCACAACATGACATTAAAAACAGCAACGGAAGTACTTATAAAATATTGAGATGACAACCCAAACCACCTTCTAATACCCCTACAAAAGCAACCTCTTGACCAAGTTGGGCAATCCCTGCAAATTAAACATCCAAATCGAAATAACCGGAGTCGTAATATGCTACGATACCTGAACAACCTGCAGGAATGGAATTCCCGAATGAGTACTTTCGTACTCGCAAACTGCTAAATAGCTCATTCCAGGTTAATCTTAAACATAGCATGACAATGGCAAGGATAATGTGAACAAATCAACATAACATGGAGAAGAAGCTACCCAAGCTATCCAATTAAGCATACCATGTCATGTTGCATTTTATCAAGCTTACCACTTGATAATTCATTCCATTAACCCTCAAGTTCAGATCTGAATACATGCGATCAGCACTCATTTCAAACCACCAATTGTTACAAATACACCATTTCAAGCCATTCCTAGAGTTGGGCTAACCACCCAAACTCCCATACCACCAATTCATACAATTGCCAAGTTCACCATCATGGAGACAACCATTACAACCAACACGTGTTATTCTCCCTAAGCTACCCACCTAGGGAGATGCCGAACGGGTTGACCACCCAATTCGACTCAAGTGTAGTGAGGGAGGGTTGACCACCCTAACCTCACGCGAGTGTTCCAATGGGTGTGGGTTCATAGTAGGCCCACTATGACCCTCCAACTCCACTCGCTAACACTTATCGCCGGCTCAAGGATTGGCAGCAATGGAAAGACCACGCGAACTCCTCTCGCCATGTCTACCACGTGCCCGATCCCGTCTCTCACAACTTTCCAGAGGGTTCCGGTATTAAGTTAAGTGATTTAAAGGACACACCAATCAATCACAACCAACGACAGCACCTACTCATGCTAGGAGTCTCACACATTCACAAATATCCTTCAATCGACCACGCATAGTAAAAGAGTAACTGGAATATTATCAATAAGCTAGCAAGCTTGCCTGGTTGTTCTGGATCGCGAGCTAGTTGGAAAGCAACTCCAGAATCCCCCTTGTTGTCCGATTCTATCGAAATAATACCCAAAAGACCAGAAAAATAGCAAAGGGTATAAATGAAAACCAGGAAGAAATAGAAGAATAAGATGTATGGAATGCATCCTAAGGTATAGGAGACACTATCATGAAGCTAACGCAATTGGATTGATTCAATTCGGTCTATTAGAGCTTAAGTTATGAATTTCTAAGTGTATGTGTTACTATTAGGATCTTTTAGCACATTCTTTATTTAAATGTTGCATAACAGGTATGCATATAAATACAAAACCATGCTGAAATAAAAGATGAAGTATGAATGGTAATATAGATTGGGTTCCAATCGGAGCTAATCAGAAGTTGTAAGCATGCATAGTTGAATGTGTGGCTTAAAGAGGAGATACACTTGAAATTCAGAATTTAACATCAGTGGAATCTACCTCATTCAATCTTATGTTTCAAAAGATGAGCTTGTAACAAGGATCATCCCTTTTAGAGATTATTTGTATTCCCTGTAACCTTTCAAAGTTTAACTAGTTATTAGCTATTTCTTTCTTTGGCTTGACAAAGAGACCTCACATTAAATATCCTCATACCTAGTTGGAGTTTATGTATGGAAGAAGACAAATGAGTCCAGGTCTCATACTCCCAGCTTCGAGGATTATGATTAAACAAGTCGTTAATTAATGTGGGCCTATATGTCATAGAGATATTATTAAGGTAGTACTTGTATTAGATCAGTAGTAATGCTCTAACGGGTATACATGGTAATTAACATAACAATTATTGGTGCTCTGACTATATTCTAAAAATGTGTTCAACACTACGGTGAGGCATTTATACTAACTATTGGCTCGTTATGATGAATTAAGTAGCATACATTTAGGTTCTGATATGCGACTCAACGGCAATGCCATCAACATTCATTCATCACATTATTGAAAATTAATCACGGGGCTCAACTAGCTATTAAAAGATTGGTAAGATATTTAACTTGGCACCATTTTACTTAAGTGACTGACTATTGTTTGGTGCTCGTTACTCAAATGTTAATACCACAGTACCGATTAACTATATAACCTGGATGTTTGCCAAATATTAACATGTCCCGTACTGGTCGTTTGCATGTGACCTTGGTGGCCTGTAAAGATTACTTTAGCTAATTAACATATTACTTATATAGTTAGCTGCTACTACTTTCTTATTACAGGTTGGCTAGTTGCAGCACTTTAGTTAGCAAATGGTCATGTCTTAGCTGGTGTATAGCCATTTAGTCAAGTGTGATTATCGGAGGCAGTTAAATATGCAAATACAACTAAATTTGCTTAATTGGCTGGTGGTTAGCTGTGTCTGAAGAAACATTCCGTTGCTCCAACCGCAACTAACTTTAGTGACTACGGCTATCAATTTCTGATTAATTTGCCGTATCTAGACATTAAGCTCACCTGAGCGTTGATCCTATTAAATTCTACCAATGGGTCTCAATTGGACAGATGGCATAAAAAGGTTGTTGCGAAATCACTAATCAGAAGCCATCTATGCCGAACAACAGGGCACTAACTATCTCAACTGAAGTCTTAAGCATGTTCAACCAGACCTAAACTTGCTTCAATTAGTTATCCGTTGAGCAATTAACCAGTTACTAAAAATGTTAAAACATCACTTGATTGTCTAACCTTAATTAATAAACACGGGAATTCAGTATATTAGTTAGCAACTAATCGTGATTGACATTTAGTCGGAACGAAATTACCTGGCTGGTCATTGAGTGTATTAGAGTAAGAGTTCATTAGCTAGGCCGATGCTTGCATAGGTTTGGATGATCATCGAAATAGGTTCAGAAGATGGCAGGAGAGGGGCGGGTTACCAGCAGCTTGGGGAAGGTCGAGGCCAACAGAGGTTGCGCTGGAGGTGCCGCAGCCGTGGACACCAATGCGGAGCTTGGCGAGGTGAAGAAGGCGGGCGACGTCGTCGATGAAGACGGCGAGGCGGAGAAGATCCAGGAGGCCTGGTTGCAGCGGCTCCCGTCCTCAGCGGTGAGGCGATGTCGTCAGCGTTAGGGCTGCTGATGGATGCACCGGTCTTGAGGGAAGATTCGTAGTTGACTGCAGAGGGGAATGCCGGGGAACTCGGACTTCACTGGAGCATTGCGTTGGGCGCCACTGGTGGTGAGGGAGTGCCGGAGTTTGGGAGGATCCGCTGCTTCAATGGAATCCTCGGCAAGCTCCGCCGGGCTTCTCGCCGGAGTTGGAGCAATCGCCGGTGGCAGGAGGGAACGGCCGGCGTTTGGAAGGAACGGCCGCTCCGGTGGTGGCAAGGGGATCTGGGGCCCGGTAGGGAGGGAGCGGCGCGGCAGACCGCGACAGTGCTTCCGCTGCCGCGGTAGATGCTGCTCCAGCGGGCGGGCGGAGCAGGGAGGCGACGCAGCCGATCGCCGGAGGAGACGACAGGAGGCGGCGACGACTGCCCTAGGCGGCGGCAGAGGGCAAGAGGGCGGGGCCCGGGAGCGAGCGGCGGAAGAGGCTCAACGCGGTGGGGCACCGACTTGAGGTGTGTGGCGGAGGGAGCTGGGGAACCGGACCGGGGAGGAGTGGCTTGCCCACCGTTGACTTGACCCGTCGGTGGCGGGGATGGCGGACGGACGAGGCACAGGAGCAACGGCCTAGGAGAAATCAATTGAGGAAGAAAGAATTGGGGAGAAAGGAGGACGTGGCCTGCGGATTGCCTAGGTGGAGCAGGGGGACTTGCGCGTGGGTCCCGTGCGCAGCAGAATGGGGCGGTGACGGCATGGGCTTCGGCCCAGCAAGGTAAGGTCTTTTCCTCATTTTGTTTTTCTTCTTTTGGTTTGGTTTCTTTGCTGTTTTTAGAGTTAAATTAAGAAAAAGGTCCAAAACCATTTAGAAAATCTGGAAAACTCCATAAAATGTATATAAGGTTCGAACGTGACCAAATGGTACTCCTCAACTCTTATCAGCTTAATGGATCAACGTTAATCTACCGAAACAGCATTGTTATACTAGGGTTCAATTTAGGAGTTGAACGGCTAAATATATATTTCAGATGTTTTGTTTTAGCCTTAACCAGGTGAATAAATATTAAATATGAAAATTTACAAAGTTTTAGAGAAGAGAATATTCATCGGGTTACTTATTGCAATCGTGTTTCGGAGGAAAAGCTTTGAACAGTCATTTAAATAAGTATTCAATTGTAGTGCAAATAACTTGCAAAAGTTTTTGACAGCTAAGGGGTTTGGAATATGTATGAGTTTTCGAATCATAAATTTTAGTGACATGGGTTTCACCATCCTATTACATATTGATCATGAGGCTCATGTTAAAGTTTGAAATCAAGGTCATGTGAGCGACCTAAATGCATGCACGTGAGGAAACAGAAATCGTTTTCATTCACGGAGATCTACATCGATCCCGTGCCTTAAGAATAGGGTCATTACACAATAGGAGAGTTAGCATTATCAATGCATTTGGCATGCATTGCCTTGAGCTCCTCATGCTCCTTGAGGAGAAGCTCATGAGCTTGCTTAAGCTTGTCATGAGCAATCTCCAAGTTCTCCTGATCTAGCCTGAGGTTCTCCCTGTCATCCATAACTTCATCATAGATTTCTCTTAGCTCCCTGAGCTTATCCCTTAGGGATATGTTTTCCTTCCTCTCCTTGCCATAGGCCTTATCTGTTCTTTCCAAGATACCCATTAGTTCAGTATAATCAGGAAAGTCATCCTCAGTAAGTACCTTAGATTCTTTGGCCATGAGACAAAGAGGAGCAGAGATGGATGACTGCTGGTCAGCCTTGGCATTGATGTTGGAGCTGTGTGACTTGGCTGTGTCACAACTGGCCACATTAGTCATGCTGATGGCAATGCCTACAACTTTTTCTTCCTCTTCTGATTCTTCCTCTGAGCCTGAATCATCAGATATCCAAGCTTGTCCAACATATGCTCTTGCAGTAGCTTTATTCTTGGCATAAGTTGAATGATTGTTGTTGAAAGTCTTCTTCCTCTCATGGAGGTCTTTCTTCTTCTTGTATTGGCTGTTATCCTTCTTCTTGGCTGGACAATCAGCAGCAAAATGACCTTCTTTACCACACTCAAAGCATTTGTTATCCTTGACCAGCTTCTTGCCTCTGAATCTCTCACTTGAGCAAAACTGCTTCTTCTTCCTATAGAATTTTCTAAAGTCTCTTGTGAGTAGATTTAGCTCAGTTTCTTCTCCACTGGTCATCTCCTCATCCAGGTCTTCACTACCTTTACTTTCAGGTTGTGAAACTGAGGCAGTAGTCTTCAATGCAATATTCTTCTTGAGTGAGGAAGATGTGCTTGCTTTCGTGCTTGATCTCCATCTCATGTCAAGAGTTCTGTAGGGCTTTGGCAGCACTGACAGAAACTTCTTGATCACATCTTCATCATCAACTCGATTTGATCCAAGTGCCTTCAGCTGATTTGTGATAATGGTGAGTCTTGAGAACAGGGAATTTATGTCTTCACCATGTTCATACTCAAATCTTTCCAGCTTTGATTCCAGCAGGCTTCTCTTGGACTTCTTTAGAGTGTTGCTGCCCTCATATATCTGCTCTAAAGTGTCCTAGATTTCCTTGGCAGAGTCCATGGTGCTGACTCTGTTGAAATCATGTTCTTGAAGACCCATGAATATGCCTGTGGCAGCTTTTGCATTATTCTGGATATTTCTTTTGTCGTTGATGCTTGGTATTATGGTGTCTTCCAACCTGTAGCCTGCATTCACAATCTCCCAAACATCTGGGTCTATAGCAATAAGATGCATTTGCATCTTTCTTTTCTAGAATGCATAGTTAGTTCCATCAAAGATAGGGATTTTACCCTCATAGCCCGACATCCTTTAAACTCTGGCTGTTAGGCCAATTCAAAGAGCAACCTGCTCTGATACCAATTGAAAGGATCGTAGGTGCCGACTAGAGGGGGGTGAATAGGAGGCTAACCAATTTTAAACAATTACTTCACTTTATCAAGATTAAGGCTTAACAGGTTGAAGGATTGAGCTAGCTGTGAGACAGGTCAACTACTCATGCAATATTTGATATGTAAACTAACACACAGCTGTCACACAAATGGATAACACATGTAAACAGAAAGCCCTAAACAGATGTTATGATGATAGCTATGTAACAAGTAACTGGCACAGATATGTGATAAGCAATAAAGCAACTATGACATAGCTATATTAACACAGGCAATGAGAAAGGATTACAGCTAGATTTTATATGACAGTGAATCACACAAGCATGCAAATCAGAATAAGAACAACTAAGTACTGAATGTAAAGTACTCAGAGAGACAAGGGATTTTTCACCGAAGTTCCCACCCTTTTCAGAGATGGTACGTCTCCGTTGGAGAGGATACTCCGAAGAGATCGCTAGCACTGAATCGTACTTGTTCTCCGAGTACCTGAGTTTTCAGGTTTCTTTCTCTTGCTTGTGGAAGTCCTTTAGCCTTGCAGCAGGTAGACTTCAAATCGCCTTCACAAACTACTGCACCAGCCCACACAAGTTTGGATGGTCACAGCAACTCCTACACCCGTCTAGGAGTAGACACTCCAAGAAAGAATCTACAACAACAACTCTTGGAGGAACCAGTGCTCACTGCTCAAAGCTCTAACTCTCACTTAAACTAAGACTTAGAAATGTTTGCTTCTGTTCAAGAGAAAAGAGGTTTGCAACGATCAAAATGGATTGCAGAGATTTGGAAAAGGTTGAGGTCTGAGACCTCCCCTGGTCCTCTATATATAGCGTCCACAGGCACCTGACCGTTACACTCATGCCACGTAGGATTAAGTGGGTCACCGGTGACAGGCATCGGTGACACAGCTAATCACGACGCACAATGGTAACCGGCTCAGGCAGACCGACACCTGTGTCACCGGAGGCTGACACAGGTGAAACCCTAACTGACATAGCCTCACTGCTCAGCCCGATCTTGGCACACTACATGCCCTCAGCGCACACACTAACTCTGATACTTACTTAGGAGAGAACCTCCAACAATATTCTAACTCAACAGCAGACTATTGCAGTGCAGTTTCCTTAGCATTTACAAGCTCTCCCCTGGCACAAAGATGTACCTGAGTCATAGAGCGGTTGTTCACCCGTGACACAGCTGTGCCACATAGGTAACTTTGGCTCTAGGGTTTTAGGAAGCTAGCACAGCAGTATGCTAGCACAATCTCAGTTTCACACTTGTGCAAAATTATTGTTACAGGGCCACTGACCTCAAGGCATCAGTGCCGCTGTCCAACACTCTGAGCATTGAGCAAAAAAACCTCTAAAAATCATTGCTACTTCATCCCTCTTGATAGTACAGGTGTTTCCTAATAAGGACTCAAGAAAACTAGCAAACCTAGGCTTCAGCTTCCACCCACTGTAGTCACGGCCCTTGACGCATCAAGCCACCATCACCTTGCTTGCAACTTCTTGCACAGGACCGGCTTCTTCACAGCTGTGGCACAGTTGCTTAGCGCAGCTATCTCCTTGTCCTGGAAACCACCTTTGTACTTTTGGGTGGTCATCCTTTCCTGGAACCTGCTCATCCTGCTTACACTCATTGTAAACATTAGATTCTAGTTTATGTTGCCATTAACCATCAAAATCATTTAAGGGCCTGGATGCTCTTTCAATAACTACTGAGACCTACACGAAAAACTTAATCGGCGTAGGGCATTGAGGGACCAGTGAGGATGTTCCCCAGCTCGGGACACCCCCAAACATCATAATCGGAGCTGGGAGCGATCCCCTACTCTGAATAGCAGAGAGTTTGAAACTTCTCAGAAAATCATCAACGGGTGCCAAGCCTTCGCACCAGATCTTTGGTGGGTACGTTGGCCATCACGATTCAAGCCCGGATCGATGGAAATGTACGATGCACCATAAAACCTGTAGAATTTTTACAGATCTACACTAAAACCATCGAAGCCACCGGAGGTAACGAGAAGGTCATGGCCAATTACCTCCCGACCGCCCTAAAAGGGGCAGCAAGGACATGGTTGACGAACCTCCCATCAGGGACAATTCATTCATGGGACCAGCTATGTAGCATGTTTCTAGGTAACTTCCAGGGCACGAATGCTCATCCGGGCAAGATCGACAATCTCTTCCAACTCACCAACAGAAGGGCGAAACTCTGCGTGAATTCACCAAGTGTTTCTGTGCATCCGCAATACTATACCAGAGATAAGAAACTCTGATGTAATCCGTGCTTTTGCCCGTGGCAACAAGAACAAACGATGCAAACAAGATCTGGTTATGCATCCCCCAAGGACAGTAGTGCAGCTAATGGACCTCGCCAAGAAAGCTGCCAACGCCAATAGAAGCAGGAATTTCTTTTCGGATAAGTCAATTCAGTAAGTCGCATGACCTATTTGGACATTTTAGATAACTCGCAAAGAGTCTCTAGGTGACATCATTGTCTCAGGTGGAAGCATAACCTACTCGAAGAACTCTACCACTAAGTACTTGGAAATTGCTTACTCAGAGTCTTTTCCTGATTAAGTGGATTTTTCCTCTAAACCGTCAAGACCTCATTTCACGTATTGATGGGGGGCTTGATGATGAGTAATACATTAATACCGTATACGAGGTGGTGTCCGTAAAAAAATACCCTGGATATCTGGAGCAGCTAACGTAGTGGACAAGGAATCTAGAAGATAAAGAACCCTCGCGTAAGGAGGAAAGACACCATTTAAACTAGGAAGTCAATCCCTCCGTTTAAAGATGGCAGATTTCTATTTAGAGATGACTGCACGACTTGGATCATCCCCTATATAAGGACTTGAAGACCCCCCACCCCCCAAGGAGGAGGAGGGAATTCAACCCAACAAGCCAAGATGGGAGCCTTCAGCCGATTGAGCCCGAGTCCTTCCAAAGCCTCAATCCACATCCCGAGTTCCTAGTGCAGATTCGTTGCCCCTAGGAGGTCGAGCCCCGACAACATCAGCCAAAGGAGATCCCCAATTAGGTTTAGATCCCGTCTAGACTGGACACTGACAAATCCTTGTAAGCTACTCGATATTCAATATATACCAACAGGATGTAGGGTTATTATCCTGAGGGAGGCCCGACCCTATATAAAAAGCCTTGTTCGTGTTTGCGGTACTACTAGACGACGGCTCCAGGGGTCCCTACCCTTAAGCAAATCTTCTACTCACGACAACCATAAGATCGGTGGTTTACCAATCGTTGACATATAGTTTGATGGATATCTCTGCAAAATTTCACAATGTTTAGGTGAAGGATGAATTTGTTTATGATTTATTCAAGGTTTTGAAGCAATTTGACTATTTCAAAATTTTCCAACACAACACATAGTTAAAAGTATTTTTGGTACATAGTAGATGTTGTCCTAATCATTTTGGTATAGAGTTTGCAATTTTGGAGCTAGTATGAATTTTTAGCAAATTTTACAAGTTTTCAGCAATTTAAATTATTTCCTATCTTTTTCTTAGTAAAGAATTAAATTAACTACTTTTACTAAGCTAGAGCTAACCCTAGACACTGACTAGTGGGCCAAGTGACGGGGAAGGCCCCAAGGTGGCATCGACCTCTGACTTGTCCTTCGGGCCGGGTCGGTCGGTCAAACTAGTCCTCCTAGCCGGAGCTGGGGAAGAAGTAGTGGGCTGGTGCAACAGATGGGGAAACAGAGGCGACAACCGGCGATGGAGCTCTTGGGGGCACTGGCGATCTCAGCGGCTCCACGGGGCTTCGGGATGGCCTCTCGATGGCAGTGAGGGTGACGGCAGTGGGGCAATGCTGCGCATGGTGAGAAGAGAGGAGGGTTAGTCGAGCAGGGAGAAGGATAGAGGAGCTCGAGAGAAAAAGGAAGAAGAGGTGTGGAGCTCACTGGAAGGAACACGGGAGGTCGCCAGTGATGGGACTGGCTGGCGGCGAGCCTGGGCTGTAGGTCTAGGGTTGGGCGGCGTGTCATTTGGAAGAGGAAACAGAGGAGAGCGCTAAAAGAGGAAAAAAGGGAGGAGGTAAGGGAAGGAGCCGGCTGGTCGGAGGCGAGGTGCTCAGCGCGATCGGGGCACGGTGTCCTGGCCGTCGGCGGCGACATGGCAGGTAGGACCTGTTTGAGGACGTGAGCATGACGTGTACTCACTTGGCTTGTTGATTTGACCAGACGAAAGAGACATCTACTTCAAAATGACGATAGTGTTTACGAATGGCTAGGGCGTAACCCCAGTCAGTTGCCTGTCGGGTATAGCATACTGGTGGGTCCACACCGCCGATTGTCTTCTGCTGCAAACTTTATAGCCGATGGACTACAGGTATTCCACCTTGACCGAGAAGGTCAATCTTTTATGTACGTGTGTGACGATGATATTCAAGCTAATTTGTGTGTACTGGCTACTGATCATGAGACCAGTACAAGAATTACAAGGGTTATCCAGTCCTTAAAATCAGGTATGTCACACCTACCAAGGCATTTATATCTCAATGATTGAGGTCAGGGTTGAAGTCTCGACTTACGTGATGGTTTCATTTGAGGTTTTATATTGTAAATTTTGGGTCACGACACGGGTTGTCAATTTGGCACCTGTTTGCTCACTTGTTGTGATGAAGACGAGTCGACAAAGTTTTGGATCACCACAGTTTTGCAGAGGTTGCTCGGTCCACGTTTGCATCCCCGCCTATGGATCACGCCGTGGCAACTGTGGTGGAGCGGTGGTGGTGAAGGCGGTGGAAATGGCGATAATGGTTGTTCTAGTGGAGGTGGGGGTCATGACAGAAATGTCGGCCATCAATGTGGCTATGGCAGATACAATGGTGGACATGGTGGTGGCTACGGTAGCAATGGTGGCGGGCACGATGGTGGTCACGAAGGAGGCCACGGCGGTTACAACAGTAGCCACGGCAATGGTCACAATGGTGCCCACGAAGGGCACAACATCGGCAATGCTGGTGGTCATGTCGTACATGGCAGTGCAGGTGGCGGTGGGCACGATGACGGGAACTACAATTGTGGTGAGCGTCAACATTGGAACCCGCAGCATGATCAAGCTCGGGGGAGGTGGGTGACCACGCCAGCCGCAGTCGTGGCTAACGCAAGGGACCACAAGGCAGCGGTGGAAGTTGCCGCTAGGGTGGCACGGGACGACAGCGGGGGAACTTCTCCCTCCAGTGGTACTCAAGCTAATAAGACTGGGGCCGCTCCTTCTACCTCCAGCCAATGAATTGCAAGTTGAGCCAGCCGGTGACACGTCGGTGCATGAGAACACAAATCAACACAAAAACAAGAGAGGCGGTCTTGCGGTAATAATTCCTCTAGAATTACGACCTTTACCACAACGGTGCTGTCCATGGATCAAATTATTTCGTGGATTGGATTTCACTTGCCTGTCTACGGTTCCCTTGCGTGTGCTCGGGATAGGTGTTTGTATAAATGTTTCGTCGTATTATTAAGTATTCTCCTTTAGTTTTTTCCTGTATCTAGAAGTGGAATAGAATAACCCGGTTGAAGGGTAATGATCATACGTCTGTAATGCATTGTATGTCCCAGAATAAGTCCTATTCTTCTACCCTTTCCGGGTAGTCAATGGTTATTCATAGCTACTACCTTAACACCAAAGAAGAGTTCAACCCAATGCTTTATTTCTGTCTTAGTGAATCTCGATTCGACATTAAAAGTATATTGATTCTTTCCCAATAAACGAAGACTTTTTTCTGTAAATACTGCATGTTTGATTCCATCCATAAATCAAATTTTCCTCCTATGCTCTGAGTTCCAATATCGATAAGAAGTCGAGTTCTTATTGTTCTTCTGTTATGGTATGAATATATCATACCAATTTGTTATGTATGGATGATGGATGAGATTCCATGGATAGAGAGCCAGTTCCAATAGACTTATAGGGGAAGAAGCCACAGTTTGTCCGTGATGTTCGCGAGGCTGATCACGTGGCAAGGTGTTGCCCACTTCTCCGGCATGCCAAACCAGTGGCTGCCATGTGCAGCTTTGCTGTGGATGGTATTGACTTCTATTACTTCCCTGCACCTCACCATCCAAAGGTGACTAAGGAATCAAAATCTTGTGTTCTTCAGGTGATTGGTGGACAGCTCACTTCGGCACAGTTGATTATTGAGCTAAAACTTATTGTGCCAGTGAATGAGTGGGAATGGAAGGCGCAGCAACATGGAGAAGATGCTTACAGCCATCAGAACACCTACTCTCACCCGGTTTTTTGGTCTTGGAAAATTATCCATCCAATCTCCGAGCAAGATTTGACCGCCATCAGGAATAACATGTACTTCAAATGTTTATGCTACCACTGCCCACACATATCCTGCTAAGGGGACTAGAAACAAATGTACCACCGTCTTACAAATTTGGCAAAAAATTTGCTCATTCCACCCTCTTTTGATTAAGTTAGTCCTTAGTCAATGTGCTATTAGTATTACGCAGAACCAACCAAAGGAAAATACTTCCACAAACCTTATGCCCACACTGCCTACGTTGAAGGTGGAGTGCATGATAAAAGGATAATAGAGAAACATTTGGAACTTGGCTGCCCATCTTCCAAAACAACAGTACATCTATTTTTTAGCTCATTCAACATGTCTAGAATCTCCCCATAGAGAACCCTCCTAATTCTAATAAAACTCCACTCCTCAGCAAAAACTCTGGCAGCAGTTACTTTGTTTACGGAAGTTAGGTAAAACAACCTGAGATGTTGTACAAAGGATTGTCAGCAATCCATGTATCTATCCAAAATCAGTTTGTTTCCCACTCCAATATGTATTTTGCAGATATTGAACCCATGTTGTTTAGGCTCAAGTAAGCCCTCTGTGTTACAGGTATACTTGTATAACCTAGATTAGGTTGTTGTGTAGTTGTTGTCTAAACATAACTAACCTCGTGTATATCTCTTGTAGTCTCTATCTATAAATATAAGGCTCAGGCATCATATTAGGTGTGCCGATCCAATTCCCTTCCATCTGGTTTTACATGGTATCAGAACCCATAGCATAACGGCACCATGACTTCCCTCAACGAGTCTTCGGCAACCATGGGTCCTCTCTCCACCACCATTGGTGCATCTGCACCTAGCACTGCTCTCCTCCCCGTTCCCTCCACAAACCTTGTTACCATCAGGCTCATCGGCAAGAACTACCTGCTCTGGAAGGCACAAGTCATGCCAGCACTGCACAACAACCAATATCTTGGATACATTGATGGATTGTGTCAAGCACCAGTGCAAATGATTTGTGAGACAATGCAGGGAGGACAACCAATGATGAACTCAGAGTACATTTAGTGGATGTGTCATGACCAGATGGTGCTCATCTTCCTCATCAGTTTCCTCATTGAGGAGGTTCTAGGATCCTCCTTACGACTACAAGAGAGGTATGGACTACCCTATAGAATATGTACTACACCCACTCTATATTAATATGTGTAATGATTATTTTAAAGTGATCCTAGTCGATAAAGCATATGAAGATATATATGTGTAGATTAGCTTATGTATGGGTTGATAACCATGTTTTACAAGTCATAGATATGAAGATACCAAACTAATAATATGGACCAGTGTTAAAAAATACAAGGTTGGATTGACCCACGATGAGACATAGTGACAATGTTGTATTCTTACCTATGATCTTTTGGTCTCATATATAATGTGTATGATATAAAATGATTTGCTTAGAGGTTATCAAAAGCTACTCCATAACCAAGTTGTTATAAAGGTGATTTTCATGTTTATCGTAAAGCATGGTACAAGGCATTGTCGATTAAGATAGGATTTGCCCCCTTATACAACGAGAAAAATATCTCTATGCCTCTCGAGTGATCGGATCCAGAAATACAGATCTATGTTACTTTTATTCAAGAGTTAACCACAAAAAGAGATTCCAAATCACGTAATCAAGAAAGAGTGGTTGAGCTACCCAAACAAGAATGACATATGCTCACTTTGGGCTTAACCAATATCATGAGGCAAAGAGAATACATATGATTAAACACTATAGTGGTTCATTCAATATGATTTTTATGTACACTTAGAAGTTGACACATCTTGCTAGGGCCGCAACCAATTAGTGACTGAGTAGGAGTACTCACATCATGTCTAAGTGCACATGAACATATAGGGTGGCACACTGAGAATGTTCTATATAAGGAGAGAGGGTGTAAGCTGAGGGTTTACTCCAATTTGAAATTCCCGAAACTTTAGCCGTCAACCTTTTCACGCCTAAGCCACGCCCTGCCCAAAGCTAGCATTCGGCGCTCGGCATTCCTTCCTCGTACGTGTGGATAACTTGGAGGCGTTGCTGCGAGCTACGACTTTAGGATGCTCTATTACTTCCATGAGGAACCACAGTAAGACAGTATGACCACGACAACACGCTGCAATAACTCTGTTTCCGTTTCTCTATGCATCTAGTGGTAATCCCTTTGATCTAAAACTATAATTGTCCTTTTCTAAGGTGGCAGAAAATTTTAATTTGTGCTATTGTAGCTTATCCATTTTCCTATGGGTCGATGACGACAATGAAACTAACCCTAGAGCTAAAGCGAGGTATCACAGCCACCGCCATTGGTAGCGACGGCAACGACAATCCTAAGGTGAGAGGCCAAAGGCAATGAGACAGATACTTATCCGGAGAGGATGGTGTGGCGTGGGGAAAGAAGTTGATGGGGGAAGAAACCCAGAAGCTTCGCCACGCAATGCCCGAACGAGACCGGCCTCACAAACGTTGGTTTTTCACCCGAATGGACCGCCTCGGGAGTGCATGGATCGGCTTAGGAACGCTGGGTTTTCACCAGCTTTACTGGAGGAGAAGAATATGTTCCACTGAGAAGTGAGTCCCGTCGGTTTAGGGCTTGTTTGGTTAGGCTATGATTATTGACAAAACTGTAGTTGGCTAGCTATCTGGAAAAGCTGCAGTGGCTGTGAGAAAATAAACTTATGGCTTTGGGTTGATCCAAATTATCTATAATATTTCTAAAAATGAGCTTTGAAGGTTTAGCACATTGCAAAAGACTGGGGAAAAGTAGATTTTTCAAACAGCTGAATATGCACTGCAAAACTCATAACCACTAGTGACAAAATCTATTCAAAAACTGGTTAAATTAGGCTGTAACTTTTTTTAATAAAAAGCTGCTGAAATACCCAACCAAATGGACACTTAGTCCAACAGCCACAAAATGTGTCATATAGTTTTGTGTAAAGTTACTCTGACATACAAAACCCTCTTTTTTCAAAACACGTCTGGTTTTGCTAATTTTACTGTTACATTTGTGGCGCAAAGGAAAAGACAAGGCCCAACTTCACTTCGTAGGAGCAAAGGAAATTGAGAGAAAAAGGAAAAAAAGGGGGGGAAGTGGGAGAAAAAGATGCCGGAGCTGCCGGAGGTGGAGACGGCGCGACGGGCGCTGGAGGAGCACTGCGTTGGGAAGAGGATCGTGCGTTGCTCCGCGGCGGACGACACCAAGGTCATCGACGGCATCCCCCCGGCGCGGCTTGAGGCGGCGCTGGTCGGGAGGACCATCACCGCCGCCCGGCGCAAGGGCAAGAACCTATGGCTCGTGCTCGACTCCCCGCCTTCCCTCTCCTTCCAGTTCGGTCCGTCTCCAAAACTAGTCTCCACCACTGTGAATCTACTTCCATTTGTTTTTATGATCCTCCCCTACTTTTTGTAATTGGTCGTTTCTTGATTTTATTTTATTTTTCAAGAATAGCACGGCTCTTTTGGCTTTGAGATTTTTTCTTCAATGTTTATGTTTTCGGTGCCATTTTGAGTTCTCATGCCATTGGGGTTTTCCATTTCTATAGGGTTCTATGTTTTTTGGAAACTCTAAGGTTCTATGGTTTTATTCCCATGAAGAATAATGGAAATGTACATCCGTAGCATTTGTTTTGCACGAAATGCGCAACTATTTGATTGAATTAAATATGCAACTTTGTCGTGGTAAATGGACACCATCATTAGGGTTTTGCTAACCTAGCACTGTAGCCACCTCCTAAAAATTTGATGTTGTAGTTTGAGGAATATGTTGACTTGCTTGGATCATTTGATTACAAAGATTTGTCAGAATTAGTGAGTATACTGAGTAGAGTAATCTTGTTCTACAAGGGATCTGGATCTCGTACTATCCTAGTGATTGCTGTTTTACTTTGAGCAATTGATAATACTTCACTGTGCAAAGTAGAGGAGTTATATTAAACACACATACAACAATGTAGAGAGCTTTTATTAGGAGTATAATAGTTATAGATTATAGAGGTCCAAATTTGAGCAAAATTGAATAGGCGAGAGGTGTGATTAGCTAAAATTCAGGTAAAGTGGCTCAACTTAATAAAATGGATAGTAGAGTTTTTGCCTCCTGAAATTCTACGAGAACTTTGCACTAGGTGACTATCTCACTATTTGTTCTGAAGTAAGTATAAAAAAAGCACCTAATGTTTGTCCTCACAGGAATGGCTGGAGCTATTTACATCAAGGGTGTGGAGCTGAGCAAATATAAAAGGTTCTTTCTTTTGTCAGCTTTCTTTCTTTTCTGGTGCTTGTTTTGGCCTTAGCTATACTTAGGGCAGCAAACTCTCAAAAAAGAGGCAGTGACACAGTTTGGGAATAACATTGCTGATGCGGCTATAGCAGATTGATTTTGTATTTAACTAGGTGTGTTTTTGCATGCAATGCTTATACATTGAATTAGCATTGTAATATTTGGTGCCATTACCACCTGATGATCTTGATGATTTAGTGTGTTTTAGCACTAGTACACACCAGAAAATCCAGTCCACTGCCAGTAGAATCTTAGGGTCTATGATTGACAAATGTTTGCTCCAGTTTAAGAAATTCTGATAGTCGGCCTGTGTTCTAAGGCTAAAAGTCATGTGTTCACTCCCGTTTCAGACATTTGAGGATTTTGAAAGATTTTTTCTAATGTAATTGCAGCAGGGAGACACAGTAACCATACTTGGTCTGTGCTTCACTGTTATTTAATCATGATGCCCAATGCTGATTTCATCCTGTTATGTCTTTTGTTGAATTTGGTAAAACTGTTGTCAAGAATCTATGGAATCAATGATAAGATTTTAACTAGATTATTTGGAAACCTGTACTTAAACCCCCAAAATTAATGCAAATATGATTTTTTTGATTGGAGATAAAAAGAGCAATCTCGAAAATTTATTTTTATTGGACTCTTACTTTTGTAAAAGAAAAAAATTGTTACAGAATAAGCACAATGAGTTTGGGTCCTCTGTGTTGACGTAGGTATACCAAAGTCATTTAGTATTTTGAGGCGAGATCAGGCCTAAACAATCTCTTTACATGAATGTGTGTTGTCTATTTAGCTTATGGCATTTAATGTTGCTAAAACTTGACATGGTGGTTTCAATGAACTGAAACAATTTGGATCATTTAGTCTTGTGCATTTCATGTAGGTCGGCAGTGAGCCCAACTGAGGAATGGCCTTCAAAGTACTCCAAGCTGTTTGTTGAAGTATGAATTCTAATCCCGTAACCTTCCTCATAGCAATTTATTTTCTTTCTTTCATCATCATGCGTGGGAAGTTTGTTTTTGGCAATTCCCGTCTTCTGGCTCATCCTACACATAGGGGCTTATAGTTCTTTTTTTTATATGTTGGCACCCACCAGTTGCATAGATAAGTCTCTTATGGGGGGTCATTGATATAGGATTTGTGACATTGATCTGTATTTGGACTGTGATGCTTGAATATTATCTTACATCCCATTGAAGCTTGTTTATGTTTTTGGAGGCAATTGACTCCATGATTTATCCCTGGGATCATGCTAATTCTTAGATGAACAGCAGTAGAATTGCACAAGTTGAAACAGGTAAATAAAAACATGATAATGCTGACATATTTTAGAAAAACTATCAGGATGAAGTGTGTACCTTAGTAGTCTTTACTTTTCCTGCACTTTAACTGGTATTTTCTTCTCTATGCATTGTGAAAAGGATATTGGACTAATGATCTGTGTTAATTATGTACTTTTGTTGTAAATCTTCTCAGTAGTTCATCTTGTTCCTCTTATTTGTTAACTTATTATTACAGCTGGATGGTGGCTTGGAGTTTTCCTTCACTGATAAGAGGCGTTTTGCAAAAATACGCTTGCTTGACAATGTAATACTCTAGTGATTCCTCAAAAACAAAGTTTGTTCTTTCAGTATGCAGTGATATTTAGTGTTAGTAATTTGTCTCTCTGTTTTAAAGCCAGAAGCCGTCCCTCCAATTTCCGAGCTTGGCCCAGATGCCCTGTTTGAACTAATGCAGCTTGATGACTTTGTACAATCTTTAGGTAGAAAGAATGTGCCAATAAAATCCCTTTTGCTTGATCAGGTATAAATCTTAAGGCTCCATGCTCCCCTCAAACTTCTCTGGTCTGATTCTTAAGGAGTTAACTATATATGCAGATCTGATATCAATTCAATACAGCTTGGCTTGCTCAGTTATTGGCTTATTGCTAAGTGTTATTAAACAACTGAAAGAAATTTCTTGCCTTCATTTGAAAAATATTTGTAAACCTGAAAGCCATTGGTTCACATGTTTTGATCAATTAATTAAGATATTGCAGTTTAAGGTTCCTATCTTTACTCCTATAAAAATGTCAATTGGTGGTGGTGGTCCGTCCACTTTCGGACAGACCACCATTTGAACTCGAAGAAACAGTTGAAATGAGAGCAGATATGAATGATTTAATATAGTATAAACTGTAGTATAATCTTCTTAAACATATAGTATATTTTTCTAATCCGTAGTAATGCACGTGCATTGCGCTAGTGTATTCTAAATGCTTCAGTAGCAAGTAGGAACAGAGACCATCTTCTTTCATTGGTCTTACAAGATAACGTATGGCACAAACTCCTTTCAATTATGCCAACTCTTACACCCCCTTCTTAAAAACAAAAAAAATCCTTTGCAGAGCTTTATGTCAGGAATTGGCAACTGGATTGCTGACGAGGTACTTTATCAGGTCAGTTTCCCTGGGCATTGTTTCAACTGCTTGCTGGATAAAATTTCATGAGTCATTACAAAATTTTAAATCTACACTACCCTTTTTATTATTACCTGTTGTGTAGAAAATACTACAATTCTATTTTTTTGAAGTGTTTTTACCAAATTCCTAAATATAAAGATCAAATATTATTGTCTGATGAAATAAATATCATGTGGCCTTTTGGACAAAATGGCTAGACCGTAGTTACTCTTCAAGATGAGCTTGTTAGTACATCTCACTGCAAGGAATTCTTATTCATGTCAGCGCATATAAATGTCACAAGAAATTACTTATATCACTTGACTGGAAATATATATTTAGTAATACTTCAAAAAATGGTGGTAACCGCTCAACTCACTGCTTAGCACTTAAATGTTATGAAGGCACTTACGTAACCCTGGAAATGGATTAGTTATTTAAGTGTTACTAACTGCAATACATTTTTTGGGAACTATTTCATTGCTTTCCTCGTAGGTTTGTAATTAAAATTTTCTGAAAGGCTGTTATGAACAATTAGTCTGATGTTTTTAGCAGCAGGTGGCTTTTGTAGGGTATCAATCTTCAGCCATGAGTTATGTAACAGAACGTGTACTTGTGTACAGTTTCTTAGCCAACCTAATAGATGCAGCAAATCGACTCAATAGACAACCAAAAGCTATCATGGTACACCAAATACAAGAACTTGCTCATGTGCACAAAGTTACCCAATGTGTGCAGGTGTTGCCATGGCCACCAGCAGCCAGAGGAGCATTGGAGGTCTAGTAGAACATAGACTTCCCAAAATAGGGCCTAGCTTTGTTTTTCTCTGTACAGAACTCTGTGCATCGGTCTCTCTGCTAATATTGTAATGAAAGTGTTTTGCTGTTTTCACAATGAACTCTCAAAGATCGGACCTTGTTTGACACATGGATTGCTTTGGGCATCTGCAGTTTTATAAAACTAATTTTGCTATAGTGGTGTCATTTTCTCTGTAAAATAAGCAAGTTTCACGTTCTGCCCGATTTGCATCCAGGCAAGGATTCATCCAATGCAAACTGCATCGAAGTTACCGAAGGAGAAGTGCAAGGCACTCCATCGGTGTATTAAAAAGGTCAGTACATGATTGCCCTGCAGCATTAACTAAATTGGAAATGGATTTCAGATGCAAAAATGTGACATGTATCGATCAGAATTTTAATGTGTCTACTGTCTACTTTTGTTATTTGTCCAGTCAGCCTACCAGTATGAAAATAAAAATTATATTTACTAGTACTAATTAGATACTAATACCCTGATTTACTATATAATGTTTGGATACTAATTTTAATGTGTCTACAAGCAAGTTTTGGAGGTGAGACTGGGCCTAAACAATCTCTTATGAATTGGCATGCAATGATACTTTATATGTCTAACAGAAAAGGAATTAGTGAAAGGCTTTGTGTGATGTATCACGTTAGCTATGCACTTTGACAAAAGGAATGGAACAAATTTCAGAACATGTGAACATCCTTATATTGGTTCCTACCATTTACTTTGTTAAGTTTGTGCATATGCTTGTACAGAAGCATGCCTTGAATTAGGACTGTAGCAGTCTGGTTTACCTTTACAGAACTTAATCCCCATTGAAAGAAAAAACATTGACATTACTGCCAGGCTGCGATTATCTTTCTTTCTCCTTGTGCATGCTATTATGGTCATCATTTCGTATATGGTAACCTTGCTTTGCCTGGAAATTACTCCGTAGGTGATTGAAGAGTCCGTAGAAGTTGGTGCTGATAGCAGTGAGTTTCCAGAAAAATGGATATTTCATTACAGGGAGAAGAAATCCGGAAAGGCCTTTGTTGATGGTCTGACCATCTTCTCTCTTCTCTTCTGGTGCACATGGTGTGTTCGTGTTCTCTGTCAACATTGAACGTTACATTTGTTGCTTGCAGGGAAGAAAATGGACTTCATTACAGTGGGTGGTAGGGTAAGTTTTTTGGAGTGAGCTCACTATCTTTATAACACACCGTGTTCAGATTTGTGTGGTGCTGCTCTTACTCCCACTGCTTTCGTTCAGACTTCAGCATATGTGCCAGAGTTGCAGAAGCTGGATGGAGTTGATGCGGCGGCAGCAAACAGATCTAGAAGAAGCAAAGACAAGATAGAAAACCATGAGGACACAAAATCCAAAAAAGGCCAAAAGGCTCCAAAAGAAGGTAAAAAGAAAGCAAAGAAGCCAACTGTTGATGATGAAGAGCAAGAGGATAAACCATCAAAGCAAACAGTGAAGGCAACAAAGGGACCATCAAACAATGTTGCTAAGACTTGTGATGACGATAATAAGGAGGATGACGAAAATGAAGAGGCGAAACCCGCCAAGAGGGGGAGGAAGCAATTGCTCAAGGCGGCAAAGGTGTCTAATGAAGCCATCAAAACTCATGACGATGAAGCCAATGAGCATGATCAAGACAACGAGGAAGATGCAAAACCAGCAAAGAGGGAAAGGAAGCAACCAGCAAAGGGCTCAACAAAGAAAGGTCATTGTTCTTTGGAGCACAGCGACGAGGATGGTGATGAAGACGCAGATGATAAGGTAGAAGCAAAACCAGGGAAGAGGAGGGGCCTGAAGCAGCCAGCAGCGGAGGTAAAGAGCTTGCCAGACAAAGAAGAAACTGCCGTCCCAGCAAAGAGGCCACAGAGGAAAAAGACGGTAAAGAACTAAGCTGATCTTTTCCACCGGCGTATGAAATTACCTTAGGCTAGTATTTGTGCACCGCAGAAAATGGTAGATAAGTTCCAACTAGGAAGCGTGGAGTTGTGCTTCATGCCATTAGATCATGGCCCATTTTGTCGCTTAAGCCAAAAACCGAAGCTTCTAACTTATTTGCGAGCAATGCGAAACTTCGACATGCAGATGTCATCTTCTTTTCAGTTGCTGAAGATTTAATTTTCCTTTGAAATATCCTCTCCAAAGGAAAAAAAAATCCCTTTTGATATGGTTTAGGAAAGGCTGTGCATAATGCTTGCCATTCATCTTTTAGAATATATTTTTTCTTAGTATCTATTTATCATTCCGCTGACATGTTTTTCTGAAACGTAACTGACCTTTTTTTCAGTTTTCCATCAAATTTGTTTGAGCCAGTGGATCCCTACCCCCTCCACTTCCTATAAAAATCCTTGGACCCTACCCCTACCCGATAACTTTGGAGTCGACCTCGGGTGCGCCCGGTAACTCCGAGTCGATCTCGGGTGTGTCTGGACCTATTGAGAAACCTCCCCTAAGTCTATTTGTTTTTGAATAAGTATAGAGATGCGTTGTGGCATGAAATATACACCTGCAATATCGGTTAAAAATATAACCATTTGCATATTGTGCAAAAATAGGAAATTGTGCCGCTCTTTCAAGTGCTATTTTCATCCCCTTTAATGGTCATATTTTCTATTGAGATATTATTACCTATTAACTTTGTGACCTAGCCATTGAGCTATCGACATCCTTCTCTCTAGTGTTATTTCGATGATGACAATATTGACGTCGTTCGTGGGGAACCTAGCCAACGTGAGAAGTTATGACCCCATCTAAGCAAAACCTTACTGGAGCCGAGACATCACTTGCCCGGAACAAATGTGCAATGACTCGAGGATCAAAGAACAAAGGCGGCACCTCGAAAACAACTAAGGATGACCACTCTGACGTCGGACACATCTAGCACATGGAAGGAATCATCCAAACTGATTCGCTCGCCGTTGCGCTACCCGTTGTACCTGAAGGCATCCATCTCGGAGCCCGCCACAACGTCAAGGATCCTCGATGATACCTCAGGGAGGCCTGATGAGCTCATCAACAACTTGATGACACTTGCAAACACTGAGCTCCTTGACTTTGGTGCGCTCCAAGCATTGCTCGAGATCCTTCAATCGAACACCGTAAAGACTTCTACCACAGCACGCCTCTAGAGCCAAGTTCTGATTCCTTCGGTCCCGCAATCTCAAACACCTCCGTCTAACATCATCAGGATGTATCACGCGACATTGTGAGAAACCGAGTTCATACACAACATTACTTCCCGCATTTACCACCCATGGCGCATGTGGCCGTCATGAGCGGAGTGAGGAACCCATAATTAAACTAGACTTATGAATGATGTGCGACCTGAATACCTAAACAACTGCCCAATATACCATATGTATAAGAATGTATGTATCTATCACCGTTGGATAGTCCGACACCAGGCCAATATCCCGTGCGCACCTCAGGCGTATGTGTCACCCTTGGCCAAGTTGGGCAAAGGTATACACTAAAACAAGAGTCGAAATGAAATTCAAAAATCCTGTAAAGACTTAACACTCTTCTAAAGCCCGGTATAAACGTACCCACACCCTAAGCCGGCCGAAGCATCTCATGTAGCAGGTCACTCAACCTTAACCATCATGCTCAATGAACGTGAGAACAATATTAATTCTTTACGGCTGTTCCAGAATACACATATGATGTGTGGAGTGCCAAAAATAACTACTTGAATACCACAACATAAACTCTAAAGGAAAGGTTACATAATACATAGTTCACATCCCACACAAGATAATTAATTAATTTACAAGAAAATCGACTCGAAGGTCGATAAGAGATCCATTAGATAGCATAGGATAGTAGGTACCTGATATTGCAGCTACTACCATCTCACAAAAGCCATATAAGACACATTCAACTGATAAAGCAAACTACACAACAAGATATCACTTTCAGTATTTTTGGTGTCTTAATATTCCCCTACACTAGTACCACCTGCAACATTTTAGGAGTGCAAAAATTTCTATGAGTACTTTCATACTCGTGAGATGTTTTTTAAGCTCATCCCAATTAACTTAAGCATGGTATGAGGCAAGAAATAAACTACCGCACTAATAATTCATTCACAAATTACATGACCTAGCATGAACATGAGGGAAATACAAGCACTAGCATTATACATCATATTCATCAATTCTCAGATTTAAAACATATATTTTAGATGAGGAACAACATATGAAATTACACAAGATTTCAATCTTTTCATCATATCAAGTCAACAAAGACTTGATTCAACATTATTAAGTCAACCAAGATTTAATCAATTTCTTTCTCAAGCCGAAAAGTGCCCCAAAGTATTGTTAGTTCATAGCTGGCTGGCTATGACTACCCAACACTCCCACATAACACTTCCATCGTGGGTGAAGAGAAAAACACAACGACAGAGGGTGCATACGCTCACCTCGCCCATCGATCCATCTATTGAAGCAAAATTCTGACTCTTACATGTCTCACATATTAGGTCTCATATTTCATTAATTCAAATTAATAATATAACCCACTGGTTATGATCCACAATAAAATCCTAACATACTAGTGGTTTCATCCATTGCAATAGACAAAAACCAAAATCATGTAAGAAAGCATAATTATCTCATGAACAAACCATAGCATTAATTAAATCAGAATCTTAGCGAGCTGCATGCTTGACTTGCTGATATAGTTCTTGAACCTGATGGGGATCAACTTCATAAAACGCCTCATTGCTGGCTCTACCGAAAGAATCACCAAAACGTCCAAAAATGACAAAAAAGGGAAATAAATCAATTCCAGGGATTAAAATGCAATATGATTAATGAAATTTTTTTTTGTAACACGGAGAATGAAATTATAAAGTAATGGAATTGGAATCACTCCATTTGGGGTCTTAGATAAAAAGTTATGAATTTTGGATCCCTACATGTCAATGTTAGGGTTTTGTTAGCTTAACAGTAATTTCATTTTTTTTAGAATAGTAACATGCATGAAAATGCTACCATTAAATATTACATATTAAATCATGAATTTACGTAAAAAATTTATCCCATTTGGACTTCATATGAATTCTCTATAATTTTACAAAATTTAAACATTTTTAGCATTTTCTCTCTTTTCCCATTTAAGTAAACAAAGAAAAACTTTTTATACTCAGATCAATATAGCCCTATAGGGTGACAAGTGGGTCCAAGGGTCAGCCTTGACTAGTCATCCGGCGTCTGGGGTCCACATGTCATACTCAAAAACAAACATATTTAATTTAGTTAGATTAATGAGTCTATGATAGTAGGGTCTACATGCCAGGTTATTATTTTCTTTTATTCATTTAAATCTGCCAAATTTTAAGTGATAGGCCCTATGCGGCACACTCGTAAAGAGTTTAACTGGATCTAATTAGATTTTTAACTGGCTAGAGCCACATCTCATAAGCTCAGCCCAACGGCTAATAGCGATTCTAACGATCTAACCGGTTGGACCCACAGGTCAAATCGGCCGGCGTTTCAATGCTAATGAGCTCGAGCTCACACTTATGGTCGGCAAAAACCCGTGCAAGTGGTTCTGGGCACCATTTCACTTGCCGATTGGTCCGGGTGGTTCCTAAACGGGTCGTGAGCTCATTCCCGGGGCTGTAGGGACCGACAGCTTGTCGGAGGCATGAAACGACTCCACACACCACTGTATGGTTAGTGTGCTAGTCTTCGATATAATACAATGAAACCCTGTCTCATTAATATTACATCCATCATAATTGTACAACAAAAGCATTGGTGGCCCAACAACTATATTATTACAAACTCCAAGTATACAAGAGTTTCCAACTTAGTGGAAGCACAATAAGATACGCTTGGATAAAAGTAACAACTGAAATATATAACAGAAAATAAAAGACTGAAAGTCATATAGACAGAGTTTTACTACTGCTACACTTATTCTTAACTGTTATATTACTCTACCCTTGGTCTATCTCCAGGTCGTCCTGCTCTCCATAGTCAAGATAGTAATCAACTCCTTCGATTCCTCCCAATAGATCCAACTCTTCTTTCCCCTCTTGGGCGTCTTCGCACTCGAACTCTATTGACTCAGAGTCTAACAAAGGAGATTTTACGTAGGGGATGAGTACAGAAGGTACTCAACAAATTTATGAATAGCAACAGGTGTTTGATAAAACTATTTCTACTAGGACACCAGCCCTCAAAGAAGTATTGCATTTTTCATGTCACATTTTTGGATAAGATTCAAGTTTTAACTATGTTCAGAAGGCTTACCGGGTTGTTAGAGCCTCCGATGGTTCCTTTCTTGCCATGTTCGTAGTTCATACCCTGAATAGGGAGTGACAATGCCACATTTCAATACATTCTGCAAAAGTGCACTACTTTACCCATAAGTGTTACTTAGCAGTCATGCCGGTGTGAAACCCATCACACTCCCATCCATGTGCTACCAAATCTAAGGTTCCGAGTCATTCCAACCTTCTCATGTGTCATATCTCCTCTTGCATAGTCAGTCCAGTACTACTACCCACTGGACATTATAGCGTACTCTTTTAAAGATTTGGGGACATAACGCCCTTCCAAGCAAAAATTCAAGGTTTAACACTCCCCTGGTTGAGGGGCATAACGTTTTCTCAGGTATTATGATACATACGTTCCTGCAAGATATTTCAGTAAGAAGGCGCTACTTGACTCACTCATCCCATAACAGGTCTTGTGGTTAACGCTATCTATACGGTGCGAGAATGCCAACTGATATTTTTTATTAACCTTAATGTGATACCATATGCAGTGGAACCCTGACTACCCCAACAAGTTCCATTCTAGAGTTCCACCGCCCACTAATAAATGATTCAACGAATCATAGTGTAGTTCATTTATCATCTATCTCTATATAGGTGATAAGAAGAATAATTTGCATATACATTAGTAGAAATAATTAGCGAATATGGTCAAGAAATGAACTTGCCTTGAGATGGACAAGTAGTGAAGTGTGAGGTTTTTTTGAGAGAAATCGGTAGAACCTCGGGATCTAAAGTTCGAATAATAGTCCAATAAATACTAAATCTAATAAATTACAATTGCATATTTATATGTATGCTAATGCTGATGTTTTGATGAAAACTGACCAACAAAAGGCTAGGTACTTACTTTTTGGATGATGTGGATTACCTTGTTGAAGACAACGTGATAGATGATATAAATTTCCTATTATTTTATTCTACTAAACCTCATGATTTTTATTGTATCACTATCTGATTGTTTTATATTTTTCATGATTTTTATCTGCTCTATCTTTTGAATTAACAAAAACTTATTGTTAAAAGTTACCTTTGTTTTATGTGAAATTCTTCCCCAAATCAAACTTTCGCAAGGGAAGTAAAAATAATTTATAGAAGAAAAGATAATAATGTTGTTCTTAATAGATAAAAAATTTCGGGAAGGTTTTGAAGTTGGTATACAATAGAGATTAGGCTTAATGAAGTATATAGAAATTTACATGATTTTTAGATTACCATATTTGAATTTTTTGAAGAAATTGCAATAATTAGAATTGAGGATTTCGTTAAAAACAAATTCCAAAAACAAAATGGTTATATATTTTAAAATGGGCTAGTTTGATCTAAATTTGTTTGTCTAAAAAGAACTCACTTGGTCTCTTAGCCGGAGCTGGCCCATTTGGCCCTTATGGCCTATTCGGCCGAAACCCTACCCCCTCCTCACAATCTCTCTTTCCCTCACTCTCTCACCCGCCACCACCGTCTCCTCTATCTCTCTCTTTTTTTCTCTCATTCGATTTCTCCCCAAAATATCACCGCCGCCCCTTCAAGCTTCTACCTTGCCGCCTAAATCGACGCTGGCGCATGCCTTCGGCCCAACTTTGTTTCTTGGAGCTCCATCATTTTCTATGAACACCATGATGCTACATAAAGGAGATGATGTTTTATTACTCAAGAACTTGGGCTCAAGTGAGGAGAAGGATGATAGTGTTACATGGAACAGGAAGAGACATGTTGAGTCGCTGTCAAGCTATTTCAAGACTTTGAAGCCACCATGATGGAGTATGAAGTCTTGGATGAAATATACAAGCTTCCACTTTGTATTTGCGCCTATAATTAGCACATGGTGCTGTGCCACCTCAAATTTGGACCAGGCCCATGCAATTTTGGATTAAGTTAAAATAGGCAAGTTTTGGACTCCATATTCAAGAGGAATTAAGGTTTTATAGGCCATTTCAGATCCCTGCCTTAGGGACCACGAAAATCCTCTCAAACCCTCCTTAAATACACCCTGTAGGCCTTCTATAGGACTCGGGTTTCATTGAGTTGTTTAGCTACTGCTACAAATTCACATCTACAAGTGCTGTAGGACTACCGCCTTGTTCAGATCGCTAGTGGAATCACAAACTCTCCTCTTCTAGCTCTTTTGCCAATTTAATACTTGAAATTTCATATTGCAATTTATCACGGTTCTTGTTGGTTCTTCGGTTGCTTACAGGAACTCAAACTTCGTTGTTCAGGTCGATCGTGCCTACGGCAAACTCAATAACCATCGAAGGTTGGTTTAGCGATTGCTAAGGCATATCGTCGTGTGCGGTATATTCAGACTGTCAATGTCAAATTCTACCAAATTGATAGCTACCTTCATCTCATCGAATGATCGGGACACCGTCTTATCAAGTGGTATGGGAGCTCAAGTTGATCGCTAGGAGTTTACTATTTTGTAGATTAGATCTATTTGTCCTATCGTCCAAAAAAAGCCAAAAAATAGTAGATTAGGTTCGTTTTCCCCTGTCCAAGCCAATCTGTGCCTTTGCATCTTTCTTAGAGTAATTTTGTATTGTTGAATTTGTGTTGCATTGTCGCGTCACATTGCTAGTCATAGTTTAGATTCAGTATCTAGTTAGTCGTGTCTTGCATCAGTTGCCATTGCCATTGCCACCATCCCTTGCTAGTTAGATTGGTTCCGGGGAAGAAGAATAAATCAAGTCCTTATTGTTACGAGTAGAGTCCAGGGCAAACATAACTCTTACTAGTTTCAGATTCCAAAATTCAAATTGTTTGGATTGGGTTCAAACTCTACCGTTTGGGAGATATATATGTGTTGATCCTACCCCAAAAGTTTTAGCTCTTTTCATGCATCCAAACTCCCTACAGAAGCCACCAAAGTCTTACCACTGCAAGAAAAAGAGCAAATCTACTGCCGCGGCAAGAGTTGTAGTAGGAGAGTCCAGATCCAAACCCTAGATTGAGCGGTTTCAGTAAAACAGGCATAAATTTTGCATAAGGAGTCTGTTTAGGACCCACGACCACTCAACTTAAAGCTAACGATGATGCACATCTAAAAATAATACACTTGTTTACACTTATACCCGTCTTGACCCTAAAAATTTAGCTTCTAAATGGGGCTTTTTGGCTTCAAAAGTTTTTCATCAACTTTTTCTGATTTTGTAGAGGCCATATCTCCTTTGCCCGGACTCTGAATTGGGTGATTCTTGTTTCTCTGGATAGCTTGAGTCAAGGACTTACTTTTCACCTTGATCTCTTTTCAATATGAGCAATTTTGTCGAGGTGACTTTTTCAGAATCTTCGTTTTTGGGCCAGGATTTCCACAAGTTGTTTTGTCGACCTTTTGGAATTGGCTCAAAATTTTTGAAGACGTAGAGTCTAACCTCCTACTCACATCCGTGAAGACTGTTCGTCAATCCGAGTTGCCAAACTCCCTCTAAGCCGCTGCCAGTTTCCTGCCGCGGCAAGGAAATCTGCAGTTTTTGCTGCCACGGCAGCAGCACATCATCCTTCCTTGCTTCATTTCTGCCACGGCAAGCTTTGTACTGATTTTTGCTGCCACTTCTGAGATCGTTATTCTGTTTAGTTCTATTGAGTGGGTTTCTAAGTGGAAAAAAAGAAAAAAAGAGAAAAAAACTCAAAGATCTTTTACCACTCATCTTTTATAGCTTCGGTACCTTATCTTTGGGGTACTACAACTACTGCCTGTTGAGCTTCACTTATATTATTTACAGGGCATTAATTAGCTTTTCATTTGTCTTGACTAGGATTCAGCAACAGCGACTAGTACTTTAAATATTTTTCAACTTGCATTTGTTGTATTGATAGTTGCTACTCCTTGCTACCATATTGAAGCCAACCAAGATTCACCTTCCTATACTGTACTTTATTCGGTCACCTTTGTAATCGCTATATTAATCTTTTGATTCTCTTTGACACCGCTAAAGGCTGATAACCACTGCAACACAGTAAGAACTGGTAAGAGTTTGGTATTTGCTATAGAATTATTGAGGTTCCTCCCACCCACACTCCACATTCCAATAGTGATAGGAATATAAACATGTGATTTGTTTCCATTTACTAACCATGGTAGGTGATGATGATGTTTTGAAGTGCCTCACGGAGGATCACCACAGGACCAATGGACAAGTGCAAACGCAGGAGAACCGCCTCAAAGCTATTGAGGATGGACAGGCGACCGCTAACGCTAACATTGCTGCTATTTTGGCTCGCCTTGATAATTTTGCAGGTCCTTCAATACTTGCACCTCGTATTCCAAACAATAATGGAGTACCACCCGCACGACGGGTTCCTTCAGTTGCGACCAACAACGCCGATGCCTCCGTTCTGCGACCAGCAACATCCGTGGGATCGGGAGACAACACAGGACATGGGCAAGAGGGAGACGAGGATGACTATAGTGCTGATTCTGAGGATAAGGACGACGTCAACCACAACAACGACCACGATCACTATCAACAATGCTACAACCGACACGGCATGCACGACCACCATGGCCACGGCAAGACCGTGATAGAGATGATGCATCTCTAAGGTAAAATTCACTATGTCCCCTTATGAAGGTAAATATGATCTAGATGCATACCTCACATGGGAGTTACTAGTTTATTAGAAATTTGCATGCCATGATTTTCTGGAGGATACACGTGTTAGGGCTGCTACTAGTGAATTTTCTAATTTTGCTTCTATTTGGTGGAAAGAACACCGCAGAGTATATACACATAATATTTCAACCACTTGGGAACCATTAAAACAATTGATGAGACATAGATTCGTTCCCTCATACTATGCTAGAGATTTATTGAATAAATTACAGTGCTTAAATCAAGAAAATAGGTCTGTAGAAGACTATTATCAAGAATTGCAAGTTGGAATGCTATGCTGTGGTTTAGTTGAGAATGAGGAAGCTTCTATGGCTAGGTTTATGGGTGGATCAAATAGAGAGATTGCTGGTACTTTTTCTTATAGCGACTATAACTTTGACCCGTTTATTCCACCTTGCTATACATGCTAAACATGAAGTGCAGGGACGATCGAGACCACGTCCTAACTTTTCTACAGGTCATGCTTCCATGTGAGGACGTGCACACCTGCTACCCCACCCACTCGTACCACTACAGCGATGCCTACAACCTCTAGATCAACTTCTGCTCCATCCAATTCAGCATACCGTATTATGGCACCGACGAAAACTGCTTCATCAACTCCTGCCAAAAATTCGTTGTCCGTAGCCTCCACTGGAAGAACAAAGAACATTCGGTGCTACCGTTGCAAGGGCTTCGGCCATATCATGAAGGATTGTCCTAACAAGCGCATCTTGCTCATTCGTAAAGATGGCGAGTACGATTCCACGAGTGATCTAGATGAGCAAACCTATGCTTTGCTAGCTGAACATGAACAATGTGACACCAAATCTGATCAAGACGAAGAGCATGTGACCGCTGAAGATGCCGATCAGCACATGAGTATTATAGCACACCGTGTGTTTAGTGTTCAAATTGTTCGAGACAAGAATTAGCGCCACAACCTCTTCCATATTAAAGGCGTCATCAAGGAGCTTACGATTCGTATAATCATTGATGGGGGGAGTTGCAATAACCTAGCCAGTGTCAACATGGTGCAGAAGCTCATTCTACCTACACGGCCACATCCACATGCTTATTACATTCAATGGTTCAATGATGGCGGCAAAGTAAAGGTACACGCATGGTGAGAGTTCAGTTTTCTTTAGGTTCATACCATGATGCTATTGACTGTGATATTGTGCCTATGCAAGCTTGTTCCATGTTATTAGGTCGACTATGGTAGTATGATAAACATTGTATACATGATGGTCGAACTAATTAGTATACTCTCACGCATAAAGAAAAGAAAATAGTTCTACACTCTATGTCCCTTGAGTAAATTTGAAAATAGAGAGCACGTGAAATCTGAAAATTAGCAAGTAGTTCATGAGTTAAAGTTGAACAAATCTATTCCTAGCTCATATAAGGAAATAAAATTGAAAAGGAGCTATATTCTTGGCTACTCGTGCTGAAATTTCAGAATTAGATGCTAGTTCTAATGCCTGCTATGGGTTGATTTGCAAACAAGCTTTATTTTTATTTGAGGATATAGAGTTGGCCAACTCCTAAAGCGGTTACACAAGTGCGGAGTTTTCTTGGACTTGTCGTTTTTTATCGGTGGTTCGTGAAGGATTTCAGCACCATCGCAGCGCCGCTCAATGAGCTTACAATGAAGGACGTACCTTTTGTTTGGAGCGATGCACAAGAAGACGCCTTCGTGATATTAAAAGATAAGTTAACACACACCCCCTTGCTGTAACTTTCTGATTTTAATAAGATGTTCGAGCTTGAACGTGATGCTAGCGGCATAGGGCTTGGTGGTGTTTTATTATAAGAAGGCAAACATGTAGCTTACTTTAGTGAAAAACTTAGTGGGCCTAGTCTGAATTATTCAATTTATGGCAAAGAACTTTATGCTCTAGTTCGGACTTTAGAAACATGGAAACATTATTTGTGGCCCAAGGAGTTCATTATACATTCTAATCATGAATCTTTGAAGCATATTACAAGTGAAGCTAAATTGAACCATACACATGCTAAGTGGGTTGAGTTCATTGAGTCTTTTCCTTATGTTATCAAACACAAAAAGGGTAAAGAAAATGTTATTGCCGATGCATTGTCATATCGTTATACCATGCTTTCACAACTTGACTTCAAAAAATTTGGTTTGGAGACCATCAAAGATCAATATGTGCATGATGCTGAATTTAAAGATTATTGCAGCATTGTAGGGAAGAGAGAACATGGAACAAGTTCATAATGATTGATTTGTGTTTCATGCTAACAAGCTATGCATCCCAGCTAGCCCCGTTCGTCTCTTGTTGTTACAGGAGGCGCATCGGGGAGGATTGATGGGTCATTTTGGCATTAAGAAGACAGAGAACATGCTGGTTGCCCACTTCTTTTGGCCAAATATGAAACAGGATGTTGGGAGATTCATTGCCCGCTGCATTACGTGTCAAAAAGCTAAATCATGACTTAATCCTCATGGTTTATATATGCCTCTACCTATTCCTAGTGTACCTTGGGAAGATATCTCTATGGACTTTGTTTTGGGGCTGCCTAGAATAAATATGGGGAGGGATAGTATATCTATTGTCGTGGATATATTTAGTAAGATGGCACACTTTATACCATGTCACAAATCTGATGATGCTACTATTGTAGTTGATTTATTCTTTCGTGAAATTATACACTTGCATGGTGTGCCTAATACTATTGTGTCATATCGTGATACTAAATTTCTAAGCCTTTTTTGGAGAACTTTAGGGGCTAAATTGGGGACTAAGCTTTTATTTTCTACTACTTGTCATCTCCAAAATGATTTTCAAACTGAGGTTGTGAATAGAACATTGTCTACTATGCTTAGGGCTGTTTTGAAACAAAATTTGCGTATGTGGGAAGAATGTTTACCTCATATTGAGTTTGCCTATAATCGGTCGCTGCATGCTACCACTATGGTGTGCCATTTTGAGATTGTTTATGACTTCATACCTTGTGCACCTATTGATTTATTGCCTCTTCCATTTTTGGAGAAGGTTCATTTTGATGCTAAGCAATTTGCTGATTTGATATTAAAAACGCATGAGATGACTAAAGAGAACATTGAGCGCATGAATGCTAAATATAAACTTGCTGGTACTCAGGGTAGGAAACATATTGTGTTTGAACAAGGTGATTTAGTTTGGTTGCATTTAAGAAAAGATCATTTCTTTGATTTGTGCAAATCCAAATTAATGCCTCGCGCTGATGGTCCTTTTAAAGTCCTTGAAAAGATTAATGATAATGCATATAAGCTTGATCTACTTATATTCTTTGGGGTTAGTCCCACATTTAACATTGCAGATTTGAAGCCATATTTGGGTGAGGATGACGAGTTACCGTCGAGGATGACGTCAATTCAAGAAGGGGAGGATGCCATATTATAGGGTCCAATAACACGAGCTTGAGCACGCCAACTTAATTGTCAGGTAAATTTGTTTCTTCGAGCTCCATCATTTTCTATGAACTCCATGATGCTACCTAAATGAGATGATGTTTTATTACTCAGGAACTTGGGCTCAAGTGAGGAGAAGGATGACAGTGTTACAAGGAATAGGAAGAGAGATGTTGAGTCGCTGTCAAGCTATTTCAAGACTTTGAAGCCACCATGATGGAGTATGAAGACTTGGACAAAATATAAAAGCTTCCACTTTTTATTTTCGTCCATAATTAGCGCATGATGCTGTGCCACCTCAAATTTGGGCTAGGCCCATTTAATTTTGGATTTAGTTAAAATAGGAAAGTTTTAGAGTCTATATTCAAAGGGAATTAAGGTTTTAGAGGCTATTTCGGATCCCTGCCATAGGGACCACAAAAATCCTCTCAACCCTCCTTAAATACATCCCATAGGCCTCCTATAGTACTCGGGTTTCATTGAGTTGTTTAGCTACTGCTACAAATTCGCATCTACAAGTCGTGTAGGACTACCTCTACCAAATCAATAGCTACCTTCATCTCATCGAAAGATTGGGCCATTGTCTCATCAACCCTGTGCCAGGGTTGCCAACCCTCTCCCATGAGTGCGGTCAGTGGCACGATGGGGTCGCACGGTCGGCTACGGCTCGACCTCCGTTGCTCTGTGCGGTGCTGATGTCAAATGGCAGTGGACTTGACCGCCGCTGCAACCGCGGTGATGTCCGCGTCTCAGGTAAAAGTTTTCCCTATTCCTGATGGCAACGGGGGTTCCTTATCTTTCGATGAGATGGATAACTTTGATTTTGTGGAGGTGATTCTGACGATCTGGCTACAACCGTATGATGATGACCGTTGCAACTCGCAATCGCCAAACCAACTCTAGGACATTATTGACCTTGCTAGAAGCACGATCGACCTGACCATAAAGGTCTTTTCTTGCGAGCAATCGAAGAATAAGCAAGAAAACAGTAGTAAGCAATCTGAAATTGTGGATGGGGAGATTGATGCGTATAGATATGAAAAGATGTTTCTCTTATGGATGTGGGGTTCTGAAACTATTGTAGCTGCTAACCTCGCCGAGCAAGAGAACAATGAAAGTTTTCATAAGTGGAAAAACCTACAAAATAAAACTCGAGCTCTAAGGGAGACGCACGGGCTGTATTTAAGGAGGAGGTGGGATTTCAGCCACCCTAGGGCAGGAATCTGAATCCACCTCTATAACCTAACTCTCCTTGAATACAAACTCTAAAACTTACCTATTTTGCCTAAATCCGAAGTTACATGGGTCTGGCCCAATTTTGAGGTGGCACAGCACCATGTGCTAATTATGAACGAAAATACAAAATGGAAGCTTGTATATTTCATCCAAGTCTTCATATGCCATCAACTCCCTTCTTGTAATAGCTTGACTGCAGCTCCGCAACTCCCTTCTTGTCTCTTGTAGTGCTGCCATCAACACTTGAACCCATGTTGCTGAGTAAAATTACATCATCTCCTTTCGGCAACATCATGGAGTTCATAAAGATTGTCTGAGCACCTAGAAACAAATTTACCTAATAATTAAGTTGGCGTGCAGAAGCTCTTGTTACTGGACCTTGTATATCAACTTGAGGGGCTTAGTCAGCAGGTTATGGTGGAGGTTTGGTTGTATCAATGGGAGGGATGTCCTCATCAATTCCTCTCCCCGTTAATTGGCTCAGATAGGGTTGTGAATATGTAGGTCAAATTATCATGCTGTGCTTTTGTGCATGTTTTCATGTTATGCTTGAGCATGTAGCTCCTTTCGATGGTTATGATCCAAGGTTTGACTATGGTTATGTCTTTGTGGGGATGGCTTCTGATTTATTAGGTCACTTCGATGCATGTGTGTTCATGCCTAATTTTTTTATTTGGTCTATGAATAACGACGCAATGCTCCTATGTGATTAACTATGATTAGATGAATTGTTCTAGTGCTTGCTAATGGCCTTGTATTAAACTAAGAAGAGAATGTGGATATCTTAATAAGAACATATAGTACCCTTTTTTGTAGTTAACATACTGTCAGATCATTAAATTGGAATGATGTTAAATTATAATTCCTTTATATGTGTTCTGGTTAGATGATAAGACCAGATTGCTATATTCTTTCCTTCTCTCCCTGACACGAACAGATACCACACTCTTTTTATCTCCTAGCTAAGATAGATATTTTCTGATCTTATGCTTATTCCCTCCATCTACACTAAAAACAGATACTATGGTCTTGGCCTTACCCATGTCTCTTCCATTCTATCAGTTTATAAAAATTGATGAGAACATATGTTACAATAGCTGCCTAAAAACTCTATGATGGATTTTTATTCTATGATATATATGTTTATATTGATTTGGATAGATCACTACATGAGATTTTTAAAGTTTCATTTTGACTAAAGTAGAACATTTCTACATTAGTTGGGCAATTCTTTTCCTTTTCTAAATTCTCAACTCTTCCTCCTCTCGTCTACCTTGAGCAAGAACCCTGGAGCTTGTTGTTCTGGTTTTCTGGATTCCTGCTTCTTTGAGAGTCGTCTTCTCCTCCTCACTACCTTGGCTTCATTTTCCCTAGTGCCCTCTCTCTCTTGTTACTGATGTGGTCTGTATGGTGCTACTAAATGTGCTTTGTGTGCGATGACTTGGAGTGTTGGGTTCTATTTATGGCTTCTCTAATTCCTCCAAGGCATGGATCACTATTTTTAGGAGCTTGCACCTAGATGGTGACTCCTTGCTGGAGTTGATGAACAAGGTAGTTACATGTCTTCATGGGGCTGATCATCATCCTTTCTCAAGCTTAAGGTGACAATGAAGCTGCCACTAGTAGCTTGCTGGTTTGGTTTGATCTTTATCTAGTCAGCTCATTTATCTTAATGCCTAAAATGTTTCCTTTATCCCAAAATGGTTGCCTATGATCAATTGAATGCTTGTTGGTTATCTTATTTTGAAATGAATTAGCATTTTGGACATGTAGATTAGCTAGATAATTATATGAAGGCTAATCTACTTAAATTAAATCACGGTTGCCTAATCTTGGAGATTAACCTAAAATAGTTGACTTATGGACTCAGATTAGATGTCTTTTTGTTGCCTTGTTGCCTATCATCTATTGTTGCCTTGTTGCCTATTATCTACTGTTGCCTTGTTGCCTCGAAAATTCAAAAAGAGAAAATTGATTCCATTAGTTGCTTTTAAATCTTTTGAAACTAAAACGAGTTCTTTAGTTTCATAAGGTTGATCTCCTACACAACCTGCATTTCCAGAAAGGGGATGCAACATTTTAATTACTAACCAAAATTTTCTTTTGGAGCTTTCTTTGTATTTATGTATGCAGGTTAAGAAGAAGCAAAGATGAGGATGAAGAGAAGAATATACATAGCATAAATATAGTATTATAGAATCTTCATTTTTGTAATATATCAAATGTAATTCTCTCTGTTATATTATCTCTTTGGGATAATGTCAATATTACTTTATTTTAATATTCGTACATTGTATTCTTTCTCGAATTCAATAAAGTTTTTGTAACATCACTTCACATTTTAAACCCGTAATATAGTTGTGTAATTATTAAAATATCATATGGACATTGCTCATATATATTTATTTTTAATATGTTCTGAGTCAATTAATTATTTAATCATCACTTATTCATATCGATAATATCTATATCCAAAAAATTTAAATTTTTTACCCTATTTTCACCATGCATGAATGTGAGATGTGCAATCAATTCCCTAAAACCCTCTGTGATGAACATTAGAATTTACGTGTTCTCACAAGGTAGTAGCTGGACAACCATGGGCAGCGCACAAGGCAAAGCACAGTGCGAGAGCTCGAGATTGAGAGGGAGAGAACAAGGGGATGGTGGCTTTCGGTGGAGCTCCTCACCACGTAGTCAATAGTGGGGCAACCTAGGGTTAGGGAGGCCTAAATTGATGGTGGCGACGTTGATAGTGGCGAAGAAGCTATGTTGACAACATGGGAGTCGACGGCTTGCTCGGCAGTCCTTGCACGTAGTTGAGGAAGCTTCAGTGTGGACTCAGGAAGGCAGTGGGGGTGAAGTTGGAGCTCGGGACTCACTGGGAGAAGGTGTAGACGAGGGCGGCGGATCTACCCGGAGTTGACGAAGAAGGTGCTTGTGACGCCGATTCCCAGTGCCAAGGAAAGAGAGAGAGACACGGTAAGCTCCGCAAGAGAAAGGCGGGACAGAGAGGCATGGTGCACGGGTAAGCATCATCGTCGGACGCGGTAACACGGTGGTGCCAATGTGGGTGAGCTCGCCAGAGCTCCAATGCCAAGGGCATTCCCAGTGATGATCTCTAGGTTGGCTTGACAGCGTGCACGGAGTGGTACGATAGGAGGATGCGAGTATACTGGATAAGGTCATGGGCGAAAAGAATGAGAGAGGGAGAGGTAGCTGAGAGGGGGAGAATTTGAGGTGGAGAGCCTCGAGGTGACCTCTGTCGGCCCTAATAGCGATTAGGTGCCATAGGTTGGAGGGCGATGATGCGGAGACGAGTGCGTGTGTTGGAGTGCGGTGGCGACAATGCCGGGGAAGAACGGGGCAGGTAGCCGTCACCGGTCTCTTTCCCATGCACTGGCACCATTCGCCGAGTGTGCGCACGTGTGGAGAAGACGACCTATGGCTGGGCTCCGCAGGTCAGTGGAAAGGGAGGTGGCGTAGCGCACGGGTGCCTTCACACATTGGAAGCGGGAATGGGTAAGCGTGAGGCAGCCAGGGAAGGAGAAGTGTGCTCGGTCCGCTGCAGAGGTAAGATGGGCGAGTGTCGGCCCAAGGAGGTAAGGCTCCCTCTCTTTCTCTCTTTCTTTTATGTTTATTTATGTGTTATTTAGATTTTGAATTACAAAAGGTTCAAACCTAGGTTTTTAAATATGTAAAAATTCAAAAAGTAAATACAAGTACAATTATACCCAAATTTAGTTTTGAACTGTAAGTAGGTGAAATATTTTGCAAGAATTTATGAAAATTTTATATTTTGGTTTCAAGAAGGGAAAATGAGCCACTATGCAAAATTTCATAAATTTTTAATAAGGGAAGATTCACTCAATTAATATATTACAATTCTGCTAATTTGAAACTTGTTTAAATAACACGTTACTCAAATATGCACATTAATTCCAAATCACTTGAAAATTATTAGAGGTGATTTTAGAGAATATTGGTTTCACAATTTTATCTAGTTTTGATTTTAATTCAATTTTCAAATTTTAAGGTAAGATTATTTTAATTAGCTAAAGTGCAAATAGCTATGCCATGAAAATTTAAATTTTTTTAGTGACCATCAAGGGTCTCAAATACATAGGGTTACAAACTTGGGTAGTTACAATGGAGATCCATGGTTCAACTCTTTCTAGGGACCTGCCTAATCCGGAGCTTCCCAAGGTATGGTACCACCAGCAATGAGCCCGCCTCTCCACAGTGTCGAGACGAGAAGCCTGTCGCCCGAAGATCATGTCACGAGACACTCAAGACCCCTCAAGCCGAAGTACCCTCCAAGGAAGTTGTGCCCACAATGCACACAACGAAGGCCGTGGGCAGAGCATTGCCAACCCTTGCTAGGTTGAGAGCAGCCTCTGAGGAAGCCAAGCACCAAGTTGCCATGAACGAAGATGCACGCATGAAGAAGATCTGGTGGCCGACTCCGGAATAGCCATGGCTTCTAGGAGGCACCAACGTGACTATTCCTGCTCATTGAGGAGGTCTCGAGACAATTCACCAAGCTCATCCTTTGGAGTAGAAAGCAATACCCATAGTGAATGGCATCGATACCGGGGGGATAGAGGCCACAGGCAAACTTGCAACCCTTTGTCGAGAGAGATCCAAGAGGTCATCTTCCCTCGAAAGTTCAAGCCGTCCATGCTGAAGAAATATAGTGGAATTCTTGGAGGTTTATTCCACGGCCATTCGTAGTACCAGGGGAGGACACATGGAGATGTGCAACCTTTTCCCCCCGCGCTAACGGGGATGGCCCAAACTTGGTTCTTATGCTAAAGGAGAAACTCCATCAGATTGTGAGAATGCCTCCAAGAAGTATTCATCGCAAATTTCAAAGGAAACTTCATGTAACCCCTCTTGTCAAACAAGCTCTTTACCCTCAAGCAAAAAGAAGGGGAGTCCCTACGAAGTTTCTTCTCCAAGGTTCATGGTCAAATCACCAACGCCCCAACCACAGCGGTGATTGATGCTTGCATGCAAGGAGTTGCTTCCTAGGGAAGTGAATCGGGCCCTCGATCAGAACCCTCCAGGAATTATGGAGGAGTTGTACCACAAACTGCAGGAGTACATGCAAGGTTAACAACAGCGCCAGTTTTAACACTGCCAGATCTGCACAAGAGCTTTGATATATACTGTGATGCGTCCCGACACGGCCTCGGGAGCGTACTCATGCAAGAAGGAAGGGTAGTCGCATACGCATCTCGACAGCTCCACCCACATGAGACAAATTACCCAACGCATGATTTGGAATTAGCTGCAGTAGTGCATGCCCTTAGAATTTGGCGGCACTACCTCATCGGTAACCGCTGTGAAATATATACGGATCATAAGAGCTTAAAGTATATTTTCACTCAGTCCGATCTGAACATGAGACAACGATGATGGATAGAGTTAATAAAGGACTATGACCTAGGCATCCACTACCACCCCGGAAAAGCAAACGTGGTAGCTGATGCGCTTAGCAGGAAAGTCCCAAATAAGAATAAGAAGGTCTAATCTCTCAAAGGGAGGAAGAACCCTGATACAAGTCCCGTCAATCATGGGACCCTCGCGAATTTGGAAGTGACGCCTTCCTTGCTAGATCAGATTAAAGAAGCCCAGAAGGGGCATGATAGTATGAAGAGCATTCGGGAAAAGGTAGAACTCGGAAAGTCATCCAAGTTTACGAAAGATAGTGAAGGTACCCTATGGTTCGAAGGACGTTTGTGTGTACCTGCCTGCGATAAGCTAAAGGAAATAATCCTAAAAGAGGCACATGAATCACGGTATTCTATCCACCCAGGAGGTACGAAGATGTACCAAGACCTAAAGGATAAGTTCTGGTGGCACAAAATGAAGAAGGAAATAACCGATTACGTTGCCAAATGTGATATGTGCCAACGTGTCAAAGCTGAGCATCAGAAGCCCGCAGGATTACTACAACCCCTCAAGGTACCCGAATGGAAATGGGATGAAGTCGGTATGGACTTCATTACCGGACTACCGAGAACGAGAAAAGGGAACGACTCCATATGGGTCATTGTCGATCGACTGACCAAAGTCGCCCACTTCTTACCAGTTAAGACTACTTACCGAGGAGACCAGTTGGCCAAACTTTACCTCAATCGGATAGTCAGCTTACACGGTGTCCCAAAGAGAATCATCTCGGATAGAGGCACCCAATTTACCTCACGATTTTGGGAAAGTCTGCATGAAGCCTTGGGAACCCGTCTAGCATTCAGCACCGCATATCATCCGCAGACAAATGGGTAGACGGAATGAGTGAATCAGATTTTGGAAGATATGCTGAGAGCCTGTGTTCTGACCTATGGAGAAAGTTGGGAAGAATGTTTGCCGTATGCAGAATTTTCTTATAACAATAGTTATCAAGCAAGTCTTCAGATGTCCCCATTCGAAGCTCTCTATGAAAGAAAATGTCGGACACCCCTCAATTGGGCAGAAACTGACCAAGGAAAGACCCTTGGCCCTGATATCATTCGAGAGGCAGAAGAACAAGTTAAGTTTATCCAAGACCGGTTGAAAACTGCTCAATCAAGGCAAAAGAGTTACGCCGATTCTAAGCGACGTAACATCACCTTTAAACCTGGAGATTTCGTCTACCTTCGAGTGACCCCTCTCAAAGGAGCTCAGCGGTTCAACGTCAAGGGAAAGTTGGCACCACCATTTGTTGGACCATTCAAAATTTTGGTAAGGAGAGGAGAAGTCGCTTATCAGCTAGAGCTACCTCAGGAGTTATCAGAAGTGCACAACGTTTTCCACGTGTCTCAGTTAAGGAAATGCCTGGAACCACCTATCTAGCAAGTGTCATACCAAGACCTTAACATTGACAAGGATCCTACCTATGTGGAACAACCCACATGCATTCTTGAAAGTCAAGAACGGCGCACCCGGAGCAAAGTTGTCAGGTTTTACAAGGTTCAGTGGAGCAACCACACAGAAGAAGAGGCAACTTGGGAGCGAGAAGATTTTCTGTTGGAAAAGTTTCCTCATCTCCTTCCATCTGTAGAATCTCGGGGACGAGATTCGATTTAAGGGGGATAGGTTTGTCACACCCTGATTTCTTCGTCAAAGCTTTCCCGAAAACCAAAACTCTAAAGGCGCGTATATGCGCATATATTCTAATCTTGCCATGTGAACTCCAACTTCTCGAGCATGTCATCGCATGGGAAGCACACGAGTTACGTTACACTATCACGTAACGAACCCGGGTTGCCATCCGTCATCACATGTGCATTCAGAAAACCCTAACCCTAGTCGGACACACGCACTATATACGCACGACACTCCCAAACCCTAGCGCTATGTGGCAACCTGCCCAAACTTGTTTCCAACCACCCAAGCATGATATCTAACCTTCCCCATACCCTACCGCAGTCTTGCCATAGTCCGAAACCCTAAAACCCAACCTGTCGTCCTAAACCCTAATTAGGTTTTTCTCGCAATTAGAAAATTAAAAAGTGTTATCACATGCATTTTAATTTCTCCAAAATGTCTAGAAAAACTCCAGGAGCTTCTTGAGTCTATTCTTCACCAAGCTATAAAATAAAACTTGAGTGGTCCAACTCAAAAATTCTGGATTGCATCCAAATTAGGAATTAGGTCAAATCTTCCCCTTGAACTGCAACCCCTCCATTCCTTGCTCAGAAAATTCCAGAAAAATTCCACAATGATCCTCTCCAGTACCCTTGTTCCAAATACACAAAAATAGCTTTACCTCCAGTTCAGATATTTGCCAGGGCAGCCATCGAACACCTTGTGCATTTTCCTTTCTTCCCTTGAATTCAAGCCCAACCCCCAACCGTTTTGCTTCCAGCTAGTTCTAACATCTACTCCTCAAACCAGGACCCTGTCTACCCCATCTCCCTTCAGTGCCAAGTCTAAATCCACAGGGATTCAACCCCATGTCATGTCATGCCAATATTGGCAAGTGATCAATGGCATTGCGCCTCCAGTCTCCAGGCCCTCCCCTGCTGCTCTCACTTCTTAAACCATCTCAGGCATCCTTCCCATCCTCCGTACTCTAGCAGGGAGTCCCTTGCTATAGGGTTCAACCTCCACGTCCCCTCGCACCGACATGGGCATGCTCCATTAGCTGCTCCTCTCTGCACCAATTATTGCCCCACTCCCTCTACACCATCTCCTGAGTCATCTCAGCACCCATGACACGGCTGTGCGACCTCGGCAAGCTTCTGCGCCCACTGACGCACCCATGCCACTCGGGAGCCCGCTGGCCGCGCTCTGGACACGCGCGCCACGCCCTGGCATGCCGCTCATCGGCGTCCACACGCCACCCCTCGTTTCCCAGCTGTTGAAAACTCTCCACCGTACGCCGTCCTGTCACCTGCCTCTTCCGCCACCGCAGAACACATCCGCTGACCTCTGAAGCCGTCCCCTCACCGCGCTCAGGAGCTGTCAGCGGCGGCCCCAGCTGTGGTCTCGCCGCCACCTTATTTAAACCAGGCCGAGCTCTCCAGGTGCTGCACCAAGCTTCCCCTCACCTTCCTCAGCCACAGCCGAGCATCAACCCACCCCTCCTAATCTTTCCCTCTGGAGTTCATACCCCCGCATTCGGTTGCTTTCGCCTGGAAGCAATTGGGCAAACCCGAGACCTCTTGAGCCAATTGAAGCACCTTGCGCCTTCCATCCCTTCCACCTCCTCTGATCTCCCGCTCAAATTCCAACCGAGCTCCGCCGCTGTGCTCATTTTTCGACCAAATCCAGCTGCTGCCGCCCCTCTGTTCGGACAGCCGCTGAGCTGCGGGAACTACTTACCCGAAGGGGTAAGTAAGAGGTGACTGACAGCCGGGCCCTCCCAGCTTCGGTCCCGCGCCATAGTAACCCAAGACCAGCCACCGACACGTGGGCCCGCGGCCCACCTAAGATTTCCCGCGCAGCCCCCAAGCCCGGTCTTCCCAGAAGGCCGGCCGGTTCCCTGTTAAACCATACCTCTCTCTCGGTGCAACCGGTTCAGCCAGTTATAAGCCGGTTTTGAAAATACCTCCCAAATAAAAGTTGCTCAGAAAAATATTTAGAACCTTTTTGCTGAAACCAAATTTCAAAAATGTGATTTTCCTTTGTGGTACAGATAGTAACTCTAGTAAGCATTTGTAATTTAAATTCTTTTAAATTTCAAACAAATAATTGATCCATTCCATTTTGTCCAGTAAGTTTAAAATGCAAAATTTCTATAGCTAAACTAGCAGCATCTAGGCATACACATGAGGCATGATTTCAGGAACTAGGGAAGAGCAAGTGTTCGCCGTTAAAACCCTAACCCTAGTTCATGCACGTATGCATATGAGTCTTGATACCACCACGCATGTTAAACTCTAGAAAACCCTAATATCAGTTTCATGCCTATATATACATGTTGCATAGTTCAAAAAGTTGAAGGGGGCATATCGAAATACTAGAAACCCTAATGTTAGTTCCATGCATGCATATATATATACATAGACCTCCATGGTATCCGAGTAATCTCAAAATTCCTCCTAAACCTATAGTCCATTTTAGGGTATCCCAGCATGTTAGAAACCTTGCACAAGTTACATGCATATGCTCATGATTGCATGATCCAAAGATGAAGACGCAGGTTAAACCCCAGCAACCCTAACCCTAGAATCTAGGCATGCATATATACGTTTTAAGTGAAACCCAAACATGTGCATCCCTCCGACAAAAACCTTGGAACCAGCAAGCATGCATGCTGACTTTTGTTGTTTATTCCTTGTGATGCTTGGTCCTTATTCGAAGTTTTCCCGAACGTGTAGTTGATGGTGTGAGGTACGTCCGCCAGGAAGAACTCGAAGCATCCCCGCGTCCGGAACAGAGCCAAGAACTGCCAGGCAAGCTCTCCGCCCTTGATCATGTTGTAACCTAGATTTACAAAATATTATGTTGTTTACGAAACATGCATGCCATGTTTTATTATCGTTATTTTATGTAGCATAGTTATGCCGATGCTTAGGAGACCCTAGTCCGACCCTGAATTCCTTGTAACCCTAAGGACTACGTATTCCGGAATTGTTATCAGAAAAACTTAGGGTAGAGTATATGCTCATATACATGCTTAGCCCTGCCGTAGTAAAATTAGGGTTTTAAAATAAAAAGGTGATAACACCCCATATTTCATGTGGTGAGCTTTTGAGAATCGGACCGTCGTGTCCAAATGTGTATGAAGGTAGCATAGCCATGGGTTGGTATGTTTTACCGGAAATGGTTTTATGAAACCAAACTGAAAAGGGAGAAGATTTTGATCCGGGTCGGTAATGAAGGGTGAAAGCAGGGAGTTTGTTAAAGAGCGAGGTAAGGCCCGTCGTGGTTCTCGCTGCCCGTTTACGGGAGTGGTGTGAAGTCCTTCTCGGATCACCTAAGGACCAATCTTAAGTGCCGTTTGGCCAAGTCTTACCGTATGTCCACATGTCCTTTGTGGGAAGGACTTGACATAGTACCCGGCCTGAACTAGCATGAACTCGTGGGCAGTTAGTAGAGTGCAGATGGGGTAGTGTAACCCCTGTAGAGAACAAATACAGCAGTTTAGCGAGGCATTGTTCGCCACAAAGTTGGAACACCAACCTCCTTGTAGCGATGATACTAACTCAAGCTAGGTTTGGGACATGTCCTTCGGACGGGTTCATGGCTGGGTTCACACCGGCGAAGAGTCTCGTTGTACTAACTCTGGTAGTATGCAGTGCACGGTATGCCCAGGGTGACCTACATCGTGTGGGTAAAGCCATACCACCTCTGCAGAGGGTTAAAACTATTCGAATAGCCGTGTCCGCGGTCATGGACGAACTTGGTTAGGCCACACTAAAAGTAGACTGGCTTTCAAAGTCCAAAATGGATTATGGGTTATGGGATGAAGGACGCGAACCGTTGTGTTCGCAGGGCAGCATGCCAAGTTCCCGTTGTGTCGGGAAAAGTGAAGAAAGGGTTCCCCGTGGACTCGGGCAAACCCTAGAATCCCCGTAAGTACAAGGTGAGCGGTGTCTCCCTGAGGAACCGGGTGATTATCATTGGAATCCCCGTAAGTACGAGGTGAGCTGTGTCTCCCTGAGGAACCGGGTGATTGTCGTTGGTATCCCCGTAAGTACGAGGTGAGCGGTGTCTCCTTGAGGAACCGGGCGAGTACCATGCTTTGCCGTTGTAGCGGAAAGCATAGAGATGAACTCCCCGTTGTAGCGGGCTGAGTGAATCAAGCAGGTACCTCATTTCACTGCGTCGAGATGTTTTGTTAAAATTGCTTTACATCTATTTATTTATTGCAAATGCAAACTTACTTTCTCGCACAACATGAAACTTAGGGTAGAGCCAATTTCTTGATTACTTCCGAGCATGCTCATATCCATAATGAACTCCCTGGCAGAGCGCTTGCGAGTACATTTAATGTACTCACCTGGCTTGTTATGTGGCCAGACGAAGAGGAGGAATACCAGTCTGGCGATAGCGACAGTGACTTCGAGGCGTAGGGTTTCTTCCCCAGTTAGTTGCCTGTGGTTCGGCATACCGATGGGCTATCTACCGTGTTTTATTCCGCTGCTGTTTAATTCGGCCAATAGGCCCGGCTTGTATAAATAAAAAGACCAAGTATGGCTGAATATTGTAATGAACGATGTGTTGCATGGCTATGTTATCAAGTACTTGTGTGTATCGACTATTGATCCAGGGATCGATACAGTAAACACAAGGGTTTATCCGGCCTCAAAACCGGGTACGCCACAAGTGACCGAGAAGAATTTTGCATGGCAAAGTCATTGACAAACCAGTGGGTGTTAAGGTGGCAACTGTTCAGGTTGCGCATGGAGGAAGGCACACGGTTCGTCAACCATCTGAACGTCTTCAACAAGCTTGTGACACACCTATCTAGTGTGGATGAGAAAATCGAGGAGAATGACAATTTCTCTTATTAACTTCATCTCTACCACAATCATCGGAGCAATTGGTGATGAATATTCTCCTCAGGAAAAACATTCTCAACTTTGATGAGACAGTTGCATATCTACTAGAGGCAGAGTCCTTGAAAAAGCCATCGGAATCTTCATCCTCAGGTGGTCGAGCATTGGCTACCATAGGTGCTGCAGGCAAAAGCAAAAGTCATGAGAAAAAGAAGGGCAATAACAAGGACAAACATATATACTATCTATGTGACGAGGAAGGTCATATGATAAAGGACTATCCAAGTCTCAAGCAAATGAGGAGTATATGCTTAGTGGCAGTAGATGATACAGACATACTTGTCATCAGTTAACCAAATACTAATCATGGATGGATATTGGATTCAGGTAGTTGCTTTCATATATGTTTGGTGAGGGCGGTGAGGGGAATGTTTGACAACGGATCTTTGCGCCCGGTGCATGGAACTATTCAATTAGTGGATTGTAAGGGGTATGCAATTATTGAGGTGGGAATGGTTACAACGGAGATGTATAATGGAGCACGTCGCACGCTAGCGGGAGTTCGGTATGTTCTCGGCTTGTAGAAGAATCTAATATTTCTGGGGTCGCTTGAACTTCGTGGTTGTGAGGTATCACTTCGAGGTGGAGTTAAGCGAGTTACTCGCAAAGGATAGGTAATCATGAAAGGTATCTAGGACAAAGGTGGATACAGATTGCTGGTAAATCTTAAAGTTGACGCAACCAATGGGAAATTTGATACAAATCCTGGCCAGAAAAAGGAACCATGTCATCATCGGTAGGTACTTAGATCTCAGTTTAATTGTGTGTGGAGCTACAAAGAGGGTTACAAACTCTAACAGATGCATAGGTGAAAGTGCAAACTGTTAAAAGAAGAAAGTCATGGTGAGATCAACCACGCAGTACTAGCAAGTAGGTGGAGCTCAAAGGTGGTACAAATCTATGGTATGGAGAGTTATAGGAACAGGTGGTGTGGTTAACCAAATTGGAAAACAAATGAGCTCTCAGGTGGAGGGAACCCGGACACCAACACGCACATCACGATGATGTGCGTAAGCCCCTATGGTAGGAGTACTCTTGAGGTAGGAGCAAAAAAGTTAGAGCCGACTTGGAGCGAATTCTGGGAGGAACACAATAACTTCAACGGATAAGAATCAAGGTGAAGATTGTTAAGATTGTATCCAATGCTATTCACACTAGGGTATTCGTGTTTGCTTCTCTAGCCAGTAAAAGAATACAAAGATGAATATATAGATCAATTGTCTATCCGCATTTCATACGTTTTCACTCTATCAGTGTTTAGACCATTGCATTGTGCACAAGCTATACATGATATGGATATTGGGTCATTTTATTTGGTTTACATGCCGGCACTCCTGACCACATGCTTCGTGGATAGGAAGTTACGTTGCACGACTTTTGGTTTGAAGTGATGTAAATTAGGAACTTAAGTTGCATGATTCTTGGTTTCAAGTGTTGTATATCGAGTTATTAGTCTAATCGGGTCTTGAGGATCAAATCCAAATTAAAACACGTAACATGAATGTACAGAAATTAAAACTGAACTAAAACCCATAAACCGAATTACCTGATAATTCGATTATTTTAGTTTGGTTTGGGTTCGATTTTCAAGTTTCGACTTAAATATGCCCAAGCCTACTTGGAAGTCGTCTCCAAATGTCCCCGAATTTGCCACCATGTACATAAATAACAATACCGGTAGCTCATACTCCCATCTCTCCATGCGAGGCTCGTCGTTGCTTCTCCCTGAATTCATCCATTTACTGCAAATTAAAAGGAATTGCTAACCATCTGTTGACATATAGACTTTGAGAAAACAATGATTTTTCTCGCTTGGGCTCTAGCGCCAAAATCGTCGTCTCTAGCGAGTCGAACAGCAGTGGCGGCGCATTCAATTGTGATGGCAGCCATACCGGCATGTTAAGGACTTTTTGGTTGACCGATTAAACATGATCCTGGACAGCCCACCTGACGGCCTGACTTGAGATCCGACCTGAAAATCACGAGCTGGGCCAACGGGGCTTGCTCCTCGGGGCGGGCTTGGGCCTGATTTTATAGCCTGAACTATTCTCGAGCTGAGCTCGGGCGGCCTGACACTTGATGCATACAAATTTGAAGGGCATTTCCATCAGGAAGTCCTAGCCGAGATGCCGTATAAGGCCCTGTTTGATCGGATTTTTTAACAGTTTTTTACTAGAAAAATCTATAGCCTAATTTTTTACAGTCAGTTTTAGAACAGTTTTTACCAACAATTATTATGAGCTTTACAATGTAAATTCAGCTGTTTGAAAAAACTGTCTTCATCCATTTTTTTATAATATGCTGAAGCTTCAGGACTCATTTCCTAAAATATTGTAACTGGTTTGGGTCATATGTCCACTTTTCCACAATCATAAAAGTCATATGTCTACTTTTTCACAGTCACAAAAGTCATATATTCACTTTTCCACAGTCATAACAGTTTTTCTAGACAATCAGCCAATAACAATTTTATCAACAATTATAGCCCAACCAAACGAGTCCTAACCTCCTGGAGACTCTTCTAGGCCCACAGCCATCCATTCCCCAACCCTAATTCCCAAATCTGCATCGCACAAACCCGATCAGAAATGAGATCTGAACCTCTTTCCTCTGCTTCATCTCCTCTCCCTCGATTTGCTCATCGCCTCCTTCACCTCCTAGTCTCCTGGTGCCTCCTCTCCATCGATGCTGCTGCCTAAGAGTGCTTGGACGGCCGCGCCCGTTGTGGTTGCCGGTGGTCGGTCACCCGCCCCGTCGCGGTCACCATGCTCTCCCCTGGTCGAGTTGGCCCACGGCGCGTGGTGTTAATGTTCGTCACGGCCACTGGATGACGTGTGCCCATCGATTGAATCCGTGAACTTGTATGTGCATGCGTTTGGATCTGACCGAGGTTGAGCTTGATGTGCAGGTGTGCTCGATTTTTGCGTAGTACCTCTGTGTCTATCAGTTCTGTACATCTCCGTAGCGTTGGGTGTGTAGATGTAAACGATTTGTTAATGTTTTATATCTAGCTGTGATCAATCTTGTCTTTGTAGCACATTCTGAATGGCTTTGCTTGTTCTTAATGCCTGGTTTGTGAATAGATTTTTTCTTTTTAAATTGATCTGTATATATTCGAAGCACAAATCTTGCTTTTAGCAGTTGAGCTTCTGGCCGGGCTCTCGGCTTCGGGCTTTTGCGTCGAGCTGCACTCGGGCTTGATCAATGCGATATTTCCGGCCAGGCTCAGGCCTCATTCTTGCACGTAGTGCTTTTTGAAGCCCGGCCTGAAACCATCCCAGCCCAACGTATGCTCAGATGGCGGCCCGTTGGGTGGTGGAGATCGTCGATGGCAGGCCTAGTGGGCTTGGCAAAACAAAAGTGGCTTTGTAAAGTTATAGGAAAAAAGCTAAAAATAGCCCTCCTCTGAGTTGCAATGCTGGAACTAGCCCTCAGCGAGAAGAAACGGCAAGATTGTCCCCGTGACGAGCTGGGCATCCGACGTGTGGCCACGTCGCGGATCCAAACCGCAAAGCGAAAAAATTGCGGTTGCCACTTGGACGAGGAGGCGGATTTGGTACAGGCCGCGACAAACGTGAGCCGCGACTAGGACCCGTGATGCGCACTGCACCGCGCACGGAGCCCGCGACCAAGCAGTGGTCGCGGCCACGACCCGCGACGGACCTCGTGTAAATGATGGGTTAGCAAATGCGGTATGCTGTTAATTCGTGAACGTCATTCAGAGGTCAGACTAAAAGCTACATGCATACCTATGCCCATGTCTTTTTAATTACTATTCCACGGTCAAACTTACTTAATGGACTAGTAGTTCAGTGTAGCAGCAGGAGGAGCAGTAGTACTGCCACTAATGTGCTCTGTTGAGATTGTGTGGATAATGAGCTCAAGTCTAACCAACCCATGCATGACATCTCCTCCAGCCAACCCACACCGGTCCAACCAAACGCATGCATGACAAGCGCGCCAGCGGGGAATCACGGGCCACTTGCACGAGGTCCGTTGCGGGCCTCGGCCGCGACCATCGTTTGGTCGCGGGCTCCATGCACGGTGCAGCGCGCATCACGAGCCCTAGCCGTGGCCCACATCTATCGCGGCCCGTATCAAGTCCACCTCCTTGTCGCGGATGGCAACTGTAATTTTTTCGCTTCACGGCTCGGATCCGCGATGTGGCCACGCGTCAGATGCCCAGCTCGTCACGAGGACAATCTTACCGTTTCTTCTCGCTCAAGGCTAGTTCCGGCACTGCAACTTGGAGGGAGGCTATTTTTAGCTTTCTTTCTCGAATAGATTTTTCTTGAAAGGTACTTCTGTCAAATTATAACTTATATTAGGTTTTGCAATGATACTCCTATTACAATTTAAATTGGTCGACTGGATGGATTATTAACGCATGTAATCGTCAACAGCTCGTAAACTACGTAAGGACGGGGACCCTCAAAAGAAAAACGTACGACAGGGGATTTCCTGTTCATCTTCCTCTTGTTTCTTCTGCAGCCATGACCCACGCACTTTAACACAATCATTTGGCTCTGATACACATCTATGTTGGCTCTGGGCCTTTAAAGCGACACAAACCTGCAATATTTTTTTTCATATCTTTAACCAACTGTTCTTATGATCAGAAGTACAACAAAATCCTAGCCTGAAGGCAAATAAAGACCTGCCTCCATGCCTCCATGGTAACTGATCAGCAGACATTCAGAACACTTATGACCAGTTAGATGTGCACTAACAAACCAGACATGACAGCCGGAGACAAAACAAAAGCACGACATTCAGTCTCATGTTCATGCACATACACGTTTCAAAATATAAGTTTATACAACCGATGGTATTGGTATCACACGCACACCAACACATTACGTTCCAACCATAGCACATGACATGCTAGTAAAAGCAAAACAGTGTCCTTGACGATAGTCCAGTAAGGTCTGTACCACATAAACATGAAACGACCTTCGACAGTCTGTGTCACCCAACTTTATTCTAATCACATAGCTCTGATCAACATAGTATCACCAAAAACAAGCATCATGTCCAATCATTCGTCCAGGTCTCAACTTCCACTGCAGCAACCGATTCATGGATTCTCTCATGGTAGGCCGTCTCTAACGTGAAATGACTAATATGATGCATTCCCATAATTGCTGATGATCCAGATTTCAAATTCGTTGGGTCAAACCTTCAGTCTGAGCAGTCTCATCAGACCAACGAACAGATCGTCTTCCCACCCCCATTCTAACCTGGAAGACCTGCCAAACCCTGTATATTAACAAAGCACACAAGGTAAGCGTCCACAATTGGCATAATCAAAATTTAATCCACATATTAGTAGTTCATCAGAAAGAAAGGATTGCAAGGTGGAAATATTGACTTGATAAACTAACTCCTGGCATAATCTACTTTTAACCTACACATTAGTATCTCAGAACCAAAAGATTAAGGTACAGATGCTGACTTCGGGAACTGTTTTATCTGGATAATAGCCTGCAGGCAGCAATGTCCTGTAGTATATTTTAGCAGCAACGTCCTGTAGTATATTCTAGCAGGAATAATACATCCAGGAAAACATATTCTACTATATGAAAATACAGGTCCTACTTCCTAAAACTCAGTTCAGAAACTAAAACCAATCCAACATGCAGTTTACATACTAAAGTACACTTGCAGTGCTTTTCGGTCAAGTTTGTAAATAGAACATCAGTTGTATGCCATAAAATTTCATGTTAACAATGATGTACCATAAAGCAGAAAGCACTTGTAGGAATATGTAACTCTTATAAACAATCTTCATGAAAAAGGGGGCGCTGTATCGAGTTAGTTAACTACTTAATTTTTTAGGGCTTCTCACGTTGGCCCATATTTCCAGTTTAAACTAGTTATTATTAACGGAATAGCATTTTCCATGAAGCAAATATGGTACATCTCAGTATCTGTACATCTGGTATAAATCAGATATAGAATTGTGTCAGCACAGCAGTGTACCTAACAGAAAGAATTGAAAAAATAACTGAATCAGGGAAAATTTTCTATTCAATTTCACATTTTTTTTTAGTTCTTCACTTTTCACTGAGAAGAAAAAAACTGACAAAAGTGAGAACAAAGAACTGTCAAAGCCCACCTCCCAAGAAATACGACAATATATTATGATCAAAGCCTATATAAAGGCTGGCACACAAGTTGAGCATCAAAATTCAGGACTTACCAAATCTAAGGGCAGCACTTGATATGCTTCCAAGACAACCATCCTCCAAAAGAAACATAACATGAAAAGGCTGCACTTATCAGGGCCAAATTCAAGTTTCAATATTTGCCACTTACTCCAACAGGTTTTCGCCAACTCCTGTAAACACAAGAGAAAAAAGAATATAGGCACTACGGAATTTACATCGACATTAATGAGACTTCTCCAAAATGTAAGACATGAACAAGCATACAGGATCTAAGACGACAATTCAAAATGTGCTGTATCGAATATTGCATGTCAGATTCGGATTCCCCAAGAGAAGAAAATTACCAGTAACTATCATCATGGTACAAGGTAGTCACACAGGGTAGCGGCCAGACCACATAGATTGTGTTGGTTGTGGTTCCGTCCATGGACCATTTTGCTGACTCCCTTGTTGAAAGCTATGTTCTGGAAGTTGTTTTGTGGGTTCAAAAAGGTGGAAATCCTGCCACTGCTTTTCCTTGGTCTGTCCAGCATACATGGTAAGAGCATGTTTCCCAGGAAAAGGAAAGGGAGTGCTGAAAGCACTGCTGCTAGATGTAACATTTGAGTGTGCATGACGCTGATTGTTAACATGATCCAGTGATGGCCGGTAGCCATTCAACCAGATGTCATTGGCCTGTACATGATGGCCATTCCCAAGTGAAATGGAATCATCTTGCCGCTTTGAGGTCCCAAGTGAAATGGAATCATCTTGCCGCTTTGAGGGAACATTGCTAAATCCTGGAGGAGGGCCAACGTGTCTTCCAGGACGACTAACAGGATTTTTCTTTGATACAGTTGTCAGTGTTTCCATGAACTTCGTTGATGTGCCATCCGTAGATACTACTGATGGCACAACTGAATCGAAGGCTGACGGGATAGTAACTTCAGTAGATTTAAACTGGTTAAGAATTGGATTTGTACTATTCCAAGTAACTTCAGCGGATACCTGCGGCACATTCTCCATAGATTGTAATCCGTTCAGTCCACCATTCACTCTATGCTCCAGAAATCCACTTCTGCCTATGTTAACATTCTTCATTGTACTTAAAAATGAATTTTGCTCAGGGAGCATATGTGGATTATCTGGGCTGCTGAAACGAGGAACTGATGACACGGGTGTATGCTGATCTAGCAAGTTGGAAAAGCTTGGCATCTGGACTGTATTCTGAGAGCCAATAAGTGGTGAACCAATGCTTATCCACGTGGGATCAGAAATTTTAAAAGACTGAATTGACCTTGGAGCAATGCTAGGAATATGTTGCCCACCATTTGCTGCCCAACCAATAGAAGACATTGGGAGAGACTGAACGTAAGTACTGGCAGTTGAAACAGATGCAGTGCTCTGAAAAGATACCGGTGCACCATTATTGGACCAATTAGCATCAGCTATCTGTATTGGCTGTATGAATTCACCAGTAGTTTGTTCTGAAGGAACTCTGAGAAATTTTCAGAAACTGGAGGCTTAAAAACAATTTCTTCATCATCGTCTACTTCAGCATACAATTGTGCCTTTAACTGAAGTACACCCAAATTTTCTGCAACTGAACCAATTTTACTTATGACTTCATGTTCCAATTCAGTAGGATTTGTTTCGTGTGCATTGGAAGATCCAGAATGAGGAACAGAAGATTTAAAAACAGGAGGTTCTGTAGCCATAAGGAACTTCTTCGATGTTTGATCAAAATATATTCGCAGTTGATCAATTTGGACAAAACTCAGCAATGCCTTCCCTGCAGCAAGAATCCTTTGTACACGTGCTTGTTTCTCCTTGGTGCTTCCATCAGTTCCAAATGCATGCTTGTTTGAGAAGTCCAAGATAACCTGAGCAGGCACCAACGGCAAAAATCCTCTCAACTCAATATCCTCCCATAACGCAGTCCTGTTACCAGTCTCACCTTCCTCATACGTCCACATGTCAGAGAAACATGTTTCATCATCATCACCATCAACACGTGCAAGACCTGTCAAAATGAGCTTATTCATGAATGATACACATTGATTCCAGAAGAACAATCTTGCATCATCTTGCTTTTCCTCCATCTCAGAACTAGAAACATAATTGGGATGGCATGCTAGCCATTCAATGAAGACCAAAATGGCTGGCAAGTAAATACTCGAGGCAACATCATGAAGCTCTAAGCATCTTTTCAGAAGGTATCCAACAAACTCAAAGGTAGTCGAATATGCATTTTGAAGTAGCACTCTCCGTTGCACAGTTTCCGCGTATGATGGGTTATCTGAGTCTTTGTTCACATTGTGCACCGTGAAAATAAGGATGGAAATAAGCTTAACAAAAGATAGTGCATTTTCAGCAGCATCTGGGCCAAAATTAAGGTCCCCATCAGGACCAGATGAAAGGAGAATTTGCAAATCACTGGCAACTATAGCAGACAGCTGCCCAAACGTTTCCAAGCTATCAATAGACAAAAAAAAAGCATTAGAGATGCGAGAGAACAGATAACATGAGTGGACAATAACTTTTTGTGGAGTACCTTGTCCTTGTGAAAAGAATTCCATTGAGGCGAACAAATCGAACATAGAAATATTTAAGTATTTCTGCAATGTTGTATTCTTGCTCCTTCGAAGTTACTTCTGTACTAGCACCTTTTGACTGAATTCTTGTCTCGCCCCTTCCTCTGCCCCTTCCAACTGATCTGGAGGGTAATGTCCTTGCAGTGGTAACTTTATTGTCACTAGGAAGCTGAGCATAGCTTGACGGTTCTGCTTACAAAGCCATAAGAATATGAAACTTGTTTGCAAAGCATAGATCAGCACAAAAAAGTTCGATCATCAAAAACTACTAAGAGAAACTATGACATCGCTGCCCACCAAGGCCACACACTGATCCACTCCTTGTAGATGCTGGAAAGCATCAACTACCACCCATGTAATCAAACGAAAGAAAGCCAAACCATGAATGAAGATGTTGTTTATGTAAACCAGTAGGTAAGCAGTAGAACATATCCTATGGAATGGACATAAATCCAACAACCAAAAAGATAGGACAAGGCATTCCACCCACACAGCTATATAACTTTTTTTGATGGAAAACACAGCAATGTGGACTTGTCTGGTACATATAGCTAAACAATGGAATGAACCAAGATCTACTTCCTTCTATCATGATAACATCTCACAGTATCATCCAAATAGATGACGAAGTGGATATAAATTCAACACCAAATCACTACACAAAAAAGCAAGCATATGACAGAAATGGCAGTTTTGCAGGAATACCATGAAGATGGCGCCATACCTTCTCAAATGCAATGATCAAGTTTTCCCTAGCTGTAGAAAAAGGATTATCCATCGCTAGGCTACGGAAGTACCTATAGATAGCCGTTACCTCATCACCAGAGTATGATGCTAGTATGGCAAGCTGTACAAGATGATAATTTCTTCATTAGTAATAACCATCTGAGCAATGTAACAATGTGCATAAAAGATGATGATGTAGAAAATATATCCATGTCCACATACCTGATGATGAGGGTTTCCATTAGAAGGGCACAGCAAAGCTGCCTCCTTGTAGTAGCTAGAAGCTGCAGCATATTCACGGCTCGCGGAATCAACATCTCCATACAGGCCCTTGTAACGGGCAAGATCACCTAAATATATCAGACAGCGGTAGCATGACATCAAGCCTTCCTTCATGTCAATCATTTTCTTCTCATCTTTGTCAGGAACGACTGAATTATCAAGGCCCTCAGGAAAGTAGCCCAACGGAAGACCATAATTTGACCGAATTTTCAGCATCAAGTCATGATAGAAACCAGTTGCTTCTGAAAGGAAACTTCTAAAAGTAGATTTTATCCTCTTGATCCGATCTGGGTTTACATTGTTCTTTCCACCCTGCACGGCAGCTGAACCCGAAGCTGCGGTGGAGGTAATGTGAGCCCGGAACTCCTCAATTCTTTTGTAGTGTAACTGCCATAGGAGATATTCTATCTCGTGTTTGTCAGAAAATTCATGGTCTGCAAGGATTATCTTCTCGTAATTCTCACGCATCTGAAGCCATATGTTAGGATCTGATGGGACTTTTGCCTGCGCTGCCCTTCGAAGACGACTTTCATGTTCAGCATTCTACACAAATAACATCATCATCACATCAGTAAACATATAGAACTACAGAGCTTTCATGATGATTTGAATCAAATTATAGAAATAGAAGGATTGCCATGTGAAAGCTCAAAGGGAGATTCTGGTAAATGAACATAAGAAAAACAGAAATATCCATTCACCTTGTAGTTAAAGAAAGAGAGTCATTCCCATCTGAGTTCTTGTTGATCGAGGATATCGACGTTCTAAAATCAGAATGCCTCACCTTATAAAAAGGTTGACATATCTGTACACTATATTAAGAATAGCATGCTTTCAAGTTTCACAAATTAGCATGCAGAGCCTTGTAATTTTGTGGGGAGCAAGTACATTTCAAAAGAATTCAGTTTCATTAACTGTCATGATAGCAGTCATAAACTGCTCTGGAACTTCATCAAATGCCAGTACACCACAAAAACTCAATTAAGTATTATTCCACTGTGCAAGAACTAGCAGCATAATATGTAACAGAACCATTAAAAAATCCTAATGAAATATTCAAGGAAATAATTACACTGCTTAGCAGGAGCACCTAAGTCAATATTCCTAAGACATCCCTATACGAAGAAACCTCATACAATTAACAAGTAAAATAGCTCAAGCACGCAGCTCTAGCATTACTAAATTACTTGTACAACAATCCGATTGGCACTCAAGAACGCATGTCACACTCACGCAGTCAATTGATCAACTTGCTAGCTAACTAGCATCACAGGACGAATGCAGTAAGAACAATCAAAGGAAACAATCGATCGGGCATAGTCCCACTGGCGGGGATAAGACAGAATACATACAATGCAGTTTTATTATAAAAAACACACACACATAGAACAATGCAGATTGTCGAATATGCAGAAGGAATATACCTTCTTTAAGAGGCGCTGCGCAAGCTCCCTCTGCGATGGGGAAGCAGTAGGTTTATCCATCAGAACGGTCATCATCCATCAAGCACGCATCAGTTTAAATCGCTGCAAAAGAAGAGAGCCACATGTCAACACCAAATCACAGAGGCAAAATCAAACAGCGCACCAGGGAACAAACTGATCCCCAAATCTACAAGGCGCCACGCCCTACGAAAATATACCCTTACAAAGAAGAAAAATCTAGCTTAACCAGGAAGCAGCAGCCACGCTTCGGCTACGGGATAAGCTTTCCGCGACCGTAAACCCCAAACACCCGCTCTAATCACCGGCCCGCGCAACAGCATCTCAAACCCTAGCCCCAATCACGAGAAACCCTAGCGCCCACCCCCACCCACGACCTGACGCACGACTGCCCAAGCGATCACGCGAAAGCATATGAATAACTCAGTCTGCGGATCGAAAACCCACAGCCGCCAAATCATGAAGTAGGTATGCAAAAACAGAAGAAGAAAACGGGGGGAGATCCCGTAGGCCCAACCAAATCGAGGACGAGGAGCGCGAGGAACTACGGTTCCAGAGCGGAGGCCGCCGAATTGGGGTGGGCGATGCGGCCGATTCGCGGAGGATAACGGTGTATGGGGGAGGGGAGAGGGTCCGTGCCGTACCTGATCGAGGAGCGGAGGAGGGGAATTGAGGGACGGAAGGCCAGGGAGGAGTGGAGGGGAGGGGAATTAGGTGTCGCGTCGTCGCAATGTCGGGGTTGGCCTTGCCCTTCACGGGGTCAAACTCAGCGAAGAGGTGGAAGGCGGTGGGTGGGAGGACGCGCTTCTCCCTGTGCCTGTCTCCGTCATCGCTAGTTTTTCTCGGCGGGTGAACGGAGCCGCAGAGTTGTAATCTATATCTATACTAGCGGAATCTCAAATAGTAGAACATCTTATATTCTGATTAAAATCATAAATCTATAATAAAATATATTATTTTGCATTATAACTATCTAATAGTGGAGTGCTCGTACAACACATATACACATATATAAAAAATTTACGTACATGTATGAGGGAAGGAACAGCACCAACAAGCCAGCTAACTCAGAACGTAAAGATTGGATCCTATTGTTTAGTAATATAATAATTTCAGCAGAGTAAAAAACTAACTCAGAACATAAAAATTGAAATATGTTTAGCGGAGTATGTTGAGAGTTACGTAAAGATTGGACTCTGTTTAACAGAGTTTGTTGAGAGTTGGAGAGTTGGTTAGAGGAGGGTGTAATTAATTTGTTACAGTTGTTGAGAATAAAAATGGATGGATTGGATACAAGATATGTTTGTTAGTTTGTTGTGTGATCGGATAGATAGATGAGTGTTAGTTTATTGTTATTATTATTAGTAGAGGGGTAAAAAGGGTAATCAAAAGTGTGACACCACCACAATCAAACTCAAATATTATAAGGTGGTATAGATATAGATTTATGTCTATATGTCTATGCTATCTTTTAAAAATGAGAGTTTTTCTTTTTTAATTTCACCTCCACAGATTCTACATAAACTATTTAAATACCATCTGATGCTATCTATTTAATGCTATCGATCCAACGGCTATTATATATTTGATGGTCTGCCACCCTTTAACGGGTGATCTGTTTTGGCAGCCTCCTGATCTCTCTCAGTCTTCGGATCGCGCAGCCCCTCTCTCTTTCTTCACCTCCGCCTCCCACATCGAAACCTAACCTGAACTGTCGTGAGAACCCTAGCCCCGAGCCCCTGCCACCACCCCTCCGACGGCTCCCCTCCCAGTCCACACGCCCATCCATCCCCGCAACTCCCCGTGTCCCCCAGCCTGGCTCCACCGACCACCGCGCTCCTATGTCCACCCGCCCATCGCCCCCGTCCCCGCCCATCGCCCCCCATCCCCGCCCCTCCCGCGTCCCCCGGCCTGGCGCCGCCTCCACCTCCGCCGACCACCGCGCCGCGCGGAAGCACCACGAGCGCGCGGTGTAGGAGCTCCTCCAGCGGCGGCGCGCCTATGACATGCCCGTGCGCGCGTGCCTCCGCCGCCTCGGGCAGATCGAGCCCTGGCGTGCACAGTTCACCACCGCCCAGTGTATTGCAGTCCGCCGCGGCGTCATCGGCGGAGGACGACCAGGGGTAGGGCGAGACGCGGCAGAAGCTCTACATGAAGGTGGAGAGCCAGCCGGGGCTGCTCCCCTCCGCCGCCACCCCCGTCTCCGACGGCGACACCGCGCCCTCCTCCAGCAAGAGGCGGCGGCGCTTAGCCCGCCTGGATCCGGGTATGTCGTCTTCCTCGCCATCGTCTTCCTCCGCTAATCGCCGAGGGCGAGCCCTAAAGAGGGCGGCCATGAGAGGGGCAGAGAGAGAGAACAGGAGGTTGTGCGTGTGTGACGGGAGACGAATCCGAAGGCGCTTGGCCTGCCCGGGACGCGACGGCCGTCATCGTTCTGCCTGTATGCCTCCAACGGGCATGACCACGCTCACCTTGGCTCGGCAGGCTTTCCTAAGGTAACAAAAATTCATCGATCGATTGTCCCGTTTGATGCTCGCATGCATGTTTTGATTAATCTCTCGAACATGCATGTTTGATGCTTTCTTTCTTGTGGGTTCGGATTAATTTTGCAGCAGAGGAGCAGCGCGTGCGAGGAGATGGTGTGGACGACGCCGGATAACAACGCCCGGGAGGCCAAGGAGAGGCTGGATCAGAAGTTGAGGAGGCAGAGAGAATCTGTGGTCAAGAGGTACGCTTCTGCAGAGCTACAACCCCTCAATTCACATTTTTTTCAGTGAAGTTCGGAACTTCAGATCGAATTCAGACTTCAGAGGGCTTGTCCTTCATTAATTAATCAAGTAGTAACACATGATTCAGGAGAGCCTGTCTGTATCATCACAGGCGCAGTTCCAAGTGTCTGAATTCAAATGGCTCCTCCTGCAGGACTTTGGATAAGGCGAATGCAAACTTGGAGACGGAACTTTTAGCTGCAAGAACCCTGCAGGAGTCATTTCTCAATGGTTCTCCAGTTTCACAAGAGTACAAGTCTTCTGAGTCTATTGGAAGGCGGAAATACTCTATGGTGATAGGCATCAATACTGCTTTCAGTAGTCGTAAGAGAAGGGACTCTATCCGCAACACCTGGATGCCAAAAGGTTTTTTCACATGGAATTGTTTAATAGTTCTTCATTTGTTCATGAAGCATTCTTATAACATGGAGTACTAATGGTGAAGTAATAATGAAAAAAAGGAGAGAAAAGGAAAAAACTGGAAGAAGAGAAGGGTATCGTAATTCGTTTTGTTATTGGTCACAAGTGTGCAACATGTTTTTCTTTTACCTACGCTGCAGATGAATTCCACATGCCATTAAATTTTCTCTATTGACTTGAACAGACTGTTGATTGCATGGTCATCTCACATTTGGGCCTTGGCTTTTAGGCCTTGGCATATGAGAGCTTATCCTACACATCAATCCAACTGGTTGTTCGCAGTGCTATTTCAGGTGGAATTGTGGATAGAGCAATTGAGGCAGAGGACAGAAAACATGGAGACTTCATGAGGCTTGTAAGATTCACTTTATCTGCTTTACTAACAATGTAGTATTAGCTATTTTCTTTCAAAAAAAGATGTAGTATTAGCTGCAGCCTATCGTATTCTATCATATTGGAGTGCCAATGTAATTATTGTGTTTACTTTGACCTACATGATTTTTGTTGTGCGTACTTTCAATTATTATCACTTTGTTTAGGATCATGTTGAAGGATACCTTGAATTATCTGGCAAAGTAATTTGTTTTGTCCATTTATCCCTCAAATGTACTTCACAACCAAACCAACGATTGAGCCCTGCTTCTTGATTGGATGATCTATGAAACTCAAAGACAAGCTAGATTTATTGTTACATAACTATATTCCTTCCCCCTTTTGATTCTCAATCAGTACTTTGTAAGGAATATGCAAAAAATTTATTCCCCACCTTTTGCATTCGTTTGTCTACTGCATTAGCAGTCAAATTATACTACTGTGTTGACTTTGACATTTTTTAATCCCTGTATAGTAGGGGACATGATTTTTTTGCTGATTTGTGTAATGAGAAGATCTTTTATGCAGTGTTCCATGATCAATGCTAATGTTCTACCTAATTGCCATCTGCTTTTATTTATTCATCATGCTATTCTCATCCCTCATTTCAAAATTTTCAGATGATTTATGTCATGTGTGTTCATAACAAGAAAAGGAGCACAAAATCACGATTTGTTCTATAGCTGAACCTTTCAACATCTTTATGTCATAACTAAATTTAAGATATTGAAGATGCACTGGCCTAGAAAAAGAAAACTGAGGCTCATCATTGATCATTGATCAGGTGGAGTAAGTAACCAACCTTAATATGCCGTCAGCTGCAGCAAATCCAATTGGAGGTATGTTTAGATGTTTGTGATTTTGTAGCATTCCTGAAAGTATTGTTTATACAATTCAATTTTGATTGTTTCCTATAATTCTACCATAGAATGAGAAACTAGCCAACCAAGCTATTTTTGTTTGTGAGGACTAACTTCTTCCTGGAAGTATCTGCTGCTTTCCGTGTTGGTATAGCTATACCTTTCTCTTCTTTAGTTTTAAGCATGTTGGAGTGCTTTGCAGAGACATTTGAAGTCGATACTTCAAACACAAAAAATGTTGTTAGAGAAACTTTGGTGATATCACAAGGGAGAAGGGGATATTGGTAGGCCCTCTTCTTTTAATTAATCATATCCTTACAAAATGAAAGTACGCTATGGTCAATATAATTTATAATTTTTATGGTTGCAATTAGTTGAGACGTGCATAACTAGGGAACGATATAGTCTTTTTGGATGTTATATGGAAAGGACTCAAGCAAGTTTAGAAAATACTGTTGTCTACTCTAGCTGAACTCAAAATTATTGGGGATGATTAAGAAAACCGTCGCATTATGTCCGTACACTTTTTCACTTCTTCAGCCTATACTCTTCTGTTTTGTAGCAACTGGACATAATAACAAAAAGATAAGATAAATGATTTGGTAACACAATGCTTGTTTGAAGGTTGGTGCTTTGTTTCATGTAATTTTTTTGATCCAAAAACTTGAGCGGCGTATGAATATTCATGCATGAAACTACAGAACTAACTTTTGCTAGGTAGATTTGCTGACGCTTTAATCAGAATTCTTGTACATCGGATTGGACCCATTACGAAAGGCTTACTTGTTTTTTATTTATTTTTTGGGTGTTTATGGAGTGCTCTGCTATTGTTCGTCAGATAGGAATTGCTTCACGGTGAGTTATTCAGTTACTCTATAGTATCTCGGATTTCTTTTTCTTATATGAGATTGAAATTGTTGAAGCGCTCAGCTTTATGCAATCTGATAATGTGCAGGAATTTCAGCTTCATTTGCTAATAGAAAATCAGAAGCAAGGATCACTATGTGCTGTCATTGTCAAATATCATAGCGTGTTGTATATCTTCTTTCTATCGAATGTTAAACATCTTAATGTATCGTTGCAAAAATAACATATTAAATGTATGATGTATTCATGCTGTCACGTTCCTCTTTTTTTGGTTAAATAGTCCTTCATGTGTGAGTTCTGAAAATGTTCCGTTGTTGAAAGGATCTGTGATGTGCTTGTCTATGCCAGCTATTGCCTTGTGATTTTAGACATTATCGGGTCGGGATCCTGATATGTGCTATTATTGTACATGTTTTGCCTATATTTTTTTTGAAGAAATTTTTAGAATGTAACATCCCGGTTTTCGTAAGTCAAATTTGCGTTTGAGTTATCGAATTTGAGTAAGTTTTAAAAATTTTGTTCGAGGTTGCGGCATGTCATGCATCGTAAGAACCTGAAGTGGTAAACCTAATTGGAGGCGACGTGAGAGGATGTAGACACAACTCGCGTTGCTGAGTTGTGTCGGTTCTGTCGTACCACGTTGCTTACGCTAGTCGGGTTATTGCACTCGCATACATTTCATACATTCCACACCTCGCAGATAGATCATACAGACACATGCAAGTAATTGAATAATAAAACTTTATTCAATTGGGAGAATAACACTACAAGTATACTTTAATTGATTACATGATCCCAAGGGAAGAAATAATGAAAGAGTACAAATATAGTTGTCGGATGTACAAGAATAAACAAAGACGATTACATCATATGTATCTCTACCTATACAAGTATCTAATCCCTAATCTCTGAGTCTTGACTAAACCCTAGTGGTGGGGGAGGCGACCTTGAAATGTTGGCACTCGTCGGACCTTCAGACATATTCGTCTGAGATCGTCGAGTTGTGCCAATTGCTGTAGAAGGCATAATGTTTTCGAAAATCCTTTCTTTTGAAATAGAGGTGGTCCCACCGGCACAGTTTCGCCTAAACCCGCAAACCAAATTACGGGGGGAAAGTAGCGCCGAAAGGCGGGACCTAAATAGTTTTTAGATTTAAAAATAAGTTAGACAAAATGTTTTGCTTCCAAAACTGTCCGAGGGCCACTTGGCTAAGACCCTCATTGGACGAATCTAACATAAGTATATAGGGAGAAAAGGGATGAGAAATAATGAAAATAGATTTTATTTTTCCTATACTACTTATCTACCTTGCCTCCATTGATTTCCTTTTAAAGAGGAAATTCTTTTAAAACCAAACAATCCAGATAAGGCATCAATCCATCGAAAGGATAAACCAGCAGCTCACATGTTTTAACCGAGAGCAATCCATCTAGTGTTATTCATCAGCCCTCATATGTTGAACAGGGTCAAAGCCTTAGCATGGAAGCCAACCGAGCCCACCAAAAATGCTGCTATAGTTATCCGGTGATCCACATTAGTATAGGATCAGCTCAACCGAAAACACAAGCAGGAGGTGGCCTGCTGACCAAAGGCAACCAGGAGGTGGCATTCTTGCCACCAAAGAAAGAAGGGCCATGCAAGTAGGATCAAGGCAGCTAAATAAAGCAACACGGTAGCAGTAGCAAGCCACCAGCAATCCATCCATTTGCCACCATCGAGAGACCCATGTACAGGAGCTAAATCAAGCAGCCACCAAGCTTTAGGAGGCCAAGCTTAAGAGACCACCAGGAGATGGTCAAGGAGAGGGAATCAAGAGGAGGACCAACCGAAGCAGGAGAGGAGTGAGCCACCAGCAAGACCAGCTAAACCATCATGAGCAAAAGAAGAGAGTAAGGGGGGAGAGGAACCCTCAGATTAGGTAATAATCGTCATAGGGCTTTTGATCCTTAGACAACTCCAGCATCTGTTCTTACCAAATTTCTACCCTTTCCCTCCATTCTTCTTTTTCAAAATTAATCATCACTAAAAGAAGAATATACACGTGTACATCAAGATAGCATCTGTTCTTTATCTAGTTTTAATACCCAATTGCATATATACATATGTATCAGCAATCAAGGACCAGACCAAAGCAACCAGTGTGTCTGCTCTTATCAGTTTAATCAAATGGACATACATGAAGGCTTGCATCAGCATTTTAAGTCCAAAGACGTCATTTTTAGCAACTAAAAATCAAGTGCATATTTGTTTTCTCAATATACCCATCTCACATATGAAAAGTCCAGTGTAGTATCAGTTCTGAACAGTTTTAAAAATGCAATCATGTGTGCATCAACTTAAATATTCATTATCTCTACAAACTAGCTAAAGACCAAAGTGAGCATCTGTGCTTGCCAAATAAGAAGGCCACCAACACACATATACTTCAAGCATCAGTCATAGCATCAAATTAGGGGCAAAGTCCACCAACACATAAGCATCAAAGACTAGAGCATAAGGGAATCATTCCATAATAATCTAAAGTATGTGTGAAATAATCAGCCACAAGGAACCCTTGAACCCTAGGACCTCACCAGCATACTGAATTCAAGAACACAGAAACAACTAGATAATCGGTTTGAAGCCTGGTAGAGGTTTAACCAAAGCAATTGAGGAAAATCCATGAAGTAGAAGTGGGGCAAAATCAGAAGGCTTACCAGACGAGGAGGCCGACGGCGCAGGCACGTCCCCAACCTGCCACCGGCGGGAGGCTAGCTAGGCGGAGCCCTGGTGCTGCCGGCGCTACGACGCCGAAGCCACCGTCCCGGGCGGCAGACGAGGGCGGCGGCCGGAGAAGGGGCCGAGGGCGATGAGGGGCGAGGCAGGCCCGAGGGCGGCGGCGCGAAGGGTCCGAGCCCTAGGCTCGGGGCGGCGGTGGCCGAAGGGGCACCAGAGGCGGCAGTGGCGACGTGCTAGGAGAGGAAGCAGAGGACTCGGCGGCGGTGGTGGTTGGGCTGAGGGCCATGGCGGCGGTGAGGCCTAGATCTGAGGGGGAGGCAGTGCGCTCGGGTGGCGCCGAGCTAGGTGGGGAGGACCACCGGCGGAGGAATGGAGCCATGGCGCTAGGGAGAAGGAAGCTGAAAAGGCAAGGGAAAGAGAGGAGGGGGCTCGGTCGGGTGAGTGGATGGGTGAGAAAAATAAGAGAAGGGAGGAAAGAAAGAAATGAAAGGAGATGAGGGAGAAAGAAAGAAAAAGAGGAAATAAGGAAAAGAAAGAAAAGAAGAAAGAAGAGAAAAGAAAAGAGAAATCTAGAAAAAGAAAAGGAGGGGGAGAAGAAGGTGACATCGTTTTTCATGTGGGCCCGGTAACCGAACTGACCCATCAAAAATAACTAAGTGGACGTTGACCCTAGCCCACTGGCCCTAGACCAGAGTTAATATGTCAAACACATGTAAAACTACTTTTCGTCATTCTAAATTGAAGTCGGATTTCTAAGTTTGTCATAAAACCCTTTTTAGAAAAGCATTTAACACCTAGAGTAAGTCACTCATATTCACTCGGAAACACATGAATCGTATGCCAGCATATGCATAAAAATGAATCCTACTCATTCATACCATTTTTATACATGTTTTGCATCACTAATAAGATTAATTCAACGAATCCAACTATTTCTCTATCACCGGAAATTGTTCGGAATATGATGCTTTCAGCATCGAAAATCCGATTAAATCGATTCATGATGCATTAGTTCTTGTTTTAAGAATATTATACCATAACATGCATTCCACATCATCATCATGCTACGGTTCAATCCTTACTTATCGCATTATCTTTTTCGATGTTTTTGCTTCTTCCGGGTAGACATCGGAGTGGATGTAAGTTACGAGCAACATCCTGAGAAGATGTCGGATCATGCGCAGCAAGGCAAGCAGCCCATTTGATCACATTGCAGACACCTACTATTTGCAAAGTATTAGTTGTTTTTAAATTCATTATCACATGCGTTCAAATCCTATTTTTCGTTAAGCAGAAACCCTATTCCTGTGCATAAAACTTACTTTGTCGCTCAATCAACTCCACCGCCATCCCAACCTATCTAGAGTAGTATAGGGTGCATTGTTATAATGCTTGCTATGTTATTAATGCTTAGACATGCTTAGACATGTAAAAGTCGTAATTCCTAGGATGGCAGATGAATCAACACCATTGGATGGTGTCGCGGGGATTTCGCGGCAATATACATTTATAGTAGGATTTGGGGAAACGCGTGAGGAAGATTCAAGCGGGTGCACGCAAGAGGTTTTTACCCAGGTTCAGGCCCTCCAATGGCGGAGGTAATACCCTACTCCTGTGTTTGTATTGCTAGCCTTGCGTGAAAAAGATTACAGGAGATTGAAGATGCAGTCTAGCCTTAAGCCTATGGAAAAGGAATCCGCCCCCCTCTGCATGTTTATGCAGGGGGCTCTACCTTATATAGGCTGTACATGTGCCGACTCGGCCAGTCGGCCGAGCTACAGTAACCGCATTAATTAATTGGTTCATTCATTCCGCGTAACCTTCCGAGTACGCCAGTCTTCATGTTGGCGAAACGCATGCCTTGATGAGGTTGTAACGCCTTTCTTGATGACACTCGGCCGTTGCGCCCGTGCGGGCCTTACTTGGGCCTTCATCCGAGTGGGCCTCCATGGAGTTCCCCGAGCTAGTTGGGTCGACTCGCTGTGCTGGGCCTACCCGGATGGGTTCCCCCCGTCAGTAGCCCCCGAGTGCTTCGAGGTCTCGACACGGATGCCGATTGACGAGCAAGTTGCGCATGCCCAAGTCGCTGGTGGAGAGACCTTGATGGACTCCCATGATACCTGAAAAAAGGTTAAATTTGTGCTAAGTGCTAGGAATTCGGTGATACCCGCGCTTTCCGGCTGGGGAAGTCGGCTAGTGGCCTTCCGGGAGGTGTATCATGAATTTCGAGTGAATCCGAAATAGCGCCTGGCATGTCCTAATGGACCGTTGCCGTCTTGTGCCCGCAGGGGGGACGCCTTCGATCTTCAGCTTCGAAACCGAGCCCTCGAACTCTGGCATTGAATCCCGAATCAGTGAGCCATCTTGCGCTGCTGTGGCGTCCGGCTCCGATTCAGGGACCATTCTGCTCCGCTGTGGATGCCGGGTTCGTCCTTAGCTTGGGTGTTGCCGAGTGACCTGCGAACCCTGTTGGGTCAGCCATCGGCACCCTTTCGCAGAGCCAGTCTGCTTCCGAGTGTGGCGGCTCGTGCGCCTCAGAATTGTTTGGTGGAGTCGGTACAATCTCGTGACGTGTCCCAGTGAGCCAAGCCAACTTCAAACCGACTCGGCTTCCGAGAGTGATTCACTCGGTCGAACCGAACCCGGTCGAAGCCGGCTTGCGCCACACGGTATCGTCTTGACTGTACACGACGTCGCTTCAGCATTTAATGTGCGCAGTCGGTTGGGCAGAGTGCCTGCAGCACCGCAGCGCAATGATTTCGCCTCGAGTCCCGCACGAAAGCGTGCCCGAGACATCCGCTGTCGCTGCTCTGATTCGCGTGACGTCCGATGCGACGATTCATCATGACTGCGCCCAAATCACGCGGGCGGCGCGCGCGGGATGGATGCTGACGTAATATTCGCCGGTCAAGACGCCTGGGATGCCGCGCCGTGGTGAAAAAGGCGCCCGAATCCCGCGGGTTCGCGCGCGCGGGACGGCAGTTGCCGCGGCGGTTTGCCGCCACGTTGGACGCACGACTATCAATGGTTTGCCTCCCTTGACTATAAAAGAGGGCGTATAGCTGCCACGTTTCTCATCTGCTTTCGCTTTCCTTGCGCCCAAGCCCTTTGCCTCCAGAGCTCCGCCACCGCGCACTTCTTCCCGAGAGAAAAGCTTGTTCGCCGCTGTTCTCCAGCCATCCGACCATGTCTCGCGCCGGCAAAGGCAGGAAGACCGACGCTTCCTCCTCCGCTACCGCCTTCGATGGGTGGAAAAAGGGTGATTGGGTCCCGTCAGTTGTCACCGACCGGATCCTCATCGGGTTCGCCAGCGTGGGTCTGCTGCCGCCCCGCACCATCGGCAACTGGAGGGCGCCGTTCCAGGAGGAGAAGCCCGCTCCGCACGCGCACGAACGCGTGATGCTCGTCCCGTTCATCGAGCGGGGCCTCTCGCTGCCACCGCACGACTTCTTGCGCTCTCTTTCACGGCCTCCAGCTCCATCATCTGAGCCCCAATGGCATTCTGCACATTGCGTGTTTCATCACGCTGTGCGAATGCTATCTGGGGACTCGGCCTCACTGGGGGCTGTGGAAGAAGATCTTCACGGTGAAGGCGCAGCCCATCAAAGCCGGCGGCCTACTGTCCGTCTGCGGGGGAGCCGGAATCCAAGTCAAGGCCGACACAAAGTACTTCAAGCTGCAGCTCCCGGACATCTTTCGGAAATGGCAGGACGGGTGGTTCTATTGCCCGGATGAGCGCACGCCGACTGGCCACGAAGGGCTTCCCCCGTACGCCGAAGGTCCCCCCAAGTGGCGGAAGCGTTGGAGCGCCAAGCCCTCCAACGAGGAGATGCCCGAAGTCGACCGACTCCTGAGGAGGATCCAGAGACTTCAGGAGAAAGGGCTCACGGGCACCGACCTCATCTCCACCTGGCTGACTCGGCGCATCCAACCACTTCAAGCCTGAGCGCACCCGATGTGGGAGTACTCGGGCTCACACGACTCGACGAGGGTGTCGGTCGATGGGCTTCCGGACGACATTTTCATGGAACTCCTGAAGAACTTGACCAAAGAGCGAACCGGGCTCACCAGGGCGCCACATGTGATTCCCTTTTCTGCCGCCAACCCACCGCCGACTGTAAGTATCTTACATTCCGAGTTGGGTTCTTGTATGTTATTGCTTATTTGTTCTTCCTAACTCCCAAGTCTTTCGATACTGCAGAACTTCCTTGACTTGAACTCCATGCCACCACTCCCCGAGCAGAGTTCAGCTTCGGCGGCGTTGGACGACGCGGAGGTCGACGAGGAAGCCCCCGAGGGAGGTGTCCGGATCGACTCGGACACCGAGTCGGAAGGGGTCCCCCTGACCACCAAACGGAGGCGTGACGACGACGCCTCCGGGTCTAAGACCCCGCAAACGGAGGCAGAGCCGGCTCAGGCGGAGTCGGCCGCCAAGCGGGCACGAGCCGCACCTGCCGGCCCCGCGGCATAGGCTCCGGTTCCTACGGCTAAGCTGAGCGCGCCTCAGCCGGCACTCGCCGGTTCCGCCGGGGATCCGCCCGCCCCGGGGAAACCGAAGAAAAAGACGATCCCCACAACCACCAGGTACGAGTCCTTTTGCCTTTTGCCTCATACTCCAGTCGAAGTAGGTTGGTGAAGATGCTGAAGTCGGTTTTGTTTTTGACATTGCAGAGTCCAAAGAAGTTCTCCGATAAAGGAGACTCCTCAGCCGGCACACCCGCGGCCCCGACTCCGGTCTCGACGCCAGAGTCGGCTTCCCCGACTCCAACTGCAGCCGAGCCCAGCGCACCGACGCCAACCGTCCCCTGCTGCGGCAACGGAGTCGGCCTCGGGTGCCGAGTCGACCGCGCCTCCGGCTGCGGCCACGCCTTCGGCTGCAGCCACACCTCCGGCTGCGACTACGCCAAGCATGCTGCAGCCTGTTGCTCCCACACCACAGCCTGCCGTACCCGCAGAGAAGGTGCCGGAGTCGGACGTGGGCGCTGGGTCGACCGAGGCTTCGGCTGGCAACCCGCAGCCTCCGCCAACTCCTTCTGGCGAGGCGACAACGGAGCCGGCGGCTACAGACGGTGCCACTCCTCAGAACCAGCAGGCGGAGTCGGAGTCCAGCTCGCCACCGAGTCTTCTCCGGTGGCCGAGCAGAGCCTGGCCTTGGCTCCGGCTTCCGCGACCGAAGAGCAGGCGCCGGGTTTGTCCGGAAGCCTCGTCCCCGCGCTGCTGTTGCCGAGTTGCAGCATGAGGGACTTAACGGCAGCGGAAGCAGCCACCGACCGCGTCGCTGCCCTTAGCTCCAAGCTTAGGGAATTTGCCGACGCGGCCAAATCCTTGGCGGACTCGGCCGAGGTTCTTGAATCCTCTGTCGAGGTAAGTTGCTTTCGAACTTGGTTTAGTTCTTAATACTAGGAGCACGATCAGTGCACCCAGTGTGTGTAGCCCCGAGTCTCTAGCCGACTGGTTGAGTCGGTTAGAGACTTATTAATTCGGGTTATGCTGACGAATCTTTTCCATGTCCAGGCTGCGATCCGGCTCGGCGAAAATGGCCCGGCCCTCATGGAGAAGAACGCCTCCCTCGAGAAGGCGTTGGCTGAAGAAAGGGCCAAGAGTCGGCGGCTTGAAGAGAAACTCGCCGCCATCGGGAGTAAGTATCCGGGTCTTCAGCTCCTTTGCCTTAGAAGCTTTACTAGTATTGACTTTATTGAGTCGGCAGACGTCGAAGCCAAAAACACCCGACTCCGGAAGGAGATGAAGGCGATGATCCCGATGGTAAAAGCTGCAGAGATGCTCGATGCCAAAGCGGCCGAGCTTCACAATGAGCTGGAAGAAGCTCATGCTCAAAAGAAGGCCTTCGCCACGCTGCAGTCGGACCATGAGAAACTGACGGCGCAGTACGAGCAGTCGCAGGCGACGAACCGCAAACTGCAGGCATCCGTCGATAACTTCTCCAGGCAGATGACCGAGTCGCAGCAACGACACGCCGCGGTCATCGTCGACTGGGAGAAGCGCGAGGGAGAAGTCATAAGCCAACTCAAGAAGGCTAATGAGACTCTACTCGGTAAGGCGCTGAGTCCTTTATTTCCTCTTTTGCACGCTTCCTTGTTCATTTGCTTTGCAATAATTCACACCCAGATGCTTGCCCAGAACTGGAGGAGCAAGCAAGGCGGGTGACGCTTCGACTTCGTGCACTTTCCAACCCAGCGAGGTCGGCTCTTGACGCCTTCTGGACACCCGAGCAGATGTCCAGCTGCGTCGTGACTATGGAGGACCGACTCCTCCAAGTCAAGAGCTTGGTGCAGAACATGAAGTCGGCTGCCCAAAGCCTCTGCACCAAGCTATGGCCCGGAGAAGAGCCGGGTTCCAGCATCTTCGCCCTCGCCGACAAGCTCTCACAAGGCTCGGCGGAGGTGGAGAAGTGGAAGGAGTCGGCAGCCCGCTCGGGGGCCGGCATGGCGCTAGTGATGGTGCTGGCACACCACCCCGATGCGGATGTCGACAGCATTTCCGCTGGGGCCCCAGTCGACGAAGAGGGTCCGTCGGTCAACCCTCTGGAGCTCCTTCCCCGAGTCCACGCCGCCGCCAGCCGGATCGCCGACTTCACCGACCTGGAGGAGCGCGTAGAAGCAACTCCAGAAGAATAAAAAATATCATGTAATATCTCTCGGTATGCCGAGTAGAAAAAATGTAAAGACCATATTTTGACTTGAATGAAAGTGCTTTTCGATTCATTTTGATTTTGCACAAGTTATTTGATTTGTCCAAATTTGTTTTTTCCGCCGAGTCGGATCCTTTCACGTGCAGGCCGACCTTTAGCTTTTGCTCTTGCCAACTGGACAGCCGGGTTGCGACTGTAGTTGGGGACGAAGAGTGGGCCTTAGGTACCGTACACGTTTACTTAGACGCTCGTGTAGAAACAAAGTTAGGAGATCCGAAATAACTTGCGCCGAGTGATAAATCACCCAGTGGGTTGAGGTAGCTTCCGGGGGTTGCCCGAAGTTAAGCCACTCGGTTTTTTTTGAAAAACGTAGCCCCCGGGGATGCCAAAGGGAACGTAATTGATACATGAAAATTTTAAGAAACAAAGTGCTTCCCGAGTGCCGCTCGAGGGAAACAAATGTTTATTTATAAAGAAACAATGAACTGTTGGAAGTACAAAGTTTAAGTGAAAAAGGGACGCAGCTGAGCAATATTCCAAGTCCTTTCAGTGACTGCGCTGGTTGCTGGGTCTTCCAGTCGGTACGCGCCGTTGTGCAGCACCTGGTTGATGATGAACGGCCCTTCCCAAGGTGGAGACAACTTGTGCATGCCTGCCTTGTCTTGGATTAGTCGGAGGACCAAATCTCCTTTGCTGAAGACTCGGCCCCGAACTTGCCGACTGTGGTAGCGGCGCAAGTTCTGTTGGTAGATGGCCGAGCGCGAAAGGGCGAGTTCCCGTGCTTTCTCCAAGAGATCAAGATCGTCCTATCGCACCGACTCGGCATCCTTTTCCACGTATGCCGTGACTCGGGGGGAGTCGTGGAGGATGTCACTCGGCAGGACGGCTTCGGCTCCGTAAACCATGAAGAAGGGCGTGTAGCCAGTCGACCGGTTTGGAGTTGTCCTTAAACTCCAGAGGACAGACGGAAGCTCGTCGATCCAGCAGCCGGTGGCCCGTTGCAATGGGACTAATAACCGGGGCTTGATGCCCTGGAGAATAAGAGCATTGGAACGCTCGACTTGTCCGTTGGATTGCGGATGAGCCACGGAGGCAAAGTCGACTCGGATTCCATGATCCCGGCAGAAGTGGCGGAAGACTTCGGCAGTGAAGTTCTTGCCATTGTCGGTGATGATGCTATGAGGGACTCCGAATCGGAAGACGACTCCCTTCATGAAGTTCACGGCAGTCGGACCATCAAGTTTCATGATTGGCTTGGCTTCAATCCACTTCGTGAACTTGTCCACTGCCACAAGGAGATGAGTGAAACCTCCTCGGGCTGTTTTAAACGGGCCCACCATGTCGAGTCCCCACACAGCAAAAGGCCACGTGATTGGAATGGTCCTGAGCGCGGTAGCCGGCATATGTGATTGGCGGGCATACCTCTGACACCCTTCGCAAGTTCGGACGAGTTCCTCCGCATCAGCGTGGGCACTGAGCCAGAAGAAACCATGACGAAAGGCTTTGGCGACCAAGGCCCGTGACGAAGCATGGTGGCCCCAAAGTCCCGAGTGGATTTCCTCGAGCAACATTCGATCTTCTTCCGGTGAGATGCAACGCTGAAAGATTCCAGTGGTGCTACGCTTGTAAAGCTCACCATTAATGATGGTGTAAGCTCGAGCGCGGCACACAATGCGGCGCGCTTCAGTCGGATCCCCTGGTAGCTCCTTGCACAAAAGGTAGGCGAGGAACGGCTGAGTCCAGAGGGGAATGACCGCCAAGACGTCTTCCTGGTTTGGACTGGCCAGTTCCAGGTTTGGCGACCCGGCTTCAGCTGACTCGGTTGCCAACTCCAGTTTGACGGATGGCTGGAAGAGCTGCTGAAGGAACACTCCAGGCGGCACTTTTTCTCGAGCAGAGCCGATCCTGGCAAGGGAGTCGGCCGCCTCGTTATCAGCTCGGCGAACATGATGAAGTTCGAGGCCGTCGAAGTGTTCTTCCAGCCGACGCATAGCTGCACAATATGCTGCCATGGTGGGATCTTTGGTGTCCCACGTCTTCATTACTTGCTGCACCACCAGATCCGAGTCGCCGCGGCAAAGTAGTCGGCGAATACCGAGTGAAACTGCAATGCGCAAGCCATGCAGTAACGTCTCGTATTCCGCCACATTGTTGGAGGCGGCGAAGTGAATTTGCAGCACGTAATTCAACTTGTCGCCTTTGGGGGAGATGAGGACAACTCTAGCCCCCGTGCTCGCGAGCATCTTCGAGCCGTCGAAGTACATGATCCCAGTGCTCCAGATGCACCTGAGTCGGAAGGGACTGGCTTTCAGTCCACTCGACGATGAAATCCGTGAGGGCTGTGACTTGATAGCTTTGCGGGGCTCGTAGCTGATGTCATGAGGCATGAGCTCTATCGCCCACTTAGCAACTCAGTCCGTGGCATCCCGATTGTTGATGATATCAGAGAAAGGGGCATGACTAACCACGGTGACCGAGTGGGCTTGGAAATAATGCACCAGCTTCCGAGTCGCCAGGAACACACCATAGACGAGTTTCTGGTAGTGCGGGTAGCGCTGCTTCGACTCGGAGAGGACTTCGCTGACGTAATAGATGGGTCGCTGTACCTTCTGTACTCGGCCTTCTTCTGCACGCTCCACCACTAGAACAACGCTGACCACTTGATTTGTGGCCGCGATGTACAGCAGCATGGGCTCTCCTTCCATCGGGGCAGCAAGAATTGGAGGTGTTGACAGAAGGCGCTTGAGATCTTCGAAGGCTTTTTGAGCCTCGTCCATCCACTCGAAGGAGTCGGATTTCTTGAGGAGTCGGTAAAAAGGCAAAGCCTTCTCACTGAGTCGAGCAATAAACCGACTTAAAGCGGCTATGCACCCGGTTAGGCGCTGAACTGCCTTCAAATCCTTCGGCTTGCCCATCTTGATGATGGCATCAAGCTTGTCCGAGTTTGCCTCGATTCCTCGCTCGGAAACGATAAAGCCGAGTAGCTTACCGGCAGGAACTCCGAAGACGCACTTCTCCGGGTTGAGTTTCATGTCGAACCTCCTGAGATTGGCGAAGGTTTCGGCCAAGTCAGTCAAGAGGTCCGCAGTCTTCTTTGTCTTCACCACAATGTCATCAACGTTAGCCTGGACATTTCTGACTATCTGGTCGTGCAAACATTTTTGCATACAACGCTGGTATATTACGCCAGCATTTTTCAAACTAAAAGGCATGGTGATGTAACAAAAAGCCCCAAACGAGGTAATGAAAGAAGTTTTTATTTGATCTAATTCTTTCATTTTGATCTGGTGATAGCCTGAATAGGCATCCAGAAAATATAAACGTTCACAACCGGCTGTGGAGTCAACAACTTGATCAACACGGGGTAAGGCGAACGGGTCCTTGGGGCATGCTTTGTTTAGGGACGTGTAGTCCACACACATGCGCCAAGTTTTGTTCTTCTTAAGAACCAGGACCGGGATTGCCAACCAGTCCGGGTGAAGAACTTCCTTGATGAACCCGGCTGCGAGGAGTCGGGCAATTTCCTCTCCGATAGCTTTGCGCCGGTCTTCAGCGAAGCGGCGGAGAGACTGCTTTACTGGCTTGGCGTCCTTGGCGACGTTGAGGGAGTGCTCGGCGAACTTCCTTGGGACACCCGGCATGTCGGCTCGCTTCCATGCGAAGATGTTCCAATTCTCACGAAGGAAGTCGACGAGTGCGCCTTCCTATTTGGCTTCGAGGTCAGTCCCGATCTGGACTGTCTTAGACGAGTCCTCAGGATGGACCTAGACGCGCTTAGTGTTCTTGGTCGACTGGAAGGTGGACTCGGTTGCCGCCTTCTTGCAGGGTGGAGCTTGGTCTAGGTTGACAGATGCTTGGATGCTTTCCAGCTCCTGAGCCGCAATCAAGGATTCGGCTATATCCGCGCTGGTGAGGTCGCACTCGTTAGAGCGCTCAAAGTCGCCGGTGATGGTGATGACGCCCTTTGGACCCGGCATCTTCAGCTTGAGATACGTGTAGCACGGCCTAGCCATTAATTTGGCATAGGCCGGACGGCCAAAGATCGCATGGTAGACGCTCTTGAAGCCGACTACCTCAAAGGTCAAAGTCTCTACCCGGAAGTTGTTCGGTTCACCGAACACAACTTCTAGGGAGATTTGACCCAAAGGCTTAGCACACCTCCCAGGCACTATTCCGTGGAAGGAAGTGCTACTGGGACGAAGCTGGGTCTCCGGGATCTGCATCTTCTTCAGGGTATCCATGAAGATTATGTTGATGCTGGAGCCACCATCCATCAAGACTTTGCGGAGTTTGAATCCGCCGACTTGCGGATCCACCACCAAGGGATGCTTGCCAGGGTGAGGGACTCGGTCCGGGTGGTCGAGTCGGCTGAAACCGACTGGCACCTCGGACCAGTCCAACCATTGAGGGACCGCAGGCGCCGTCGCGTTGACTTCTCGACAGCGCAGTTTCCGACCCCTTTTGGAGTCGGATCCTTGAAAGATCATGAGTACGCCCCTTTGAGGGGGGGTACTGCGCGGCACCGTCGCCTGCAGCGGCACCTCCTTCTCTGCCGGCGTCAGGCTCGGGCTACTTTTCTTCCCGAAGGTGCTGCAGGAAGCTGCACTCTCGGGTCGAATGCCCCGCCTGATAGTTGGCGGTGCTATGGAAGGAGCAGGGCCTATCGAGGATTTGCTCGAAGGTGAGCTTCGGCGCCTTGCGCTGCTGCCAAGGGCACTCTTTTTTTTGACCAGCGTCGCCACGCTGGGGGGCCACGTTCAGCGGCCGCGACTAGGTCGGCTTTGCTGACCCCATCTCCACCACCAGCCTTCCGTTTCGGGGGGCGATTGTCCACGCGCTTCCGACCTGAGTCGGTGGGGACTTTTCGGCTTGAGGACTCGGTTTTTGCCTTGCCTTTGTCCTCGTACCGCATGGCCTCCTCACCCGTCGCATACTTGCTGGCGACTTCCATGAGTCGGCCCATGGTCTGGATGTTGGACCGGGCCAACTTGTGCTTTAGGAGTTCGTATTTGACTCCTTGGGAAAAGGCCTGAATGGCCTGCGTCTCGGTGACATCTTCGATGGAGTTGCGCAGTCGGGTCCAGCGCTGAATGTAGTCGCGGACCGACTCACCCTTCTCCTGGACACAAAGCCACAGGTCTTGTGCATTCCTAGGGCACTTGTACGTGCCCTCAAAATTTTTGACGAAGGCCTCTTGGAGGTCCCTCCAGTCATAGATGCTATCTTCGGGCAAGTTGTTAAGCCATGCCCGAGCCGACCCTTCCAGCATCAGGGGTAGGATTCGGAGGGCGACACGTTCGTTGCCTCCTCCAATATTGCAAGCGACTAAGTAGTCGGCAAGCCAAGTTTCCGGCTTGGCAGTGCCGTCATACTTGTCGACGCCGCTGGCGATCCGGAATCGGTCCGGAAACAGCTCAGACCAAATCCGCCTACTAAAGCGCAGTGGACCGGTAGAGGCGGAGCCACCCGGCTGGTTGACTTCGTCGCCGCGACGTTCGGCCCGCAACCTGGCCGCCCGTCGTCCCTCGATGTCATCTCGAGCATCACGGGCATCGTTTGCCCAGGCTCGGTGAGAGCCGGCCTGACGTCGCTCCGCCTGGAGCCGGTTGATCTCCTGGCGAGCATTAGGCCGATTCGTGGACCGACCCGGCTGTGAAGAGCCCACAGTAATGGGGCGACTCGGAACCGCCGAAGGCCGGCTCCGCGTTGCTCTGGAGGCCAGTCGGTTGCTGACCGACCCAGCCTCGTTCTGCTGCTCCACCGCCGTCTTCATCAGAGTGACGACTCGGCGGTGGATCTCTGCCGCGGGACCATCCGCCGGAGGCGGCAGCGAGTCGGCCAGAGCGGCAGCCGCGAAGAGATTTTGGGCCGGTGTTTGATAAACAGGGACACTGTCCTGCTCTCGCCCGAAGAGAGGGGCCCGAACAGCCCGGCTCCTCCGGGCGGTTGAGGAAGCACGCCGGTTCGCGCATCCGCGTGAACCGTGGGGCTCGTCTTGCTGCCGTTCTCGCTGCTCGAGAGCTGCTTTCTCTTGATCGAGACGCTCTCGCTCGGCAAGAAGGGCTCGCCGAGATGGCTCTAAAGCCCTCTCGGCTTCCGATTGCCCGTTGATGGGCGTGTGCAGGTGCTCATTTGCCATCCTGGCCGCTGCGACAGACGTGCCCGCGTCGTTCGTGGCGCTGGGCCCAACCACGTATACCTCAGCCGAGGCGGTTTGGCTGTGCGAACTCTCGTCCCCGTCGGATTCGGAATCCAAGACGGGGAGGAGGGATTCAGCGCCCACCATGGCAACAAACTGGGAGCGCTCCACGTCTTTGCTTGGAGCGGAGGGAGATCCGAGCTGACACTCAGGCTTCGCTTCCACCGTGGAGCAGGGAAGCAGATCCTGAAGGCTCAGTTGGCCAAAGATGTCGGCCACAAAGCGAAGGCTGCCAAAGAGGAACTCCGTGCCTTCGGGGTGTACGGCGAACGACGCGTCACCGGTGATCTGCTTGCCGCCGGCTACGGGAGAAGATCCCGCCTGGATCATAGCTCCAATACGCGTCTCCCCTACCTGGCGCGCCAACTGCCGCGGGGATTTCGCGGCAATATACATTTATAGTAGGATTTGGGGAAACGCGTGAGGAAGATTCAAGCGGGTGCACGCAAGAGGTTTTTACCCAGGTTCAGGCCCTCCAATGGCGGAGGTAATACCCTACTCCTGCTGTTTGTATTGCTAGCCTTGCGTGAAAAAGATTACAGGAGATTGAAGATGCAGTCTAGCCTTAAGCCTATGGAAAAGGAATCCGCCCCCCCTGCATGGGGTGCTCTACCTTATATAGGCTGTACATGTGCCGACTCGGCCAGTCGGCCGAGCTACAGTAACCGCATTAATTAATTGGTTCATTCATTCCGCGTAACCGTCCGAATAACGCCAGTCTTCATGTTGGCGAAACGCATGCCTTGATGAGGTTCTAACGCCTTTCTTGATGACACTCGGCCGTTGCGCCCGTGCGGGCCTTACTTGGGCCTTCATCCGAGTGGGCTTCCATGGAGTTCCCCGAGCTAGTTGGGCCGACTCGCTGTGCTGGGCCTACCCGGATGGGTTCCCCCCATCAGATGGGTTACGTGGTAGGTAGGTGTTCACCAGGGGTTAACTAATGAACTTGCTTAATCATAATTGGGTTTAGACGAGAGGCCATGGCTGGGAGCATGGTGGGTTGTCTCATCTTCCCACAAGGACCGGTTACCGGTGTCCCTTCGAACCAAGATTTGCGTACTTCTACACGGGTGGATTATGGGGCCACCCACAACTAAATAATTTACTTAGACTTAGTGTATGAGCTGCATTAGTTCGTTGTTTCCATTTGCCGTGTCCGTGAAAAAGGGGATGTGGTGTGGTATCTCAATATAAGGGTGGGGTGGACACATGGTCTGGGAGACCGAGGATGTACCTCGATTCACAACTTATGGGACCGTGTCGCAGTTGTGGCCGGACTGATGCACATGGACTAGCTCGTAAGGGTGGCTCATACCTAGGTCGAAAGCATTGTAACGGTTGTGTTCGATCACCCTCCGCAGCACACCTCGTGAAAGTGTGTCAATCGCGATGGCGTTAGGAGACAATCGATACGTGTAGGTAAAGATGTACACCCTTGCAGGGTTTGAACTGTTTGAACAGCTGTGTCCGCGGTTATGGACAGCTTGGTAAGATTTTGCATCGAATTAGACAACTACAAGAAACTCTAAAACTTGCCAACTCTAAGGTTGTGGTGTTAGCGATTGCTTCCTCCCAGGGTGGTCGAGGAAGAATCAGGGAACCTAAGGTGTGGTGATCTGCAGTAAGGAACGTTCGTGAAGTGTTCGACTCGTCTCCTTTTGAAAATATTCTGGTAGTCAGTTTTCATCTACTTAACTTCTATTGACAAAGGTAAAATTAGCTTTCCGCAAAATAGTCCACTATTACACTTTATTGATACCTGTCACATCTATTACTAATTTCCACACTGTAAGTCTTGCTGAGTACAATCTTTGTACTCACCCTGCTATCGTTGACATTTTTGTTGCAGAGGAAACTACCCCTCCCGAGGGTGGTTTCTACCTAGAGATTGACGCCAACGACGACTAGTCGCTGGAAATCCCAGGCAGTGGTCCTGCCCCCGGGGTTTGGCAGCTTGGTTTGCTCTGCTGCCACTTTTGGCCTGACCTTTTGGCTTCGTAGCCATATATGCTCTTCCGCTGTCTAGTTGGATTTGGATCTTCGGATCCCTTATGTGAATATATGTTGTTAAGTTTCAAGAACTTATAATATTGCAGTTTCAGTCGTAGAGTTACTGCTGTGAAATCTGGTTGTTTTCGCCTGCCTCATGTGCCATGTGTGTATGTTGATGAAGCACATGATGTGGGTAGAGTTTCAGAGTTTATATCATAGAGTTATTAGGTTTAATCACCCCTGTGAAGTGACTCTGCTACTGAGAGGTTGGAAACTATATCATCCTACTCCAGCTGAGCATTAATTTGCCGGGACGAGTTTGGGATTGACGTTCCGGCTCAGTAAGAAAAGAGTGAGGAGACCATATCACCCTACTTGATCTGTGCATTAGTTTGCCGGAGAAGGTTCGGGGTTGACGTCTCGGGCTATTCGAAACCATATCACCCCACTCCTCTTGGAATTGATACCCAGGGGTTGAGGTCGGGGTTGACGTTTCGACTTAGCGGGTGGTTTCACTTAAGACTCTTTGTTATGGATTTTGGGTCCCGACATAGAACCTAACATTGTGAGTAAAATTTAACGGCGGCATTACAATATCCAGTTAAAGCATTACCATATTTGTGTAGATTTATGTTATACATTGTACATATAGACGGAGACTTTCAGGCATAATATTTTAAGTTTTTTGTGGTTGATTTATTAAATTTACATTGGTCGACACGTGTGTTGCACGTGCATGGTTACTAGTTGTAAAAGAGAAGGTATAGTTCTTGTTTTTCAGGTTGCGGGTGAACGGAGCCAGAGTTGTACTTGTAAAAGAAAAGGTACAATTCTTGTTTCAATCCAATATAAACTTTGATGTTTCACAGTAGCATAAATTAAAGTACAACCACTTCTAAAAACACTAAGTACACAATGATAAAACAAATTAAAGTACAACCACTTCTAAAAAAATTAAAATACACAATGGTAAAGCTACGGCTGTGAACGAGACTTTGCTTGAGCCGAGCCTACCAATGTTTTGTACTCTGTTTATTTGGTAATATCGTTCTTCTCAACTGCTTTGGCACGTAATTAATGAAAAAAATAAATTTCAAACATAATACAATGCTAAATCTTTCTAATATATAAAATTTGCTCATTGTGAGTCGTCGGATCTCCCGTGTACAGTCCAGATGTTGCGTTTATTAACGGGTTTGCACTGTTCAATACCGGGGGTTGTACTGTTCTCCCGACCCGCAATGAATAGTAACCAACCCGTTACTGTTCACCCAATCTGTTACTATTCATCAAACCCTAAAAACACATAATATATCCATTTTGATCATCTTGACGCTCTGATTCCATTTTTTAGCTCCTTTTAACCTAAATCTCACTCCTTAATACTCTAATATTCAAATAATCATCATCTTCCTAATTATGCACCTATTCTCTATTTCTTTGACATTTTGCTCCCAATTAGCATCAATTGAGCCAATACTTAGGTCAAATAATAGTTTTATACAAAGATTACGCCAAATAATGGTAAAATCTACATATCTTCTTACCATCAGAATGAGCTACAAGATATGAAAAGCACCACATCATACAATTAACAGACCCTCATCCTATTGTGTTCATGGTACCATCATCTAAAGGTGTGATATGGTTCACATCTATTGGACCTGGCGTGTCCTCCATAACATATTCTCCTCTCTCGAACCTCTCAAAATATCCATCACATAGAGCACTATTACGAATAAAATTATGCAAACGCATGCATGCAGTAATAATCATCTTTTGCTTCTCAACCGGGTAGCTTGGTATACCACATAGAATTCACCATTTCATCTTGAGAACACCAAAAGACCTTTCGATGACGTTTTGTAGAGATGAATGACAATGGTTGAACTTCTCATTCATTCCAACTGGAGCTACTTGTGTAAATTCAGGTACATGGTACCGCTGTCCTTTGAATGGAGCGAGATAGCCAGTTCGATTTGGATAGCCGGAGTCAACAAGGTAGTATTTCCCTATAGGTACAATAAAAATAACAAGACATATTATATGACCGAGCAAAATAAAGGGTATAAAAGAAAAACATGTGAGTTACCTTGGGGAGGATGTGGATAATCATCATATTCCACCAAAACATCTGACCACACACGTGTGTCATGAACAGATCCAGGTCATCCGGTGACCACAAATGTAAACCTCATATCGAAATCACATATTGCCATAACATTTTGACTTGCATAAGCATGTCTGTTAATGTGCATTACTTGTAGATGACTAGGCGCTACGACAGGAATATGTGTCCCATCTATTGCTCCAATTGCATTCTTGAAATGAGGCCAAAATCTTTGTTTTCTAAGTTTAGGATGAACTATAGTGAATGCAGGATCTACTGGTTTGATATAATCATTAGCCATACGGTCCAAACACTTTAAAACCTCACTAAATTTTTTACTAATAGTAGATGCACAATGTTCAAATCGATCTGCACCATTACTATTAGACTGAGGATGTCGGCGTTACGGGGCCCAGGGTCCCCTAAACCGCTGGCAAAGGCCCAACTTGACACCACGTCGCCAAGGACACGGGGGCTCTCCCCGAGCACTGTTCCACTCGGCTAAATTGAGGGGAGCCCCGAGTCGCCCCTTAAAGGCGCTTCCCGAAGGGCCCAAGGCGACTTGATCCCCGCCTGGGACGAAGCCAGCAGAAGTGCTCGGGGGCTTACCCCCGAGCACCCAAGCAGAAGTGCTCGGGGGCTCACCTCGAGCACCCGAGAAGGAGTGCTCGGGGTCTCACCCCGAGCATCAGAGGCGACCTGGCCCCCGTTCAGGGCGCTGAGTGCCTCGCCCGGATGATGGAGCGGCCTAGTGGGTGTGCTCGGGGGCCTCCGATCCCGGGAGTCCCGAGCACCCTTTGTGGGCCCCTCCTCTGTCTGCGTGGCCCGACAGGCGCATTTAATGCATAAGTCGGGCGCATTAAATGCCCGTCTCCTCAAGTCCTTGCGGACCAGAGGCGGTGTCCTGACCGGTTCCCATCCCCCAAGTGATAAGCCCTGTTAGCTATCAGTCTTGGAGGGGATGGAGAGGTCTGACACCCTTTTTCACTTTGAGGGCGCGCCTCCGCACGCCCATATGCATGCTCTCTGCACCTGGTTCGTGGGGCCCGGGTAGCTGCGGCATAGCCCATGTCAGGAGACATCAAGTCTTCACCTCCTGACGCGCTCTCATCATGATGATCTAGTTTCCAACCAAGGCGTGACCAGTACTGTTCCGCTACAGTGCATTTCAACCACCGGCGTGGCTTGCCCACACCCCATTCGTCAGCAACAAGCATAATTGTAAGATATTTACCTTTCGGCCATTGTGGTGACCCCTGGATATATAAGGGGAGAACCGCGGCCATGCAAAGGGGACGGATTCTTCTGAAGAAAGATCTCTTCTGGAGGAAGCCTCACACATCCAAATCCTAGAAGAAGAACTGGGGCACCCGTGCTGCTAGTTCAGTGTAATCTCTCTACATATTCTCAAATACACTCAAAGTAGGACGTAGGGTTTTACACCTAGAAGGTGGCCTGAACCTGGGTAAATCATCGGGCAATTTCTAGTTTCCTATCCTGCCAAGCTCTAGCTCCGGCATAGCTCCGTAGACCTGCGCCTCCCCGGTCGAATCCAAAAGGGGGTCCTTCCGGACCACCGATACCGGTATTTGTACGTCGACATCTGGCGCGCTAGGTAGGGGAGGCCAAGTTCTTGAAACTATACCGCTCATGGCAGGCCAGTAGTCATCTTCCCAGCGTGGGGGACGATTGCAGCCATCCGCTTCGACACGCTCGGCATCCTCTCGAGAGGAGGGATGTCATGCCATGCCCAGCGGCACCGCAGTGGCAGCCGCTGCGTTGTCAATGCTATGGCACCCAGCGGGCGAAGGCAGATCGCATGTCGATGCAGCCTTAGTCGAGATCCCCCAGCCGGTTCGGCACCGACTGGATTTCGACGAGCCGGGCGAAGCAGGTGCACTGCATGTCGCACAGCTTCTCCTCCGGCACCCGCCGGTCCAGGTGGTGGCAGCAAGTAACCATCCAGACCCCTGAGCAGGGCCCCAGCAGGTGGTGCGAGATACACCAGACCAACCGGCACAGCCTTGCTGAGTGCCAGACGGTGAAGTTCCTCACCGAAAGGAACAAGAAGGAGCGCGAGGAGCGTCGCGAAAGCGGCGGCGACGGGCGTGACGGGGAGGAACGAGAAGAAGGTCTCGGGTTCCAAGAACCCGAGGCCGTGGCGTGCATCAACGGGGGCGCCTCTACGCCCACCTCGCGCTGCCAGTTTAAGGTGATGGCTCGTGAAGTGTGCTCGGCGTCTCCGAGCACCGGATCGACCCGGCCACTGAAGTGGTCGGGGGTCTCGATCACCTTCGACCGCTCCGAGCACCCCGAGAACACGTCGGGTGTAGGCCGCCTCCCTTTGGTGGTCTCCCCAACAGTGTGCAACATCAAGGTAATCCGCATGCTGATCGATGGGGGTGCAGGCCTTAGCCTCCTATCCCCTGAGGTTTTTAGCAAGATGCAGATGCCGCCCGGGCAGCTCAGGCCAACGATGCCGATTCATGGCGTCACTCCAGGCCTCACCATGCCCCTGGGGCAGGTGTCCCTGATGGTCACGTTCGAGACCCGGGATAACTTCTGGACGGAGAGCATGGTCTTCGACGTCACCAAATTCGACGTCACCAAATTCGACCTCCCGTACAATGGCATCCTCGGCCGCCCGGCCCTCGCCAAGTTCATGGTAGCGTCCCACTACGCCTACCTCACCATCAAGATGCCCGGGCCCAACGGCACGATAACAATGCCGGCCGACCTCCAGGGCTCCGTCCTCTACGCTGAGCAGCTATTTTCGGCCGCCTTCGCCACGGCCGAAGACGTCGGTGAGCGCCCCGAGTCCTCGGGCCCGCCCCCAACCAAGCTCAAGATCGTCGCAGACGACTCCGTCCCCATCAAGGAGGTGGTCCTGGGTGAAGATGTGTCCAGGACCATCAAGATCGGCGCCCGCCTGGCCGCCAAATAGGAAAGCGTGCTCATCGCCTTCCTCCGGGCGAACGCCGATGTGTTTGCTTGGCAACCGTCGGACATGCCCGGGGTCCCTAGGGAGGTGATCGAACACTGCCTCACCGTGCGTTCTGACGCACGGCCAGTTCGGCAGAAGGTGCGCCGTCAAGCACCAGAACGTCAGGAGTTCATTCAGGCGGAAGTCAGCAAGCTCCTTTGAAAGTGCATCCACTCCCATGGAGCTTGGAAGGATGGCTATCTTGCCCCAGAGTTTGGTTTTGATGGTTATTGGCAATCCTCACCTGTGTCTAATGTTTTGCAATGAGTGTGAACAGGGATTAGATGGACAGGTGAAAGCTGAAGTGAGACAACTGTTGATGATGAGCCCTAAAAAGAGCAAGGAACTAGGAAGGTCAGAAGGACCAGCTGAGCTAGGTTCCTGAGGCACAGTTGCGAGGAAGCCGAGGCTGTGCTCGAGGGCAAGCGAGGTGATGGTTGCTTGATGGAGTTCAAGGGCCGTGAATGCAAGCTTGATAAGTCCTGGAGGAGCTAGGAAGCTGGTGGATCAGGACCAAGGGTTCGCTGTGCGTCTACAAGGGCAGTCGTCTTCGGTGAAGAAGCTTGGAACCAGTGCCAAGGGTCTGAGCGAGCTGGACAGGGACTGTGGCGAGGCCATTGCTCTCTGATCAGTTTTAGGCTTGTAGTGAGCCGGCCAGAGTTGTGCTCAGGTGCTGCCTGAGGCAACCGAGTCCACCTGAGTTTGGCATCTGAGACTCAGGTGGGTAGCTCAGCCGCGGCTAGTAGGTTACCAGAGGTGCATGTTAGCTGAGTCTCAGATAGGTTAGGTCTGGTGGCTCTTTGTCTGACGTGGCATGAGGGTAACGGCTAGCTGCCAGGGACCCTATAAATAGGGAACCTGGGGAGGTTTTCAACCTCGAACCTTTACCCAACCTTTGCCTCTAACCCGAAAGCAACCTGTTGAGAAAGAAAGAGCTCTAGGTCTCCAAGTGAGTGTTGCCTGCGTGCATCCATCGTGAGAGTGAGTTACTTAGTCCTTCAGGTGTAATCTTCGAGGTACTGGTTCCTCCAAGAGTGGGAGTGCTCTTGGAGTTGGTGAGCAAGCCAAGTCTTGTGTGGCTGCCACCAAGAGTCTGTGAGGGCGATTCGGGTCTGCCTGTCTTGCAGCAGCAAGATAAAAGGATTCCACACAAGAAAGGTACTCGAGGAAAGAGCACGTTTTGGTGCCGGCTGTGAGAACAGCTTCCTCAACGGAGACGTACTGCTTCGCAAGAAGTAGGAACTTCGGTAAAACAAATCATTGTGTGCTTTACTTTCTGTCTTGTGATCTGCTCTTACTTATTCTGATATCTATGTATGCTTAGATCACTAGAGCACCTTTATTTGTTGCACACTAACTGAGTTTCCTCACCTGAGACTCAGTTAGCTCCTGCTAAAGCTAGTACCTTTCCTGTTCACGTCATCTGATGCACTCACCTGACTCTCACACCTGAGACTCAGTTAGCTCTGAATATAACTTGTTCTACATCAGCTGAGTTTGCTATCTGAGTGTCTGGTGTTTATCTGATATATCTTGCTGAGTCTCAGTTACCTGCATCAGTTGCATATATTTTCTCTAGGATTGACCTATCTCCAGAAGAGAAACCCATTAGGCATTTTAATTTCTAGAGCCGACCTATTCACCCCCCCTCTAGTCGACTCCTGAGATCCCTTTCATCCTTGCCGCCGGCTTCATCCGCGAAGTCCTCCACCCGGATTGGCTCGCCAACCCCGTCGTCGTCCCAAAGGCCAACGGCAAGCTGAGAATGTGCGTGGATTACATTGACCTCAACAAGGTATGTCTAAAAGATCCTTTCCTTTTGCCTCGTATTGATCAGATAGTCGATTCCACTGTGCGATGTGATCTTTTGTGCTTTTTAGATGCATATTCTGGCTATCACAGATTAGTATGTCGGTAAAGGATATGGAAAAAACTTCATTTACAACCCTTGTGGGGACTTATTGCTACGTCCGCATGCCTTTTGGGTTAAAAAACGCTGGGCCTATGTACCAGCGTGCCATGCGCATTACTTTACAATCTCAGGTAGGTCGCAACATCGAGGCCTACATCGACGATCCCGTCGTCAAAACAAGAGATCAAGCAACGCTCCTCGAGGATCTGGCGGAGACTTTTGACAGTCTCCACAGTACTCGCATGAAGCTGAACCCCGAGAAGTGCATCTTCGGGGTTCCCTCGGGCAAGCTCCTCGGTTTCCTGGTCTCGAACCGGGGAATAGAGGCCAACCCTGAGAAGATCCGGGCCATCGACCAGATGCGCCCACCGGCTCGTCTCAAGGACGTGCAGTGCCTAACGGGCTGCATGGCGGCCTTGGGACGATTCATCTCCAAGCTCGGGGAGCGGGGGCCTCCCCCTGTTCAAGCTCCTTAAGATGTCAGGCCGCTTCGAGTGGACCCCGGAGGCCGAGCAAGCCCTGCGGGACCTCAAGAAGTACCTCACCTCACCTCCGGTCTTGGTGGCGCCGACGCCCGAGGAGCCCTTGCTCCTCTACCTCTCGGCTACTCCCCGTGTGGTGAGTGCCGTCCTCGTGGTCGAGCGAGAGGTCGGGTCCGAGCTCCCGACGAGTCCCACAAGGGCGGAAGCTTCACTACAAGAAATCCGTTAATCCATGACGGTTTGAAACCGTCACATATGTGTTCAAAACCGTCACGGATTTGCATCTGTGACGATTATAAAATCCGTCATGTATATCGCGTCATAGATTGACCGCGGCACCTTCCATGACGGTTTCCCCATACCGTCACAGATATTCTCCAATCCGTGACGGTCGTAAACTGTCATAGATCAGTCCCCTTGGCCCTGGCCAAGCCCGGAACTCTGTGACGGACTAAACCGTCACGGATTTACATGACGTGGCATCTACGTGGATCTGACGTGGCAGTCAAACATGTCATTCATGCATATCGATTTGAGAGAAATTTTAAAAAAATTTATTCATATCGCACACATGTACATCTGATAAACAATTCACATATATATATATGTACATATATACATGAGTAATACAAATCAATTCAAAGAGGAATACTCATAAATTCGAATACAAATACGGGAGTTCAAAAGTTTGATTTACAAAGGGTTCAATATTACAAACTATGAGTATTACAGAATATCTACAATAAAAAGAAATCAAGTTAATGTGTTCATTCTTCTCTTTAGTCCTTTTTTTTTCATCATCTTCTCCAATTCTTGATTCTCCAACCTGCACAAAGAAAAGGAGCTACAAAAGGGTATTTTGGTTAGGATTAAAATGTTTGCATCTCCTGGGGAGATGCAATGTTTTATTTTGGAGATCAGCCTTATGAACCTAGAGAACTAATTCTAAATTCAATAAGAACAGTATTGACCTATGGAACAATTCTTTTCAAAGGCACCAGAGTTTTAAGGCAACATGTGAACCAACTTTAGGCAACTAAATGAAGGCAGCAATAGGCAACCAATCGAGGCATCAATCCATTGAGTTCCATAAGTCAATCTGTGTTTAGACTAATCTCCGTGAATTAGGCAACCATGAGTTTGTTAAGCCGAATTAGCTTTCATGTAATCATCCAGCTAATCCAGGTTTAACATTTTAATTAAATTCACCAAATCAAGGGAAGAGTCACCCATAAGGTGTCAAGCATAGCTGAATTCAAAATCCCAGCTCAGCAGCTTTCAAACTCCTATAAATAGGTATGAGCTTCATTTTCATCCAACACCACAATAGAACAGCACCATATGCATAGCACCATTACCTCACATATACATGCATAAAATGACTTAGCATGTTAATAAGACCCTCAGAATCCATGTATCATCACAGAAATTCTTGTAAGAGAATTGGTAATATCTGTTCTTGTCAATTGACACCACATGTTTCTCAAACAAAATCTCAGATTTCTAGATTCGTCACAGGGTTTTAAAGGCAACTAATAGGCAGCATGTGTAGTATCTATTCTTATCATTTTTCCTGAGTCCTTTCAGTTTAAACCATCACAGAAATGAACTAAGAAACAAGTATAGTAGGTCTGTTCTTATCAGCACATGATTACTAAGGCAACCACTTAGGCAGCAGCTAATCTTACCAAATCGACCAATCAAATGTTCCAATGCCAAATCTTAGTAAACCTAACAAAAGAACCAAGTAGTAGCATCTGTTCTTATCCCAATCTTGAAACACTAAGTAAAGCATAGTGGAAAGGAATTAAGCATAGCATCTGTTCCATCAGATTAGATGAGCTACAGCACATGAGGAGTAATAACCAATAAGTGCATAAGCTGAAATAATCGAGTAGTACTATCTGCCCTTATCAATTTCTCTAAATGCTAAACATCATTGTAATATAGCAAAGAAACAAAAGATGGTATTAGTTTAAACTAGAACATAACTTTTCCCTAAATTCTTCTCAGGTAAAGTCATTTGAGAGTTGAGCCAAACTAAATGAAGCAACTGTTCTTTCAGTTTAATGAACTGCGACACCTGTATACGTGTACATATAGGAAGTAGAGGAGGAAACTAAAATCAAGTGTAGAAATTTGTTCTCCCAATTTAAAATAATCTGACATGGGTCAAAATGATAAGGATATGAGCGTATCTCAGATAGCAATGCATTCGAGCATCAGTTGAGCACTGATTAAATGAGGGGGGAAGGCAACAACAATTCTCTAGAACCAGTATTGGAACCATTATAAAAAATTGAGCATAACAGTTCATACTGATCATGAGTAGACAAGCTAAACAAGGCCTAATGGGACCATGATCGCATATCAATTGAGTAAAAGAAATCAGCAGCACAACCCTAACCGAGTTCCAATTAGACCTCATATAGCAAGGAATCAATCGAAATCACCAAGAAATTCTAGAATCATGGTATAATTAGAGGAAAGGGGGAAATTGGGGAATTTTTGGGTAGAACCCTAGAATTGGGGAGTGAAAGGAAAGGGGACTCACCGGAGTGCGGCACTGCCACTGCAGTTGCGGTGCGGTGAACTCACCGCCGTCCAGCGGTGACGGCCGTGAGAGAGGAGGGGCAGCGGGATCCGAAGAGGAGAAGGAGGGGGCCCGGCCCTGCCACCGCCGAGATCCGACGACGCGTTCGACATCATCGCCGCTGGCCGCGGGCGTCAGCCCACCGCCCTCCTCATCGCCCCCCACCAGTGACCCGCAGCGCCTCGCTCCCAGCACCTACAGCGTAGCCGCGAGGGGCCGCGCCAATGGGGGCCCGAGTCGTGCCCCGCGGGGAGCACGCGGGGAGGAGCCGGAGGAGGCGGTGGTGGCCGCAACAGCAGCACGCGCACGGCGGTGGGAAGTAGGGTTCCGAGGCAGGAGTGCGTCGGATCCAAGTGCAGAGAGGGGTTTGGGAGGGGAAGAGACTAGCGAGCTAGCTGGAGAGAGATCGAGACGAAGTAGGGGAGAGAAATGGAGAGAGAGAGAGATAGAGAGGTGGAGGAGGGGAGGCGAATGGATAGGGGTGAGGAGAAGAATGATTTTATCTCCCGTGTGCGTGTTGTCCCGCCCAAGCCTGCCTCTCCCGCCTCTCAGCCCGCCTTTCCCGCCTAATATTTTCTATCTTCCCGCCCTATCTGTGACGGATTAGTATCTCACAACTATGACGGTCATGTCTGTCCGTCATAAATACACCACCGTCACATTAAACCTGCTGCACCTAAGGAATATCTGTGACGATTTATGGAAATGTCACGATAAAATCGTCACGGATTAACGGGTTTCTTGTAGTGCTTCCGGGTCCGAGCTCCCGATAAGCAGCGAATCCAAGGAAAAGCCTGGGTCCGAGCTCCCGGGCAACCCCAACAGTCGGGAGTGCTCGGGTCCGAGTTACCGAACGACTCCGAGCAGTCAGGCGTACTCGGGGCAAAGCTCCTGACAAACGACGAGTCCAAGGCAAAGTCCAAGTCCGAGCACCTGGGCGAACCCGAGCAGCTAGGAGTGCTTAGGGCCGGGTCCGAGCTCCCGGGTGAACCCAAGCAGCTAGGAGTGCTCGGGGCCGAGTCCGGGTCCGAGCTCCCGGGCGAACCCGAGCAGCCAGGAGTGCTCGGGAACGATCTCGACCCCCCGGGTCCAGTAATCGGGGAGGTCCCAAGCGAGGGCCACGTCCAGTAGTGTCCCGTATACTTCGTTAGTGAAGTGTTACGTGACGCCAAGACACGTTACCCCCAAGCTCAGAAGATGCTCTACGCAATTCTCGTTGCGTCGAGAAAGCTACGCAACTACTTCCAAGCGCACGAGGTTTTGGTGGTTACTGCCTACACCCTCAAGCGCATCCTGCACAATCGGGAAGCCATTGGCCGCGTGATCGAGTGGGCAATTGAACTCGCCGAGTTCAACCTCCGCTTCGTCAGCAACCAGGCGATCAAAAGCAGAGCTCTGTCCAACTTCGTGGCCGAGTGGACGCCGGTGCCTGAAGACGAAGGGGAAAAATTGTCCGTGAATCTGGGACATGAAGGAGCCGGACACTGGATGATGCACTTTGATGGATCCCTCACGCTCAAGGGCGTGGGGGCTAGAGTAGTTCTCACCTCTCCGACAGGTGAAGTACTCCAGTACGTCGTGCAGCTCCACTTCCACGCCACCAACAACATGGTCGAGTACGAGGGACTCCTCGCGGGGCTCCGGGCCGCCGCGTCCCTCGGAATACGCCGTCTGTTGGTCAAAGGCGACTCTCAGCTGGTCATCAATCAGGTGTCCAAGGAGTACCAATGTTCCGACCCACAAATGGCGGCGTACCTGAGCGAAGTCAGGAAGTTGGAGCGGCGTTTCGATGGGTTGGAACTCCAACACGTCCCGCGCCACTACAACGAGCCCGCCGACTACTTATCACGACTGGCGTCCTCTCGGGAACCGGTCCCAACTGGGACCTTTGAAGAAAGGCTCTCCCGGCCGTCCGTCAAGGCCGCCGACCAAGACGAAGGGGGAACCTCGCGCCTAGGCGAGGCTACCCAGGTAGCACCTTCAGTGGGAAATCCCGTCAGGTTGCTGCCGCCCGGCGAGCACCCCGTGCTCGCCACCTGTTCTCAGGAGCCTTCTTGGATCTCCGAGATCCAAGGGTACCTGAAAGAAAATATCCTTCCCGAAGATGATGCCGCAGCAGAAAGAATTGCGCGCCAAGCCAAAAGCTACGCCCTAGTAGATGGGGATCTCTATCGGCGTGGCACCAACGGCATCTTTCTGAAGTGCATTTCCCGGGAGGAAGGCCACGACTTGCTCACGGATATCCATGAGGGCGAGTGTGGTAGCCATGCATCATCCCGCATGCTGGTCGGGAAGGCCTTTCGGCAAGGCTTCTACTCGCCAATAGCCCTCCAGGACGCCATCGAGCTAGTTCGGCGCTGCGAAGTGTGTTAATACCACGTAAAGCAGTCACATCAGCTGGCTTAGGCCCTCCAAACCATCCCTCTGTCATGGCCCTTCGCAGTCTGGGGACTGGATATTATTGGACCGTTCCCCCGAGCAGTCGGGGCTACGAGTACCTCTATGTCGCCATCGACAAGTTCACCAAGTGGACAGAAGCAGAGCCGGTCATCAAGATCACCAAGCACACGGCGATCAAATTTATCCGAGGTATCGTGAGCCGCTTCGGGGTGCCCAATCGGATCATCACTGACAATGGCATGCAGTTCACCAGTGATGCATTCCTGGAGTACTGCGAAGACATCGGTGTCAAGGTCTGCTTCGCGTCGGTCACACACCCTCGTGCCAACGGCCAAGTGGAGCGCGCCAATGCTCAAGTCCTCAAAGGGCTCAAGACACGAACCTTCGATCGCCTCAAGAAGTGCGGTGCTGGCTGGATTGACAAGCTCTCAGCTGTCCTCTAGTCAATCCAAACGTCTCCCAGCAGGGCAACCGGAGAGGCGCCTTTCTTCCTCGTGTACGGGGCAGAGGCCGTTCTCCCCTCCGAGGTCACCTTCGGCTCGCCTCGGGTCGGAGCCTACTCAGAAGGCGACCAGGAGCAGAGAAGGCTCGACGATGTCAACTACCTCGAAGAGCACCGGTGCAGAGCTACTCTCCGTGCCGCCAGATATCAACAGAGCCTAAGACGCTATCATCAGTGCCACGTTCGGGCCCGGTCGCTGGAACTCGGGGATCTAGTACTTCGCCGCATCAAATCGCGGGAAGGAAATAACAAACTCTCCCCCGTGTGGGAGGGCCCCTACCGAGTGACCGGTGTCTCCCGACCGGGCTCTGTTCGATTGACCACGGACGAAGGCCTGCCACTGCGCAATGCGTGGAACATCGAGCATCTACGCAAGTTTTATCCATAAATAGCTCGGGTAAGTTTTTCCTTTTTGCATTGGGTCAGTTCCCCGAGTAGCAAAGAGTCTTGGGAAGTTCTGGGTCCGTCGCCTAAGCCCTGGTCGCCCTGCTTGGTTCCTACACCCCGGGCACCAGTCTGGCCAAAGGCCACCCGAGTATCCCACGCGCTCGCGCGCATCCTCGGGGCTCCCTTGTATCAAAAGCTATGTCAATAGCAGCAACATTATTAATATAAGCAGTGTTCACATTTGCAATTACTTGTCAATTTTTTCTATACCCTCGCTTGCTCGCAAAAGAGATCACTCTCGTGAGTATCGTGCTCCCGTGTCCCCTTTGCGCGAGTAGGTCCCCACTGGTCTGTAGTATGAGAGGTCGGGGTAATCTAGTCTCTGTTGGCGGGCAGTCGGCGCTCGGTCAACCACTTGTACCCCGAGCACCCCCGAGTTAGGGCAAATAAGCCCCCGACCACCCGTGCTCGGCCTGGTCAATGGCCCCGAGCACTACCGAGCCTCAGAGTACTCGGACAACTCTACCTCTCGTACCCCCGACCAGTCAGGCTGACTCGAAAGCCTTCGGGTCCTGACAGTGGAGAGTTTCGGAAAAACTCAGAGCAGCTTGCTATAATTGCCTACGAGTTTATAGGCTGACCATGGTGAAGTTCCCGAGTGGCGTTCACAATATCAAGTCAAAAACCCAGGACGAAAAGCCTCCATGGATTCAACACTACTCATAAGCTAAGTTTTTTCGCTGCGTTTTTCTTGGCCCTCAAGCTTCTTTTACCATCTCCGTGAATAGTTTCTCGCGCCAACGATCCCATGCGCCGCTCGTTCATAAAGCAGGGATGCTCTAGAGTAACAATGTGAGTCACGGGGAGTGTTCTGGGTTGTCGCCCAAAGCCCTGGTCGCCTCGCTTGGTTTCCGAACCCTGGGCACCGGCCTGGCCCAAAGCCGCCCGAGTATCCTACATGCTCGCACATGTGCTCTGGAGCTCCCCAATAGATGGGCTTGCGGCGCAAGGGATCTGTATTGCGTGAGAACCTCACCGCATAAGAGAAAAAGCCGCTGAAAATAAGTAAAAAAATGGCACGATAAAAACGTCCGCTGATACCTGAGCTACTCGTAAAACCGTCCCGAGCACGAGTGCTCGGACGAGCTTGCAGGAGCGTCAAATCCCGAAGGTGCGCGCTCCCAAGCGCCACAGATCGCCCTCGGGGACCTGAGATTCTCGGGGTCCCGTGGTGCGACCTGATCAAGGGCAACGATGGCGCGTCCATCTTCTCGGGGACATGGGGTCCTCCGGGTCCCGAGGCACGACATGCTCAAGAAGAAGGTCAAAGCCTCCAGGTTCTCGGGGACATGGGGTCCTCAGGGTCCCGAAGCGCGACCTGCTCAAGTAATAGTTTGAGGCGTCCAGTTCTCGGGGGCTGGAGTCCTCGGGGCAGACTGCTCAGGCAAGAGCTGGACGCATCAAAAAAGAAAATTCAAAGGAAGCTGTGTGGAGCCAAGTCCACACTAAGCAGAAATCAAAAAGAAGTTGTATGAAGCCAAGTCCATACTTAACAGAAATTCAAAGGAAGTCATATGGAGCCAAGTCCACACTTAGCATTTCATCAAAACAAGTTCTTTACAGAAAGGCCCTTCGGCCTTGAACAAAGAACAAAAGAAAGATAAAAAGGGGGCCAGCTACTCCTCGCCGCCGTCATCATCACCGGAGTTGCTTTCGTCCTTCGCTCGCGTGAAGTTCTGGGCAATCTCCTCGGTGACCTTGCGGACGGCATCTCGGGCAGTGTCTCCTCCTTCCTCGGCAACCCCGAGCCTGGCCGGCTCCAAGGAGAAGTCCGGGTCCCTGTTGCGGTAGCATGCGAGCACATGCTCGGCCACCGCGGCGGCCAGCTCCCGCCCCTCCCGGGCCAGCACGTCCTTCACAGCCGCCAGCAACATCTCCAGCCGCTCGGCAATTGTGCGAAAGTGAAGAACAAAGTGGCCCAGGGAGTCCAGACCCTGCTCGCCCCCCTTATGTGGCCGAGCCTAGCAACTGCCACCGCCCGCTGCGCCCGTCGAAAGATGTCGCGCATCATATCGGTGGCGCTGCTCCTTTCGGAACGCAACTCCGCGTGCCAATTCCTCGCCTCGGCCACGGACAACTCCAGTCGCTGCAAATCCTTCTGTAGCTCCACCACCCGCTCCACGAGCTTCCGCTTGGAGATGCTGCTATCCTCAAGGCGCTGCTCCACCTCTCGATGCGGCGGTCTTTGTCTTCTTCGAGACGGTGGACTCGCTCCCGAGCTTCTATCTTGGCCGCCTCTAGCTGGTCAGAGACCTCCTTGCGAGCTGCCTAGACGCGCCGCTCCAAGTCTCTCTCCAGCTTCTGGGTTCGCCGCGCCAGAGAGGCCTCCCCTTCATCAAGCGCCTTCTCGCGCTGATCAAGGGCGATCTCCCGTGTTGCAGCCTCGGCTTCGCAGAGGGCCACCAGCTCCTCCCGCAGATTCAGTCGATCACCTTCGTCGATGACCTCCGCGCGCATCTCCTCCAGGGACTCCCTTTCCCTGAGGATCTCCACGGTGGCTTTTCATGTTCGCGCTTGGTGATCCTGACCCACGCGATGAAGGCTTCTCCGGCTTCCGCGAGGGTGGCCTCCTGCTCCTTCAGCGCGGCTTCCCGCTCCTCCAATGCGGCCTTCTACGAGGCAAGGCTTCTCTGGCTTCCGCGAGGGCGGCCTCCCGCTCCTTCAGCGTGGCTTCCCGCTCCTCCAATGCGGCCTTCTCCGAGGCAACAGTGGCCCGGATCCTCTCTAGCATGGCATAAGCCGCTTCAAACACCTCGGGGAAAGGCCCCTGAGGCACGTCGGTCCGACCCGCAAAGTCCCGGCTCGCTCCGGCCCTTGGGCTACCGTGGGCCCCCTCCAGGAGGAGTTGCTCCCCACCTTCAGGTGCTGGGCGCCTTCCGAGCGCCACCGGCGGGCTACTGGGTCACTCCCGAGGAGCGAGCACCCCGGGCTCCCCCTCGGGGCGTATCTCCTCGGTCAAAGCCTTAGCCCTCGTAGCAGGCTCGATGCCCGGGGTAGCCTCTGCCCTTAGAGCGGCATCGGCGCTCGAGGCGGCCTCCGTTCTCGGGGCTCCTTCAGTGCTCGGTGTTGCCTCCGTGCTCGGGGCGGCCTCGGCGCTCGGGATGGTCTCGATGACCGGAGCGGCTTCGGCCCTCGGGGCGGCCGCGGCGCTCGGAGCGTCTTCGGCTCTCGGGGCAGTCCGAGCTTTCTTCTTGGGCGCCCTGAAATCAACAACAAGACAATGAAGCTCGGGTTAATCCCCGAGCATTATATTCACCCTGCTGAATTAAGAAGAGGGGTTTGCGTCTTACGGTGGCGAGGACTTTTTCTACTGCCAACGCGAGGTCGGAATCTAGAACCTCGGTGTCAACGACGGCGGCTCCTTCCTCTTCTTGCTGAATGCATCGGACTTGGCAGCCCTTGGGCTCGGCTGCGCCGCGCCCCCCGCCGACACCGGCTGGTCGCTGCCTCGCTCCGAGCCGCTGCCCCCGGTGCCCGCGATCCCCGCCGACACTGGCTGGGCACCGCCTCACCCTGAGTCGCTGCCCCCGATGCCCGTCGCCCGCTGGCCGGAAGGTGGAGGAGGGGGTGGCAGCGGAGAAGGAGAAGATTGGGGGGAAGGCGGCCGTGGCTTTTTGCCTTTCGGATCCACGGGATCCTCGCCGGTGGCACGGGTCCCGGAAGCCCTTGCGGCAGGCTCTCCGCCAGTGTCGTCATCTCCCAGAATCCTCATCGAGCCGGCCATCTTTCGCGGGTCCACCGGCTTGATCCCCTTGGGGTCGAACTCCAGTAAGGCCGCGCGGATCATGTTTCACTGCGGATTCACGCAGAGCGCAAGATCCACTCGCGGCAATTCAGCAGCTTTGACGTCTCTGGTGCCTAGGAGAATCTGCAGCAACGCCCTCAGCGCTTCGGGAGGAAGGTATCCCGCCTCGCCGATCACCGTCCGGCTGATGTCCCGCGAGCCGGTGTACATCTAGGCCGGGCGGCCCCACTCCCGTAGCGGTGCCAGCCGCCGCCGGAGAAAATCAACGATGACCATGGTCGCCGTCAAACCCTCGGCCCGCAGCTGCGCAATCCTCTCCACCACCGGTCACAGCAGGTGGTCGTTCTCCGGCAAGTACTCCCACGCCTTCCTGTGCGTTGGCCCCGGCCCGTCGGGAAGCACGAGTTGGGCGTGCGGGTCGGTGGAGATGTAGCACCACTGGTTACGCCAGTCGTCCCACTTATTCCACAGCTCCTACGGAATGTAGTGGTCACCGATCTTCTCCCGGAGGCAGAAGTTGCAGCTCCCCGCGGCCTCCACCCGGTCAGAGCCTCTGCTCTTCCCTGCTGACTGGAGCACGAAGAAGTGGCGGAAGAGCATCACCGAAGGCATCACGCCCACGAACATCTCGCAGAGATGGGTGAAGATCGCCAGCATCAATACGGAGTTGGGGAAGAGATGGATGAGATGGATCCCAAACTCCGTCAACACCTCGAGGAAGAAAGGAGAGAATGGTGGCACCAGGCCTACCGCGAGGAAGCTAGCGAAGATCACTGTCTCCTCCGGCCTCGGATCCGGCGGGTACATGGCTGGCCTCGCCGTCGCTGCCCCCCTCTGGCTCTGCGGAACCAGCAGCTTCCGCACCCTATCCATGCTCTCCTCATTGAGGAAGCGGGACTTGGGGATGATAGTGTCGGCGGGCGGCGGGTGGCGGAGGAGCGCGGCGCCTTTCGCTTCTCGGCATGGCGGCGGTGCGGCGTGGAAGATGAGGAGGCGAAAGGGCACGTAAGCAAAGAAGGCAAGGAGGCAAAAGGGTGCAGTAAAAGGAAAGGAGGCGTTTGCGCAATGAGGCGAAGGAGATGAGGAGGCGCGAGAATGGTGAAGCCTTTAAAAGAAGCAATCAAGAATCCAAACCGCTGCGTGACATGGGCGGCGGTGTCAGTTCTGTTTCTCTGACAGGGCCCCCCCGCGACGAGCGGGAATCAAGGCGTCTTTTCCTGGTTCGGCAGAGGTGCGCGGCGCCCCATGTCGTGCAAAAATCGGAGCAGTTTCCCCGTTCGGCGTTCCAAATGGGCCGGCGTCTTCGTTGGCCCATAGAATGAAGGCCCCACCCCCAACCTCGTCCATTTTTTGGGCCATCGTCTGGTGGCTGGGCCGGGGGGCTACTGTCGGCGTTACGGGGCCTAGGGTCCCCTAAACCGCTGGCAAAGGCCCAACTTGACACCACTTCGCCAAGGACGCGGGAGTTAAGTAGAGGTGCTCGGAGGCTCTCTCCGAGCACTGTTCCACTCGGCTAAATCGAGGGGAGCCCTGAGTCGCCTCTTAAAGGCACTTCCTGAAGGGCCCAAGGCGACTTGATCCCCGCCCGGGACAAAGCCAGTAGAAGTGCTCGGGGGCTTACCCCCGAGCACCCAAGCAGAAGTGCTCGGGGGCTCACCCCGAGCACCCGAGAAGGAGTGCTCGGGGTCTCACCCCGAGCATCCGAGGCGACCTGGCCCTTTGTGGGCCCCTCCTCTGTCCAGGTGGCCCGACAAGGGCATTTAATGCATAAGTCGGGTGCATTAAATGCCCGTCTCCTCAAGTCCTTGCGGACCAGAGGCGGTGTCCTGACCGGTTCCCATCCCCCCAAGTGATAAGCCCTATTAGCTATCAATCTTGGAGGGGATGGAGAGGTCTGACACCCTTTTTTACTTTGAGGGCGCGCCTCTGCGCGCCCATATGCATGCTCTCTGCACCTGGTCCGTGGGGCCCGGGTAGCTGTGGCATAGCCCATGTCCGGAGACGTCAAGTCTTCACCTCCTAACGCGCTCTCATCATGATGATCTAATTTCCAACCAAGGCGTGACCGGCACTGTTCCGCTATAGTGCATTTCAACCACCGGCGTGGCTTGCCCACGCCCCATTCATCAGCAACAAGCATAATTGTAAGATATTTACCTTTCGGCCACTGTGGTGACCCCCGGATATATAAGGGGAGAACCGCGGCCATGCAAAGGGGACGGATTCTTCTGAAGAAAGATCTCTTCTGGAGGAAGCCTCACACATCCAAACCCTAGAAGAAGAACTGGGGCACCCGTGCTGCTAGTTCAGTGTAATCTCTCCACATATTCTCAAATACACTCAAAGCAGGATGTAGGGTTTTACACCTAGAAGGTGGACTGAACCTGGGTAAATCATCGAGCAATTTCTAGTTTCCTATCCTGCCAAGCTCTAGCTCCGGCGTAGCTCCGTAGACCTGTGCCTCGCCGGCCGAATCCCAAAGGGGGTCCTTCCGGACCACCGATACTGGTGTTTGTACGTCGACAGAGGTGATCCACATGTCCATAAGAAGAGGGCTAATGCTTCTATTGAACAAATGTTCTGAGATGATTTCAACTAATAGTTGTTGACCAAAGTGTCATGTAACATGAAAAACACTGACCTTCTCATCCTGAACATGTCATAGAATTCTTTTGGATCCTTCAACTTCTCATGAACCCACTGAATTCCTGTCATGAAGGGTATTTTCCTTGGCGCGTAAGGAGCCTTGACACCATCTTCATGTACCATACAAGCAATAAGGGGAAATAAAAGATCTGAATCTTCTTCTGATTTCTCAGAAACAACAGCATCATCACTTGATTCACTAGAACTTGAGCAAAACATCTGTCATTGTACATAAAAAAAATTCAACACATGAGACCACCAAATAAATAACACAGGTTCATAACATAAAAGGCTCACATAGATTCAAATCAAACTAATAACATAGTTCTTGACATAAAATACTTAGTAAACGTTCTCGTATAGGTTCAACACAAATCAACAACACATTAGTAACGATATTACAAGCTCACTAAACAACGTTGATACAAGGATGACAATAGAACAAGGCATATGAAGATAGCAGAGTAGCATCTAACGCTTCCTTTTCTCTTCCCATGTCCTCTTGAGCCATCCAAGCCTAACACGAGGGGTATTGTCACGCCCTGAATTTCCGGAACCTAAAAATTAGGGCTAACAAAAACTTTTTTGATAATATTGTCAGCTGAAAATACACTTAATTAAAACTTTAGTCCAAATCATGATGAAGCTAAATACCGAACGCAAAAACCCTTGTCCTTATCTCTATCGATCTCCGATTTGCCAAAACCCTAATTCCTCGAAACTTCGTCTGGCAACGCGGACAATTCCGTTCAACACCTGATTCCATATGCGGTTAATTACTCTTGCATTCCCGCCACAAATGCACCTCCGGCATTCATCCCCTTTCCTCCCCAGTCGAAATAACCTAGATCGCAGCTACGGCTAGTTACCACACGATACCCTTGCTAAATTTAAACATATACATGCCCTAAACTTGCTCCGAACGACATGATCTTTTGCCACCTACCTCGCCAAGCCATATCGTGAATATATACACATATATACTGCTTTTGGTTTAAGCGTTAAAGCCCTAACACAATAATACCCTAGTTCAACACCTGCGCAGTATACGCTGTTATGCCAACGGCACCTTACCGGCAAGTAGCCCAAACCAAGGTGAAAGAATTCCTGAGAGTTCCCATAATCTCTCTACCCCTTGCCGCATCCCAAAACCCTAAATCCAACCCTGATCCCTTCCTCCCTAATTAAACACAATTCCTTCCAAAACCCTAATCACGGGATTCATCACTCCCCGGCCTTTCCAGAAATTCTGAGATAAATTGTGGAACAACCTAATAATATTCCCAAGTCGACTATAACATAAAATAACAATGTCCAGTACCAAAGACATCTATATACAGAATTAATGAACTTCGGAATTAACGGGACATGGCACCGCAAACCCTAGAGATACATGTTCAAAAATCCCGATAAATTTCCACGACGGTCCTCGTATAATCAGGAGGACAAATATGTAAAATCATGGGCATGTCCAGTTCAGAGATTTCAAGCAAGCAGCATTGAACACCTTAACCTCAAAATGTTTTTCGCATGAAATCATGAGTTAACCCTAACCGAAGCTTATTGGAAAATCTCGTGAAGCACCCTCCCAGTCTCCCTGAAAAACCTAACTCAGTAATTCACCTGGCAAGCATAGCGAAATGTCTCATCTCATTTAATATCCCAGTTTCACATGCACTATAGCACAATGGGACCTGACCCGGAATAGAATGTGGTGCCTAACTCTTACTGTACCGCATGACACCTCATTTGCTGCTGCAGTCCGACTAGGGCTCTTTTGGTTTTACGCGCCAAGCACTAACACAACAGCGCCGACTAGCTGATTCCCTTGACCTGCAGCTCTATTTTCTACGCTTGTCCAGCACACAGCCCACCTGACTCAACGCCTGAAGCCTCAAATCGAATACAGCACCCTACCTGTTAGTTAATTTATTTCCCCTGCTGTAGCACCATGCCGTCTTTTCATCGAGTGTGGGAATCGATGCCTGACTCGTCGATGCAGTGCAATTAATTGCCCCTGCCACGCCTTGAGCTGTCTTTAAAACTACAATCTCTAATCATCCAGCTCCCAATAGTTTCTCTGCCCTTAGCTGTCTCCCCCCATCACGTCACCTCACTCTCACTGCCATAGCTCCAATCACATCAGCACTTTACTCCTTGACTGCAGTTGAAGTCAAACCCAAAGTCCCTTTTCTTCCTGCTGCCTCTCCTTCCCGTGCAAATCAAACCAAGCATTTACCTCATTCTTCCCCATCTATTTGAGCTGCCCAAGCTTCCTGGCTCCCTCTCCGTTCTTCCCTTCTTCCTCAAGCCGAGCTAACATCTAGCTGCTCCCTTCTCTGAGCTTCGCAAACACCAGCACAGGCAAGCCACTGCCGTCAACATTCTACTTCTCCGAGCTCCTCACATCAGTCCAGCCGAGTTCATTCCTTCCCTAATTCCTTAGTGTTTCTTTGCCCGAACTCTCCCCTAGTCCCTCTCCAAGTCGAGCAAGCCGAGCTCCCCTGCTTGTGTTTTCCCAACCCGAGCTTGAGTTCCTCCCTAAATCTTCCCCCATTTCCTCTCTGATGTTCTCCCCAATCTTTTCTTCCTTTGCCCAAGCGCCCGAGCTCGACTCCTCACTCGCCTTGGACCTTGCCGCCCCTGACGCCGTGAGCTCCCTGCTCCTCTCAGCACGCCCACCTCGGCCACGCAGGCCAAGGCCGAGCAGCTCCCTCACTCACGCGGCCGACGGACCACCCGAGGCACGCCGCCGCTAGCTGGAGCTACCCCAGCACGCACCTCCGCCTGCACGTGGTTGACGCCAGCGGGGACTGCCCCGCCAGAGTGTCCTTGGCCGCAGGCACCAGCGCCGCCCCCCCTTTTGTAATAATCCAATTTCTTAACACATGAGATCGGTGAAGATCATCGTGTATAACCAGATTTCTCCTCATACATGCATGCATTTAGGATAGTCAAATTGGCTCAACCCGAAAACCCTAGAAGACATGACATGGAATCGTCGTACTTCACCAGAATGTGACTAACAATTTTCGTAAGCTCTATATATGCACGTCTGAGAAACTTCACTCAAGTCCCTCGAGCCAACGAAGTCAAGATGCATAATTAACCCTAACCTTCCTCCCTTTTTGAGCAAGCCGAAAACGAACAAATTATATGGACCCTCTTTCTCCTTAAACAAATTCGAAAATCATCGACTAAGAGAGTCTCGCTTCTCCAAGAATTATGAAACTCCATATTTGTAGGTTATTTATTTTGACCAACTCCAAAACAATAAAATAAAATGGACCTTCGCAAAAGGTGGTAGAAATAAAACGTGGACATTCGTAGCTCAATTTTATCTTGGGGCTATATGACCAAGGTGCAAAAATTTTGGGACTAAACTAAAGCCTCGCTTTTAACCCATAAAAGTTCTAGACTAGGTTTAAGGGTTTTTACCAATTAGTTCTACGGCAGTCAAGAACAAAATAAGAGAAAAAGAAAATGCCTGGCCTTGGAACCGTTGCAAGCTTTCTTCCACGTTGCCTCTTTTCTTCTCCACGCGGCACAAGCAGCAGGCCACTCTCTGCTGCAGCTCATGTCTACTCCCCATCTCTCCTCCCCTTTTTCTCCCCAAGCCGAGCAGACCACCAGCGCAGCTCCCACCAGATCCAGCTGCGCGCCGCCCCTCTCCCCTGGGCTCGCCACCCGCATTCCCTGTCCGAACCCCGCCGGCCTCCTACTGCTCCCCCGCCGGCTCTCCGCCCCATCCAGCTCCGGGTCGAGCTCCTCCTCGCCGCCCTGCCGGATCTGCTGCCTCCACGCCGCTGCCGGCGGGCCAGCTCCAAGCCGCCGCCGCCTTGCTCACCTCTGGCCGCCCTCCTCCACGCTCGGACCCGGGCCGCCGCCGCCCGAGCCCTCCCCTGCCGCGCCTCCCATCCGCCGCATCTTCCCATCCAGATCCGGGAGCTCCAAGCCGAGCTCCGCTCCTGCCACCGGCCGGCCCCGCCTTCCCTCCTGCTGCCTCCGCCGCTCCATCACGCAACCGCCGCCTCCCCATTCCCGCCGAGCTCCCGCTCGTCCCTGACCGCCCGGGCCCAAGCCCCGCTGCTACGCCGCTCGTCCCGCCGCCGTTCTTCGCCCTGCTCCACCGCGCGCCGCCACCTCGCCTCTCTACCGCGCCCCTGTTGCGCGCCGCCGCCGCCGCCATGCCTCCATAGCGCGCGCCGCCCACTTGAAGCCTCCCGGCCGAGCCCAGGCAGCCGACCGCCGACCTCGGTCCTCCCCAGCTCCTCTGCATCTTCCCCGCCGCCGCCTCTTTTCCCCCCGAGGGCACCACGCCGCCGGGTGGAGCACCTCCGCGCCGCTCCTGGCCGTGCTGTTTCCCCGTCGCGCGCCGCCGCAGCTCGCGGCAGTGGCCGGTGAGCCACTGCCCCGGCTGCCCCATGACCACGCCGCTTCTTCGACGCCAGCCCTGTGTAAGTCCCAAATCTTGATTAAGGTTTATTGCATCTCATGCATACATGGCATCCCCTCCACCCCACACTTGTAAACTTTTGAAACAATGTATTGATGTATTGTCGAATACGTAAATATTTCATCCTCGGTGGGAATAGTTGCAAACACCAATCACTGTAATTAAAACTATAGAATATGTGCATATCTCATCCTTGAAAACTCAATTTGTGGAAATCAACACCAATCAATTTATTTGAAGTATCGAACCTCGATAAAAGCACTAATAAGGGGGTGGGTCCAGTGGGTCCCACCAGTGAATCCCCCTTTCCAACTTTCCCAACATTCACCACCTAAAAGTATTCCAAAACCCCCATGAAATCATAACTTGAATTGGATTTCCGAGGACAAACCCTAAAGTCCGAGAAACTAGGGTTTAGTAGATGGATAAGCTAGGTTGGTTGGAAATGCCTCAAATTTTGGAAATGGACATGAAATGATGAATACTAGCCCCATACAAAGTTTGAGAATTTTTAGAGAACCCTACACCCTAGTCGCAGTTTAAATTGCCGATTAGGTCAAAACCCTAGAGTTGTACTGGACCCCTATTCAAATCAACTCCAATTGAGTTCAAACTTATACATTAGCTCAAGAATAATATTATGAGGGCCTGGTAAAAATTTCAAGTCAATTGGAGAAGAAATTGTACATGAAATAACGAGAGGGGTGATCAGGGAATAAATAAAAAGAAAAAGAATAAAACCTAAACCCTAACAGACCAGGCCGAGGCCTAACGGGCCGCCTCGGCCGGCCCAGCTCTGGAAACCCTAGCCTCCCTCTCCACTCTCCGTTCTCCCGTGCCCTAATTCCTCGCCGGCCGCTTCAACCCCGGTGAGCAATCCTCGCCGCCCCGGTGAGCCCCTTGTCCAGAGCTCCTCGCCGTGAAGCTCCCCATCCCCTGCTGATCTTTTCCCCCTCCTCAATTTCCCAGGACCACGCAGGAACTCTCCCCGCCGCCATCGTCTTCCTCCTCTCCGGTCGGCACTCCGACGAGAGATCCCGGAGGTTCCAGCGCGCCCCAAGCTTCCATCCCTCCTCCCTTAGCTTCCCCTTCCCTCCACATAACTCCCCGTCTCTCCCATTTTGCAGATCCGCCACCAGAGCCTCCCCTCCGCGGCAACCCGAAGCTCCTCCGCCGCCTCCCTCGTCGCCGGCCGCCCTCCCAGCCGCTTCTACCTCCCCTGAGCACCGAGGCTTCATCAGGGTGAGCTCCCGACTCTTCTGAGCTCCTCCCCGGTCCCCGTGGTGCCCCGGAGCCCACTCCGGTGAACTCCCCGGCCGAGCGCCGCCGTCCACCTCCCCGCCGGTCGGGTCCAGAGAGAGAAAGAGGGGAGAGACGAGAGAGAAAAGAGAGAGAGAGGAGATAGGGCCGCGTGTCGGTTTCTGGTTGGACCAGATGTACTAGGGGTGTCCCACCGGTCAGCGAGGGGGGTTTATGAGTTGAGTTTTCGGTGTGCACCGAGGTGGGGTGTGTGTAGGATTTAGGGTTAGCGCTCGGGTAGGGTTCGGGTACCTGTAGTATTTAGGTTTTTGAATTTTAGGGCAGGCTTTTGCTCAAAATTAAAACTTGCATAACTTTTAATCTACTCGGCCAAAATTGATAAAATTTATATATTTGGAATCCTTGTGAAAAACTCTACAAGATGGCTGAATCAAAACTTTAATTTGAATACATGCACTGGGTGTTATCTAGGGTGGAAGTTCTAGTGTCGTCGAGGCCCCGTAAACCCTAGATTTTCGACCCTAACCCCGATCTCGACACATTATACCTTTCTGGAATCCTTGTGAGATATGCGATAACATGGAACCACTAAAATCCCAATAAGAATACATGCATGATACATTTTAGGTGTTAGCTCCTTTATTCGTCGAACCCCGCAAACCCTAACTCAACAAGTGCATAACTAGTTGCTCGTAGCTCCGATTTAGTTGGTTTCAGCTGCGTTAGCCAATTGGTCCAGAATACTAATCAATTATTGACATGCATGCCTATGCCACTTCGTCATAAGTGATCACCTCTAAAACCCTAATTTGTAATCGCATGAATCTGAGCACGCATATAGCTTAGGACAACTAATCAACCCTAATGCCGATATATTCTTAAACAATATGACCCTTGCATTATCTTCATGCATACATGCTGATTGTTCTATTATCACTTATTTCAAATACTCGAATTTCCTGCACTAGACGTCGAAGAAGGAGAACCGCAAGCTCACGACTACACGCAAGACCAGGAGCAGTTCTACGAAGGCAAGCAGAGCTTGTTGCACACTTTTATTACTCAATATCTATTTATCTCGTCGTATGATGAATATTGTTATCTTGGTTATGAACTAGCATGCTAGGGTCTATTTGGTGACATGTCAAATTGTGGCTGAAGTCAATTGAGATATTAAGAATTTGAACCCATTTAAGTGAGATGTGAGAGTCGAAGGGAAAGTGGCCCATGGATAAACGTTGGTATCACTGGAGGAGCATGTTGCGACCAGGAGTAAGAAAGTGAGACCGTCGCGATACCAACCCTGAGGTGATTCCATGTGGTTAACTACTCTTGTCACACGTGGACGTTAGCGACAGCGATGCCGGGGTGTAGGTTGAGGCAACCCGAGTCCTTTGGGGCCTTGCAACCTCCAAGGGATAGGGCCCTGACTACACTCGGGGTCGGCTGCCGGTGACGGTCCGAGAGATTAAAAATTGGAGGTGTGGTGGTGATGGAACCCTGTCCATGCCCATATTGGCCGTTGTGCCCCATATTGGCCGTTGTGCCCCATATTGGCCGTTGTGCCCCATATTGGCCGTTGTGTCCCACATTGTACATTGAGACTTACATGTGACATGTGGTTGCCATCACACCCCCTGGTAGAGATATTTTGGAAATGTTGGATTGTAGGACATATTCATATTTTGATGTGAGAGTGGTTGATGTAATTTGATCTTGTTACGTATATTCACGCATCATGTTTAATTCCTGCTATACTAGTATGCTTAGGACATCTAATCAAGCACGATTAAGTCTTGCGAGTACTTTGTACTCACCTAGGATTTTCCTAGATCATTGCAGGCGAGCCAGCGGTCGAGGAATTCTTCGACGATGTCTAGTGTTTGGTTTTATTCCTTAGTTGGTTATTTGGTTCGGGGAACCTATTTTGTTAAACTGTTAATCAGCGGCTCTCATGTCGCTGTGGGACACCTTTACTGTTTCCGCTGTTGCTTAAACTCCGTACTCGGATATGCTTTCAATATTGTAATAGCTAGTCCGATGTGGACAAATATCGTAGTTCTATTTCGTAGTGTTTTGTTGTGATATACAAGTTGTTTTCCCAAGACTGCCCATATACCCTGCGTGTATGATATGAAGTATATGGGTTAGTCGTGAAGGACTACGGCCGTTCCTTGTGTTATTTTGTTGAGCGAGAACTCGGTTGAGTGACCCGCTGGCTGTGATGCTGTGCCGGCCAGGCAGGGTGTGGGTGGGTTCTACCGGGCTTTCGAGCGACCCACTAGCTTCGAGCTAGGTTAGGGTGTGGGTAGAACCGCCGGGCTCCTCCGACTCTACTCTGCACGGTAGCGTTCGTGAACGACTCTAGACCTTCACACGACCCGTGGAATTGAATGTGGCTCTGGGAAGCCCAGTCGCTTCCGGCCGGCTCGACCCACGGTGGGGTCGGGTGTCGGATCCCTCCACTGTGGTGCGTACGGCGCAGGTACCGTGCCACCCGGTCGACGGATGCCTTCGGTCCTTGGCGACTGTTCGTTCCCCTAGTCATATGCGATTCCGGGGCCGTGACAGCTTGGTATCAGAGCCGAACTGACCGTAGGAAGCCAATTGCAGGTGGTCGTTAGTTAGGGCTTCCGCTGCGCCACCTGGCCACTGCGCCACTTGGCCAGAAAATTATTTAAAAAAAGTTAAACCCTATGTTTAAAGTTAGTAAGTAGTTTGCTTTTTATTCCGCATCCCCCCATTCTTAGTTCTAAGACCTCTCCCCTATTGCATTTGTTTTCCTTTTGTGTGCTAACCCTGTCCTCTCTAACCTTGGTCTAGTTAGGATGGTGTACAATATTGTGACCGACCCAAGCCAACTGGGAAGCTGGGCTGCTCTATTATGGAGAATGTTGGAGCACCTGGGCGTGCCAGAAGGAGACCTCCCTGCCTTCCACGCCCGCAGTGAAGAAACCATCAGAAGAGTTCGACTTTGGTCAGGATGGGTGGTAGTGAGAGCCCCTAATATGGAGCAAATTTTCAGGGCATTTAGCAGCAGTGGTGATGGTGCCAGATTAGATGCTGCCAGGAAGGCTGTTCTTCACCTCCGTCGCCACTTTGATGAGATTTTCGCTGTCTCCCAGTTCCGCCTCAATCCCCGGGTCAGCGATGATGGTAACAACATTGAGGTACCCGCACCTAGTGATGATGAAGAAAACGAGCTTGAGATGGAGACAGCCCATCACATTGCCTCTGCCGAGATAATGTATGATGGGTTATATGTGGATTATAAGGATACTGCTCGTGAGTTAGTACGGCTGTCCCACACTAATTTTCAGCTGACCAACCGTCGACTGCGTGCGGAGTTGCGTCGAAGGTGGCGAGTTGCAAATGGAGACGAATCGTCCTATGGTGAGAGCCCCTGTATTCCTGTGCAGCAGCCGACCCCAACTCCACCCACTGATATTGATCAACCCGAGAGTTCCGGAGCCAAGCCTCGCAAAAGGATGACCGCCCGTGAGTACCTACGACTCTTCACCCCAATACCCTCACGAGGAAGTACTTGGACAACAGCTGCTTCAGCCCCTGCTCAGGAAGCTGTACCACCCGTTGTTGAAGAGGAGGAAGAAGAAGACCCCGAAGAGCGTGTGTGGTACATCTCAAGCGACACCCAATCTGAGGATGAGTGAGATGTACGTTGGAGAATGGCAATGGGAGGCTTACGAGACCTGCCATCCCTATGAAGAAGCCCCCTCTAGCTTTAGGAATGTTGTTTGGACTTTAGTGCATGATAGCAGTCTCATCTTGTGGTGTAAGCCAAGTTAAGACCCTAGGTTAAGATATCCTCAGGAGTAATGTAACTGGATAATTGGGGCTGCAAATTTTGGATTATTGTAATGTTTAGTTCGCTGTAAGGTGACCTAAACCGCGGCCCCCTTTTCATGAACAGTATCGAACAAGTTAATTCAATCAAGCATGTTTGTCAACTGTTCGAACTATTGAAAACCATTTGGCATGTTCATGAAGTACCTCCTCGCATCACTGTGAAGCCCATGTTTACTGCCTCCCTAACCCTAGTCCGTTCCTTCTGTGGTCCTTGGTTGCAGAAAGATGGCCTCAGGAACTCGTGGAGCTGCTCGTGGCCGTCGGGAAAACCATGAGGAGGAAGTGCCACCTCCTCCCCAGCAACCAAGTGTCGCTGACCTGCTGATGACCCAGAACAGAATTCTCGAGCAGCTAGCGCGCAATCAAGGCGCAGCTGGAGGTCAGGCCCGAGGTAGCCTAGGGGATTTCCAACGGACCCAACCGCCAACGTTCGAGCAAGCTGATGACCCTCTAGAGGCGGATAGCTGGATCCGGCAAATTGAGAGAAAGCTCGAGCTAGCCGAGTGCGTTGAAGCCAACAAGGTCAGGTTCGCGTCCCACTGCCTGGCAGGCACTGCCGCTGAATGGTGGGAAAACTTCTTAGCCACGCAAGCTGCTGGACATGTGGTCACGTGGAACGAGTTCAAGACTGGTTTCCGCAACTTCCATATACCTGATGGAATCATGAACTTGAAGAGGGAAGAATTTAGGGATCTCCGTCAAGGCAAGAAACCTGTTATGGAATTCCTTCGTGAATTCAATCACTTGTCGCGGTATGCATCTCAGGAGATTTCCAACGATGGAGACAAGATTCGGCACTTTATGGACAAGTTGAACAAGGAGATGCGAGCAAAGTTAGCCGCTGTTGACGTACGCGACTTCCAATATTTGGTGGATAAAGCCATCAACATAGAAGCAAAAGAATCCGACCTCGGCCAGGATCGTAAGCGCGAGCGGGAAATGCAGAGGACAGCTGCGAGCAGTTCACAGAGGCCGCGGGTGTGGCAACAGCCGCCACTCCGTCCAGTGGGACAGTATGTCCCAAGGCCGCAGGGGTACATTCCTCGTTCCCCGCAGCAAGGCTATCAGCCTCAGACACAGCAGCAGCCGCAGTTGGATCTAAGCAAAGTAAGATGTTACAATTGCGGGAAGATGGGACATTTTGCAACTAGCTGCCGCCAACCTCGCACCGGGCATTCTTATGGCCCCAGGCCGCAGCAGGGTCAGTCAGGAGGAAACCAACCAGCAAGAGGTCAAGCTCCCCGCAAACCCCAAGTCCCTGGACGTGGCAGGGTAAACCATGTCACCGCAGAAGAGGCGCAGGAGGCGCCAGAAGTGGTGCTGGGTACGCTTCCTGTCAACTCAGCTCCTGCCGTCGTTCTCTTCGATTCAGGAGCATCGCATTCATTCATATCCAACAAATTTATGCACGAGAATCATGTTCCTTCATCCGCATTGCATCCACCTCTCCTCATTGCAACGCCTGGATCGGAATTAAAAGCCGAGGCTGTTTGCGAGGGCGTTAAGATAGAAATTGGTGGGGAACCCTTCCTAGCCAATACAGTGGTCCTTGCATCAAAGGGGTTAGATATTATATTGGGCATGAATTGGTTAGTTCAGCACAAGGCAAGGATAGATTGTGCCAAAAGGTCGGTCTCCCTGACTACTGCCTCCGGCAAAGAAGTGGAGTTTGTGTCGCCATCTCCCTCAGGACATCTTTTCGCCATGAGTGGCACCCCCGACCAGGAAATAGAGCTTGTACCTGTCGTGTGTGAGTACCCAGACGTCTTTCCAGAGGAATTGCCGGGTATGCCCCCAGATCGTGCCGTCGAGTTCGTTATTGACCTCCCGCCTGGAACAGCTCCTGTTTCGAGGCGACCCTACCGGATATCCCCAAAGGAACTGTTGGAAATGAAGAAGCAGCTCCAGGAGTTGGAGAGCAAAGGTTTCATTAGGCCCAGTTCGTCACCGTGGGGCTGTCCAGCTATGTTTGTAAAGAAGAAGGATGACAGCCTCCGCATGGTAGTCGACTATCGCCCCCTGAATGAACTTACAGTGAAGAACAAGTACCCACTTCCCCGGATTGACGATCTTTTTGATCAGTTAACTGGTGCTTCTGTCTTCTCCAAAATTGACCTCAGACTAGGCTATCACCAGATCAAGATAAGGTCCGAAGACATTCCAAAGACGGCATTCACCACTCGCTATGGGTCGTATGAATATACGGTCATGTCATTTGGATTGACCAATGCCCCCTCCACGTTCATGCAACTCATGAACTCCGTCTTCATGGAATATCTGGACCGATTTGTTGTCGTTTTCATCGACGACATCCTCATCTACTCCAAGACTGAGTCTGAACACGAAGACCACTTGAGAATGGTGCTCGGCAAGCTCCGTGAGCATCGCCTGTATGCTAAGTTCTCAAAGTGTGAGTTCTGGAAGCATGAAGTAGAATTCCTGGGTCATGTCCTGTCAGCCATCGGTGTTGCAGTCGAACCTAGCAAAGTCCAAGCCGTCCAAGAATGGAAGCAGCCTAAGTCGGTTACCCAGATCCGGAGTTTTCTGGGTTTGGCAGGATATTATCGTCGGTTTATCGAAGGCTTCTCTTCCATAGCCAAGCCTATGACTGAACTGTTGAAAAAGGACGCCAAGTTTGTATGGACTGACAAGTGTGAAGCAAGCTTCCAGGAGCTCAAGAAAAGATTGACATCAGCTCCAGTACTGGTACTTCCGGACGTTGACAAGGATTTTGAAGTATATTGTGATGCGTCCCGGAATGGGTTAGGATGTGTCCTCATGCAAGATGGTCGTGTCGTAGCCTATGCTTCACGCCAATTGCGTCCCCACGAGACCAACTACCCTACTCATGACTTGGAATTAGCAGCCGTGGTTCACGCTCTCAAAGTATGGCGACATTACCTCATCGGTAATCGTTGTGAGATTTACTCGGATCATAAGAGTTTGAAATATCTTTTCACCCAGCCGGACTTGAACCTTCGTCAGAGGAGGTGGTTGGAACTCATTAAGGACTATGACCTAGGTTTGAACTATACACCTGGCAAAGCTAACGTTGTTGCTGATGCCCTCAGTCGGAAAGCTTATTGCAATAGCACCATGATCATGGAACAGCAACCACCGCTCCATTTGGAATTTCAGCGGCTCAACCTGGAGATGGTTGAGCATGGTTCCCTTGCCGCAATGGAAGTAAAGCCAACCCTAGAGGATCAGATCAAGGCTGCCCAAGCTCAGAACGCAGGCATCCAGAAAATCAAGGAGAAAGTGATAAGTGGGACCACAACCTGTTTTAACGAAGATAAGGATGGAATACTCTGGTTCGGAAAAAGGCTCGTAGTACCCAAGGACAAGGAGTTAAAGGACCTAATTCTGCACGAAGCACACAATTCCCCGTTGACCATCCATCCCGGGAGCACAAAGATGTACCAAGATCTCCGCCAACGATTTTGGTGGACAAGGATGAAGCGAGAAATCGCTCGTTATGTGGCTGAGTGTGATATATGTCGACGAGTGAAAGCTGAGCATCAAAGACCAGCAGGCCTGCTCCAACCAATCCCAGTCCCTGAGTGGAAATGGGAAGAGATCGGAATGGACTTTGTGGTAGGTCTGCCGAGATCCCCAAAAGGTAATGACGCCGTATGGGTAATTGTGGATCGCCTCTCCAAGGTTGCCCACTTCATTCCTGTCAAAACGACGCATAAAGTGAGTCAATTAGCAAGGTTGTACATCGCTCGGATTGTTTGCCTCCACGGTGTTCCCAAAAGAATCATTTCAGATCGAGGCACTCAATTTACTAGCTGGTTCTGGAAGAGTCTGCAAGAAGCCATGGGAACCTCCTTATCCTTCAGCACCGCTTTCCATCCCCAAACTGGAGGTCAGGTCGAGCGAACCAACCAGATCCTTGAAGATATGCTGAGATCATGTGCACTAGCTTTAGGTTCCAACTGGGAGGATTGTCTACCCTATGCCGAGTTCGCTTACAACAACAGTTATCAAGCCAGCCTCGGTATGGCACCCTTTGAGGTACTTTATGGACGAAAGTGTAGAACTCCATTGAACTGGTCCGAGACAGGGGAAAGACAGTTCTTTAGGCCTAACCCAATTGAAGAAGCCGAAGACATGGTCCAGCTCATCCGAGAACGCCTTCGTGAGGCTCAGTGCAGACAGAAGAGTTATGCAGACCCTCACCGTCGGGAAGTCACATTTCAAGTTGGAGACAGTGTATACTTGAAGGTCACACCATTCAAGGGTGTGCGCCGCTTTGCAATGAAAGGAAAGCTAGCCCCCCGATACATTGGACCCTATCGGATCTTAGCCAGAAGAGGAACAGTGGCATACCAATTGGAATTACCGGACTACCTATCCCAGATGCATGACGTCTTCCACGTATCCCAGCTAAAAGCTTGTCATCGAGTCCCCGAGAGGAAGATCAATCCTCAGATCGAAGTGTTACGTGAAGACCTTTCATATCGAGAGCATCCAGTTTGCATTCTCGATGAAACAGAGCGTAGGACTCGACGCCGAACCATCAAGTTCTTCAAGGTCCAGTGGAGCAATCACACTGAAGAAGAAGCTACCTGGGAGCGTGAAGACTGGCTCAGGAAGGAGTTTCCAGCCTTGTTTGTCGAACGTTAGAGATCTCGGGTCGAGATCTTTTTAAGGGGGGTAGGTTTTGTAAGTCCCAAATCTTGATTAAGGTTTATTGCATCTCATGCATACATGGCATCCCCTCCACCCCACACTTGTAAACTTTTGAAACAATGTATTGATGTATTGTCGAATACGTAAATATTTCATCCTCGGTGGGAATAGTTGCAAACACCAATCACTGTAATTAAAACTATAGAATATGTGCATATCTCATCCTTGAAAACTCAATTTGTGGAAATCAACACCAATCAATTTATTTGAAGTATCGAACCTCGATAAAAGCACTAATAAGGGGGTGGGTCCAGTGGGTCCCACCAGTGAATCCCCCTTTCCAACTTTCCCAACATTCACCACCTAAAAGTATTCCAAAACCCCCATGAAATCATAACTTGAATTGGATTTCCGAGGACAAACCCTAAAGTCCGAGAAACTAGGGTTTAGTAGATGGATAAGCTAGGTTGGTTCGAAATGCCTCAAATTTTGGAAATGGACATGAAATGGTGAATACTAGCCCCATACAAAGTTTGAGAATTTTTAGAGAACCCTACACCCTAGTCGCAGTTTAAATTGCCGATTAGGTCAAAACCCTAGAGTTGTACTGGACCCCTATTCAAATCAACTCCAATTGAGTTCAAACTTATACAGTAGCTCAAGAATAATATTATGAGTGCCTGGTAAAAATTTCAAGTCAATTGGAGAAGAAATTGTACATGAAATAACGAGAGGGGTGATCAGGGAATAAATAAAAAGAAAAAGAATAAAACCTAAACCCTAACAGACCAGGCCGAGGCCTAACGGGCCGCCTCGGCCGGCCCAGCTCTGGAAACCCTAGCCTCCCTCTCCACTCTCCGTTCTCCCGTGCCCTAATTCCTCGCCGGCCGCTTCAACCCCGGTGAGCAATCCTCGCCGCCCCGGTGAGCCCCTTGTCCAGAGCTCCTCGCCGTGAAGCTCCCCATCCCCTGCTGATCTTTTCCCCCTCCTCAATTTCCCAGGACCACGCAGGAACTCTCCCCGCCGCCATCGTCTTCCTCCTCTCCGGTCGGCACTCCGACGAGAGATCCCGGAGGTTCCAGCGCGCCCCAAGCTTCCATCCCTCCTCCCTTAGCTTCCCCTTCCCTCCACATAACTCCCCGTCTCTCCCATTTTGCAGATCCGCCACCAGAGCCTCCCCTCCGCGGCAACCCGAAGCTCCTCCGCCGCCTCCCTCGTCGCCGGCCGCCCTCCCAGCCGCTTCTACCTCCCCTGAGCACCGAGGCTTCATCAGGGTGAGCTCCCGACTCTTCTGAGCTCCTCCCCGGTCCCCGTGGTGCCCCGGAGCCCACTCCGGTGAACTCCCCGGCCGAGCGCCGCCGTCCACCTCCCCGCCGGTCGGGTCCAGAGAGAGAAAGAGGGGAGAGACGAGAGAGAAAAGAGAGAGAGAGGAGATAGGGCCGCGTGTCGGTTTCTGGTTGGACCAGATGTACTAGGGGTGTCCCACCGGTCAGCGAGGGGGGTTTATGAGTTGAGTTTTCGGTGTGCACCGAGGTGGGGTGTGTGTAGGATTTAGGGTTAGCGCTCGGGTAGGGTTCGGGTACCTGTAGTATTTAGGTTTTTGAATTTTAGGGCAGGCTTTTGCTCAAAATTAAAACTTGCATAACTTTTAATCTACTCGGCCAAAATTGATAAAATTTATATATTTGGAATCCTTGTGAAAAACTCTACAAGATGGCTGAATCAAAACTTTAATTTGAATACATGCACTGGGTGTTATCTAGGGTGGAAGTTCTAGTGTCGTCGAGGCCCCGTAAACCCTAGATTTTCGACCCTAACCCCGATCTCGACACATTATACCTTTCTGGAATCCTTGTGAGATATGCGATAACATGGAACCACTAAAATCCCAATAAGAATACATGCATGATACATTTTAGGTGTTAGCTCCTTTATTCGTCGAACCCCGCAAACCCTAACTCAACAAGTGCATAACTAGTTGCTCGTAGCTCCGATTTAGTTGGTTTCAGCTGCGTTAGCCAATTGGTCCAGAATACTAATCAATTATTGACATGCATGCCTATGCCACTTCGTCATAAGTGATCACCTCTAAAACCCTAATTTGTAATCGCATGAATCTGAGCACGCATATAGCTTAGGACAACTAATCAACCCTAATGCCGATATATTCTTAAACAATATGACCCTTGCATTATCTTCATGCATACATGCTGATTGTTCTATTATCACTTATTTCAAATACTCGAATTTCCTGCACTAGACGTCGAAGAAGGAGAACCGCAAGCTCACGACTACACGCAAGACCAGGAGCAGTTCTACGAAGGCAAGCAGAGCTTGTTGCACACTTTTATTACTCAATATCTATTTATCTCGTCGTATGATGAATATTGTTATCTTGGTTATGAACTAGCATGCTAGGGTCTATTTGGTGACATGTCAAATTGTGGCTGAAGTCAATTGAGATATTAAGAATTTGAACCCATTTAAGTGAGATGTGAGAGTCGAAGGGAAAGTGGCCCATGGATAAACGTTGGTATCACTGGAGGAGCATGTTGCGACCAGGAGTAAGGAAGTGAGACCGTCGCGATACCAACCCTGAGGTGATTCCATGTGGTTAACTACTCTTGTCACACGTGGACGTTAGCGACAGCGATGCCGGGGTGTAGGTTGAGGCAACCCGAGTCCTTTGGGGCCTTGCAACCTCCAAGGGATAGGGCCCTGACTACACTCGGGGTCGGCTGCCGGTGACGGTCCGAGAGATTAAAAATTGGAGGTGTGGTGGTGATGGAACCCTGTCCATGCCCATATTGGCCGTTGTGCCCCATATTGGCCGTTGTGCCCCATATTGGCCGTTGTGCCCCATATTGGCCGTTGTGTCCCACATTGTACATTGAGACTTACATGTGACATGTGGTTGCCATCACACCCCCTGGTAGAGATATTTTGGAAATGTTGGATTGTAGGACATATTCATATTTTGATGTGAGAGTGGTTGATGTAATTTGATCTTGTTACGTATATTCACGCATCATGTTTAATTCCTGCTATACTAGTATGCTTAGGACATCTAATCAAGCACGATTAAGTCTTGCGAGTACTTTGTACTCACCTAGGATTTTCCTAGATCATTGCAGGCGAGCCAGCGGTCGAGGAATTCTTCGACGATGTCTAGTGTTTGGTTTTATTCCTTAGTTGGTTATTTGGTTCGGGGAACCTATTTTGTTAAACTGTTAATCAGCGGCTCTCATGTCGCTGTGGGACACCTTTACTGTTTCCGCTGTTGCTTAAACTCCGTACTCGGATATGCTTTCAATATTGTAATAGCTAGTCCGATGTGGACAAATATCGTAGTTCTATTTCGTAGTGTTTTGTTGTGATATACAAGTTGTTTTCCCAAGACTGCCCATATACCCTGCGTGTATGATATGAAGTATATGGGTTAGTCGTGAAGGACTACGGCCGTTCCTTGTGTTATTTTGTTGAGCGAGAACTCGGTTGAGTGACCCGCTGGCTGTGATGCTGTGCCGGCCAGGCAGGGTGTGGGTGGGTTCTACCGGGCTTTCGAGCGACCCACTAGCTTCGAGCTAGGTTAGGGTGTGGGTAGAACCGCCGGGCTCCTCCGACTCTACTCTGCACGGTAGCGTTCGTGAACGACTCTAGACCTTCACACGACCCGTGGAATTGAATGTGGCTCTGGGAAGCCCAGTCGCTTCCGGCCGGCTCGACCCACGGTGGGGTCGGGTGTCGGATCCCTCCACTGTGGTGCGTACGGCGCAGGTACCGTGCCACCCGGTCGACGGATGCCTTCGGTCCTTGGCGACTGTTCGTTCCCCTAGTCATATGCGATTCCGGGGCCGTGACACCCTGAGGCCGCCGCTCCCCTTTCGGTTGTTCAAGACGCTGGGTTCCCGAGGCTCCCTTGCGCCGACCGCTGTCCTCCCGGAGCTCCCCGCCGCCACCGACGGGGTAGGCCTGCTCGCTTTCTTCCACCTCCACCCCCCCTTCCTTCTCTTTTGTTTCCTGCCGACCTCACGAGCTCACCATTGAACAAGTTAAGCCATTCTTTGTGATACCTCGATTTAGGTTGAGTATTATGCATGTTGGTGATCTTTTAATCAGCAAGAACAGATGCTACCATGTTCTTCATATATGGCAGAAGGTGATATGGAAAGACAAGACACCATGTGATTCATAGTTTCCCAATATTGCTGTATGCATCCCTAGTAGTAGAACAGACACAACATCTGATTCCTGGAGTATTCTTATGGTGCTAAATTAGTCTCTCGTTAGCTGAGGTTGATTCGTACATGTACATGCACAATACTAATAAGAATAGTTACTTCATTGCCCATGTAAATCAATTGTTAACAGCACAATTAATAAACTTGTTGAAAATATGTCAGATGAAGTCAGACCTTGAGCCTCGTTTACTTGCCGCAGTAGTGAATCCATTAGCTAAGGCATTGGTTGTTTACGATTAGGATATAATCATCTGCTAACCAAGTCTTGCGGTTAACTAAATGGCGGTTAAAAAGATGATAGCAGCTAATCACGCATGTGAGTTGTTAACTAGATAAAACCAATTGCGGTAAGCCAACATGACCAGATGCAAAGCAACTTAACCACCGTATACGACAGTTAGCATATCTAATACACTATTTTGACAACCGGGTGTTAAACTTGTTAAGAGCTCTAGCTGAAAGTAATGACTATACTGTTCACCGACTTGGTTAATCATAGCTAAATATATGTTAGTAATAAGCTCATCTAAGGGAAGGTCAAGGAAGAATTGTGCACGTGTGACCTTGACCCATGCAACTGACTTATCCAATTTGTGTACAAGCTGGAGTTTTTACAACTGAGAATGACTACTAGGCCCCACCTTGTTAATCACCTAATGAGTAACCACTGGAAATGCTATGGGAAGTGATCTAAACAGAACCAAGGAATGATTAAATTTGTTACTTCACTTAACTAATGTAAATTTGTTGCATCGACTGAATATTTCATTCGTTTACGACAAGCTAGTATTTTGGTTTAATATACACACCTGTGTTTTATGATTTGCTTTATGCCTGTAGCAGTTAGCGTGGCTACCATTTAGAATAAAGAAGTGATAATTTAGCCAGCTAGCTAACTCCTTATATACATGAGCTTGGTTTAGAGGAAAGTGAATGAAAGCTGTGCCATGAGCATAGCCACCTTAACTTTACATGTGATTAAGCGAGATCGACATTTCATACAGCGTTAGGGTCATACCTAAAACCTACTATCACCTATCGTAAAGTCTTATTGCCCTAGGTTTCTAACGTTGATAAGTCACCTTAGATTTGCGTATCTACACTCATTTCTTATGCATGCATGGTTAGGGCAACCACCTGACTTCGACAACTCCAACTTTAGAAATCCTTATCACAATAGGACTCTAATATCCACAGGTCACTTTAGGAGTTAATTCTTAGTTTCATACATCATGCATACATGCTGGGTCTCATTCCTTCTCTTTTGCCGTTTGTTTCCGGTGTTCGTATTGTTTACGATAGAGATCGAAGAAAGAGACCACCAGGCTCACGACCTCACGCAAGATCAGGAATTCTACGGCCAAGGCAAGCAGAGCTTGTTGCATCTTATTGTTATCATTTCTTGTGCTTACTTATCTATGCTTACGGTAGAATTGTTTGTTTGTATGTGAAGGTTGAAACTCCCTGAAACTAGCATGGCTAGGTCTGGTTGTGTGTGTCATGTTTGCTGTGGCTGCAAACTTAATCATGATGTCTATCAACTTGGATTTGGTTAAGTGAGATGTGAGAGCCGAGGGTTTTGCACGATGAACACGGTTAGGTATGATTTGAGTACCTCGTGAGAGGTGGATGAGTACCTCGTTGAGAGGTGGATGAGTACCTCGTGAGAGGTGGATGAGTACCTCGTTCGGAGGTGGATTTACTGAGATACCAACCGGAGTTAATCGTGCATCTCCCATATCACCGCGTGGACGCTAGCGAGAACCAACACTGAGGATAGTTGGGGTAAGCCTCCATGCACTTTGGAGGCTCGCTACCTCCAAACTGTTATGCACTCACTATGCCTGCAGGGGTTGAGTTGTCGGTAGCGGTCCGAGAGGGTAAAGGAAAATGTGTGTATGATGTACCGATTGGATTTGATGTAGGGGCTGCCCTAATTGATTTGGATATCTGTTAATTGGATTCGTTTGGATTGGATTTATGGGTTGCCCTAATGGATTTGGGAATTGTCGACGTGATCTCGTGGTGGTTTGTTTGCGTTATGTTGTGCCCCGAATTACATGGTTACTTAGCTCGTCTTTACTTCACCTTGTTCATGTTTTATTCTTAATTTGTATCTTGTTACTTTGAGAAGCATCCATGTTTAATTGTTGTTGCACTAGTATGAGTAGGACATTTAATCAAGCACGGATAAGTCTTGCGAGTACATCCGTACTCACCCAGGTTATTCCTGGAGCTTGCAGGTGAGCCGGTGGTTGAAGACTATTTCGATGATGCCTGAAATTGCGTTTCCTCGGTTGTGTTCGACTCATGGGATAGATTGTAGCTTTTGGGTCAGCGGTCACTGTACTGCTGTGGGACTCATTTACCTTGTTTCCGCTGTCGTTTAACTTCTCCGTACTCGGATATATTTTCGGTTATGGCCGAATGATGTAATATGTTGTTCCATCGTGGGCAGTTACTAGTAATATCATATTTGTAGAGCTTTGTTATGATATCCGAGTTGTTATTCCAGGCTGCCCTTACGCAATGCGTGTATGATATGAAGTGTTTTGGGTATGCCGTGAGGGGTTACGGTTGTACCGGTTGTTACTAGGTTGGGCAGGGATCGGTTGAGTGACCCGCTGGCTGAGATGCTGTGCCGGCCAGGCAGGGTGTGGGCGTTCTACCGAGCTTTCGAGCGACCCACTAGCCTTCGAGCTAGGTTAGGGTGTGGGTAGAACTGCCGGGCTCCTCCGACCTTGTTTTGCCTGGTAGTAATCGGGAACGACTCTAAACCTTCACTGGATTATGGAATCGTATGTGGTTCTGGGAAGATTGGTCGCTTCCGGCCGGCTCGCACGTGGCAGGTGTCGGATCGTTCCGTCTTGGTGCGTACGGCGCAGGTACCGTGCCACCGGGCTGACGAGTCCTTCGGTCCTTGGCGACTTCGCGTTCCCTTAACCATATGCAATTCCGGGTCCGTGACAACTTGGTATCAGAGCCAAGCTGACCGTAGGAACCCAATTGCAGGTGGTCGTTAGATAGGAGCTCCCGCTGCGCCACTTGGCCAGCAAAACTATTTAAAAACTTAAACCCTATGTTTAAATTAATAAGTAGACTGCTTTTTATTCCTTATCCTCCCCGCTCTTAGATTCTGAGACCCCTTCCCTATCGCTTTGGTTTTGTGTTTGTGGCTGACTTTAACCCTGCTGTTTGCTCTGCTAGTTGGATTCCCCTCAGTTGATGGATGCTCTGAGAACTTGGATTCCCCCATCTCCCGGAGTACTTGATACATAGAGCCGATCTCATGGTGTGTATTTTAGAATGTAAGCCGAACCACATGTCAAGTTCTAGGGTACCTTTTGGAGAGTCGTAATTGGGTATCCATGGCTGCAATTTTGGAACACTACCCGATTATTTCACCAGGGGGTGATCTAAACCACAGCCCTTGTATGAACCCGTTGATCGTATTAATGCATTCGTGTCTTAGCGTCAACCTTCCTTGCAATCGTTTTGCGCCTCATTTTCTCGAGAAAGCGTGTACGAAGTGATGTGCCATATCCTTGGTTACCTGGTTATACCCTTGTGGAAATATCCTTCATCTCCCAAGTTTCCAACCTCTTTATTTCATCTGGTGACTTTTGACTTCAGCAGCATGGCATCTGGAACCCGTGGAGCAGCTCGCGGACGTCGTGAGCGTGAAGAAGAAGAAGTGCCACCCCCTCCCCAGCAGCCTAACTTCGCCGATCTCTTGGTCACCCAGAACCGGATGTTAGAGCAGATAGCGCGCAATCAGAGCAGATATTGCGTAACCAAGGCACAGGAGGTGGTCCAGGCAGAGGCAGTCTGTCTGACTTTCAGAGAACTCAACCAGCAACCTTTGATCGAGCTGATGACCCGCTAGAGGCGGATAGTTGGATCCGGCAAATTGAAAGGAAACTCGAGCTAGCAGAGTGCGCTGGAGCTAACAAGGTCAGGTTCGCTTCTCACTGCCTGGCAGGCGCTGCCGCAGAATGGTGGGAGAACTTCTCGGCCATGCAAGCTGCCGGCCACGTGGTCATGTGGGCCGAGTTTCAAACGGGATTCCGCAACTTCCATATCCCAGAGGGTATCATGGCCTTGAAGAGGGAAGAGTTCCGAGATCTCCGCCAGGGCAAGAAACCCATCATGGAATTCCTTCGTGAATTCAATCACTTATCGCGGTATGCCTCTCAAGAAGTTTCCACTGATAAAGACAAGGTTCGGCACTTTATGGACAAATTGAATGATGAGATGCGGGCAAGGCTAGCCACTGTTGACGTGCGCGACTTTCAGTACTTGGTGGATAAAGTCATTAACATAGAAGCAAGAGAGTCCGTTCTCAGCCAGAATCGCAAGCGCGAAAGAGAGATTCAGAAATCAGCCGCAAGCAGTTCACAAAAGCCACGGGTGTGGCAACAACAACCACCCCGTCCCGCGGAAACCGTACCCGCAGAAGCCGCAAAGTTTTATTCCTCGTCCTCAGCAGCAAGGTTTCCACTCCTTTCCCCAGGGAGGACAGTCGCAGGCCGCCATGTATTGGAGCAAGATTAAGTGTTATAGTTGTGGGAAAATGGGGCATTTCGCGAGACGTTGTGGGAAAATAGGACAGTCAGGTGAAGGTCCTCAAGTCAGGAGACCAGCTCCTAAGAAGTCTCGAGCCGCCAGCCGTGCCAGGATGAACCACATCATCGCCGAAGAAGCTCAGGATGCACCAGAGGCGGTGTTCGGTACGCTCTCTGTTAACTTGACTCCCGCCACCGTCCTTTTGATTCCGAGGCATCCCATCCCTTGCATTACGCTAGCTCGTTGTGGTCATATGGCTTCCACGACTCCTTGGGCTTCTCACTACTGCGATTTAGAAGGTGAGATGCCTCCATCTTTTAGCCTTATATGCGCGTGTGGTTTATTCCTTTACCTTTCCTATCGAAGGGTCCTCCATGTGACCTTCTCCCTTCTTGATTTAAGTCTGTTGCATCTTTAACATTTACCGTTGCCCAGGATTGAAACCTGGCTCTAATACCACTTACTAAACTATGCCCGGATTCTATTGAGTATTGGAGAGAGTGCAATCCTTCTATTGTGACAAAATTAAATTCAGCTCTAGTAAGACTACTCCATCCGCTCTGGGTAAATGCCCAACCCACATTTTGAGCGATGCCTTTACCCATCATCTCGATTGAATGTTAATGCGTGGGGTTAAGTGTTGAGTAACAACCCCTCCTTCTGGTGGTGATGCACCCCTTTCCTATAGATTCACGCCCACGTTGAATCTTTTGGTTGAGTACTAGGCAACGCGATCCGACCATCGGCGTGCGGAGTCAATAGTTGAGTACGGGATGGATTGGCCCCCATACCGTCTACCCTACTATTTGCTTCTAGTGCGCTCGAGTGGTGTATCCCTATATGCCCTGTCCTTAGCCCTGAAGAGACCAACATCGGTTCTTCTTTGGACTCCCTCTGAGATTATGCACTATCTGATCGCAGTTCTCAAAGTTCGGTCTAGTATCTTGATCATAACTTCCCAACTGTTCATCTGTCCCAAGCCTGAACTGGAGCGTGAAGACCCTTAAGTATGGTACCCGATAGATTCTGTCATCTTCTAGCCCCCACCACCCAGTTAATTACAAGAATAATTACCTTCTTGTTTTTACTGAGAAAAATACAACAAAGATTCTAGAGAATCTAGCTTAACAGCCAAATCAAGAATATCTCGCATCAAAATTCATCCTAAACCCCATACGAAGGATGGTATAGAGAAAGCAGAGGTAAGGAGGTTGAACGAACGATCAAATAGAGGAGAGAGATAAACAACAGAAGCAAAGGATGGATACGCATAATAGCACCCATCCGTCGGTGCAGTGGCAAGTTTCGAAGACCAAAGAGACACAATCCACCCATTTAAGTTGCCATTCCTAGTTGGAATCCTGCCACCGAGTTCCCAAGATAAGGCAACCACAGAAAGATCGAACGCCCAACATGCAGCCTCGGTGAAATAGGATATGAAACCTGAAAAGCCTTTCAGATGCCCAATCCTACTCCTGATCTTCCCACCCCCCCAAGTAATCATAAACAGATACTTCGATTGCTTCAAGTCACTACCCTCGCTATCTTCGTCAGTCTTGTTGGAACAGAGACAGCTGGTCGTCATGGCCCCTTCCACTCAAACCAACAATCTTGAATTCTGAGTGTGCAACCGTCGATCCTCGTAATACCTCTCAGTTGCTCCTGCTCTTTTCACCTTGTCTCTCCTCTTAATTGAGTGTAGAGCCTATTAAAGCTGAAACACCGTAGAAGGAATCATTTCTAAGAAAATAATAATCTGATCTGGTCCTCTCTTTTCAGAACTAGTGTAAAGGTCGATAAGTGATTCTGCTTCCTCCCTATCGACAGCTTGGTATCACGTCAACGTCTTGCTGCAAATTAAACACTTCTTCTTCTCTTCTTTACCATAGGAATCTCGGGACGAGATTCTTTTAAGGGGGGTAGGTTTTGTAATAATCCAATTTCTTAACACATGAGATCGGTGAAGATCATCGTGTATAACCAGATTTCTCCTCATACATGCATGCATTTAGGATAGTCAAATTGGCTCAACCCGAAAACCCTAGAAGACATGACATGGAATCGTCGTACTTCACCAGAATGTGACTAACAATTTTCGTAAGCTCTATATATGCACGTCTGAGAAACTTCACTCAAGTCCCTCGAGCCAACGAAGTCAAGATGCATAATTAACCCTAACCTTCCTCCCTTTTTGAGCAAGCCGAAAACGAACAAATTATATGGACCCTCTTTCTCCTTAAACAAATTCGAAAATCATCGACTAAGAGAGTCTCGCTTCTCCAAGAATTATGAAACTCCATATTTGTAGGTTATTTATTTTGACCAACTCCAAAACAATAAAATAAAATGGACCTTCGCAAAAGGTGGTAGAAATAAAACGTGGACATTCGTAGCTCAATTTTATCTTGGGGCTATATGACCAAGGTGCAAAAATTTTGGGACTAAACTAAAGCCTCGCTTTTAACCCATAAAAGTTCTAGACTAGGTTTAAGGGTTTTTACCAATTAGTTCTACGGCAGTCAAGAACAAAATAAGAGAAAAAGAAAATGCCTGGCCTTGGAACCGTTGCAAGCTTTCTTCCACGTTGCCTTTTTCTTCTCCACGCGGCACAAGCAGCAGGCCACTCTCTGCTGCAGCTCATGTCTACTCCCCATCTCTCCTCCCCTTTTTCTCCCCAAGCCGAGCAGACCACCAGCGCAGCTCCCACCAGATCCAGCTGCGCGCCGCCCCTCTCCCCTGGGCTCGCCACCCGCATTCCCTGTCCGAACCCCGCCGGCCTCCTACTGCTCCCCCGCCGGCTCTCCGCCCCATCCAGCTCCGGGTCGAGCTCCTCCTCGCCGCCCTGCCGGATCTGCTGCCTCCACGCCGCTGCCGGCGGGCCAGCTCCAAGCCGCCGCCGCCTTGCTCACCTCTGGCCGCCCTCCTCCACGCTCGGACCCGGGCCGCCGCCGCCCGAGCCCTCCCCTGCCGCGCCTCCCATCCGCCGCATCTTCCCATCCAGATCCGGGAGCTCCAAGCCGAGCTCCGCTCCTGCCACCGGCCGGCCCCGCCTTCCCTCCTGCTGCCTCCGCCGCTCCATCACGCAACCGCCGCCTCCCCATTCCCGCCGAGCTCCCGCTCGTCCCTGACCGCCCGGGCCCAAGCCCCGCTGCTACGCCGCTCGTCCCGCCGCCGTTCTTCGCCCTGCTCCACCGCGCGCCGCCACCTCGCCTCTCTACCGCGCCCCTGTTGCGCGCCGCCGCCGCCGCCATGCCTCCATAGCGCGCGCCGCCCACTTGAAGCCTCCCGGCCGAGCCCAGGCAGCCGACCGCCGACCTCGGTCCTCCCCAGCTCCTCTGCATCTTCCCCGCCGCCGCCTCTTTTCCCCCCGAGGGCACCACGCCGCCGGGTGGAGCACCTCCGCGCCGCTCCTGGCCGTGCTGTTTCCCCGTCGCGCGCCGCCGCAGCTCGCGGCAGTGGCCGGTGAGCCACTGCCCCGGCTGCCCCATGACCACGCCGCTTCTTCGACGCCAACCCTGAGGCCGCCGCTCCCCTTCCGGTTGTTCAAGACGCCGGGTTCCCGAGGCTCCCTTGCGCCGACCGCTGTCCTCCCGGAGCTCCCCGCCGCCACCGACGGGGTAGGCCTGCTCGCTTTCTTCCACCTCCACCCCCCTTCCTTCTCTTTTGTTTCCTGTCGACCTCACGAGCTCACCATTGAACAAGTTAAGCCATTCTTTGTGATACCTCGATTTAGGTTGAGTATTATGCATGTTGGTGATCTTTTAATCAGCAAGAACAGATGCTACCATGTTCTTCATATATGGCAGAAGGTGATATGGAAAGACAAGACACCATGTGATTCATAGTTTCCAATATTGCTGTATGCATCCCTAGTAGTAGAACAGACACAACATCTGATTCCTGGAGTATTCTTATGGTGCTAAATTAGTCTCTCGTTAGCTGAGGTTGATCGTACATGTACATGCACAATACTAATAAGAATAGTTACTTCATTGCCCATGTAAATCAATTGTTAACAGCACAATTAATAAACTTGTTGAAAATATGTCAGATGAAGTCAGACCTTGAGCCTCGTTACTTGCCGCAGTAGTGAATCCATTAGCTAAGGCATTGGTTGTTTACGATTAGGATATAATCATCTGCTAACCAAGTCTTGCGGTTAACTAAATGGCGGTTAAAAAGATGATAGCAGCTAATCACGCATGTGAGTTGTTAACTAGATAAAACCAATTGCGGTAAGCCAACATGACCAGATGCAAAGCAACTTAACCACCGTATACGACAGTTAGCATATCTAATACACTATTTTGACAACCGGGTGTTAAACTTGTTAAGAGCTCTAGCTGAAAGTAATGACTATACTGTTCACCGACTTGGTTAATCATAGCTAAATATATGTTAGTAATAAGCTCATCTAAGGGAAGGTCAAGGAAGAATTGTGCACGTGTGACCTTGACCCATGCAACTGACTTATCCAATTTGTGTACAAGCTGGAGTTTTTACAACTGAGAATGACTACTAGGCCCCACCTTGTTAATCACCTAATGAGTAACCACTGGAAATGCTATGGGAAGTGATCTAAACAGAACCAAGGAATGATTAAATTTGTTACTTCACTTAACTAATGCAAATTTGTTGCATCGACTGAATATTTCATTCGTTTACGACAAGCTAGTATTTTGGTTTAATATACACACCTGTGTTTTATGATTTGCTTTATGCCTGTAGCAGTTAGCGTGGCTACCATTTAGAATAAAGAAGTGATAATTTAGCCAGCTAGCTAACTCCTTATATACATGAGCTTGGTTTAGAGGAAAGTGAATGAAAGCTGTGCCATGAGCATAGCCACCTTAACTTTACATGTGATTAAGCGAGATCGACATTTCATACAGCGTTAGGGTCATACCTAAAACCTACTATCACCTATCCTAAAGTCTTATTGCCCTAGGTTTCTAACGTTGATAAGTCACCTTAGATTTGCGTATCTACACTCATTTCTTATGCATGCATGGTTAGGGCAACCACCTGACTTCGACAACTCCAACTTTAGAAATCCTTATCACAATAGGACTCTAATATCCACAGGTCACTTTAGGAGTTAATTCTTAGTTTCATACATCATGCATACATGCTGGGTCTCATTCCTTCTCTTTTGCCGTTTGTTTTCGGTGTTCGTATTGTTTACGATAGAGATCGAAGAAGAGACCACCAGGCTCACGACCTCACGCAAGATCAGGAATTCTACGGCCAAGGCAAGCAGAGCTTGTTGCATCTTATTGTTATCATTCTTGTGCTTACTTATCTATGCTTACGGTAGAATTGTTTGTTTGTATGTGAAGGTTGAAACTCCCTGAAACTAGCATGGCTAGGTCTGGTTGTGTGTGTCATGTTTGCTGTGGCTGCAAACTTAATCATGATGTCTATCAACTTGGATTTGGTTAAGTGAGATGTGAGAGCCGAGGGTTTTGCACGATGAACACAGTTAGGTATGATTTGAGTACCTCGTGAGAGGTGGATGAGTACCTCGTTGAGAGGTGGATGAGTACCTCGTGAGAGGTGGATGAGTACCTCGTTCGGAGGTGGATTTACTGAGATACCAACCGGAGTTAATCGTGCATCTCCCATATCACCGCGTGGACGCTAGCGAGAACCAACACTGAGGATAGTTGGGGTAAGCCTCCATGCACTTTGGAGGCTCGCTACCTCCAAACTGTTATGCACTCACTATGCCTGCAGGGGTTGAGTTGTCGGTAGCGGTCCGAGAGGGTAAAGGAAAATGTGTGTATGATGTACCGATTGGATTTGATGTAGGGGCTGCCCTAATTGATTTGGATATTTGTTAATTGGATTCGTTTGGATTGGATTTATGGGTTGCCCTAATGGATTTGGGAATTGTCGACGTGATCTCGTGGTGGTTTGTTTGCGTTATGTTGTGCCCCGAATTACATGGTTACTTAGCTCGTCTTTACTTCACCTTGTTCATGTTTTATTCTTAATTTGTATCTTGTTACTTTGAGAAGCATCCATGTTTAATTGTTGTTGCACTAGTATGAGTAGGACATTTAATCAAGCACGGATAAGTCTTGCGAGTACATCCGTACTCACCCAGGTTATTCCTGGAGCTTGCAGGTGAGCCGGTGGTTGAAGACTATTTCGATGATGCCTGAAATTGCGTTTCCTCGGTTGTGTTCGACTCATGGGATAGATTGTAGCTTTTGGGTCAGCGGTCACTGTACTGCTGTGGGACTCATTTACCTTGTTTCCGCTGTCGTTTAACTTCTCCGTACTCGGATATATTTTCGGTTATGGCCGAATGATGTATATGTTGTTCCATCGTGGGCAGTTACTAGTAATATCATATTTGTAGAGCTTTGTTATGATATCCGAGTTGTTATTCCAGGCTGCCCTTACGCAATGCGTGTATGATATGAAGTGTTTTGGGTATGCCGTGAGGGGTTACGGTTGTACCGGTTGTTACTAGGTTGGGCAGGGATCGGTTGAGTGACCCGCTGGCTGAGATGCTGTGCCGGCCAGGCAGGGTGTGGGCGTTCTACCGAGCTTTCGAGCGACCCACTAGCCTTCGAGCTAGGTTAGGGTGTGGGTAGAACTGCCGGGCTCCTCCGACCTTGTTTTGCCTGGTAGTAATCGGGAACGACTCTAAACCTTCACTGGATTATGGAATCGTATGTGGTTCTGGGAAGATTGGTCGCTTCCGGCCGGCTCGCACGTGGCGGGTGTCGGATCGTTCCGTCTTGGTGCGTACGGCGCAGGTACCGTGCCACCGGGCTGATGAGTCCTTCGGTCCTTGGCGACTTCGCGTTCCCTTAACCATATGCAATTCCGGGTCCGTGACACCTTTTTGCCGCGCTGCCATAAGGGAGATCCGGAGCCACCGCCCCCGCTAGCTCCGGCCACCGCTGCTATGGAGCTTGCCGGCGTGCGGTTCCCCGAACGCACGGGCACTGGTTTGAGCTCCGCCTAGCACCAACCGGCAGCCGAGGACCCCTCCACCTCTTTTCTTCTCCGGCACCGTGCTCTTCCTCCGTTGCTCCGCCCTACCGCATCTGCGCCGCCGGCCCAACCGGAGCCCTACTTCCTGGCCGCTCCCCGCATCAGGCCACCCTCAAGCTCCTCCTCGCCGCACCGAATCCGACGCCTTCCTTCTGCTCCTGCCGCCTGTTTCCAAGACCCGCCGCGAGCTCCTCCCTAACCCGCCGACGCCACCTCGCCGCACCGATTCCAGCACGCAATCCCGTCACCCCAGCACTCGTCTCCATCCGCACATGGGACTACCGGAGGAAACAACTCAAGCTGCTATCTCCGGTTAAGTCTCCAGTTCATCCCCATTCTTCCTCCCAAGCTATTCCCTTCTCCCCTAACTCCGAGCCAGCTCCCTGCTCCGAGCGTCCTGGAGCTTGCCGCCGCCGGAGCTGCTGAACCCACTCCAGCGCCGCCTCAGCTTCAATAGGTCCGGCGAAGAGCTCGTCGCCATCCCTTTGGCATCTCTCCCCAGGCCGAGCTTTCCCTTTCCGTTTCCATAGGACCCGAGCTTCCACCTAGTTTACATCGGCTGCTCTCCCCGCCTCCTTATCATTCGCCAATCTCCCCAATCCGAGCTATTTCCCCTACATCTTCAACTAGAGCCGGCGACCTCCTCTGTTTTGGGCCTGAGCAAGCCGACGGGTGAAGCAGCTAGGTAAGGCCTCTCCACTCTATGACGTGCGGGCCCGGGGTAAAAGCAAGGGCCACCAGCAGCTAAGTGGTCGGCGCCCCAACCGAGTAGCCGTTACCCCCCCAGGGACACGCATTGGTTCTTCCCGCCACCGTGCATGGAAAGCGTAAAACTATTCTAACCAAAAGCGTAGGGTTGCTGGTTTAGCCGGTTTCTCTTTTTGTAAATCTATCTTCCAAACGATTCATCCTGTTCAGTACCATCTAGACAGGTTCTTGAGATACTTTTCCCGGTTCCTAGAGGAGAAAAGTATTCTCTAACTTCTCCTTGAAGCATTTTTTTTAAACCTCAAATTATTTCGAATAGGAGCAGGGGAGGTTTGGTAATGATTAAGAAATGGAAATTCCTTTTAAAGTCTGATATGCTCGAAAATAGTTCCCGAACACTTTATTTTTAGGATAGGCACGTTTTTAGACTTTTATCATTCCCTCTACCGTCCATGTAAACCTTATGCCCCAAGTAATTTGGGAGAAAATAGATGATCATGAATTATCCCTAGGTACTCCAATTATCTTTCGTGATAGAAGACTTCATCTACAAGAATTCGAACATAGTTCTAGAGGACTTAATCCTAGCATGCTAGATAATTAGAAATCTTAGTACCCTTGTTATACCATCAAACATGAGAATATGACGGGTATTAAGACCTAATAGTGAAGCCTCACCTTAACCCTTACCACTACCACCCTAATTTCATGTGAGGACAACATAAGCCCTACCTCCTGACATTCCTAGAACCCCTAAGTCCAAGGAACCTTCATTTAGAGCATGCATAATTTCAAGATTAGTATAACCCCGTAACCTAAGTAAGCCAAAGAATCTACGTGACTTGGGGTAATATCATGATTCTTTCCATATGATACCCCTACTTCATGCTATGCATGTATTGGCATAACATTAGGACTCTTAGGAAAGAACTTTTGAAACAATGCCACCCGGTCACCCGCTGGACCCAACTAGAGTATGAAGACCAAGACGATCGGAGACACTAATGTACTAATAATTAAATAAAGCTTTTCCCTTATTCAAGAATCGTTATGGCATGGGAACTCAACTCCCTCTCGCTGGATTACAAACCCCAAGAAACTAACTAGGTCCGAAGCGCATGTCTTAAGTTCATGAGTGTATGTTGGTTTTCATTTGGTTCTTCCTCGCACCATTGATTTATTCGCTGTCTCTCCGACGTGTAGTTCCGACGTGTTAACCACTCGCGCGAGGGGTTCGGGACGATTGTCGTACCAAGTTCAAGATCAAGACCCGGCCAATATTTCCAGGCAAGCATTCCCACTTTGACCATGTTGAATCCCATACTTGTGAACATTAAATATTTTGTTTGCAAACCTGCATGCTATGTTGATATCAACATTATTTTATGCTAGCGTAGTTATGCTGAGTAATTGCCTATGAGGTAGATCCTGAAATCCATTCCTTGTATCCCTAGGATTATTTGGTCGGTGATCATTCGATCGATAAACTAATTAGGACTATAGGCCTTAGCCGTGCTTAGCCCTGCTGTAGTAAAAACTAAGTTTTATCGATACGATGGGATTGGGATCAAAAACCCTCGGTTTGTTATACATTCTGAGGGAATCTTTTAAATGAAAGGTTCGCTAAAATCCCAGATGAAAGTGATGGAGGATTTGGATTCGAGCAAGAATGTTAAGGGTGTTTGGAGGTGGTAGAGTAGTCGGTCTCTACTTGAATCAGGAAAGGGTAGGGAGCCGGTTGCTACCTGAGGCCGGAAGGGCAGGGTAGCCGGTTACTACCTAAAGTGATGGTTGGACATGGAGTCTTGCTCGAATCAGTTAAGGACCGAACCTAAGTGCCGCTGAATCAGTTCCCCCACCGTACGTCCACATGTCCTTTATGGGAAGGACTTGACTCGGTAACCCGCCTAATATTAGGGTTCGGACCCGTAGGAAGTAAGGAGGAAGTGCTAGGTAGGACGTGGGCCCCTAGAGAATTCCCACGGCGCTACATGGATCGAGATTCTTAGTGAGCTCCATCTAGGCATGGGTGAAGATTCGACACAAAGATGAGCGTTTCTCCAGATTGTGGTGTCAGGCTGCCTGGACACAATCGGAGTTAGGGTAAGTCTCATTTAGCGGGTCCGGCCCTAGTATGAAAGCAGGCGAAAGGTTTCGTTGTAATAGCCCTGTTAGTACACGGCGTGCAGTGTGCCCAAGGTGACTTACATCTTGTGGGTAAAGCCGTACCACCTCTGCAGAGGGTTAAAAACTATTCGAATAGCCGCGTCCTCGGTCATGGACATGAACTGGTAAGGCCACACACTGGTTAGACTGAGTTTTGTTTGTGAAAGCTGGGAAATGGGATTAAGGACGTGGGCATGATGTGTCCACAGTGAGCAGTTTAAGCTACAGCCTGGTAGCGAGGAACTGCAGAAGAGAAAACCTAGCCCGGGCCGCGAGCCGGTTGCGCGGGTAGGTTGTAAGGATTGTTCGAGGCGGTAGAAAGAGCTACCGGCCTCTAGTTGACGACTGTTTTGCTGGATTATCCAGCACCGAATGTTGTCTCGACAGAGACGAGTTTTGGTTTCGAAAATGCTCTTGAATCTACTATTTTGTATTTCGAATAAGAACTTACATTTCCGCACAACTTGCAACCTAGGTTAGAGCTATCCCTTGATCTATTCCCTGCATGAAATATTGCCGTATATTTCCTCCTGTGGGAATAGCTTGCGAGTACATTCCATGTACTCACCTGACTTGTTGATTTGGCCAGACGAAGGAGGCAGCCATTCCGAAGATACATATGAATGCGAAAGCTAGGGCGTAACCCCAGTCAGTTGCCTGTTGGGTGTGGCATATTGATGGGCCACCTCACCGTTGAATTCCGCTGCAGATTTATAGCCGTTGGGCTACAGGTATCAGACTATCGACCTTAATGGTCTATTTAATTGTTTACGCATGTATGACAATGATATACAGGTTAACTCGTGTGTATCGGCTACTGATCCAGGGACCGATACAGTGATCACGAGGGAGTATCCGGCTTAAAAACCAGGTACGCCACAGTTATCCAAAGTTATGAAGACATCACGGCATTCTTTCTTCATGAATAGCTGTGTGGCATAGAAATGCTTGTCGCTCCCTGGCTCGGCTCCATCCTTCACCACCAAGGACAACATTTCTCTAATCTCCTGTCTCACTGGATCGACAGTCATTCGAGATGTTCCTGAACTTTTGCTCTCAATTTGATCTAATATACGGTCAAGCCTGGAAGTATTATCACTTGTCATCTTTTGAGGTGTTGGATTGGGTGAATGAGGCATGGATCTCTTCTTTCCACCCTTCTTTCACAAAGGAGTACTGTTAGGAAGCCCTAGCCCATCACCATCCGAGCCAGAATTGTCTTCACATAGGTTCACATGAGAGGCTACACCTTGAAATGAACCACCTGCCACCCTCGCATGTTCATTAGTAACACTGTGAGCATCAAATATTATTATCATTTTATCCTCGCTATCAAGTGGAGCTATCCGAAACTTGGTTGCTTCTGGACATTTCTGTAACACAATCACAAAACCACATAAGCACAAATAGACATTACGAAATTAACTAGGGAAATAATATGAAACCGAGTATACCTGTATCTCTAGCCCCCACCACTCATCACTAGCGGAGATGGTGTTAGTGATAGGATCTCTTCCTAAACTAGATGCATGTTGGTTCAATGACTTCCATATGTTGTAATCCTTTTTTAGCGACTCCCACCTATTTTTGAATTGTTTGCGCTCATAGTTTCTCTTTGTGTACTCATTAAACTTGGTTATCAAATTGTTGTAACCAACATTGTTTAAACATTGAGTTGGTCGGTTATTGGCACAAACTTCCTCCACACATATGTCAAGAAAATCCCTATGAGCAACGGCATCCCAAGTTGCTTTTCCAGATTTTCCTTTATCCATCTATGAACATGTAATGAATATAATAGCTCATCAACTCAAGCACATGATAATCAAGTCCTATTAGTAGCAATATATTCAAATTGTTAAATAATGAAGCAAAAACTGTTTTCCTGTGAATCAGTATTTCATATTGGTTTACTCCTTCGGTGTATACCTATTGTTTGAGCTCTTGTTGTTCAATTTCATGCTAGAGTACGTTAAAGAGAAAAAAGAACAAGCTCACTTGCACAAGATCAATTACTAAGTTTCGACCCACATGCAACTCAAAAACTGTGTACGACACATGCTCAACTAACAAAACCAGATCCTCTACATGTCTGCGCGGTTTGAGATGTTTGGGTCATTACACATATGTTCGAAACAGAGAGTAGAGAGTATATCTTTTTTTTGTACACATTTGATCATACAAGCAAACACAAATAAACCATCATCTAATCAATACCTCATCAGTGCATAGAAATATGTACATCAATATCAAATGTTTGTGCATCACAATCCCAGCATACTCAGCTCAATACAACAATTTCAGCATATATATATACATCAATATTTCTGCATCACAGTCTCTTTACATTAAATTGAATAAATGCAAAGAAATTACCTTCAGCAGTGATGGAAGGATGTGGGCCGGGTTGGGGGGGAGGACGGAGGACGCTCGGTGCAGGCCGGGGAGGGAGGTGGACGTGGGAGGCCCGGTGGAGGAGGACCAGGCACAGAGGCGGCCGGAGGAGGGCCCACGCTGGCGGTGAGCCGGCCGAATTTGCGATGGTGAGGGAGGCAGATGGCGGCCGGCCGGATCTGCGGGAGCGGCGGTGCGAGAGCGGGGCGGCGGCGGCGGCGGCGGGGGAGCGAGCTATTGCGGCGGGAGAGGAGGGCAAGGGAGCAGTGGGGGAGGAGGGTAGGCCGGGGAGCGAGGCAGGCCAGGGAGCAAGGTGGCGGGCACGTGCAGCACCGAAGGCAGGCGCTAGAAGGTGGGGGAGGAGGAGGGCCGGCGCTGGCGGCGGGGCCGGCCGGATCTGCGAGGCGGGCGCAAGGAGGCCGATGGCGGCCGGCCGGATCTGCGGGAGCGGGGCGGCGGCGGCGGCGATGGGGGACGGCGGTGGGGGACCGAGCAAGGGAGCGGCGGCGGGAGAGGAGGGCAAGGGAGCGGCAGGGGACCGAGCAAGGGAGCGGCGGCGGGAGAGGAGCGCAAGGGAGCGGCGGCGGGAGAGGAGCGCAAGGGAGCGAGCTGTCGCCACTCGAGAGGAGGAGGGCAAGGGAGTGCAGAGTGATCGGGGGAGAGAGGTGAGGGCGTGAGGCGTTGAGGCGGGCGGTGGCAGAGACCATAATTTTTTCACCAACTCCAGGGGCAGTTCCAAACCGTGCAATGAAATAAGCTCGGGAAGCTGCAAATTTGCAGCTTCCTGCCACCAACAGATTTTGGAGATGCTTATTTCAACCCTCATTCCCTTCTTTTGGGCTTCTAGCTTCTAGGAGCCATAAGCTGGGCTATAAGCCTAGAAGAAGGGGGCCCAAGTTAGCCTTCAAGCTTGTTATCGAGCCAAGCTTGAAAAAACTCGATAACACAAAAATACAAGATTCACTTACATAAAAATATATAATCTCAACAAAGCTCGAGTAGGTCGAGTTTGGCTCAACAATGTACATATGAGCTATAGAGAAAACAATATTCTCTCATAAGAACATAGAGTAAATTTGATGATGCTTGACAAGACTTGTGCTTAGCTCGACAAAGGTTAGGTAGTATGCATCTAACCGAACCTTGTCGAGTTATTTGAGCTCGAATTTGTTAGGCCCGCGAGCTCGAGTCTAGGATGGAGCTCAGCTCGTTTGGGGCTTGAGCCGAGCCTAGGTCGAGTAGCTCGAATAGCTTGTCAAACCTCAGTGAATCTAACTCCAAAAACACATCATTAGTTCTTGCAGGATGCAATTCATTTGCATGAAACATGAATCGCTAGCAATAGTTGGTCAGCCATATGGTGGTTAACCGTTTTCGGGCCCAGTATACACCACCTGTCGCACTATAGGAGCTAGCCATGTTTGAATTCACTACCTTCAATCTTAAGGAGGGGGAAGCATAAGGTTAGACTTGCGACAGGAGTGACGAGGTAATCATATTATATGTGTGGCTAGATCACCTCTTTTTTAGGGAGAGCTAATACTTATGCCTATTGGGTATTTTGGTTTGATACTGATTCACACACAAATAGAAGTCAATTATGTCTGAGCTACACTTGTATATGAAATTCTTCTTTTATTTAAGGTGAAGTAAGACCAAGCTCATGAGCTTATTATTTTAGATCAAAATAAATTAGTTGATAGTAGAGGATCTCCTTCTTGGCATCCTCGTATCCTCCCATGTTGGTGTGGTGTCATGAGGGTGTCAAAAGAAATGAACAGAGTCTCACTTTTGACATAGCATGTATGCCCCGGGTAGGGGGGACTATTAACTCCATATAGGTGATCCGTGCATTTTGCATACATGTTTTATCAGTAGTTCTTGTATCTTAGTTAGTTTTTTGTTACTTTTATTGTCAAAATTGTCATTCTTATGTATATTTGGTTCTAAAGTCAATAGTCGGTCTCATGGGAAGGTTTGGAAGAAAATCCCTAATTTCCAGAGGCCTTTTTGGAAACCAACTACACCAATAGATTCTACAAGAAAAGACAAAGCCAACAGAAGAAACCACATCGCGAACATATGCACTTAAAGGTTACACAGGATGTCGTACTACCCAACTACCCAATACCATTGATACGTTCAAAACGTATCAATTTTATTTGCTCATTCATTGCACATTATCATTATGAAGTGCCAATTATTTCTCTTTATTAATACTCCCTCCATCCCATAATATAAAGTGTATTTTTATTGGTTAAGACAAGATTTTAACCATGAATTACTCTATTAATATGTGGTTTATGTGATACAAAGTCACATCACAAGTACGTACTTTTGTATATGAATCTAATGATATCAATTTGATGTCACATAGGCCACATATTAAGGGAGTAATTGTTAGTCAAAATCTTGTCTTAACCAATCAAAATACGTCTTATATTATGGGACAGAGGAAATATTTATTTATTGTTTTTGCACAATTACATCCCTTGTCACATGCGCTGGCATAGTTTATTGTTTTTGTTTCTTAAGCATTTTTTATTTGATTTTGTAACACCCATCCAAGTATATAAATAGATTTCTATTGTGCCTCATGCATACATGGCATCATCCATGCACAAACCTTGCATAAACTTGAATATTGAATAGTTAGGTTTTATAGAATATGTGCATATCTCATTTCAAAAACCTAAAAGTTTGCAAATTCTTCTTCTCTGCGCTTCATCCGGAGGCTTGGTCCGGAACCTCCGGATGCAACCTCCGAGTGACCCGGAAATTTCCGGGTGGTCTCCGGGTCAAATTCCGGGTGAGTCCAGAGAGGAGTTTGGGTGAGTCGGTCAGTCGGAGGTTTGCCTCGGAACCTCTGGGTTCAACCTCCGGGTCGTCCGGATTCCGGGTGGTTTTCGAGTCAATCTCCGAGGGAGTCCAGAGAGCGTTTTGGAGATCCCGGTGCCACCGGAGGTCCAATCCGGAACCTCCGGGGTAAGCATCCGGGTGAACCCAGAAAGTTCCGAGTGATTTCCGAGTGGATTCCGGGTGAGTCCAGTAGGGTTTTGGCCGTGGTTTGTGAAGGCCGGAGGTCCCATCCGGAACCTCCGAGTGCCACATCCGGGTTACCCGGATTCCGAGTCATCTTCCAGGTGGTCTTCCGGGTGAACATCCGAGTGTCAGATCTGAGGACACGTGCCGTCGCCGGTTGGGGGGCGGTGGGCGGTGGAGCCTCCGTGGAGGGCTCGCCGGCCCTTGTATAAAAGCCTCCCCAAGGCCCCCTTCACCTCTTTTTCTCCTCCCCACCTAAATTTCTCCACTTCCCTCCCTTTTTCTCTCCAAAACAGCACAGCTCCCAGCTTTCTTCATCATCTTCTTCAGCTCCGGCGCCAGCTCCGGCAAGCCAGTGCCGCCACTCCGGTGACCCAGCTCCCTTCCTCTCCTTTCCCTCCTTCTTCCCCAAGCTCCCTTCCCCTTTTCCTCATTTCCTTCCTCCTCTTTTCTCAGGTCAAGCTGAGCCCCAGCAGCAGCCATTCCGGGTCATCCGGAATTGCTTCCGGGCTGCATTGCTTCAGCAAGAAGAAGGGTAGAGCGGAGGGAGAAAAGGAGTGAAGTTAGCGTTAGGGTTTGAGAGCAGGAGCAGCTGTTGCTTTAGTTCAACCCTTGGGTGATTTCTCTCAAGAGGTATATAGTTCATCTTTGCACAAGTTTATATTTTCCAAAACTTTACAAAATGTTCCATTGCATAGTTCAACCTCAATGTTTCAAGGAGTTAGTGCAAATAACCAACATTTTATTATATACAGATAGTCTCTCATTTACACTAATATCCAAACTAGTTGTTATTAACCCTAATATCAACTTGAATTCAATAAGTCATGCATATAACTACTAGGGTAGTCACGTTAATTCCTTACGTTTAAAAATGAGGCATGTGTTATCGCAAAACCCTAGCGTCTCATGCATAGCATTCCATCATGCATACATGCTGAAAACTCATTCTCTTTTATTACTTCCTTTCCGGTGTCTCGTGTTGCTTGCGACAGAGCCCGAAGAGGAAGAACCGCAGACCGTTGAGCTCACTCAAGTCTCCGAATCCTACGACGAAGGCAAGCAGAGCTTGTTGCATCCTTTTAATTCTCGTATCAATGTATTGTGTGTGAATGCTTGTTTGAGCTGGATGTTGAAATTGGACCACTAGCATGCGTAGGGTTTATTGTCGCATTGAGAATGTCCTTATCGCCCTTTCAACTAAAAATTGTTTAAGCGAGTTGGGAGAGCCGAGGGCGTACGCAATGGATACGGTTGGTGTTAATTGAAGTGTTGAGGTGACCCAGGGGTTTGGTGATTAGAATTTGAGATTGGTCACACACCAACCGCATGCCGGCGTGTTACTTCCCTGTCATGCGTGGACGTTACCGAGAATCGAGGCTGGGGTATGTTTGAGGTAAGTCTCGATATCACTTGGAGTTTTGCAACCTCCAAGGGAAATGCACTCGGCATATCCAGGGTGATCGTATTGTCGGTAACGATCCGAGAGATTGATTGAAATTGATGTGAGATGGATTGGTGATCCTCGTGGATGTTAACGGAATCGATGCTGGGAAATGATTGAGGTAAGTCTCGATATCACTTGGAGCTTTGCAACCTCCAAGGGAAATGCACTCATCATTTCTAGAGTGATCGTATTGCCAGGACGGTCCAAGAGGTTGATTGAATTTAAGGGGTGTGTCTACCCCGATGTGATATTCCAATTGTCTTGGTTATTCTGTATTCATTTGAATTCTAAAGTTCACTTTGATTCTATCGTTATGATTATGCTATGAGCTAAGTTTCCATTTTGATTATGTATTACTTCAATGGAATCGCATCATGTTTAATTCCTGTAGTAGTGAGCATGTGTAGGACATGGAATCAAGCACGAATAAGTCTTGCGAGTACTTTTGTACTCACCTAGGATATTCCTAGACTTTTGCAGGTGAGCCAACTGTTGCGGAGTTTTGTGATGAAGTTTAATCCAAATGGTTTCCTTGGTCCGCGTTCGACTCGTGGGAATGGTTTGGTTGCTATGCAGTGGTTGATGCACCACTGCGGGGCTTTTGTTTGTTTTCCGCTGCATTGTAAATGTTTCAGTCTCAACTAAATTTACGGTTATCACCGACTGAATTGTCTGTAAAGTTCACCAAGTGGACAACTAGTTTTAATATAGTATTGTAGTGCTTTGTTATGGTATGCGAGTTGTTAGTCAAGCTGCCCATATGCAATGTGTGTATGATGTGAAGTGTGTGGGCATGCCGTGGAGAGTTACCGTTGTTCCCCCTTTTACTATGTCGAGCAGGAATCGGTTGAGTGACCCGCTGGCTGAGATGCTGTGCCAGCCAGGCAGGGTGTGGGTGGGTTCTACCGGGCTTTCGAGCGACCCACTAGCCTCCGGGCTAGGTTAGGGTGTGGGTAGAATCGCCGGGCTCCTCCGACCTTGTTTTGCGTAGTAGAATCCGGGAACGGCTCTAAACCTCCACCGGGTCAGGGAATTGTATGTGGTTCTGGGAAGTTTAGTCGCTTCCGGCCGGCTTGCGTTGGTCAGGTGTCGGATCACTCCGCCTCGGTGAGTACGGCGCAGGTACCGTGCCACCAGGTCGACTGGTCCTTCGGCCCTTGGCGACCATTCGTTCCCCTAATCATATGTAATTCCTGGGTCCGTGACAGATTTATTATATATAGACGAGTTACTAGAACCCTAATGGAATTTTCATAAAAATATGAGCTAATCACAAGTTGATCTGGATGGATGACTTTGGGGAGGATCGATGAATATAATTTTTGAGCATTTTCACCATGAAGATGGCCTCAAATCAAAAACATTACAACTGGAAAGTTGTTTGTCTCACTGAGCTACCCCAAAACTAGCAAAAAATGACCCAATTCGGATTCAGGACGAGGAAGATAGGAAGATTACAAAATTAGGTGGAACCCAGACTTCCGGGGTTCTGTGATGGGAGCCAGGGGATTAGCCATAATTCTCTAAATTCAAATCCAAATTGAGGTTTGTGCATTTGATTCATTAGAGGCTAACGAAGAGCTTGGAAGCCTCTAGAGATGCCCAAGGGCCCTTGGATCAAGGTGTTATCAGTTGGATGTCCAAGGAAACACTAGGAGAGGTATTTAAAGAGAGGAACCCTACCTCTTGATCTAATCTCCCCAAGACCACAAATCCTCCACCACCAAGCCACCATCTACAATCAAGAACTCATTTACTACAGGAGAAGAAGATCAAGGAAGGAGGAGGAGGGGTCCGTTGCCGTGCATACCCCGCACACTATCGGCTACCGCCATCACCACCTCTACCCCTCTCTTTATCCCTTGTATACCCTACTATTATTTGCATGTTCAATATCATGTTTGATTCAATAAATTATTTTTCTATGATTTATTGTTTCTTCTCCTCTATATTCGAGTAATGTGTTGTTCCATGGTGTAAGTAATATATTATGAAATATTTTGCACATATGTATTTTTGGTAGTGATCAAATACTTGTGCTAGTATATGAGTGCACACATATATTATTTGAACACATGGGTTTGCACCATTGGGTGTGAACTGATTCAGGATGGATGGCAGCAAGTAGTCTCTTTCTAATTCATGAATTGTGTGGATGCACGGGATTTATGGGGCTGGCATGCTCTATGTGAATTAGCTAGTAATTTTTATTCACATTTAAGTCTCGCTCTCTCTACCGACAAAAATCTTCACTTTAGTCAAACCATCGAATTTCTAGAAACCAATTGCCTAGGAACTATAGTTTGCACTGTGTCTAGTCCTTTTAATTACGCATCACATATTTATTTTCAGTAGCTATTAGTCACTTTATTACATTTTATTATTGCATTAGTTGGTCCCTTTGCATCATCAAATATTTATATTATAGTTTCCAATAGTAAAGTAAGCTATTTTGGTTTTTTTGGTGCAAAATAATTCTATTTGACACATATGATTGTTGGGTAAGGTGCTAACATTCTTGCTCCATAGGTTTGATACTCAATAATCCTACACCAAAAATTGCTACGATTGATCATATACACTATAGGCCATCAAACATATTTCTAGCACCATTGCCGGGGAGTGTAGTGCTTGACCTATTTGCGCTAAGCTTATTTTTACTATTGTTTAGCTTGTTGTTTTTAATTTTTTAATGTTTTAAGCATTTAAAAATACCAAAAAAGATTAGCTTGCTATTATGGGTACTTTAGAAGAGTTTGGACCTTCTGCTAAATTTTTTAGTCTAATATATGTGACCGCAACCTTGAGTAGAATCTTTTTAAATTAGTACTAAAATTATCCTTATAATCATGGAAGATGCATTTGAAGGAAAGATAGGTGATGATCCATGGTTGCATATTAAAAATTATTATTTTTTATGCATTTACGGATGATGAGCTCAAACTCGAACTAAAATACTTTCTATTCTCCTTAAAAGGCAGGTTTTTAGTTCACTTTACAAAACTTTCAGCAGACAGCACAATTTAGTTCACAATTTCAGAACTATCACCATGAACATCTCAAATATCATCAGCACATAAACATCTGAAATATATAACCATTTCCACATAAACATTTCTAGCATGTTTCAACCAATAAAATAAACACTTCTCAAATTGTCAACAAAATGAACATGAACATCTCAAATTATTTCATCACCTTTGCTTGCATTTCTTTTTCTTTTTGCGAGGCATTTCCTCTTCGAACTCTAGGCCTTCTTGATGATCATCGCGTATGTAGCATGGTTCATTAGGTTCATCGCTAATCGTATCTCTTATGCTATGTGTGATCGGAGGAGTATCTTCAAATATCTTGTATTCGTCCTCGTCTACCACATCTTAAACTTTGACAATCTTCCTTTTATCTTGCATGGCAATATGAATATTCTTCTTTGCCGGGTCGGTAACATAAAAGACCTAGTGAGCTTGATTGGCTAGAATAAATGGGTCGTCTTTGAAACTGGCCTGTTCAAGGTCTATTGTGGTGAAGCCATACTTGTCGACCTTCGTAGATTGGAGATTTACCCAACGACACCAGAGTAAAGGAAATTTGAAGTATACATAGTCCAACTCCCAAATATCCTCAATGAACCCATAGTACCAGCTCTGTTTCTCGCTCATGTCAAAAGCCTCTATGCGGACCCCACTATTTTGAAATGTGATTTTCTTGTCTTGATCTCTCGTGTAGAATGTGTATCCGTTAATGTCATATCCTTGCCAAATGACGACTCTGAATGTTGGTCCCTTCACATACCAGGTTAGCATGTCACTAGGGGATCCTAAACGGAGACGATCGTTGAGGCACCTACTAAATTCTGTGTTATGCTCTCTCGTCCTCCACGCATCGGTTCTATTTGGATGTTCTTGCCTTAACTTTGCCTTGTGTTCGTCCATGTACGGGGCAACGGCGGTTGTGTGTTATAACATCGTAAAATAGGCTAGAGCGTGTCCAGCTTGATCAGCGTTTATTGATTTCTTTCCGATGGTCCCAACACCATCTAGCCTGCCTTCGTGCCGAGAGCGTGGCACACCAATCGGTTGGTTCGACTCAATGTAGTCAACACAGAACTCGACAACCTCTTCTGCAGCGTAACCTTCGATAATACTTCCCTCCATTCGATACCTATTTCACATATAATGCTTCAAGATTCCCATGAATCTTTCAGATGGGTACATGCTCAGAAGAAAGACTGGCTCGCACATCTCGATTTCATGCACAATGTGGACAATGAGATACACCATTATATTAAAGAAAGATGATGGAAAATATATCTCTAGCTGACATACAGTCTCCACCGCCACTAATGCCAGATCATCTAGTTCAAACACATCCATCACTTTCTGTGAAATATTGTTAAAGAAGAAGCACAAGTTCGTGATTACTTCTTAGACATTAGGCGGCAGAATATTTTTTATTGCAATTGGGAGCATCTGTGTCATCATAACATGACAGTCATGAGACTTCATGCTGATTAGTTTTAAGTCCTGCATCGAGATGAGCCTCTTTATGTTGGCGGAGTAGCCCGACGGGACTTTCACGCCATGCAAGAACTTGCAAAACTCGGTTCTCTCGTCCTTGGATAAAGTGTAACACACAGGGGGATGTATGTCTTCCTGTTAGGCAGAAGTATAGGCACCAACTCGGGTCTGATTCCCATATCAACCATGTCAAGTCGCGCCTTAACACCGTCCTTTCTCTTGTCCTTCATGTTTAGCAATAGACCTAGCATGCTGCCACAAACATTCTTCTCTATGTGCATGACATCAATGCAATGCCGGACGTCTAGATCCTTCCAATATGGTAAGTCCCAAAACACCGATCGCTTCTTCCAGTATGTGGACTCATCTGCGGCCATTTTTTTCCGACCCTTTCCAAGCACGACATTGACATCATTAACCTTCTCGAATATCTCTGCACCGCTGAATGGCCGTGGTTTCACACCATTCTCCGTTCTCCCGTTGAACTGTGAGTTCCACCTCAGGTAACGGTGCCTTATAGGCATGAACCGCCGGTGACCCATGTACACGACTTTCCGTAATTCTTGAGACTTAAGCTCACAGTATTCTCCATGCATATGACACAACCTTTGTGTCCTTTCACCGTCTGATTGGAGGTGTTTCCGAGAGCGGGAATGTCTTGGATTGTGCAGACCAGTATGGCCCGTAGAGTGAAGTATTCTCTTTTGTCCACATCCCATACCTGCACTCCTATGTTCCACTGTATTTGTAGATCTCCATCAATAGTTGGAAATACACGTCGATGTCGTTACCAGGTTGCTTAGGCCCTTCGATAAGTATGGACATCATAATGTACTTCCATTTCATACAAAGTCAGGGAGTTAGGTTGTACATACTAAGAAGCACGGGCTAGGTGCTATGTCGGCTGCTCATGTTGCCAAATGGATTCATTCCATCCATACTGAGTGCAAACCTTACATTCCTAGTTTCCGCGGTAAACAGAGGATACTTCCAATTGATGTTTCTCCACTGGATAGCATCAGCTAATTGTCTTAGCTTTCCATCGGATGTCTTCCACTCTTCAGCATGCCCGCGAAACAGCTTTGCTTCCTTCGTGTTTGCAAATAAATGCTTCAGGTGAGGGATTACAGGCAGGCACCAAGCAACCTTGGCAGCAGTCCCCTTCGTCACCTCGAAGTATTCCTTAGCTCCATCTAGTCCAATATTACCCTTGTACTGAGAAGCCTTGCACATAGGGCATGAATGTAACTTCACAAACTCTTTGCGGTATAAGATATAGTCGTTCCGACATGCATGTATCTTTTCAATTTCCAGTCCCAAGGGACAAAGCACTTTCTTGGCTCTGTATGTGTTTATGGGTAACTCATTGCCCTCCGAAAGCATGTCCCCTAGGAGGCCCAATAACTCATTGAAGCTCTTGTCGGACCAGCTGTTGCTAGCCTTCAATTTCAATAGTTCAAGTACACCATATAAAAATGTAAACTTAGCCTTGCATCCTGGGAATAGCAGTTTCTCTGAGGCCCCCATCACCGTGCTTGGTCCAAGTTGAATACCCTTCCCTAAAACCTCTCTTAAACAAGTGGAACTCGATATAATGGAGCTCAAAATCCTTACATTACCACAGTCCAGGCATGGACAATACGTCTCTGCTCTACCCTCTCTCAACATGTCCACCTCGGCAACTGCCATAAATGCTCTCACTCCATCTCGATACTCCTCTGTGTTGCGAGCTCCGTACATCCACGATCGATCCATCTAAACCGTGCATATAAAAAGTTTAAATTTAAGTTACAAATATAAAGTGCATCGACTTCGTGACATGAGTTTAACATTTCTTCAATTACTAACCTAACTGAATTCTACAAATAATTACTAACCTAACAAGGAATTTGGTGGCTAAAATGGAAAAATGCAAGAAATGGTATTTTAGTTAGTTATATGTTAGTAATTGAAGAGAGTCGACGCATACATGTTAGTTATATTAGTCAGTTAGTTAGGTTAGTTAATTATATTAGTTAATTATATTAGTCAGTTAGTTAGGTTAGTTAATTATATTAGTTATATATGCCTCGGATTTGACCATTATCCGAGGTGGTTCATCTCGGAGGACTGCCTTGGATAAGATTCGAGGTGGTTTCTTATTTCTGGCCGCCTCAGATGTGGTCGTTATCCGAGGCAGTTTCTCCCGAACTCGTTGTCTGAGGTGGTTTTTTTGTACTGACCGCCTTTGATATATGTTATCCGTGGCGCTTTTCTCTAACCGCCTCGGATATGCCACAACGGATGGAGGTTTCTGTACTAGTGATTACTCATAATACCCAGTATAGGCATATCTATATATTATATATGCTTATTGCCAATATAGTGACCCTAGCAGAAGCTATGCGTAGCTTATACAAACCCTAACTCTAAGCCTATCAAGACAACTTTACTTATCCCAATATCTTGCTACCACCTTCTCAATCTCCAAGTCTATGTTGATTGTTCTATACTTCCTTTAAATTGGATTTCAATTTCATTGGATTTATATTTGGAGTTATATTTATTTTATTTGCTCTTTTTACATTACGATGATAAGGAGTGAAGAGGCAGACCCAGCTTCAGGTGCAGGAGAAGAGGAGGAATACTACTACGAAGGTATGCCCCCTCTTCTTCATCATGTTGATCCTATATTTCTGAAAGTCGTTATATGTTATTGATTATAAACATGCATGTTGTTTTTTCCTGTAGCTAGTCTGTCAATTAACACTCTTTACCTTATCCACTTGTCTCCTTTTACTTGATACCCTGAGTAGATTATTGTTTTCTACTTCTGAATAGAGTAGATAAATGCTTAGTCATTCTTAAATATCCTAGGATGCTTTGAATTGCCTCCTCGGAGGAATGATTTTTCGATCAATTATACTTGTTATTGAAACTTGTTGTTGAGTTTGATGAGCTAGGCTAGATGTCCTTTATCTTCTCTCTCTCTCTCTCTCTCTCTCTCTCTCTCTATTCCTTCTATTCTAGTCTGGGTGAAACTTACCATCCAAAAGGTGAGGGCAACAGCTGGATCAGGTTTCAAGTAGCACTTGGTCATCCACATCGAATAAAGTTGAAGTCTTATCTCCAAGAACTATGAAAATAGTACAAACATAGCTATATGGGCTAGCTTTGTTAAGTAGGTTAATGTTGGCTATTCTTATGGCCTATAGATAATTATATCTGCAAGCTCACGGAAAAGCGTTGTAGTATTTCACCTCGAAAGTATTCCAGGGTTTATTGAATCCACGGAAGCAAATAGGTTTGCGCAGAGATATCTGATTATCGATATATCATAGATATGAATCCAATCCTCTATAACTTAGAAAGGATGTTTCTTAAATAGATAGATAAGGATAAATGACCACCAGGGTAGATAGATTACCAACCTATGCAAGTAACATCTAAGAGAGTATGCAACTAACCGGAGTCCAGCAACAGGTAGGTAAGAGATAGTTCCTTGTAATAGTGGTTGTTAGTATTTTAACTATCAAGGCTGTTGTTAGGTCAAGTTCAATCACTTTGAAATACTAATATCAAGGTTAGGTGTTGTCACCGACTAACCCTAACAGTTAGAGGTGTAGCTAGACGTGAGTCTCGGAAGATTCTCAGGATGTTCCCCCTATAGTTAGGCCCTGACTAAAGTGAGGATAAAGCTTGGCTACACTTAAAGCCATTGTCTCGACAAGATTGTAGTAGTGGTAGGTTCTATGTAAAGGGGAGTCATTTCATAGGTTGTCCCCTCCGCTAACCGAACTCCAAGCGGTAGTAAGCTAGCCCCTAGGCTACACTTCTCAGTCCTAGTAGTTTAAACCCAATAATCTGTAAGCACACCTACCAAATGGTAAAGGATTACCCTACTCCTAGGTCCTGACTTTAACAACTAGTCTGATAGAGAGAAAAAAAGATGCGGAAATATAACTTGACAAATAAAGATATTCAAATACTCACTATATTGCTAGTGAAATATTCATACAAGGTATGAAAGGATACAGTGAACGGGATACGTACTGAGTTACCGGAGGGATTTCCTCAGAACTTTGGCTGGCTGGCCGACTCTTCCTCCTAGCTACTTTGTGACTCCGATGTTGCTTACACTACTCTACCTAGAGCTACAAGTGAGGTGGCATCTTGAAGTGAAGAATGGAATGAAGTGGTGGTGCTGAAATGAGGAGGGGTAAGGTTTTTATAGGCCAGCCGACCTGCGTCAGCCGATCTTCCTCCATGTGGCAGGGCTGGCCGACCTAGTTAAGTCGTTTAGGTCGACTGACCTAGTTAAGGCTAGTCGATGCTCGATCAACGGCTGTGCTTGGTCCTCGAGTGGCGCGAAGGTTTGAAGCGTGACTGACTCTCCCACGAGGCATCTTGTCGTGCACAATGTCTTCCAGGCGAACAAGTAAGCTCCCTAGCAAAATTTGGTGGGTCGGCCGACCTACTTGTCTAGGCCAATCGACCTACCTGTCAAGGCCAGCCGACCTCAGGGCCAGGGCTGGCTGGCCTAGGGGCCAAGGCCGGCAGACCTAACCTGAAGGGTGGTCGGCACCTCCTCCCCTTTTGACGTCCGACGATGAGACAGTGGCGGTCAATGGTTCGGAAAATTCCTTTGGACGGCGATTATTTTGTCTTTAAAATATTTTTGGTATTTTTGGGAGAAATTTCTTATTTTCTGTAAAACAAGTTGACGCACCAAAACTTGTGGAAATAGGTTGCCTTAATGGGATTCTTGGGGGTTAAATATCATAAATAACGTGCGTCAACAGTTAATCAGCCCTTCGTGTCGATGTCGCCATACTGCAGATGGGGTGGATGTAGCTACGATGACCCTCTACATAGATGGGGGTTCAGGAGGGTGGGAACATAATTTCAACTCTGTGCCAGACCCGGTGGGCATGTCACATCGAGGGGAAACTAGCTAAAAGACATCGTCACGATCTCTCTGTCGGTATATCGATGGGTGTGTACTATGCCAGTGGCCACTGGTAGACAACAAGACGAGATTGTGTCATGTGGGTAAAGTGTAAAACCTTTGCAGAATGTAAAAATAATTGATTAGCTATATCCATGATTACGTATGGCACATGACTCATTCATGGTGAAAATGACCTCTCCTTTTCCCTTACTAATTCCTTCTACCCCTTTGCTATTGGAACCTATGGACGAATTAAGGCAGAAGTCATTGCTCGTATGTGTTGGTCGAGGACCCTCACATTGTTGGAAAACATCCCTGATATAAAAACTAATTTTCATCGAAAAGCTACCTTTGAAATTATTGGACTATTATAGCTAAATTTGCTTTTATGCAAAAGAGCCATAAAGCCCTTCCTTTGTTAATCCTACATGTAGTAGTAGGTTTCCTACGAGGGAGCACGTTGGGTACACGAAGTACTTATCGACATATTATGTTGTGGTGTTGTACAGAGGACTATGCTAATTAAGACATGGACGGGACTACTACTATGATGATCCTAAGGAGTAGATCACGTGGATTCCGTCGAATGCCTATGGCACAGACAGAGCTACTTCACATTTACCTTCTGTTGTTTCTCTCTTTGTAATAATTTCATAAGATAGATACTTTGTGAGCTGTGTGGCATATCATATTCAAACTTTTCTACTAACTTGTATGCCATGCAATGGTATACATTTCGCTTGTTTCTGTCATCTTGATCCTGGACTGACGACAATGTACATAGGGGGTCTAGTAGTTAATATCGGGCTCTCACACCACTAAAAAGAGGAGACCACCAGTGGGGACCGCCAATGTCCTAGCAAGTAAGACATCCGCACCCAAGAAGGGTGGTGCTAGGAGAGCACAATCTCCAATAAGGAACACTTTTCAGAGGGCACCCATTGCTTTCCTAAAAGCTGCTAAGGAAGATGAAGAATCCAAGCAAGCAAAGAACACTAGTTTTGCCTCTTCCTCCAACTCCTTCAGCTCCTACTCCTGACGCTACCTCACCGTATTTTACCCCAACTATTGACACCATGACTCCGATGACAACTGCTTCTGCACCATCTTCCACGCTAGTCGGCGACTCTCCTGAGGCTTAGCTAGTTGGGTTTTAGTTCCTTGTCTAGAGGGAGAAGTAGTATTAGGCTAGCTTTGGTTGGGTAGAGAGGCTTTGAAAGTTACAAAACTTGTTTGTACTGTGTTTTATGATGTTTTGCAAATTCTATTCTTTCTGGTGATGACATGGATGCTTGTATCATATGCACCATTCTACTTTCATGCTCATATATCTTAGTGCATATTTTTCCATGATCATCTCATGCGCATAGTTCTTTTAACATATGCTTATCTTGAACACTGTGCATGCCCACCACAGATTGCAAGATATAGGGAGAGCTCTTTCACTTTCTCTATGACATGTGCATCTTTGTTCAAAAACAATATCAAATAATGCATATATTTAAGGGGAGCTCATCCCGTACCTTGGAACCCAAAACAACTTCATATAATCTTTTCACCAAAGCTTTAATCGTGTTATCTTCAATCACCAGAAATAGGGAGAGTGAAAGTGCATCGTGTCCCCTAAGTGGGTTTTATAATTAATGACAATAAGATTAATGGACTAATGTGTGCATCAAGATGTTAACCACGTATTTAGTTCCTAAGGCAAGCTAGAACATGCATTGATGACACTTAAAAAGATTGAAAAAGAGATAACATGGAATCAAGAAGGTTAAGAACATTTTCTAATCCTTTTAGTGATCCAATGATCATATTGAGTATAGGGCAGATGTATTATAAAGGGGAGAGCTAATCAATAGCATGGAAGGAAATAACTTGCTAAGTGCTCAAAATAAATCCATCCTAAAAGTCATTGGAAAACTCTTTACATCAAACTTCAATGTTCATCTGGAATGTCTAGAAAAGTCAGTCGGAATGTTTGAGTGTGTGAGAGAGTACTCTCCGGCGTGCTAAGAGTTGACCCGGACCTTCCAAGTAAGGTTAGTCTAGAGTATCCAGAGTCTTTTAGAACTCCTGTCTAGTTGAGTTCCTGCTATCTAGACCTTCTGAGTGAAGTATGCTCAGACACTCTAAGTGAAGATAGAGCTTCAGTAAAAAGATTATGTTTCACTCGGAACTTCCGAGCGAAGATTATCCAAACCATCCAAAGCCCATCCAGTAGCTTTGTCTACAATGTTTCATGTTGTCTAGAACTTCCAAATGAACTTTTCCCGGTTACTCTGAGTGATGACAAAGCTTTTGTACCGAAGCCATAGCTTCTTCCGGATTTTTCGAAGGAAGTTTATCCGGAACCTCTGAGCCAAGACTTAGATTATGTCCCCATGCTTTCTTTCGTTCAGACCTTCGTGGTACGGCACCTCTGAGGAAACCAAGTTGACTCTGTTTTTGCCTATCTAGAACCTCCAAGTGAGGATCTCCCGGAACCTTGTGTTTCGGGACGAAAGAGTTGATTTTGTTCGAAACCTCCGAGTGTTTTTTTGGTCCGGAACCTCTAGGTCTTGGGTTTTCCTGAGGTTTTGAACTGTCCGGTATGTCTAAGCTGCACCCTCCGAGTAGTATTTTTCTTCCAAAAATTATCATTGTGTTTGAATCCCAGAACCTTCGAGCGAGGTTGTCCAGAACCTCCAAATGAGGTATCTTTGTGAGTAACAGCTAGATTTTTTAGGGCGACCAACATAAATCACCACCCCCTGGGTGGAGGCAATCTTTGCGCCCCAAACTTGTGTTGCACTCTTGCTTCAGACTATCTTGCCTTCTTGTGAGAAACTTTGTGAGAGAGAAATCTTTAGGATTTGGATTGGATTTCCATTGAGCATTCAAGTAAGGGATCACCTCCAAACCGAGATCAAGTTGGACGTTTGTACCTCCTAGATGGTTAGGCATCATTCAGAAGTCTTCAAGCGTGTGAAGAAGTCGAGAAGTTTGTGAAGGTTGGAGTTCACCCACTACAAGGTGAAAAGATACGAAGAAGAGAGGGAGACTTCACATCGGCAAGCCTCTTAAGGAACGAGCACGTTTCGGTGCCGGCTTCAATTGTAAGATCAAGCTTCATTAACGGAGATGTAGAGTCTCGCTAAAAACTCAAACTTTGACAACATATCACCGAGTCATCCTTGTTTACAATATTTCTTCTAATCATCACCATATCTTGTTTTGTGATTGCTTAGTTTACTTGTTTTCTCACTTTGAAAACTAGTATGCTTAGGTATCTTAGTTTTATTTGGTAGAAAATTTTGGTTAGTCGATTCCCCCACCCCCTCTTGACTATATCCTTGATCCTTCAGTAGCACTAAAGCTTAGATACAAGGAATTAATTAAAGTTATCATTTCTTCATATTGAGGACTTAGACTTGCTATGTTCAAAGGAAACGAAACAAGTTTCTCGGGAACCTCCATGTGGTAGGAAACAAACATTAGAATGTGAAGTGCATTAGCAAGGTTTTGGTAATAATAAATGTATTTTTGTACAACAGAATATGTTGGAAACCTAAATGATAGCTAGCAGAAAAGAAGATTATGACTTAAGAAACTGTAATGAAGTCCGATGGAAAGATGAAGTGTAGTAGAATGGTGCAATAAAACAAAACTAGTGAAACATTGATGATAGAAACAGATGTGGACAGTGAGTAAAACCAAAAAAGTCAAGGAATGAAACATTAAGATTCGTTATGGAAGTCTTAATACTAGGTTAGATTGCTTGATAACCTTGCCATCCCAATATTGCATGTAAAGCATCATGAAGATCCTGCAATCAAACCTTTTCCAATACAAAGCTAAAAATTAAAATACTTGTACGTAGTGGAGTGGAAAAAGTTTGATAATGACAATGAAGGGAAACTTAGAGTGTCATCTGTTGACTTTATTCTTTAGGGTAGACACATCCAAACCGCTTGACCTTTTCTTCTTGAATGCATTCGTGAAAGATGCTAGTTTAAGGACCTTACATTTAGACAAACATGAAAGTGGGGTTTTTGGGATGAATGAAATGACAATTGATATAAGCATGGTTTTGAGTTTAACAAAAGGGAGATCACGCTAGCCAAATTTTCTGCCTTTTCATATGCATTGGAAATCTTTCTGAACTTACATGGAGTCGAGAATATTGATTTGGCTATGAAGTAAATTGATGCAGCAGAGGATCAGTGTCGGTTATTAACAATTGCAAATAACAACTGTGGATTATAACAAATGAAACAACATTAATGAAAACACATGGAACAATGGAAAGAATAAGAAAATTTGAAGAAAAGTGATAGTAAGGCTATCAAGCAATCTAGCGAGATCCATTTTTTCAAGGTACCATTTCTTGTAGAGTTATTTGAATTCTCTCAATAAACTATTCAAATCGAATTGGTCCACTTCAACAATTAATTTTGTTTGCAACAAATTAGTGAACCTCTTCCAATAATGATGATACTGTATGGATGCAATGTGAAACCATTGCAAATTGGCTGAAGGGATACGCACTATCAACGATTGAGAGATGGCATATTTTTTGCATATGGACTGGTTGGAAGTTGGTATGTTGCTCTCGATGTTGAAGTGCCGAATGAAAAGCTGAAAGTGCATCTAGACCCCCTAGTGGGTTCTAATGATTAATGACAATATGACTAAGGGACTAATGTGTATATCAAGTGTTGATTAGAAATTTAGTCCCAAGATAGCTTTACTCCTTTAAAGATGCCAATCAGTGACAGTGGCTCGTTCACCTTTAGGCCACACCACTTGTTGAATCTGATAGAAACAGTTCAGATAAGAGCGAGAATGGATGTTTTGATCTAGCACAAATGATAGTATAGTCTTCTTAAACATGTAGTGTAATTTTTTAATCCATACTTAAGGACGTTGTGCTAGTATTATCAGAGTGTCTGTAATAAAAATTCTCTACAATTGTAACATATATGAGAAGCAAAGGAAGCATTGCTGGCAGGAAACAAAATGAGTGTACTACTATAACAAATATGAGAACCAGTGAGAACATACATATGTGGTACAAGCTAAATTTGAATTAGCAGATTCTCATACTTGCAGCCAAAATTCGGCCATATATCATTAAGCCAATGTGGCAACAAATCATTACAAAAATCGACAAAGTATGATCAAACAACAGAAAATAATGATTTACATACAAGTTTGAATAATCAGAATTGGACAGATGTGAGCTTTAATCTTCAAAATTGGCCAACTGCAGATGCATTGTTAGCTGCCTATCACTGCAGATGGATGAGTCCTTAGCCGCCTATCGCCGCAGATGGAGGAAGGGACGAGGGGGGTGGGGGAGGCTGGCTATCGCAGGTTGAGGAAGAATGCGTCGACACCATCCAGGGGGAGGGTAAGGAGGTGGCGAGGAGTCAGTGGAAACAATGAGAACGATGCGTACATTAAATCAATACTCTTATAAAGATGTCAATTGGTGACGGCGGTCCATCCACCTTCGAACAGACCACCATTTAGACCCAACAGAAACGGTTGAGATGAGAGCATGTGTGAATGATCTAATATAACATAAATAATATTATAATCTTCTTAAATATATAATATTATTTTTTTAATTCATAGTAACGCATGGGCATTATGCTAGCGTTTACAAGAATAGCGCCGTCGGTTGGATTCATCAGGCACTGATGGCAGTTCCCATAAATTTCAGGTACATGGGAAGGGAACAGGTGGAATCAACCAGTATCGTCAGACGGACGCGAAGATCAACGGTTGCATTGAAAATCGATGTGGAAGTGCTTGCGGACATCAGGAGAGAAGAGTTCAAAAAAATGGCAGCGTTTATACCCTGCTACCACGGGTGCTATGAACACTATTTACTACCTCTACACCAGCCACTAACAACTATCCCAAAATCGATCAGAACCTGTCTCAGTGGTAATTGATCAGCAGAAGTCCAGAACCGTGCCTGTGAACAAATGATTTGTGTTGAATGGTTGTATACCGCTTGTGTCCTGGAGCCTTGGTAGAAGCTATAATCCCTTGCTTTGCATGCGACAGCCCTGCACAAACTAGACTGCAAGAGAAGAACAGTATCCTCTCCAATTAAAGAACACAAAACCACGACATTCAGTTTGACGTTCATACACAAACAGTACCGATACCACGCACACCAGCACGTTACGTTCCAACCAAAGCACAAAACATGCAAGTGATGTATAACAGTGCACTTACAGTCCAGTAATAATGTACCACAAACAGTATCACTCAACAAAACGAACTATGACAAACATGAAGCAATTCATTACCCACCTTCATTCGTACCACACAGCTCTGATGGACAGAGTATCATCGAAAACAAGCTGTCACGTCCAATCATTTGTGGAGGTCTCAGCTTCCACTGCAGCAACCAATTCATGGATTCTCTCCCATGGTAGGTTCGCCTCTAATGTGAATTGGCTAATAAGATGCATCTCTATAATTGCCCAGAATCAAGCTCAATAGGTCAAACCTTGGGTCTGAGCAGTTTAAGAGAAATTTCCATATGAATTATTCTCATCAGACCAACCAACAGATCATTTTCCCACCCCATTCAAGCCTGGAATACCTGCCAAACCCTGTATATTAACAAAGAACGCATCGGTAATTCATCTGAAATAAAGGATTGCAAGGTCACAATGTTGACTTGAGAAACAAACTCCTGGCATAATAATCTACTTTTAGCCTATGTGAGATAATCTCAGGATAAAAAAATTGCATGGTACAAATGCTGACTTTGGAAAACGATTTAACTGCATAGCCTGCAGGCAGCATAGTCCTGTCTTACATTCTAGTAGCAATAATACATCCACGGGAAATTTGGACAATTTATTACATGAAAATAAAGTTCTTAGAACTCAGTTTGGAAACTAAAACCAATCCAATGTGCAATGTTCGCCAGTAATAAGTACACTTGTAGTGCATTTTGGTCAAGTTTGTAAATAGAAAATCATGAGTTGTATAACATGAAATTTCATTTTAACGGTGATGTACCGTAAAGCAAAAAGCAATTGCAGGAATATGTAATCGTTATAATTACATTTATGAAAAAGGGGTGCTATATCTAGTTAACGCTTATAATCTTTATAATCATGTTAAGATTTTATGTAAAAGCTGAACAAAAAAACTGAGCAAAGGAAATGGCATGGGAGCAAAGAACTGTCAGAAGCCCACCTCCCAAGAAATATGTTATGATCAAAGGTTATATAAAGGCTGGCATACAAGTTGAGCATCCAAATTCAAAACTTACCACATCTTATGGCAGCACTTGATACGCTTCCAAGACAACCATCCTTCAAAATAAACAAAACATGAAAGGGCTGCACTTATCAGGGCCAAATTCAAGTGTCACTCTCTGCCACTTACTCCAACAGGTTCTTGGCAACTCCTATAAACACAAGAGAACAAAATATATTTAAGCACTATAGGATTTAGATTGATATTAACGATACTTCTCCAAAAAGTAAGACATGAACAAAAACACAGGATCTAAGACTACTCAAAGAGTGCTATATCAAAGAATGCATATTACAATCCCCACAAGAAAAGAAAATTACCAGTAATTATCATCTTGGTACAAGCTAGAGTCACACAGGGTAACAGCCAGACCATACAGATTGTGCTTGTTGTGGTTCCCCCGATGGACCATTTTGCTGAATCCCTTGATGAAAGCTATGTTCTGGAAGTTGTTGTGTGGGTTCAAAAAGGTGGAAATCCTGCCACTGCTTTTCAAAGGTCTGTCCAGCATACATGCTAAAAGCATGTTTCCCAGGAAAAGGAAAGGGAGTGGTGAACGCGCTACTGCTAGTTGTGACATTTGAATACACATGATGCTGATTGCTAACATGATCAAGTGATGGCTGGTAGCCATTCAACCACATGCCATCAGCCTGTACATGATGGCCATTCACAACTGAAATGTAATAATCTTGTCGCTTCAAGGGAACATTGTTAAATCCTGGAGGAGGGCCAACATGTCTTCCGGGACGACTAACAGGACTTTTCTTTGATACAGTTGTCAGTGTTTCCATGAACTTCCTCGATGTGCCATCTGTAGATACTACTGACGGCACAACTGAATCAAAGGCTGACGGTAAAGTAACTTCAGTAGATTTAAACTGATTAAGAATAGGATTTGTGCTGTTCCAAGGAACTCCAGCAGAAACCTGTGGCATGTTTCCCATAGATTGTAATCCGCTCAGTCCACCATTCACTCTACGCTCCAGAAACCCATTTGCACCTATGTTAACATTCTTTAATGCACCCGATAAGAATGAATTTTGCTCAGGGAGCATATGTGGATTATCTGGGCTGCTGAAATGAGGAACAGATGACACAGGCGTATGCCGATCTGGAGTGTGGACCATATTCTGAGGGCCAGCAAGTTCTGCTCCAGTGCTTACCCAGGTGGGATCACACATTTTGAAAGGCTGAATTGACCTTGGAGCGACAGCGGCGCTAGGTATCAGTCGTTGCTCACCATTCGCTGCCCAACCAATAGAAGACATAGGGAGAGACTGAACGTAACTACTGGCAGTTGAAACAGATGTACTGCTATGAAAAGATACATGTGCACCATTATTTGACCAATTGGCATCAGGTATCTGTACTGCCTGTATGGATTCATTAGTGGTTTGTTCTGAACGAACTCTGAGAAGTTTTTCAGAAACTGGAGGCTTGAAAACAATTTCTTCATCATCATCTCCTTTGGCAAAAAATTGTGCCTTCGACTGAAGTAGACCCAGTTTTTCTGCAACTGAGCCAATTTTACTTGTGACTTCATGTTCCTCTTCAGTAGGATTTGTCTCATGCGCATTGAAGGATCCAGAATGAGGAACAGAAACTTTAAAAACAGGAGGTTCTGTAGCAATAAGGAACTTCTTCAAAGTTGGATCAAAACATATTCGCACTTGATCAATTTGAACAAAACTCAGCAATATCTTCCCTGCAACAAGAATCCTTTGTACACGTGCTTGTTTCTCCTTGGTGCTTCCATTAGTTCCAAATGCATGCTTGTTTGAGAAGTCCAAGATAACCTGTGCAGGTACCAACGGCGAAAATCCTCTCAACTCAACATCCTCCCACAGTGCAATCTTGTTACTAGTCTCACCTTCCTCATACGTGCACATGTCAGAAATGCATGTTTCATCATCATCGCCATCAACACATGCAAGACCTGTCAAAATGAGCTTATTCATAAATGAGACACATTGATTCCAAAAGAAAGATCTTGCAACAGCCTGCTTTTCCTCCGTCTCAGAACTAGAAACATAGTCTGGATGGCATGCTAGCCATTCAATGAAGACCAAAATGGCTGGCAGGTAAACACTCGAGGCAACATCATGAAGCTGAAAGCATCTTTTCAGAAGGTATCCAACAAACTCGAAGGTAATGGAAGATGCATTTTGAAGTAGCACCCTCCGTTGCACAGTTTCAGCATATGATAGGTTATCTGAGTTTTTGTTCACATTGTGCAGTGTGAATATAAGGATGGCAATAAGCTTAACAAAAGATAGTGCATTTTCAGCGGCATCTAGGCCAAAATTAAGCTCCTCATCAGGACCGGATGAAAGGAGAATTTTCAAATCAGTGACAACTGTAGCAGACAGCTCCCCAAACGTTTCCAAGCTATGAATAGGCAAAAATATAAGCATTAGAGACAGAGACAATGAGAGAACGGATAACACAAGTGGATCATACTATCTCCGCATCACAATACAAGTCGTTTTAGAATCAGTGTCAGTCAAACATTTTAAATTTTGACCATCAATATTGAAAATTCACAAACATCTATAACATCAAATTGACAATATTTAAGTTAATCATGAAATATACTTTTATAATGTATAGTTACTTTTATTTGAAGAAACACATTTTCATATAAATAGTTAGTCAAAGTGTAGTTAGTCAAAGTGTAACTTTCGAGACCATGTCAATGTCCAAAACGACATGCATTGTGACATAGAGGGAGTAACTTTTTGTGAAGTACCTTGTCCTTGTGAAAAGGACGCCATTGAGGCGCACAAATCGAACACAGAAAGATTTAAGTATTTCTGGAATGTTGGATGCTCCCTCCTTTGAAGTTACTTCTGTACTACTACCTTTTGGCTGAAGTCTGGTATCACCCCTTCCTCTGCCCCTTCCAACTGATCTGGAGGATAATGTCCTAGCAGTGGCAACCTTATTGTTACTATGTAGCTGAGCATAGCTTTGACGATTCTGTATAGAAAGGCATACGAACATGAATGCATAGATCAGCACACACAAAATTTGATCAACAGCTGCCCCGGGACACATAGCGATCGCTGCTACCAGCAGTACTGTTCCCTTTTATTTATAGTTTAGCAGTATATTGTTCCTTCTCATATCATGCAAAGTAAATGTTAGAAAGCATGATTACCACCCATGCAATCCAATGAAAGAGAGCCATAACATGAAGAAAAAAGTTGTTTATACAAGCCTTATAGGTAACCAACAAAACATATCCTACAGACTGAACAGAAAAACACACAACCAAGGCTACGCAGCTTCTCTGATACGTATAACTAAACAATGGAACACTCTACCATGATAACATCTCGCAATGCCATTCAAACAGATGACAAAGGGGATAAGTACATCCAACACCAAACCACTACACAAAAGCAAGCATATAGCAGAAACAGCAGCAGCGATATTATGAAGATGGCACCATACCTTCTCAAATGCAATAATCAAGTTTTCCCTCGCTGTAGAAAAAGGATTATCCATCGCTAAGCTACGGAAGTACCTATAGATAGCTGTTATCTCATTACCAGAATATGATGCTAGTATTGCAAGCTGAACAAGATGAAGAGAAATTCTTCATTAGTACAATAACCATTTAAGCAAATGTAACAATGTATATAAAAGATGATGCTGTAGAAAATATATCCATGTCCACGTACCTGATGATGTGGGTTTCCATTAGAAGGGCACAGCGAAGCTGCCTCCTTGTAGTAGCTAGAAGCTGCAGCATATTCACGGTTCACAGAATCAGCATCTCCATACAGACCCTTGTAACGGGCAAGGTCCCCTAAATATATGAGACAGCGATAGCATGACATCAAGCCTTTCTTCATGTCAATCATCTTCTTCTCATCTTTGTCAGAAAAAAGTGAATTATCAAGGCCCTCAGGAAAGTAGCCCAAAGGAAGACCATGATTTGACCGAATTTTCAGCATCAAGTCATGATAGAAACCAGTGGCTTCTGAAAGAAAACTTCTAAAAGTAGATTTGATCCTCTTGATCCGATCTGGGTTGGCATTGTTCTTTCCAACCTGCACAGCAACTGAACCAGAAGTTCCGGCAGAGGTGATGTGAGCCCGGAATTCCTCAATTCTCTTGTAGTGTAGCTGCCATAGGAGATACTCTATCTCATGTTTTTCAGAAAATTCATGATCTACAAGTATTATCTTCTCATAGTTCTCACGCATCTGAAGCCATATATTAGGATCTGATGGGATTTTTGACTGCGCTGCTCTTCGAAGACGACTTTCATGTTCAGCATTCTACACAAATAACATTATTATCACCATCATACATCCTTTATAGAACCAAAGAGATTTCATAATGATTTGAATCAAATTATAGAAATAGAAGGAACACCATGCGAAGCTCAAAGGGAGATTCTGGCAAAAAAAACTTATAAACATAAAAGGGACAGAAATATGCATTCATTATTGATCAAGGACATCAATATGAAAAATCATAATGCCTCAGCTCTCACCTTATAAAAAAGGTGGCATACCCATATACTGTATTAAGAATAGCATGCATTCAAGTGTCACAAAATACCATGCACAGACTTAAAAATAAGGCAAGTACATTTTAAAATGGTATCTCCTTAAAAAGGAACTCAGTTTGTCTGCAACTTCATCCATACTAGTACACCACAGGAAAGCTCTAGCATTAATAAATTCCTAGTACGACAATCTGGTTAACACCAGCGTTCAATAAATCAAGCCAGCCGCCGCGATTTGGTCCTAGAAGGTAGCCCTCCCCTGCCACAGTGCAATTCCTAGGTGGCATCTAGGCAGCAGGTGGCTGCCCGCCTAATGCCTACAATTTCTTAAACCTTGGTTAACATTCAAACACGAATGTCACACAGTCAATTGATCAACTTGCAAAGCCATCAACAGGCAATACTCCCACTTGGCGAGACAGAATAGGCATAATGCATTTTTAGTTTTATTTATAAAAGAAGAAAGACACACAGAACAATGCAGATTCCCGAACACACGAGACCTTCTTGAAGAGGCGCTTCGCGAGCTCCCTCGGCGACAGGGAAGCAGTAGCTTTATCCATCGGAACAGTCATCATCCATCAAGCACGCATTGCTTTAATCGCTGCGCATGAAGAGAACCACATGTTAACACCAAACCGCAGAGGCAAAAAACACACGGTGCAGCAAGCATACACCCTTAGATAGAAAAAAGCTAGCCTAACCAGCAAGCAGCAGCCACGTTGCAGGTACCAAACCCAAGTCCCCAATCATACGAAAAATCTCGCTCCAATTACCACCTTGCACAACACCATCCCAAATCCTATCCCCAATCTTACGACAAACCTTAGAAAAAAAAATCCAGTATCCACCCATCCATGGCCTCATGCGTCACCGCTCGAAGCGATCATGCGCAACCCTAGGACGAACTCGCGCCTGCGGATCGAAAACCCAGGGCCCGCCAAATCAAAGAACTAGGTATACATACAAGAACAAAAAGGAAGGGCGGGGCCCCGACCAAATCGAGGACGACGAGCGCAAGGAACCGTGCCTCCGGAGCGGAGGCCGCCGAATTGGATGAAAAAAAGCTGATTTGCAGAGGACAGGGGGATTTTTGGGAGGGGGATCCGTACAGTACCTGGTCGAGGAGCAGCGGAAGGGGGGGCATCGAGGGATGGTAGGGGAGAGGAGGGTTCGTTATGGCGTCGCGTCGTCGCAGTGTTGGGGTTGGTCTTCGCCGTCAGAGTCAAAAACTCAGAAAAGAGATAGAAGGCGGCGGGACGACGGGGCCTCCTTGATCCCCTCTCTGTGTTCGTTCGTAGTCTCCTATCTCTACTACTTAAAAAATGCTTAAGGTTCCTTTCCTGGCAGGTAGAGTGCGTTTTGTCATCTTTCATCCGTCCTCTCTCCCGCACGTCTCTCCTCTACGGTTTGGCAAGTTTAATCAATCAATTAGATTAGTACGGTTAAGCCTTCCTTTTTCCATCCTACCATGAATTAGCACGGTCCGTAGCATTTAGAAAGAGGGGATGAGTCAATTTAAGAAACGCCCTAAGGAAAAAATCTCTAATTTTGAATAACTCCCCAAAAATCACCCCCAAATCCCTAAATAAATTTGTGGATTAGCACGATTAAGTCTTATTGCTCTCAGCCGTGTTCTTTGTAGCATTAGAAGGAGGGGATGAGTCAATTAAGAAAAGCCCTAAGGAAAAAATCTCCAATTTTGAAGAACTCCCCAAAAATCACCCCAAATCCCTTTGGACTTACCTCAATTGGAGCCGGCGGCACACCTTAAGACGACGGCATGCTCCCTCCCGCACGTCCCTCCTCCACCAGTTTGGCGAGTTTAGCATTATCAATCAATCAATCACTACCATGAATCAATCACTACCATGAATCAATCACGAAAGTTCCCTTTCCTTTAGCTACCTTTTTCTATGAAGGCGCCAAAACCAAAATTACAAGGTGCTTCCCGCCTGCCCCATGTCATATAAAGTGTACTTCCATCCCCTTAGAGCTGACCCAGACCTGCATTTATCCTTCGAGCTGACCTGGACCCCGTCTTCAAACTAAGGCCATGGCGACCCGATACAGTCTCGCTCACCACAGCTCGAAGAGGGTGATTGCACCACCACCGGTCCCCGGCTCCCGTCGTCTGGCCTCCTCCGATCAACAGGCAACTTGTCCATTTCCTGCATCAAAGTGGTTTGTTAATAGATAATCATGTTGCCTGATGCATGGATAATCATGTTTTTCATGTTTCTCCTTTAACCAAAGCAGGGATGTTAGATTCCACGATGTTGAAACCATGCACATATACAGCAGATCCTGGGAGACAACCGCAAAAATTCTTTCTGGTCGAATCAAAGAAACTAGAAGTGGAGATGTAATCTACCATGCCATCCTCGCCGACCTAGCTATGAGAATATTCTTTTCATATAGCCTACCCCTTACAACATCTTCATTGCTAAACCACTTCATCACCAGTAGCAAACTTCACATTTTTGGCAAACTGATATGCATAGTAATACAAATGAAATTTACCAAGCACGAACATCTAAGGCATTAACAAAACAATCAGCACATTGTCCATACCTGGGGTTATAGTAGATGTGGAACATACTTTTTGTAGCCACAGCTTGTGCAACATTAGCTAGAGTACCAAGACTTGAACACTGGCTATAGAGCGCTGGAAAAGCAGATCCATTTTTTTAGCTGAGCCGCACGACGGACTCCCAGTCTTAGCTCCCCATCATCACCTCTGAAAATGATGAAAAATAATTAAAAAGTAGCAGCAACATCATGTGCTAATTATCTGCATGATTCTATTAACCTACCGCAAGAACAGTACAGCATCCCCCGAGACAAGCTTCTTCTTGTTGACAAACGCACTCCATCCGGTGGTTAAAAGGTGCCTGCGCGGCTGGCCTGTAATCATTCAGATATTGATCTATCAGAAATTAAGGACCACTTAACTTCATGTCTGTTCTTTAAATTCCTTAAAAAGGAACCAGAATTCCCACAAAAAAATGTTCTGTAGCAAATAGCGAATGTAAAATACAGCTAACAGTCTAGCAAGTAATATTACCACATGATGCTAACAGTCTGCTTGCTGTTCATCTATAGCGCAAGCAATGAGGATGCAATAACATCTTTAGTACTTGTTGAAGCAGAACCAACAAAATATCTGTTTAGATGACACAGTTTATGTACTTGCTCAATCAACCTTGGCTATTTTGAAGGGGGGCAAAATGGAGGCAGTAGCGTATGAGCAGCAAGCATATCGTTTCAACAACAGCCTACGGATCGGCGAAGTATACTTATTCATGAATGTGGGGTTCGAAATGGCTGACATGCCACCACTAATTGCATTGAGCATACCAGCCGGCTATTACGTTGTCCTGCACGCTCGGAACCGAAATTCGTCTTGCTGGGCCTAACATTTTCGTCCCTAGGCTGCCTCCGCGATTCATGAATTTCGTGGATGTGAACAGACTCAAAAACAAAATGCTCGCAGGTGCATATTATTTTATATTGACTGATTCAGCCTTTATGCCATTTCAGACTTTGAAGTTATTTTCTCATGCTATATTTTCTAGATGTCATTGGGATGGTGGTGCATGTCGGCCCCGTAATGTACCAAGGGTCATTCCAGCATAGCACGCCATGCCGAGATGTCACTCTGATGAACATTAGGTTTGAGAAAATAACCTCATATTTCTACTACTTCTGATTGACTGTGGGCTGAAGTTCTGTTAATTAACCAGGCGGGAGTTCATCTTTCTGCGCGTCTGGGGACCAACATGTGGCACGCCACATGACACGGTGGCGACGTGTGGAACGGGAAATATGGACTTTAGCTGCCACCCTCCTTGAGGTCAGCACAGCGGAAGGTGCGTCCTTGTGTAAATGTGACTTTTCTAGACTGTTGATGCTGCAATGTAATGTAACATTTAGATTGTTTTTTAAATATTGTATGTAGGGGGTTTGAAAACAATATACGAGAGCCATATTGTGTCCGAGCCAAACAATCAGCAGGCTTATGAGCTAGCCACTTATCGTGCAACGCTAGGCCCAGCTCGATGGTCCATACGGAGGCAGGTCAGAGCGGTTGTACGACAAAGGAAGGCGGTTCGAGGCGACGCCAACCTTCGACTTGGGAGGCTGTAAAGCACAATGAACCACGGATTGGTAGTCTCGAACACGGCTTCGGTGAAATCTACTTTGAGTTTGAGGTCGAATTTGTTATTCTCTAATAATGTTATAATGGCATAATGACTAGAGTCCACTTTGAATTTTTGTTTCTTTATATAATATAATGTCTAGAGTCCATCTCGAGTTTTTTCTTTGTAATATAATGGGCACAATTCAAAGTATATTATTCCTCTTAGCAACCTATGAGACGATATTGTCTTCCCTCGCTATACATCAGCACAGGTGCTATCACACGCTATGCATGGAAAATAACTCTCCAATTATTATTATGGGATCACTTCCTAACCAAGCGACATCAGATTTTGCCCGATAATAAATCACTAATCCGGTGCGCAACCGTGATCTCTTTCCTAACAACCTGGCGTAGGCACACTTACGCCATTGTTTTGGTTATATCAAAAAAATCAAATCGTGCGCGCCATGCTCCCTTGCCTGTTGATACTTCCCCGCCTCCGATCCAATCAGCGCGACTACCAATCCGGGTGCCACAGCGCTCAAGATAAACAGCACACAGACAGCTACAGCGGCGACAATTTGAGGAGCCCATCGACGTATCGATCCTGTAAGTGTAATGATTTATTCATGTTTAGCATTATCAACACCGATTATTTCCAACACGCATCATGTTTATTTCTTCTTTAGCACTTTTAGCATGAATATTGGAGCCAAATAGACGAAACCCGAACAACAATCCCAATTTTTGCTGCGCATTGGGAGAGAATAAATCATACCGAGCTGCCTGCCGATCTTATGGGGGACGACGCCTCCTTGGCCTTTTTGCTGCGCAGGCCGCCACCCTCTCCACGCCGCATGCGCTTGCCGATTAGAACGGACGGCGACGAGGCAGCCTCCATCTCCCGGCTGCCAGGGTAGGAGCTCGGGGAGGGTGGTCGCGAGGGGAGGAGCTCGGGGAGGATAGCCGCCGGGGTGGTCGCCGGATCTGGGCCAGTAGCTTGGTCGCCGGGTCCAGATCCGCGCGAGGAGGTTGTGAGGGGGTCTTCTCCGGCTCGGGGAGAGGGGCTTCGGGGGAGGGGTACTCTGGGAGGTCCTGCTCGGGGTAGGGGTGCTGCTGGAGAGTCCGGCGGCGGAGGTTGGTCGTCGGGGTAGGGCGGCGAGGAGGGGAATGTTGGGGAGGGGCGCCGGGTGAGGGAATGTGGGGGATAGGGGGGTGGGCGCCGGGGTGAGAAGAGTGATAATTTTTTTTGAGAAGAACCTGGATTCAATACAAAGGAACAGACGTACAAAGGACCCTAAACAACAGGAAATTATGCCAAGGTCCCTGGACCCCCGAACGAACGGCTCCGCCCGCAGAACGAGTTGACGTCGCGCCGCTGCCGCCGCTCCCGACGGGAGATGGTCTGACCTAGACGAAGACCTTGACGAAGACAGCTTAAGAGACCTCAAACAAACGCCCTGGAGACAAAGCCGTCGTCGTCGCTCCCTTGAATCCATCCACAGAACCGCCACCGACGACCACGCCAGAGCAAACAAAACAACGGCAACACCCCTAACCAAAAGATCCAGGCTCGACGGCGAGGTGAGAACACACCCCACCGGTACAGAGAAGAAGCCAGGATAACAAAACTCCATGGGCCGGCCGTCGTCTCCGCCTCGACGCCTAGACCCGGAGGAACCAAGCACCCCAGATCGATAGATCCGGGGGAACAAAAAGCCGTCAGCTCGACGGCGCCGCCCCGAAAGACCTCGCCGTGAAGGGGACCGAGCTCCGGTACCTTTGATCAGCAGGGAAGCCGCCTCCACCTTCTCGGCGGCAACTCCGATCACACTAAAACTACCCCTATCTACATGCCAGACACAAGACCCCAAGGTTCTTCCCACCTCCCGCCGCCAGAGCGGCGAGCGGAGGCGAGGAGAACCCCAGGGCTCGCCGGCGATCGACGGGGGACTCGGAAAACCCTCCCTTTCGCCTGTCTTCAACAATATTTGAAGTCACCTAGCAGCAAATTAGTACCTTGGGGTGTGATAATAGGTTTGTGCGGATGTGGAGAAGGTGTGCTTCTTCGTGGCTTCTTTTTTGGGGGGTTAGAGTGAGAAATTTTCTTAGTGAGATTAGGGATTGGAGAATTTCAATATCAAATGATAATGTGTAATTTTAATTTTCTTTATTGCTCCGTTAATCAATATCTTGTGCACTCTGTATTAATACATGTGATTATTTAATCTATAATGAAATATTGTGAAAAAGTAGCCGTTACAAAATTAGATGTTTGAATTTTACCTATTAACAAATAGCGGTTAGAAAATACCCGTTATAAAATAGTCGTTACTAGGAGAGAAAAATATAGAGGCAAGCAGTCGCTTTGGGTATGGGGAATTAATTGCATCTCTAATCATTTTAAGACTCCTATGTTTTTTCCTTGCAGATGGATTCTCCGACACCATCCAGTGAAAGTACTCCTTTCAAAGACCTGTCCAACACAGGTAACATTGACACAAGTAACATTGATCATATAATGCGTAAGTGTACCATCTGACGCATAACAGCTAACTACATTGTGTATTTTTTTAGGTGCCATCGACATTACTAATGGAGAGGAACCTACAGATGCGAAACAATGCAAGAGGCAACGTGCTAGGGAGCGATATGCGCAAATGGATAAAGAGAAGAAAGATGAACTACTTACGAAGCGTCGTGAAGCCTATCAACGGAAGAAAGCTCGACCATCAGTTAATACCCAAGAGGCGCGAAATAGTCCTTCTGCACTCTCCCAACTACAAAGCACGCCCATTGTTAAAGGTGCACTTTATGATGAATGCAATTGAATGCAAGGACATAAATAATTAATAGCGCATTAGCTAAATGTTTGAAGTTTTTTTGTTATATAGAAATGAACGTAACTGTGTTAATAATTCATACCTGATGGAGCTAAATACGTTATTTGTTTATTGCTATGTAGATATTGTTGACATCAACAATTACGGTAATGATGGACCCACAACATCCATCCTTCAACCACAACCCATAGATCCCAAAGAGCAGAAGAGGCAGCGAGCTAGGGAACGATATGCACAGATGGATAGCGATAAAAGTATGAACTACTAAAAAGACAACGTGAAGCCCGTCAATAAACAAAATCATCGACATGGAACAAGGAGAATGTGGTTCCTGATGAAGATAACGAATGGCTGAGTAGAAACGACCTGTACCAGAAGCATTCAATTCATATGCCATCTCAAGAGCAAGAAATCCTCTCGACTGGTATGAAGGCAACTAATTCTTGGTTAAAAATGGATGCAATTCTGTTAATAATTCATGCCTTATGGAGCTAAATGTGTGAAGTTGTTTTGTTATGTAGATATAGTTGACATGAACAATTGCAGTAATGATGGACCCACGTCATCCCTGATTCAGCCACAACCCATAGATCCCACAGAGCAGAAGAGGCAGCGGGAAAGGGAACGATATGCATGGATGAGTACCGATAAGAAAATGAACTACTAAAAAGACAACGTGAAGCCCGTCAAAAAAGAAATCATCGACATGGAATAAGGAGAATGTGGTTCCTGATGAAGATAACGAATGGCTAAGTAGAAATGACCTGTACCAGAGGCAATCAATTCATATGCCATCTCAAGGGCAAGAAATCCTCCCGATTGGTATGAAGGCAACTAATTCTTGGTTAAACATGGATGCAATTCTGTTAATAATTCATGCCTTATGGAGCTAAATGTGTGAAGTTGTTTTGTTATGTAGATATAGTTGACATGAACAATTGCAGTAATGATGGACCCACGTCATCCCTGATTCAGCCACAACCCATAGATCCCACAGAGCAGAAGAGGCAGCGGGAAAGGGAACGATATGCACGGATGAGTACCGATAAGAAAAATGAACTACTAACAAGAAAACATGGAGCCTATCAACAAAGGAAATCATTGGCAGGTAAGGATTGCACATTTAACAAAACAAAATATATCAATAATAGCATGTAACAATATTTTGATGATGTCTCCACACCAACATGCACTCTTACTTCTTAGCATTATCATATCATTTTATCAGAGCAAATTGAAACTATGAGTGCAAAGGATAGGGCACGCTATGCCAATATAACTCCTAAGCAAAAGAGTTCAAAGAAGGCTCTCCGCGCGTTAGGGCGCAACACTCTGAGCCAAGAATCCATAGCCATGGAGAACCCATCGTATATCCCTGAGGTTGTTCATATTAATGTGGATGCATCTGGTCCTCATGGCTCCGTAGTCACACATGATTGGTCGGCAGATGAAAACCTGTCGATGACCATGGAAGGCGTCAATGGTTCTGAATGGCCAACACAATCAGTCGTCATTAACAATGGTAATGTTCATATCTTCATTGTTGTAATGCTCTAATATAAGTCGTTAACAATTGTAATGATCATACTTTCATGCTGTATTCATAGAAACTACGTCTCCAACGCCCGAGATTGTTCAAATACATCAAACACGCTCACAAGACAATGATGATGGTAATTTTTTTGATTATATTCATTCCACGGCCTATTTGGAACATGGGCTCATAAATAATTATACGATAGGTGATGATGAGGTGTCATATTGGAGGAAGACTCCGAAGATGAGGAAGGTTACGTGTTCGCTGGACAAGGTAATTTGGTCATGTTCCACGTCATCGCGTGTATATATTGTGCATGTTTTTTGGACTCATGTTGTTGACTACCATTTCAGAGGAGGACACCGATGAGGATGTCGAAATGGATGAGGTTGACAATGACTGTGTTTCAATTTCAAGTGTCCCAGATCCCTACGACATGGTGTACAGCAAAATCCCAACAGACACGCACATGCTAAAGCCCGTTGAGGACTGCAAACATTGTGGTGCAAAGAGGTTCGAGCATGAGTCCAAAGGGTTTTGTTGCCATAATGGGAAGATCAAACTAGCCAACCCGGATACACCACCCAAGCTCATGAGGCTTTGGACGAGTGCAGACCCTGATGCTATGCATTTTCGTGACAACATCAGGTTTTTCAATGGGCATTTCTCGTTCACCTCACTGTACTGTCACCTTGATAGTGATACCACTAACACATCAAAGCATCCTATCTACACATTCCGTGCCCATGGCCAAATGTACCACAACATACGGTCATTTGGCAGACAAGATGGTTTGGAGCGCAGTCACCTGGAGCTTTACTTCTATGATGACGACCCCAGTTTAGAGCACAGGTAGCGTAGCTGCCGCAAAGAGCAGTGCGCAAAAGATAAAGATGTAATCACACAGCTGGCCAACATACTTCGTGGAAACCCATACTCTGAACATCTCTGAAGTATGGGACAGGTTGAGGATGTTGATGACTATCATATAACACTAAACCTTGACCAAAGGATGGATCAGAGAAGATACAATGCACCGACCACTTCAGAAGTAGCCGCTGTGTGGGTGGAGGGGAGCGAACGCCGAAGATAGTTCGAGAATAGCGTCATCCTGCAAGGGAAGAATAGAGATATATATGGCATCCGGTCCTATCATGGATGCTATGACGCATTGTCCTACCCTCTATTCTTCCCTAGAGGCGAACTTGGGTGGCATACCGATATCCCGAAGGAAGGTGTGCCCTATGATACTGTTATGGCAGCTCGTGCAGCTCGTCTAGCTCGTGGTGATAATGATGATGATGATGATGATGCAGGTTAGTGTTCAAATTAGTTATTACATGTGCAGTCCATACTTTGCAATATGATCTCCCGTTTACAACACCACTCATTTTCAATTCTCCGTGCAGCTTCTGGAGGCAGACTATGTGTGTCTGTGCGGGACTACTACTGCTACAAATTCCAGATGCGTCCTAGGATATTCAACCCGATCCTCTATGGCAAGCGTCTTTTCCAGCAGTTCGCGGTCGACACATATATCAAGATTGAGAACTCCCGATTGGACTATATATGGGGTCATCAAGATACGATAAGGGTGGACTTGTACCAAGGCTTAGTGGACAGCTTGCATGCTGGTGAGGGTAGGGACGGACGCTGTTGGAAAGCGTACAGTGTTGGCTACGTCATTTATCGGTGGTCCACGGGACAAGAGGCGTCGCTACATGGATGCTATGGCCTTGGTGCGGAAGTACGGCAAGCCAGACGTCTTCCTCACAATGACATGCAACCCAAATTGGGATGAGATCAAGCGCGAGCTCTACCCTGGTCAGACACCTCAGGATCGTCCAGACCTCGTTGTGTGTGTTTTTAGGGCAAAACTGGAGGAACTCAAGAATAAGTTGCTTCGGAAGGACATCCTGGGCAAGGTGAGGGCCTATGTGTATGTGGTGGAGTTCCAAAAGAGGGGCCTTCCCCATGCCCACTTCCTGCTCATCATGGAGGGGCGATACAAGCTCACGTGCCCCGAGCAGTATGACCGTCTTATCTCAACCGAGCTCCCAAACAAGAAGAAGTACCCAGAACTGTACAAGATGGTCGTGAAGCATATGATGCATGGCCCCTGTGGTGCTTTGAACCGTGATTGCCCGTGCACAAAGGGTCGTCCTGCTTGCAAGAATCACTATCCTCGGCCTTTCAACGCGGCTACCTTACAGGGCAAGGACTCCTACCCTCTATACAGAAGACGTGAAGATGGTCGTAAAGTAATGGTTCGAAAGGAATGGCTAGATAATAGGTGGGTCGTCCCATACAACCCTCACCTCCTGCGTCACTTCAATTGTCACATCAATGTTGAGGCATGCGGAAGCATAAAGGCCGTTAAGTACCTATTCAAGTACATATACAAGGGCCATGATCGGGCGTCTATTTCTATGAGCGAGGCTGACAAGGCAAATAGCAATGGAGACATAGATGAGATCAAACAGTATAGAGACGCGAGGTGGGTGACTCCTCCGGAAGCCTTGTGGAGGATATACGGCTTTGAATTGAGTAAGAACTCGCCACCTGTGATGCAACTGCAGCTCCATCTGCCAAACATGCACATGGTGTCATTCAAAAAGGGCCAAGATATCCGACGAGTAGTTAACCGTGAAGGTGCTGAGAAGTCAATGCTTACAGAGTACTTCGAGGCAAACAGATTACACGAGGAGGCTCGTTGTATCTTGTACAGGGACTTCCCCGAATGGTATACTTGGCAGACAGGTCAGAATAAATACTGGAAAAGAAGGTCACGAGACACGGGTGGACAGGTTGGAAGAATTGTGTCGGCTCATCCAGCCGAGGGGGAACGCTATTACCTGCGGGTCCTTCTAAACCATGTCACTGGGGCCACCTCCTACGATGACCTAAGGGCAGTTAATGGCGAGATCCTACCAACCTTTCGTGAAGCTGCAGAGAGAAGGGGGTTGATCGAAGGGGACAACACATTGGATGAGTCCCTTATTGAATCTACATTGTACGAGATGCCATCATCTCTACGAAGGCTCTTTGCAACAATATTGGTATTCTGCGAGCCAAGCAATGTGCGCATACTCTGAGAGAAGCACTTGGAGGCAATGTCGGAAGACTATCGCCGCAACAATCCATCCAAAGTTGTAGTTGAGCAAATGGTTCTGATAGATATCAGGAATATGCTACAGTCAATGGGCAAGGACATAAAGTCATTTCCTCTTCCTGATATCGATGAGGAATATGACAGTGCCATCGGTGTGCCAAGGGAGATCTTCGAGGAGTCCACCATCGAGCTCAACGCCGAGGACACAAATCTATCAGACTCACTTAATACGGATCAGAGGGCCGCATACGATGAAATTATGTCTGCTATTGATGGTGATGAGGGTGGTGTGTTCTTTGTGGATGGACTTGGAGGCACCGGGAAGACTTTTCTGTACAGAGCACTGCTCGCAACGGTACGCGGGCAGAAAAAGATTGCTGTAGCGACAAAGCTACATCCGGTGTTGCAGCTTCCATAATGCCCGGAGGGAGAACAGCTCATTCACGGTTCAAGATACCGCTGAGCATTGATGATGGTGGGTTTTGTAGCTTCACTAAACAGAGTGGGACTGCCAAGCTCCTACAGTCAGCTTCTCTCATTATTTGGGATGAGGCTTCCATGACAAAGAGACAGGCAGTTGAGGCGCTGGACAATAGTTTGCGTGATATAATGAGCCAACTAGACCTGCCGTTCGGTGGAAAGACGGTTGTGTTCGGTGGAGATTTCAGGCAGGTCCTCCCTGTTGTCCGTAAAGGGTCGAGGGCTCAGATAATTGATTCGTCGTTACGTAGGTCTTACCTTTGGGATTGCATGCGTCACCTAAAGCTGGTACGCAATATGAGGGCACACAGTGACCCGTGGTTTGCGGAATACCTATTGCGCATCGGTGATGGTAAGGAGGAGACCAATGGTGATGGTGACGTCTGCCTTCCAGACGAGATATGTGTGCCGTGTACTGGGAAGGACACTGACCTTGATACACTAATAGACAATGTTTTTCCCAGTCTCGGTGCTAACATGTCAGACCCAACCTACATCACCTCCAGAGCAATCTTGTCGACACGAAATGATTGCGTGGATAGGATTAATTTGAAGATGATCAATCGATTCCCGGGAGATGAGATGGTGTACCATAGCTTTGATTGTGCGGTGGACGACCCCCATAACTACTACCCATCTGAGTTCCTTAACACATTGACCCCTAATGGGCTGCCCCCACATGTGTTGAAGCTCAAGATTAATTGCCCTATCATATTGCTTAGAAACATTGACCCCGCGAACGGACTTTGCAATGGCACGAGGCTGGTGGTTCAAGGATTCCAAAGGAATGTCATCGATGCAGAAATTGTGCTGGGCCAACATGCTGGAAAGAGGATCTTCTTGCCAAGGATCCCCCTTTGTCCCTCTGATGATGAGATGTTTCCTTTTCAGTTCAAGAGGAAGCAATTTCCCTATTAGGCTCAGCTTCGCCATGACGGTTAACAAGGCACAAGGGCAGACTATCCCCAACGCCGGTATTTACTTGCCCGAGCCGGTGTTCTCTCACGGGCAGTTGTATGTCGCACTATCTAGATCCACCGCTAGAAAGAACGTCAAGATTCTTGTCGTCCCGGATGCTGGCAATAAAAAAAAGAGCTCAGACGATAGCAAAAAGAAGAGTTCAAATTACAGCAAAAACAAGAGCTCCGATTGTCCTACTGGTACGTACACGAGGAACATCGTCTATAGAGAGATCCTTACATCATAGGTGAGAAATTTGGCACTTATACTTTCAGTAATCATACTTTTGTCTTTTTTAATTATGCATACTTATATTTAGAATTTAACTTGTTTTGTGCAGATAAACTCCATTGTGGTAATCATGTGTTACTGAGAGAAACCAGGCCAGTTGGTGTTTTCCTAACTAACACTATTGCGTTTACGAGCACTACAATCTCCATGTAGCTATTTACTTCACTTGAAATATTCACTTTATGACAGGACATGGTGCGATGCAATATGGAAACTTCTTGTATGATTTTTTATCTTGTTTTACAGATTTATATATATTTACTGTTCAAATAAGCTCTTCATTTTTGTGTGTATGGTCAAACAATGCACTTCAAATAATTAAGTTGTTGTCCCAAGAATATTTTTGTCGGAGCACGCCGTGTACGCACGTGGCACCGGCGACTCGCGTCTTCTACTCGGAGTCTACGTCGACGACCTGATCGTCACGGGAGCACACACGCGGGAGATTGCCAAGTTCAAGCGCGAGATGATGAGCACGTTCCAGATGAGCAATCTGGGGCTACTGACTTATTACCTCGGCATTGAGGTGAGTCAGTCTGCCGGCCGGATCACGCTGTCTCAGTCAGCATATGCCGGCAAGGTGCTCGACAAGGCCAGCATGGCGGAGTGCAAGGTCGTGCACGTCCCGATGGAAGCACGGCTCAAGCTCAGCAAGGAGAGGAGCAACCCGCCAGTCGACGTCACCCACTACCGCTTTATTGTCGGCAGCCTGCGCTACCTCGTCCACACTCGGCTTGACATCGCATTCGCCATGGGCTACGTGAGTCGATTCATGGAGAAGCCCACGACGGAGCACCTCAGCGCCGTCAAACACCTCCTGCGCTACATCTCAGGTACGCGCGCCTACGGTTGCGTCTACGCCAAACACGGCGAGGGGACGTGCCTCGTCGGGTACAGCGACTCTGACATGGCCGGTGACATCGACGACCGGAAAAGCACCACCGGCGTTCTCTTCACACTCGGAGGATGCCCGGTGACATGGCAGTCACAAAAACAGAAGGTGGTGGCGCTGTCTTCATGCGAGGCGGAGTACATTGCTGCAACGACGGCGGCATGCCAAGCTGTCTGGCTCGGCCGGCTCCTCGGCGATCTCCTCGACAAGAAAGACGAAGCTGCTACCATCTACATCGACAACAAATCAGCAATACAGTTGTGCAAAAATCTGATTTTCCACGACCGGAGCAAGCACATCGAGACGCGTTTCCATTTCATCCGGGAATGCGTCGACGGCGGCAAGGTTGCTGTCGAGTACATCGGCACTGAATATCAACTTGCAGACATACTGACGAAGTCACTTGGGCACGTTCAATTCCTGAGTCTGCGGGCAAGGATCGGTGTCATCAACGTCAATGGCAACTAGATTAGGGGGAGCTTTGTTGAATAATTACGTAGCCGTTGCTGTTGCCTTCGTTATTTCTGTTTAGATAGCAGAGCACGAGCCCACAACTTTGTGTGCGAGCCGTGCGCGTCGAGTCCAGGTAGCGGCATACATGTGCATGCCGTGCTCATGCGACGTGAGCCAACTACACGTCCGGGTCTGTGGGATGGCACAGATCGTTCGGATCGTGGCGATTAGTTCGGCCACGTTTGTTACCTTCTTGCGCTAATAAATATAAGCAAAAACGAGAAAAGCAGCTAAGTCGTTCGCTGCACAAAATCTCTTGAGTCCAAGTGTTATCGCGTGCGTTTTGTGTTCACCACTGATCGTAGTTGAGAGCTGACAATAGTTCCAGTTCGTGGTGGTCATTCCTTCGGAAGAAATGAATAGAAAAGCGCCCCAAAGACTCTAAAGATTAATTTATTTTTTAAGCGCCGCCAAATGAGAGATGACTTGCTTTGATATTGCATGATAATCTACGCTGAAAAGAAATTAGCAGCTAAGTTCTCTTCCGATGAAAAAAATCTTATTGGCAATCGTAGAGGTGAATTTAACCATATATGACAGCTGATGCCTATAATGTCTGAGGTCAGAGGGAAAGCCAAGGAATCCTCCTCCTGCAGCCTAAGCAGCACGTCTAGCAGGTCCTCGTCGTCGGTGGTACAGACGACGCCGGCAGCTCGCGCCTCCTTGCGTTCCTCGATGATGTCGGCGATGATGCGCTGGATGGAGCCGTAGCTCCTCCTCATGTTGCGCTCACCGTTGCTCAGCCACCGCACCAGCCGCGACGACGGGAAGAGGTCAGCGAGGCAGAAGCCGCCCAGCAGCGCGAGGATCTTGTCGAACTCGCGGAGGTACTCGCCCTGCCGGGCGCACCTGCCGCCAATTTTCTGTAGGGATTATCCCATCAGCTACACTAACAAGCGAAATGAATGCTTGATTTGAAGGCCAATAGCTGGGTTTTGCACAGTAGCTGCGAATATTACTACCAGAACAATAGCAGAACCTGCCATGTGCCGGCCTGAAGCCTGAACATTTCTCAGCAGTCCAATTGCTTCTGCCTTGCCTTTCAACTGAGGCATATAAGTCAGGATTAAAAGTGAGATAATTAAACGAGGACTGTAGGACATTAGCACACATCTCGTGATTGAAGTACGATGCATTATTTCTTTCTTAGAATGAACACTACAGATGTACAAAACTTCTTTGCGCTCCACATTGTCACTCTCAAGCTCTCAGCATATGATCAAACTCCAAAAAAATTCATATGAACATGAATCCTAACAACTTTAGATCATTGGATACATCTACATCTGTTACGCGGATCAATAAACCAACTAATGGTCGTCGCTTCTGCCATTACTACAACAGACTTCCTACTACAAGTCTACAGCTGCAACAGCCACATCCAAGGCATTTTTTTTCTTCTGGGACAATATGGAGCAGACTGAGGATGGGCTTCAACAACTGATCATGACATACTGCCGATGTATATATTCATGAGATAATCACATAAGCAGTCGTCCTCGAATGATGTGTGCTTCTGAAAATCAATGGCAGAGTCTGGGTCCTGGTGCTAAATCTTCGCATATGTGTCTGTTCGTGCCCTCAGCACCTCAGTACGTTTACTCTTTTCCATTTGTTCTACCAGCCAATCAATACCAAGTTTGATCCCCGTCCTACCATAAAAAAAAATCATCTCTCCCTGTGAGTACTGATCAAGAAACAAAGGCTTCAAGTGGCAAGTACATTCTTTATTATTTTGGTAAGTTTAGACTATTTCCTGTACACATTTGATTGTGTATCGGCTCACATGCACTGGGGTCTGGAGATCATGCCTGAATCACCTAGAATGGCTGGGTTTTGGAAAGTTTGGATTTTTTCCAAAAGTTATTTGTCTTAATAATAGAAGTCCACACGGATACACATCCTTGATTGATACGCATGCAAAAGTTTCCAACAACACGTACTGATCAGCTTAAGGCCTTAAGCCACCGGACGTGCACTCCGGCCATGCGCACGCCACAACACCCTTATCACCCTCGCGACTCAGCTACTTGGCACGCAGCGATGGTTGCATCTGTACCACTTCACAATCATTGGCGGCAAGGATTCGAGAAGGGTGAGCCGGTGACGGCCGATCGCCCAGCCGTTTGCACGCCGATACCCAGGCTCTGCCGCCGCCGACGGCCAGCCCTCACTGCCCTGTCCCCGAACTCCTCGCCCATGTGGACATGTCGCCTGCTCTTCGACCTCTAGGGTAGGCGGCCGCCGCTGGACACGGACAGCAGAGCCATTGACGGGCCTTCCGCCGCCATCGACCTTGCCGATCTCCTGTCCGCGGAGGTCACCTGGACAGTCTTTAGGTACGTTCATGTGTAGGTGGCTTGTCTTCAGGTACGTACGTATGTTCTGATGTAAATTCGATATATAAATCCTATGTAGGTGCTTCTCGATGATCATCTAGACACTTTTGAAACTGCTCATGGTCGTTACTGTTAATACTACTTGAGTCTACTTTAATTAGCATTCTACTTCAATTATATTAGTCTAAAATATTTATTCGGTTGGCTGTTTCCATCCCGAGGGTGTACTAAACAACAGTAGTTTCAAACTGAGCACGTAAAGTAGTTTTATCTATATGTCTTACACCAACCAGGAAGAGCTAGCATACAGAAAAACAGCTACAAGGACACCATGAATTGGAAGCAGTGCCTTTTTATCCCTAATATACAAATCCGATCGATATATATAGAGAAATGTGACGTGACTAGCGCGAGCAGTTAGCGCGTGATCAGCGTCGCCGTGCGATTAGTATCACAAATCAATTAGTGGAGATGATCAGCGCTGCCGCAACTAATTGTGCCCACGTTTGACTGCGTATATCGTCGTGCAGTTAGCATGTGATCAGCGCCGCCGCGCGATTAAGAGCCGCCCGTGATTAGAAGAGCCGTAAGCACGCTGGGCTGCTGCACCGGCCGCTTGATCCGACGCTTCTATCAACAGAATTTTACTGTCTTCTTCAACTCCGGCGGCCGCTCCACCGCAACTGTTCTTGCACTGAAAGTTTCCTTTCAATTATTCTTCACTTCACCATCTCCTCTCTCACCTCATGTCATTATCCATATATAATGCCTCTCATCGATCTAGATCGAATAGTTCCAACGTTGAACAACATCACAAGTAAGTAATCTTTCATGTTTATCAATCGACACGCATATATACATACATGCCATCAATCATTCGAGAATCTAGATGGAATAGTTCCAACGTTGCACCACATCACAAGTAAGTAATCTTTGATGTTTATTAATTTCTATTAATTGATTGAGATGCACATATACATACATGTCATCAGTCGTTCGAGAATCAAAGAAAAAATTGAGAGAAGAACCAGAGAAAATTTAGCAGCCACTACTGCTACGTGCAAAGGAACATGGTTTGCTGAAAATTATTATGTGCCTTAGCTGTTCAGCAATTGATTTGAGAATGGTTCTTACAGTAGCTATCAATTAAGACTTACACTACTCTGCACTTACCATTTGAGTAAAGAGACACTAATGTTGCTGCATTTTTACCTGTGCAAAATGCAGAGCGTGTAAGGTGGCCGGTGCTTGTGCTCGCGATTCTGGTGTCGGTGGTCCGAAGCCAAGCAATCATCAGTGGGACATTTTATGGTACTTTGATATTATATTGCAGGCCGGAACAGCTTGTTAATACCATGTGCTTACTCTACTTTTCTTTTTCATACATTTCTTTTGCAAGCATATTTTAGTTCTCTCACTTATTAGTTCACAGTCTAATTTAGTAAAGGGAGCAGGAGCTCAAGTGAACAAATAGGAGAAGAATTAAAAAGTAAGCTGGACAGAGAGATCACAGCCTGAAAGCCAACAACAAGGTAAGGCGTCAACCTGAAATTCGTAGCACTTGTAAATACATATGCTTAGAGAGCATTGATTTAGTATTTGCACTGGCTGGACTTTGAATCTAGATCATAGAACTGCTCTCATCCCCTTATGTTATTGGCTGTCGTTTTATAGATTAGACCCAGATGAATTCTATCGAGGTTCAGAAAGAATCCACCGACATTGGCCCCAAGGCGATGTTGTTGGAAGGGACGAACAACTCAGTGAGTTGTAAGCAACCAAAGGAGTTGCAGACAGAGAAAGCTATGTCACGACATAACAAACCAAAGACGGCGAACATAACAGAAGTTATCTCGCAAGGTACATACTTCCTCTGTGGTTATCGTCCTTTTCATTTTGCTATGTTATTGTTTCCTTATGTAACTAATTTTGCTTGCTACTGTTTCATGGTAGATTATGTCTGCACCTATGAAGATAATTTTGTTCTTCAATACATCATATCCTCACCGAAAGACAAAAAGCTGGTGGACATCGGTGATGCCTTCTTAACAAAAACCGAATTGGAATGCCTTATACATAATAACGAATTCCTGAATGACGATGTAAGTTCAACTGTATAAAGACAGTCCTACTTAAACACGAACGTCTAATCTAATTGTAATTTGCATTTGAAACTATAGGTCATAAGTGCATACATCTATTGTGTAAATGCTCAAGAGCATCTACGGTATAGGGCGGGTGGAAAGGTATATCTAGAGAATACATTCATTTCTGCCCTAATAAAGCGAGATGGCGATGTTGAGATAAGCCCAGCAGATCATAACCAGATCATTAAAAAGGGTGAATATTTATCTAAACCATGACATGGTTAGGCTTAACTCCCTATCTATGAATTAAATTTACTATTTATGCTTATCTATCTTTGGATACGACTTACAAAGCGTTTGCTTCAGGTCTTCATTCCAATAAACATTTTTCGGAAGCATTGGTATCTAGCAGTTATCAACGCAAAAAAATGTGAGATACAGGTGCTCGACTCATTAAGTGTTGCAATGGACCGCGACGACCTCACTACTACGGTGAGTAACTACTACTTTCGTACTACACTTTCATTAAGATTTCTACTTATTTTACCTATATTGGTAATAATTTTATCATTTAATAGCTATGGGGACTTCAGAATCAGCTAAATATTGCATCACAAAGCAAAGAGTTCCATCAACATCATGAGTGGCAAGACCTCAACGTTACAACATGGCCAGTCATAGAACAGTTTCAAGAGCCAATGCAGAGTGATAGGTACATTAAACACTCATTTTACACAATCTAAAATCTAAACAAAGGTCTACATCAAGAGTTTGTTATATTGTAGCTCATCCTGCGGGCTATTCATGCTAAACTACATGGAATATTGGATAGGAGATATGCTATCTGACTGTGTTACGCAGGTATTTCATTCAAGATCACAAAAGTAGCTTGCATATCAAATCATTCTCTGAGAAATTAATTCTAATACTACTTTGTAGGAGCATATGAAAAATTTTAGGCAGAAATTAGCTGTCATTTTAATTGACTCGGAACTGAACATAGTAAAAGGTAGTCCAAGGTATGAACGTATCGACGATAAAGAAAAAATATCGGAAGATTTAGTTTTGCAGAGTCCTGTCAAGCAAATCAAACGATCAAACTCATCCGACGGAACTAAAGACCGGTCATCAATATGTCCCCTTTCCATTCCCGTCATGCCGATGAGCGCACATGAGTTAGAAGGCGAACTTTGCAAATATATCATGTTAATAGATGATGCCAAGTGTTTGGAGTAAGTCACTTTTGTTAAAGAACATATGTAGTGTTAATATACATTTTTCTGATGTCATTATGCTTAACTCAATTGATGATTGTTTTATAGGAAAGAATGGGTGCGAAGCTCCAAGCCTTACCCAATTAGTTTAAGTCTAAAAAAACTACAGGACACACTAAAGATGGACCAGCCTATGGACACAGATTGTTTCAACATGGCCGTACGGATACTCGCATGCGATGAGCTCCAACTGTTTAGAGAGACTCAATTTCACTACATGGACCTAACATTTTGCGTAAGTTACTACAATCACATATCACTCTTTTTCATCATGCTTCTAAACTTTACTTTTATCTCAGACGATGTCCGATGTCGCACGAGACCCAAAGCATCGTGTAAAATTTGATGTTCAATCACTGGCAAAATTATTTGATAGCTGGCCTCAGATAAACTACGATATCTCATCATGCAATTTGGTAAGTTTGGTTCCCTTGTCCATTGGTGTCGTGATTTACGTATTCTTAATGCCTTCATGCAAGTTGGTAAGTTTGGTTCCTTTGTCCATTGGTGTCGTGATTTACGTCTTCTTAATGCCTACCTCTTGCAGATTCTATTACCATATGCTTTCCTTAGCCACTTCATGCTCTTCATCTTCGACCAAGATGCCAGATCTGTCTCTATATTGGACTCTCTTCCTATACCGGCTGAACTTATAAATACTCCAGTCATGAGATATATACTTAAATTTCAAAGGATTTCAATTTACCTTAACCTTGCTCTCGAAGTAGCACAACCTGGTTGGAATGATGATATTTATTTGTGGCGTCATATATTACCGGTTGGTGTTCCAAAAAACCCAGACAAGTGATTCGCTCTGAAAAAATCACTAGGAATATTTAATTTAATTTTTCTACTCCGATTTAATTTTTCTACTCCAAAAGTAACAATCATCCATCTACAGGAACATGTCTGGTTATTTCGTTATAAATTTTATGCGTTCGTGGAATGGTGAAGAACTAGATACACCAGTTTGCGTAGTTAGTATTCTCTGTTGCACATTCCTATATACTTTTTGCATGAGCCCTGCATGACAATGATATATAATGCACATGCAGGATGGTTACAAACTGAGGAAGCGGTTTTTGGTAAACCTGCTCAAGTACAATGAGAACGAATCTGAAGACAACATCCCTCATGTTGTACGAGAAATTCTCAAGCGCATCAGGACATTAGTTTACTAAGATACAAGAAGCACCGTGACAGCATATAGCAAGAAGCTAAGAACGCCATGCTTGTTAGTTATCTCGTGATGTCATGTACAGATGTGTTGTCTAATGGAGTTGGCCCGTAACAAAGTATCTATTTTCTAACCTAATTTTAAAGTGCAACTGAATCCAAAGTTTCAAAGTATTAACTAGCTAGATTGTTAAATTACGATATTTGTTTTTTCAGTTTGGGATTGTTCTGATGCATGGTATAGCTTGATATGGTTCTAGTGCATGGTGTATCACCTATACAAACAGTAGTTGCCCCTTTGGCATTAATCTTGATTCTTATACCTTATATTTCACTGCTGGTTGCCCAAGTGGATATTGGATTTGATTTTTGCACTTGATAGAGGAGGGGATTTTGTTTTGGATATGTACCGCCCTGTGCGCTAGCGAGGTTTGTTAGTGCTAGTAATCAAGAGGTAGGCTCCATGCAGCATACTTTAATCTGCTCGGCACTTGAGCTCCGTGTCTGTGTACTTGAATTGATGATCTCTTCTCCGAGCTAATTTCTCTAGGATCTGCGCCAATCAATCGCTAATAATATACACTTCAAGTGTCTTTTTGGGGTAAGGCTCAGTTGTGAAAAAGGGAGTTCTTTCCCGTTCCTGAGAGAAATGAACTGATTTCTATGAAATTTCTGCCTTTGCGTGTGTGGTGTTTCGGTGATCTTCAGGTATCAGTGTGGCTGATGGGATTGTGATGTTTTTGTGCGTCAACCGTCAGGTCTTTTTCTTTGCATCCGCTATGGCTGGGGTCATAAGCTGTGCAGTGGCAAAGTAATATTCAATGATTAGCTTAATTAGAGGCATTAATCAAAATCGTGGATACGGTGTGATGATGATGATCATATTTTGAAGGTGAGTTTGGTGAAGAATGGCAGGTGGCTGATGTGCTAGCCAAAGCAAAGCAGGATGCTGTTTACTCCCTTCGTCTATCATTCTAAGGCGCCTAAGGATTTCATATTTGTCCACCATTCTAAGGCGCCTAATGAAAATGGACGCGATTCTTCCGTCCGTGCCCCCGTCGCCCTCATCCTGTCGCCCTCCCCTCGCCTTGATCTAGCCAAGATTAATTGCATGACGACGCTTCGTGTTTCTCGTCAGTTACTCCATTTGTACGTCATGGATAGCTTGTTAGAGGAAGCCACCACGGAGAGTTGAAGAGCTTGGCAAAAGATGAAGCAGACTACCAGCACAGAGCTCGGCCACAACAACGTCACGACCATGGTCGTGGAGCGTGGCCAGAGCGATTTCACGGTCACCGTCGCAGAGCACGGACAATGGCGAGTGCCGCGACGCCAGCTTATCAGTCGAGGAGCCCCTCGCTGATGGTGCAGACTATCTCGACGGTGCATACGGCCATGACTCCCTCGACAACGATGTGCTGATCGTGCACTCCAGTGATGTCGACGTAGACTCGCTCGAAGGCGTGTACGTCCCTGATTCACTAGACAGCAAATTAAGAGCAACAAAGTCAAATTAAGAGTCTTACTTGTACCACCATTTGCATGAATATTAGGGACCATCTCTTCAATAGGTGTGTCCTCATTTCTAGCCGATTCATGTACTAAATCTGCTGAAAACAAGATTTAGAATCTTCTCAGTATAGTAAACAACAAGAACTGCTAGAACAAAGCAGTTTTACAGGTCAAAACCAAAAAACTGAGCAGCTTGAACAGATTCTAGATTAGCAAAATGAAAAGTATGCAAACAGACTTTACACATGTAGAGCTTGCTATTCGTTGTCTGACAACAACAAGATCTTCTGGAACAATGTGGTGACTGCGGCAACCAATAAATATTTTTCATATCTATTGGTATTGAGATTTCTTTAACTAATGTTTTTCATAGCTCCGTAGCAACGCACGGGCACCCTACTAGTCACAGGAAAATATTGAATGGATTGGTCAGCCGGCCAAGTGCCAAAAAGGTGAAATCGGCACATGAAAAGTCGACTGCCCTGCAGGTCGGCCACGCATCGGTCGAATTGCGGCAAGTCGGCAACCCATCGGCCGAAAAGTTCCTAGTCGGCATCACATCGGTCGACTTGGCTCTAATCGGCCTTTACCGCCCGACTCGCACACACACGCACCCGAGGGGCGAGCGGCGACGGCGGCATGGTTTGGCGAGGCGAGGCCGGGGTCCGGCGGTGAGCGGCAAGACGGTGGGGCCGGCCGGCTAGGCGCGGCGAGGGCGGCGGCCGGCGGCGACGCGGCATTGGAGAGAGAGGAGAGGAAGAGAAGAGAAGGAGGAGAAGAAGAGAAGGAGGAGGAAGAAGAGGAGAGGAAGAGAAGAGAAGAGAAGAAGAGGTTAAGGAGGAAGAAGAGGAGAGGTAGAGAAGAGAAGAGAAAAAGAGAAAGAGGAGGAAGAAGAGGAGAGGAAGAGAAGAGAAGAGAAGAAGAGAAGGAGGAAGAAGAGGAGAAGGAGGAAGAAGAGGAGAGGTAGAAGAGAAGAGAGAAGCGGCGAGATTTTTCCTCGTTTCGGTAAACCCTAAATTTGAAAAAAAATTATTGATTTAGTTTATTAGTTAGTTGGAATACACTAAGTACATAATTTTTTCTTGTGTAGCTCAGTATTACCATGGTAACTTAGTGTTAGAGATAATATTAACATGTTAGGTATATAAGATGTTAGAATAATTTACCTGCGGCATTTCAGAAACTGAATTTAATCTATGATCACAAATATCATGATTTTATCATATAGTTGACGATTTTAGAACTAGTTATATAGAACTAAAAAAATCATACAGAAATAATAGAAGTGGACTACGTAGTTAAGAAATAGTCGTAAACCTAGTTTTCTTATTATAGATCAGATCAATATATGTAGCTACATATTACGAGTCTCCTACATCTTGAACATAGGTGCAGCATCTTATTGTAAATTTTATGTAATGATGTTACGGATGACAGGAATGTCTGATTTAGTTAGATTCAAGATTTTCTATGATTCTGGAGAAGTGAGAACGAACTTGAATGGAGTTGATCTTAGTGCATTCAGTTACACTATATTGCCTCTCCAAAATTCCGAGTCGATGAACATTAGGGAAGCTAAAGACTGGTTCACCCGTAGCTTTGGTTTTGATACAGACAAGTATAACGTCAGCATTCAAGCTGTGTTTACAATGTCCTTAAGTTCTCCGCGCTAGGATCTGATGTCCGTTGAAAGAACGAAGGAGTGGACTTCTTGGCTTAGGGTCTGTAGCGGTCGTAAGGATGAGCCTGTTGCTTTGGTGCAAGCTGTTGCGAAAGATCCAACGGGATATCTTCGTACAGCGTACGAAGAAGATCACATAAATGCATCAGCACAAGGGGTAACACAATACGGAGCTGATGATTATTCTGAAGCGGTGATTCCGGGAGGAATTAGATCTAACCATGGTCCTACTGGACGGGCGGATGAAGCTGAGGAATTCAAAGAGTTGGTGGAGGCTATGGAGCAGGAAGATCTAGCGGGCATTGCGCAAGATGACGACGAGGAGGCCGATGATGAAGATAGTGCTGGGGACGAGGAGGCTTCTGATCATCAAATTCTGAGCGGGTGGGACCAAGAACTACTGGGTGGTACGCGTGTGACAGATGGGTATGAGTCATCGTGGGAGTTCAGAAGCAATGAGATTAAACATGGCACCATGTATCGCAACAAGCTTGAATTGAAAGATGCAGTTGCTCTATGGGGTATGTCCACGCAACGAACATTCTATGTTCAAGTGTCTACCCCCACCCAGTATACCGTAAAGTGCAGCAGTAATGGTTGTCCTTGCTCTGTGCATGCTCACGTCCCAAAGTACGAAGTGACTTGGATTGTTAGTAGAGTAGTGCCTCATAACTGTGTTCGATCCAACGTCCTTGCAGAGCATCGCAACATGATTTCAAGTCTAATTGCAAGATTGATGTTCGCCAAGATAGTGGAGAATAAAGATATGAAAGCGAAACATATTCAAGTAGCAATAAAGAACAAGTACCAATTCTCAATCAGCTACGGAAAGGCATGGCGTGCTAAACAGAAAGCCATGGAGATGCGATTTGGGAATTTCAGAGATTCATATCACAACCTTCCTTACCTGCTGTGGACACTACAAGCCAGGAACCCGGGCACGTATGTGGACATCAAGTACACCTTGTCATCTGAGTCACCAGGATTTAAAGAGATGAATCGTGCTTTTTTCTCCTTCGGAGCTTGCATACAAGCATTTCACCATTGCCGACCTTTGCTGTGCATTGATGATACATTCTTGACAGGCAAGTACAGGGGCCAAATCCTTACTGCTATTAGAGTGGATGGTAACAATCAAATTCTTTCACTGGCTTTCACATTTGTTGAAGGTGAGAACTACGTGAGCTGGCTATGGTTCTTCAGAAGACTGAAGCGAGGTGTAGTAAAAAATCGACCAAACGTGTGCATACTCCATGACAGACATCCTGGTATATTGAAGGCCGTGAAGACTCTAACAAACCCTGGACCGGATGAGCTAGAACCCTGAGCTGATATGCAAAGCCGCTGGTGCATTTGCCATCTGAGGGCTAATTTCTACCGGCAGGTCAGAAACAAGCATCTTATGAATCTCTTCAAGAAACTATGCAAACAAAATCAGCAAAAGAAGTTCTATAAACTGTGGGCTGAGCTTGATGAATTCACGAAAACAGAGTTAATTCAGCAGAGGAATAAAGCCGTGGCAATAGCAGTAGCTGCGGATTAGGAGCTGAAAGAACTGTGCGCTCTACCTAGTATTGACCCACCCGGTGTTAAGAGGAAGAAGGGTGGACGAATCAAGACCTTCTCCGAGTGGATCAACAATGAGCCGAAGGAAAGATGGTCCTTACTCTTTGACACTCACGGTGCGAGGTACGGTATCATGACAACCAACCTGGCAGAGGTGTACAATTGGGCAGTTCGTGGACAACGCGGTTTACCATTAGTTGCTATCGTGGAGGGCATACTTCATGGGACAATTCAGTACCTCCAAGAAAGGTATCAGACAGCTGCATTGCACATGAGCATCTACACTAAAACTCCTTTCAGCGCGACGGTAATGGAGTACATGGATCAGAAGATAGCAAAGCGGAAGATGCACACCGTCATAAGGATTGGCAACCTGCAACATAGGTACGAAGTTCGACTACGGGATAAGATAGGTTTTGGAACCGCAAATGAGGTTCGAACGTTCGAGGTTGCTTTCGGGTGTGAAGAAATTACAACCTGTACCTGCACATGCGACAAGCCTTTTCTTCTACACAAGCAGTGCTCACATGTGCTAGCTGCATGTGGGCTAATTGGTATGGACTCTACCTCTTTCGTGTCACCGTATTATTTAAAGGATGCCGTCCTTGCAACATGGAGCGGTGAAATGACTGGATTCTGTCATGTCGACAACTTCACAAAAGTAGAAGAGGATCAAAGGGAATTCATACTGCACTGGAGCCTACTTCGTCAGAATAAGGGGCGGCGTAGAGTTCGTCGAATTCATAACGACATGGATGAGTCAGAGGTTGGGGGGCCTACAAGGCAGTGCTTGTATTCACTAGTACAGAATCGTTTATACGAGGCGCGTTATCCGAGGCGGTTAAGTAGAAGCGCCACGAATAAGATACGTCGGAAGCGGTTAGTACGAAAAAACCGCCTCAGATAACGAGTCTGGGAACAACCGCCACGGATAACGACCACATCTGAGGCGGTTAGAAATAAGTAACCGCCTCCAATGTTATCCGAGGCGGTTATTTATTTATGACCGCCTCGGATAATGGACATATCCGAGGCGGTTATATATCGTCAACCGCCTCGGATATGTTAGTACATATCAGAGGCGGTTACTGATATATAACCGCCTCCATATATGTGATATCCGAGACGGTTATATGGATTTAACCGCCTCCAATATGATTCACAGTATTAATTGTGCTGCGCGAGCAGACAGATGACCAGTGGTAGATATGTCTTGAATGTGGCGATTTGCTGGCGATTTTTTGAGCTATTTTCTGGCGATTTTTCGGTGGAGAAGTTACATTTGGAAGAGTATAGTTGGAGATAATACTTCTTTGTTGGTTACCAAAGGTTAATGCATAGTTTTTGATTTAATTCATCCAATAATTTGGTGATTTTGCTTTGTTTATTGGACATTGAGAATATACAATTATATGATCATAATTAGATCGATGGAGATGTTTGAATTATCGTATGGTTCAATGCATTGCAAGATGTGTTAAGGTATTGAAATTTTTAAGGAATTTTGTGGGTAAAAAGGAAAATAATTAATGATGGATTTATTTATGTGGCTTATTTAATTTTCGTATGCAAGAAATGCTAATTTGGTTAGTTATACGTTACGGTTAGTTATTTATATTAGTTAGTTAAGCGGGTTAGTAATTATTTTGATAATTCAGTTAGGTTAGTAATTGAAGTAATGATAAACTCATGTCATGAAGTCGATGCACTTCATATTTTGAACTAAAATTTCAACTTTCCACATGCACGGCTTAGATGGATCGATCGTGGATGTACGGAGCTCGCAACACAGAGGCGTATAGAGATGGAGTGAGAGCATTTATGGCAGCTGCCAAGGCGGACATATTGAAAGAGGGCAGAGCTGACACGTATTGTCCATGCGTAGACTGTGGTAACGTAAGGACTTTCGAGCTCCATCATATTGAGTACCACATCTTCAAGAGAGGTTTTATGGAAGGGTATTCAACTTGGACCAAGCACGGTGAAGATGAAGCCGTAGTATCAGATGATGATATCTGTGCCGATGAAGAAGCAACCGATATGCCATTTGATATCGGTTGTGATTCAAACCCTGAGATGTCCGACGATCCCGACTCGATGCATGAGCTGGATCAAATGTTGTGTGATTTCGAAGGGCACAAAACTGACAGAGAGTACCAACAATTCCTAGGCTTGATGGGGGCCTCGGAGAAACCGCTATTCGCAGGATGCAAGGCTAAGTTCACTTTGTTATATGCCGTGCTTGAACTATTGAAGCTGAAGGCGAGCAACAGCTGGTCCGACAAGAGTTTCAACGAGTTGTTGGGCCTCCTAGGTGACATGCTTCCGGAGGGGAATGAGTTACCCATAAACACATACAGAGCCAAGAAGGTGCTTTGTCCGTTGGGACTGGAAGTTGAAAAGAAACATGCATGTCGGAACAACTGTATCCTATACCGGAAAGTATTTGCGAAGCTACATTCATGCCCTGTGTGCAAGACTTCTCGGTACAAGGGTAAGATTGGAGTAGAAGGAGCTGACGAATTCGTCGAGGCGACGAAGGGGACTCCTGCAAAGGTTGCTTGGTACCTGCCTGTAATCCCGCGCCTGAAGCATTTGTTTGCAAACCCGAAGGAAGCAAAACTATTTCACTGGCATGAGGAGGAGCGGAAGACGTCCGATGGAAAGCTCAGACACCCTGCCGATGCTATCCAGTGGAGAAACATCGATAGGAAGTATCCCCGATTCGCTGCGGAAAGTAGGAACGTAAGGTTTGCGCTGAGTATGGATGGAATGAATCCATTTGGCAACATGAGCAGTCGACATAGCACCTGGCCCATACTTCTCAGTATGTACAACCTACCTCCCTGGCTTTGTATGAAACGGAAGTATATTATGATGTCCGTACTTATCAAAGGGCCTAAGCAACCTGGTAACGACATCGACGTGTATTTCCAACCGTTGATGGATGATCTAGAAACACTATGGAACACAGGAGTGCAGGTATGGGATGCGGACAGAAGAGAATACTTCACTCTGCAGGCCATGCTTTTCTGCACAATCCAAGACTTTCCCGGTCTCGGCAACACCTCCGGTCAGACGGTGAAAGGACACAAAGGTTGTGTCATATGCATGGAGAATACCGTGAGCCTAAGTCTCAAGAATTACGGGAAAGTCGTGTACATGGATCACCGGCGGTTCCTGCCTGTAAGGCACCGTTACCGGAGGTGGAAGTCACAGTTCAATGGGAGAACGGAGAACGGTGCGAAACCAAGGCCAATAAGCGGTGCAGAGGTTTTCGAGAAGGTTAATGATGTCAACGTCGTGCTGGGAAAGGGTCAGAAAAAGAAGGCCGCAGATGAGTCCGCGTACTAGAAGAAGCGATCGGTGTTCTGGGACCTACCGTACTGGAAGGATCTAGACGTCCGGCACTGCATCGATGTGATGCACATAGAGAAGAATGTCTGTGACAGCGTGCTGGGTCTACTGCTAAACATGAAGGACAAGACGAAGGATGGTGTCAAGGCCCGACTTGACATGGTTGACATGGGAATCAGGCCAGAGCTGGCGCCTGTACTACTGCCTAAGGGGAAGACATACATCCCCCCTGCCTGTTACACTTTATCCAAGGCGGAGAGAACTGAGTTTTGCAACTTCTTGCATGGTGTGAAGGTTCCGTCGGGCTACTCCGCCAACATCAAGAGGCTCGTCTCGATGCAGGACTTGAAACTAATCGGCATGAAGTCTCATGACTGCCATGTCATGATGACACAGATGCTCCCAATTGCAATCAGGAATATTCTGCCGCCTAACGTCCGAGAACCAATCACCAACCTCTGCTTCTTCTTCAACAAGATCTCACAGAAGGTGATGGACGTGTTCAAACTAGATGATCTGGAGTTAGCGGCGGCGGAGACTATTTGTCAGCTAGAGATGTATTTCCCCCCGTCTTTCTTCGATATAATGGTGCATCTCATCGTCCACATCGTCCACGAAATCAAGATGTGTGGGCCCGTCTTCCTTCGGAGCATGTACCCGTTCGAAAGATTCATGGGAATCTTGAAGCACTACGTGTGAAACATGTATCGACCGGAGGGAAGTATTGTCGAAGGTTACGCTACGGAGGAGGTTGTCGAGTTCTGTGTTGACTACATGGAGTCGAACCAACCAATTGGCATTCCACGCTCTCGGCACAAAGGCAGGCTTGATGGTGTTGGGACCATCAGAAAGAAATCAATAACGGCCGATCAACCTGGTCACGCTCTCGCCCATTTCACAGTGCTGCAACACACGACCGCCATTGCCCCGTACATGGACGAGCACAGGGCAAAGTTAAGGCGGGAACATCCAGATAGAACCGATGCACGGAGGATGAGAGAGCATAACAAAGAATTCAACAAGTGGTTCAAGGAGCGTCTTCGTTTAGGTGCCTCTAGCGACATTCTAACCTGGTACGCGAAGGGCCCAACATTCGAAGTCATCACTTGGCAAGGATATGACATTAACGGATACACATTCTACACTAGAGATCAAGATAACAAAAGCACATTTCAAAATAGTGGGGTCCGCATAGAGGCTTCTGACATGAGCGGTAAACGGAGCTGGTACTACGGGTTCATCAAGGATATTTGGGAGTTGGACTATGTGTACTTCAAATTCCCATTATTCCATTGCCGCTGGGTCAATCTGCAATCTACGAAGGTCGATAAGTACGGCTTCACAACAGTAGACCTCCAACGTGTTGGATTCAAAGATGACCCTTTCATTCTAACCAATCAAGCTCACCAGGTGTTTTATGTGACCGACCCGGTGAAGAAAAATCTTCATATTGCCCTACAGAGTAAAAGGAAGATTGTGGGAGTTTAGGGAGTGGTGGATGAGGACGAATACAAGGTCTTTGAAGATGCACCTCCGATGCAACATAGCATAAGAGACGCGATTATCGATGAACCAAACGAAGCGGTGTACGCACGTCAAGATCATCAAGAAGGACTAGAGTTCGAAGAGGGAATGCCTCGCAAGAAGAAAAGGACGAGGAAGCGAAGATAATTTGAGAAGTGCTGATTTTGTTGGTTGAAACATGCAAATGTTGTAGAATGGTGATATATATATTTGGGATGTTCATGGTAAAGGTTGTAGATTTGTGCAATCCTTTGAAGCAATGCAATCCTTTGAGATGTTCATGACTTTTTTGAGGAAGTGTTGATTTTGTTGGTTTGAACATGCAAGAAACATGTATGTGCAAATGTTGATGTATTTATGATGTTGATATCTGTGTGCTGTCAATGTATATGTGCAAATTAATGGTGTTGTATTTGTGATGTTTATATCTGTTTGCTGTCAGTTCTGAAACTGTGAACTGAATTGTGCAGAAAGTTTAGAAAACCTATCCGAGGCGGTTAGAATTTACCAACCGCCTCCTTTAACGACTGTGCGAGGCAGTTATATCTAAAAAACCGCCTCTGATATATATATCCGAGGCGGTCAGATAAAAGAACTGCCTCCCATATATATGTATCCGAGGCGGTCAGATAAAAGGAACCGCCTCCGATATATATATATATATCTGAGGCAGCCAGATCCACGTAACCGCTTCCGATATATATATATCCGAGGCGGTCAGATCCACGTAACCACCTCCTTTATTCATAATTGGAGGCGGTCAGATCGGTTTAACCGCCTCTGACATGGCTCGTATAAAAAACTCAAACTGCCTTCACCCGCGCGCATTAACTCCAAGCATTCACCAGCGCCGTCGCCTCCGACCTTAGCGCCGCCGCCCCCGACCAGCGCTGCCTCCTCCGAGCACCGCCGCCCTCGAGCACCGTCGCCTCCGACCTTGAGCAATGCGGCCGCCTCCCCGGAGCACCGCCGGCCTCCTCCCCCGAGCGGCAGCTTCCCCTACCGGCGGCTTTCCCAAGCTCCTCCTCGACCAATACCGGCTGCCTCCTCCCCGACCACCACCGCCTCCTCTCCGAACACTGCCGGCCTCTCCTCCTCCTAGAACCACAAGGTGTGCCTCCTCCTCCCTCCAAACTTAGTGCATTGGTTCCACATTAGAGATCATTTTCACATGTCGACTCCCTTTGTAATCTAAGTCTCAAGTCATATATGTATATATACAACAGATAGTGTGTATCTTCTCTAGCATACCTGCATTGGAGTAATCTCAATTGGATATAATTAACGGAAATAGTGAAAAAAGAATAAATGAACGTGTTGGATTAAACTAGAGGAAATGGAATATATGGTCTATATGCTCTGTCAAGTAGAGACCAGTGTATGTATGAAGCTTAAGGGTGTCCACAATAAAGTCCTCTGTTCTTGTTGAAATCTGCATCAAGCAAGTCAAACCCTGAAATAACCTATATTGATTGTGCTCCAAATCAACATGAAAATAGCTTAGAATATATTTGTCAAACTCGATTTATAGCCCATGACTTATGTGCATAATTTATAATCCGCAGGAACAAATGTCAAGGAAAGCATTCTTGTAGCTTTTTTCAAGAAGAAATACATGCAACATAAGACAAGCTACATGAAAACAGTTGAATTTTAATACAACATAGGCAGCAAACAAGTATAATATAGATTCATTTGAACATTATGTATTGTTATACTTTGTGTTTTCAGAAGATATCAGGGTGTGTAGGAGTTGCCTCATGCAATTGTTAGCGTCTAATCATGTTAGGAATATGTTGAATTGTTTATGCTGATGCTACTAGAATGGAGATGAACTCCCCGTCGTCCTCCCCTACGGTATTGCCATCGGGGTCGCCAAGACCGTCGACATTGTCAGGAAAGGCTTCTCGCAAACCAAGAAAGCCATTGGGTCAGCCGAAGGGCAGATGGGTAGTTCAAAGCTTGGATCCGGTGACCAGAGTTCCTGAGCCGGAAGAAACCCGAAAGAAGTGGAGGACGTTATGCGGGGTGGTCGCCCGTTCTAGGGTTAGGATCACCCTCGCCGATTGGGGTGAGTTGACACGGGAGGAGCGGAGATCCCTGTTTGAGGAAGTGAAGGGCTCCTTCATGTACCCGGAAGAGGTCGAAGCCGAATTCTACCGAGCTACCATATTGACGGCTAGGAAGTGCTGGAGGAATTTCAAGCACAGACTGGTGAGAGACTATCTGAAGCAAGAGAAGTCACCTTGCCAGGCATACCCGGATGTCTCCGAAGAAGATTGGGCGGAGTTCTGCGTCCTGAAGTCGTCCGAAGAGTTCCAGGCAGATAGCCAGAAGGGGCAAGAGCTAGCTAGGAGGAACAAGCACCTGCATTTTCTCGACACCTTAGGGTACGTCGGTGCTAAGAAGAAGTGGGCGAAGGAGGACGAGGAAGCGGAGAAGCATGGACAGCAGCCGGTGTTCTCGGATTTCAGCGACAGCCGAATCCGGGACTGGTGCAGGGCGAGGACGAAGGTGGATCCTCGTGGTCAACGCGTCTGGAGAAACCCTGAAGACGAGGAGGTCTATATGAGGATGGTGGGGCTTAATGAGCAGGCATCTCAAGGCTTATTTGTGCCAAGTCGGGAGAAAGACATACTCTCCCAGGCCATCGGCACCAGGGAGCCCTATGGACGCACCAGGGGTTTCGGTAATCTCGCAACATGGAGTAAAGCCTTCACCGGGGACACGCAGGAGGCACGTCGGCAGAGGAAGCGAGCAAGAGCCGAGCAGATGAAAGCGGAGATACAGTCGTCCCTTGAGGCGCAATTTGAAGAGAGAATGAGGGCGATGGAGGAGAGGCTTTCAGCACAGTACCTGCAGGACAGGGCGCCAGTCGCAATTAGCCCGGGTGCCCGCCGTAGTAGTTGCGCCTCGGGTGCGGAGGATTGTTCTCCCGTCGACCAGATTGGGGGTCCGACGCGGTGCAAGATGCACATACAGTTCGCTACGACGAACTTCTCGATGGACGCCGCGTATGGTCAGGTCTGGCCATCTGCTCCTGGAACGGTGATACACGGTGTCCCGTTAACGACAGGCTTTGCGCGAGTGCAGGTCGAGTCAATCAACCAGACCTTCGCTAACTGTCCCTTGCCGAACGCGCGAGAATCTGCTGAGATGCAGTTGCTAAGCGACGCGGTCGGGTCATTTGTCCAGTGGCCGAAGAAGGACATAGTCCTCGAATCAGCACCGAGCGCACCGTCCGTTCCTCCATGCTCGCCAGATCAAGGGATGCTCAGGTTTTCACCGGTGGTTGCTCGATCTCCGCCGGAGGTTTCAAGGTAGCTCGCCCTTCCTCAGCCTATGCCGAGCTTGCCACATGTTGAGCTTCCACATTGTTCGCTACCCCCTCAACTCTTGGCACTACCACCAGTGGAGAGCTCACGGCCAAGCCGTGTTCCAACGAAGACTCAAGGGGCCACATCCAAGCTGAAAGTATACAAAGCCAAGAAGTCTGCTTCAAAACAGGTCGATGATGTTGAGTATCCTTTGGCGGAGCTAGCTCGCTAGCACGTGCCAGGACAACCTATGGTTGGCGCTGACGTGAACCTGGGCGTAGCCTGCCGGATGCTTCATGACCATTATCTCGATATGTCGAACAGGCCGTACCCAGATACAAGAGTCGGCGTCGTAGTCTGCTTCAAGGAGGAGCATTTCAAGCATTGCCAAGGGAATATGTTTCCCATGGATTTCTCGGACATCTTCAACATGATGCACTTCTGTGAGCTGGACGCCAGTCTCATGAGATGCTTCATGCTGTAAGTCCATACAACACAGCACCTATTTATTTTATCACCGCTAAGTGCCTGCAATATAAGTCGTTCTTCTCCTATACTCAGATACATGATTGATCTTGCCGAAAGAAGAAAGATTAAGAACTCTGTGGGGTTCGGCGACCCACATTTGATCTCGGCCCAATGCATCGCGTCAAATAAGAACATGGTGCGGGATTACGTCGTGCATTTACTCCATGAGTACTCCGCACGAGATTACATCCAGGTTGCCTATAACATCGGGTAAGCCACATCCTTTGCAAATTCTCATGGTTCGACGGCTAAACATGTAATAACTTCGTATCGTATAACAGGGGTCATTGGATCCTCCTCGTGATCGTGCCGAAGTGGAATAAGGTATGGTACCTTGATTCCATGAGGCGTAGCATTGACGCGCGCAAGCAAGGGTACGTGGACATCATGCGTATACTCGACGAGTGAGTACCAAAACTTTTGACTTCGTCCATGCCTATTCTTTCTTCTTCACAAAGGAAACGACATTTCGATGCTAATTGTTTTGAATCACATAGAGCATTTGACACGTACGTCAAACAAGGAGGGAGGCACAAGGAGGTCAAGGAAGGAGTGACCGTCGAGTTACGTCATGACTCAAAGTTTAAGGTATTCCATAATGTCCTTGACTCCTCGAACTAATGCCATCATACTTCTGCCCTCTATACCTAATCGATATCCCTTCTGTAGTGTCGGCAGCAGCCCGAAGGGACCGACATCTGTGGGTATTACGTGTGTTTCCACATGCTAGCCCTTTGCAGCAATCCAAAGTACGGAGATCTAGCGGTACGAAACCATCGCCCCTACTAATGTCTAGTGTTTAATCATGCTATTCGCTCTGAGTGTAAGCCTCATGTTTTCAGGGAGGGGCGCAAACCATGGCAATCAAATAGTTGGAACATATGGACATGGCCCAGATTCGGTCGCACATCACTAGCTTCATAAACAACGAGGTCACTAGTCCCCAAGGACGCTTCGGTCCCTCGGCGGCAAGCTAGGAACTTAATTAGGATTGCGACTAGTTAGATCATTACTTAGGTTTCTAGTTAGGTCATTACTTACTTCATTGGTTGCAAAGTTGCAAAGTTTGTAGTTATCTATCCAACTTGTGGTTTAAAATGTCAAGTGCACTTGATGTTTGTAAATGTCTTGTTCATTTTTCCTCTCACTGTAAACGTGTAAGTGGGTGTGACATAACTATAACTTTTTCTTATGAATATCACTTTTTTACAAATGAGACTTCTTTATCAACAGATATCGTGCATGGAGGCTTCGGCGAGTGGTTCTATTCATGTGAAGAACTTAAGTGAACAAGTTTTTTGAATTTGATCAATATCTCCGCTGTTAATTGAGTACATGTCTCAAGTGAACAAGTTTTGTAATATTATTTGTATGCATTTGTATGTGAATGTTTGTAGTTTATGTCTTGTGGTCGATACGAAATGATTGAAGTGTGCTATATAAATCTGTTGTGCGTGCTGTGATTTGGATATATCTTGTATATGAACTGTTTGCTTTTTCAGGGAGGATAGTAAATCAGGCAAAATAATGCCTGTTCAAAAACATATCCGAGGCGGTTGGAAATAAAGAACCGCCTCGGATGTTCTATCTCAACCGCCTCGGATAAGGAGTTATCGGAGGCGGTTACAATTTACCAACCGCCTCGGATAAGGCCTTATCGGAGGCGGTTATGTTATCCTCACTGCCTCCGATAAGACATTATCCGAGGCGGTCGGTGAAACGTAACCGCCTCCGATAAGTCATTATCCGAGACGGTTGGTCAATTTTAACCGCCTCCAATAAGGCCTTATTCGAGGTGGTTCAGCCAACAGAACCGCCTCGGATAAGCTCATATCCGAGGCGCTTGCGTGATTGCCTCCGATGCATGCCCCCATATTCGCAACCACTCCATGGAGGCGGTTGCGATAACTGCCTCGGATGTGCTATTTTAACCGCGTCGGATATGGATTTCTGTACTAGTGATTGTGCTGCTTATGGCCATCGGAAGAAACATTGTCCGAAGTTAAAGGACCAAGCGGAAGATGATTCCACGGCAAGTACATCCGCAGTCCCTTCTACTGGTGCTGGGCGAGGGTGTGGACATCATGCCTTCGCGGAGTGAGAATGAGTCCTCGTGCTCATATGTCTTAAAGAGAGATTTGTACTATTCGTATTCTGTTCGAAGTTGAGTACTTGTTTGTAATAATTCTAGTATGTGCCTACTTGGTCCGGTCTGTTATGTAATTGAACTTCCTTGTTGTTGTCTCGTACTATGTATGAATTTCTTTGTAATAATTCTAGTGAACTTCTAATATGTGCCTGTTTGGTCCGGTTTATTATGCAATTGCACTTTATTGGTTGTACCGTGTTGATGCATTGATAACCAGTACTACTTCACATGTGCTAAATGCTATGATCCTGCAACATGCTTGCATGTATGACGGACTTCGTGTTGCTCGATGCGCGGGTGGACGGTAAGCACCGCGCGAAGAAGATTGCGGACGGTGAGTTCAGCCCGATCTTCAGGACCCAGACCCCCCGTGTGGCGTTGAAGATTCACCCATCATGGATCAATAGGTACATCTACGCGAGACCCCATGTGAGCCAGTCATTGTGATATGTAACATGCATTTGATTTTGCAGGTTGGAGTGGGCGGGTCTACTCTCCCTGGCACGGATGGTGGAGGGTACTGACGAGGACTACCAGCTCCTCGGTGAGGACGATGAACATGAAGAGATGGAGGTCAGGTCTAGACGTTTTCCTTTCGACAGGGCTTTGTTGATGTGCCTCGTAGATCGATGGAGGCCGAAGACCCATACCTTCCACTTTCCTTGGGGAGAGATGGCCCCGACGCTGCAGGACGTGTCTTACCTGCTAGATCTCCCGATCGCGGGGATAGGGGTTGGACCTTTGGAGGCTTCACCCACCTGGCGGGCAGATCTCGTGCAGCACTTCGTAGGTGTTCCTCCCCACGATGATCCCCTACAGCCTATCGACGAGCGTCAGAAGCACAGCCCGAAGTGGGCGTGGTACCAAGGTTTGAGGTAAGCTCGAACAACCTATCTCAGTCGTGCTGTTATTTATGAAAGTTGTAACCAAATGAGCATTTCGTACAGCTAGGAGAGCTTGGTTGGCCTGGTGAACAGTTGACGAACCACCAGGTCACTCGTTCGTTGGAGGTGTACATCATGTGGCTTTTCGGCTACGTGATATTCACGAACTCTCACGGCGACACGGTCGATGTCCGTCACATCGAGATTGCGAGACAGATAGCGGACGCGCAGGGCCCCGGCGATGTCCTACCCAGGAGTTATTTCGGCCACTACGCGCGCGCTATGTGACGCCTGCACAAGGACTACGACGAAGCCGTCGTTGCTGGGCTGGCCCCCTTCTGCTGCAGGTCTGTTGTTCGTAGTTTTATGTTATGAATATTACACAATATATTAGCGTCATTACTTTACATACTTTGCAGGTTTGGTTGTACGAGCGTTTCCCTATAGGGAGATCATTCGTGAACACGGACGAGCCTTACGGAGTTGAGTTGTACCACAACAACCCACTCGGGGGACCTACTTTCGGTTCACTGTGGACACGGCGTCGGGTAAGTTCGTGCCTACAACCATACATACTTTTGCTATATCAATTCGATTGTTGCCACTTACGTACTTGTTCTCTCATTCTACAGGCACAGTTCATGTCTGCACAGATGAGAAACTGCTACCTCACATTCACAGAGCAGTTCGACTTCTTGCCTCATGAGAAGGTCACGTGGGAGCCTTACACTGAGGAGGCTAGGCTCTATCGTGCTCCCCATGACCTTTCTCCATTATGCACCAGGGACGACGCATATTGGATGACGAAGAAGAAGTTGGTCTTCGACATCTTCGTTGAAGATTACGCTGTGCATCGTGTGATGTGACAATTCGGCCTACACCAGGATGGACCACCGTTACACGCAGTTTCTCTGGATCGTGCCACGCATGGATACGTCCAATTTACCTTCGTATTATGGAATCAATAAAATTACTTACATATATAAAGCATTCGAAATTTGTATTTTTGCAGCTGGTCTCATAGAGGGGGTGTGTTAGGGCATAGGAGTGGACACAGCTCCTGCACCCTTACATTCAGGCTTGGGGGGCGGCTACGGCAGATTGTTGGGAGGAGTCTAGGGCCTTCGACCTTTAGGCCCATCGGGCTTATCTCCAGTGGTACGTTGCTCGGACTCGCACTTTCCTTCTACCACGCATGGAGCGTGAGGAGATCCAGCCAGCACGGACCACAGATTTGTACCCACTAGACAGTGTGTGGCGTACCCGGTTTTAGGGCCGGATACGCCTCCCGTTATTACTGTACTGGTCCCTGGATCAGTAGCCAGTACACACAAGAGCTTGATAACGTTCACATACAATACCGAGTATTTTACACAAATAGACCCTTATGGTCATTATTCAACATCATAGCTGATTGGCTAAATAAAAGTAGCAGCGGAATAACAACAAAACGTAGATAATAACCCATCAATATGCCCAACCCAACAGGCAACTGACTGGGGAGAACGTCCTAGCCCTCGTGATCGCTGACATCGTCCTCAGAGCACCACTCTTCTTCTTCGTCTAGCCAAATCAACAAGCCAGGTGAGTACGTTGAATGTACTCGCAAGCATTTCCCACCGGAGAATAATATGGCATAATTCATGCAAAAGGGATATTTCAAAGGAGAGCTCTAACCTATGTTACATGTTGTGCGGAAATGTAAGTTTTCACCATCAATACGAATATTAGATGTCAAAGCAATTTTGAAAACAAACACCACTCAAGGTAACTATTCTCAATCGAGGCAGTCTCCGCTACCTCCCTTTTTCCTGTTTCCTCAGCGTGATAGTTCGGCTTATCACGCCTACCCTTTCTAGCTTCTGCTCGCACTACCCCGGGCAGTGCAGCTAACCTCTTCTTCAGCAATTCCTAGCTACCAACCGGGTAGCGTAAATTGCACTCTGTGGACACATCATGCCCATGTCCTTAATCCCACTGCCCAGCTTTCATAAACAAATTTAATCTAACCGATGTGTGGCCTTACCAGTTCATGTCCATGACCGAGGACGCGGCTATTCGAATAGTTTTTAACACTCTGCAGAGGTTGTACGGCTTTACCCACAAGATGTGATACGGAGGGCTCCCGATTTTCACGATTTGGACAAGGATAACTAGCTAAGCCTAGATGGAAACCCACCCCAACAACAAACTCCAATGAGAAAGCCTTTGGGGAACTAGGAAACAAATCAACCAAGCTCTCAATTGAATGTCGGAGGCACGCGTCGATCCGTTCAATCCAAAGGAAAGAAAGGCCTAAGGTGGAACTCCCAAACCTAGAGGGATGAACCCTAGATTAGGAGCAAAGCTCACTTTTAGTCTTAACAATTAGTCTAAACCCTAATTAGAGAGGGGTACGGGTATTTATAGTCTAACCCCCTCACTTAAGGAATTACATGGGCCGTGGCCCGTTTTCCTACGCGCAAGCAGATCCAGACTGTCCAGATTGGGGCCGGACTATCTGGGTAGCCGGAGTGTCCGGGCTGACCTCCGGGCTGAACTCCGAGTTTTCCAGAGAAGATCCGGACCCTCAGCCGGAGTGTCCGGGCTGGCCTCCGGGTTTTCCAGAGAAGATCCGGACCCTCAGCCGGACAGTCCGGGTTGAGGTCCGGCCTTTCTAGAGAGGATCCGGACCCTCAGCCGGAGTGTCCGGGTTGAGGTCCGGCTCCGATCCGGAGGGTCTGGGCCTCGGCCGGACAGTCCGGGTCGCCGCTTCTAGTGCACATCCGGGGGTTCCGAAGCGGCGAACCGGCTGGGGTTCGGTCGGGGGCATGGGGACTTGATGCTTGGTGTTTCTCCCTCAGTCCTGTTGCTCGTCAGTTGGGTCTTCCAATTGGTTGCTCCCTCATACCTTATCAAGCAAAGAATCAAAGCATTAGGTAGCATACCATTCATACTCAAGTCAAGCGGAGATGTGTCAAGGAATAGAGTCACCTCATGTTGTATAGCCTTGGCTCGAGCCCTTGTCATTGGTCCAATAGGTTGCAAGGATGGATTTGGGCTATTTGGGTTCTTGTCATCCTTGATGGAGGTGATGTCCGCATCATTCCCCCCTTCTTGAAAAGGAGTCGACCTCGACTCCAACTCGTTGTAGCCATGAAAGGGTGAAAGATCCACGATGTTGAAGGTGTTGCTCACCGAGTACTTGTCCGGTGGAAGGTCAATCTTGAAGGCGTTGTCGCCGATGCGTTGAAGCACTTGGAAGGGTCCATCGCCGCGGGGCATGAGCTTGGACTTGCGTTCTTCGGGAAAATGCTCCTTGCGGAGGTGAACCCACACAAGATCACCGGGGTCAAACACCATCTTCTTCTTGCTCTTGTTGACCTTGTTGGCGTGTCGAAGCACTTGTTGCTCGATTGTAACTCTTGTTGTCTCATGGAGTCTTTGGATGAAAGCGGCTCGCTTGGAAGCATCCATGTTGACGCGCTCGTGTAGTGGTAGTGGAAGAAGATCGAGTGGTGTAGAGGGGTTGAAGCCATACACCACTTCGAATGGGCTCATGCTTGTAGTAGAATGGACCGCTCGATTGTAGGCGAACTCCACATGGAGAATGCACTCATCCCACTCCTTCAAGTTCTTCTTGATCATGGTGCGGAGGAGAGTTGACAAGGTGCGGTTGACGACCTCGGTTTGCCCATCGGTTTGTGGGTGGCAAGTTGTGGAGAAGAGAAGCTTGACTCCCAACTTGGCCCACAATGTCTTCCAAAAATAGCTGAGGAACTTGACGTCGCGGTTGGAGACGATGGTCTTGGGCACACCGTGAAGCCTCACAATTTCCCTAAAAAACAAATTAGCAACATGTGAAGCATCGTCGGTCTTGTGGCAAGGAATAAAATGTGCCATTTTTGAGAATCTATCCACAACCACAAAGACCGAGTCCCTTCCCGTTTTGGTCCTAGGTAATCCTAAAACAAAGTCCATGCTAATATCCTCCCAAGGGGCACTAGGAACAGGAAGTGGAGTATAAAGGCCATGAGGGTTTAGCTTTGACTTAGCTTTGTGGCATGTGACGCATTGTTGGATGAATCTCTCCACATCTCTTCACATTTTTTCCCAATAATAGTGGTTGGATAGCATCATGTAGGTCTTGTCCCGCCCGAAATGTCCCATCAAGCCGCCGCCGTGAGATTCCTGCAAAAGTAGCAAACGCACGGACGATTCGGGAATGCATAGTTTGTTAGCTCGAAATAGAAAGCCCTCATGCATATGATATTTGTCCCAACCCTTTCCTTCTCTACAATTAGCAAAAGGGGAAGCAAATTCAGGGTCATTAGCACATAAATCTTTCAAGCAACTCTAAACCCAAAACTTTAACTTCGAGTTGATTCAAGAGGGTCATTTTGCGGGAAAGAGCGTCCGCCACAACATTTTCTTTACCCTTTTTGTATTTGACTACGTAGGGAAAAGTTTCAATAAATTCAACCCATTTTGCATGTCTTCGGTTCAATTTAGCTTGGCCCTTAAGGTATTTCAAGGATTCATGATCGGAATGGATAACAAATTCTTTTGGCCAAAGATAGTGTTGCCAAACTTCTAGGACACGAACCAAAGCATACAATTCCTTGTCATAAACCGGGTAATTAAGTTGAGCTCCATTCAATTTCTCACTAAAGTAAGCGACCGGTTTGCCTTCTTGCATGAGTACACCCCCTATACCGATTCCACTAGCATCACATTCAACTTCAAAGGTTTTAGTGAAATCTGGTAAAGCAAGCAAGGGTGCCTCGGTTAAGCGTTTCTTTAACTCTTGAAAAGCATTCTCTTGAGATTGCCCCCACACAAAAGGAATATTCTTTCTAGTTAATTCATTCAAAGGAGAGACAATAGCACTAAATTCTTTGACAAAGCGACAGTAGAAACTTGCTAGGCCATGAAAGCTACGCACTTGACTCACGTTGATAGGGGTAGGCCAATTTTTAATTGCTTCAATTTTAGATTCATCTACCTCTATGCCATGAGTAGAGATAACAAAGCCTAAGAACACAAGCTTCTCCGTACAAAAGGTGTATTTCTCAAGATTAGCAAATAAACGTTCATTCCTAAGCACTAGTAGAACTTGCTTAATGTGAGCAACATGATCATGCAACGTTCTACTATATATGAGAAGGTCATCGAAGTAGACTACCACAAATTTTCCGATGAATTGGTGCAAGACATGATTCATTAGGCGCATAAAAGTGCTAGGAGCATTAGATAAACCAAAAGGCATGACAAGCCACTCATATAAGCCAAATTTGGTTTTAAAAGCAGTTTTCCATTCATCTCCTTCATTCATTCTTATTTGGTGATAGCCACTCTTCAAATCAATTTAGAGAAAATGGTTGCGCCACTAAGCTCATCAAGCATCTCATCTAAACGAGGAATGGGATGGCGATAACGCACGGTGATATTATTGATGGCTCAGCAATCAACGCACATGCGCCAAGATCCCTCCTTTTTGGGGACAAGAATAACAGGAACGGCGCAAGGACTTAAGCTTTCGCGAACATACCCCTTGTCAAGTAGCTCCTGTACTTGACATTGAATTTCCTTGGTCTCCTCGGGGTTGGCGCGATAAGGTGGCCGGTTGGGAAGAGGCGCTCCCGGAATGAGGTCGATGCGGTGCTCGATGCCTCAGATGGGTGGAAGCCCCGCCGGGATCTCATCGGGAAAGACGTCCTCGAACTCCTGCAAAACACGAGACATAGCTAGAGGAAGTGGGGGTGAGTCATTAGTCAAAGCAACCACATCCTTGTACACAAGTACAAAGTGTAGCATAGGTGGGTCATTCCTCACTCCTCTCATCTCGGATTTGGTGGCTAGCATCACTAAGCCTCTACTCTCTTCCTTGCTCTTTTCTCTCATTTTGGGCTTGTGGGTCTCGCTCACCGAATGGTGGAAATCACTCAAGGTAGTGCTCTCTCGCTCACTCCTCTTCTTCTCTTCTTGAAGCCTTGCCAACTTCTGAGCATTGTCGGCGATGATTTGGCTTGGTGTCATAGGTCGCAGCACAAACTCCTTGTGTTGCCACCGGAAGATATACTCATTGGTGTGCCCGTCGTGGCGCGCTGATCGATCATATTGCCATGGGTGGCCCAAGAGGAGGTGGCATACCGTCATTGGCACCACATCACACTCCACGGTGTCTTGGTAGGCTCCAATCTTGAAGGCGACTTGCACCATGTGTTGTATCTTGACGGTGCCACTATCGCTCAACCATTGCACATGGTAAGGACGAGGGTGCTTCTTGTACTTCAAATTGAGCTTGGAGCATAATTCTTGACTCGCCAAGTTGTGACAACTCCTGCCATCAATTATCACTTTGATGGTTTTACCGTCGATTGCGGCCTTGGTTTGGAAGAGATTGCATCGTTGCTCGGGTTCATCTTAAAGCTGGACGGTGAGGATCTTCTTGATGACGACGAGTGATGGTCCCGACTCGGTCTCACAATAGATTCGCTCTTGTCCATCTTCATACTCTCCCTCTTGCTCAAGCCTTGCTACCTCATGGATAGCATCAATCTCGCCTTCGCTTGCCGACTCATATGCGCCCTCTTTAGTGATCAACATAACACGTGCATTGGGGCACTCTCTTTGCATATGGCTACGTCCTTGACACTTGAAGCATACAATGTCACGGGTCTTGCCCGTTGAAGCCATTGAAGAAACATTGCTTCGAGCTGGTGCATCCTTTGAAGATGAGGTGGTAGGACGGCTTGTGTTTGACCATTGGAGCACGCTTATACTTCCACCTCCCACTTGACCTTATGTCCTAGTTGTTGTCGGCCTCGGAGCAAACTTTGCACTCGGAGTGGGGCGAGAAACAACTGCTGTGGCACGTGAGGCGTAAGGAGTGGGGCGTGCTGCATATGTTGACGACTTGGAGTAGCGAGCATCTTCTTGCACTTGGCGCTCGGCTTTGATAGCTTGATGCACTAACTCCACAACTGTGTTGTAGGGTTGGTAGTCGGCGATGCGCTTGATTGGATGGTTCAACCCGGCCAAGAAACGGGCCATCATCTGCTCTTCAGTCTCTTAGACATTAGCTTGGATCAAGGCGGTTTCCATTTCCTTGAAGTATTCTTCAACTGACCGACTGCCTTGCTTGAGGTCTTGGAGTTTCTTGAAGAGATCTCGCTTGTAGTACTTGGGCACAAAGCAAGCCCGCATTTCCCTCTTCATCTCGGTCCAAGACATGACAGGCAGCTCTCCATGCTCGCCTCGCTGATTTTGCACTTGTTTCCACCAAATAAGTGCATACCCATCGAACTCAAGTGAGGCCATAGCAACTTTCTTCTCTTCGGAGTAATTGTGCATCTGGAAGACCTTGTTCACCTTGAGCTCCCATTAGGTTGATGAAAGCTTGATCCTCCTTCTGATGCACTTCCCTCATGCCCATCACGTCCTTGGTGGCTCCTTGCCCGACTATGATTGTGTGGCCCATAGGTTGGGTCTCGGATTCCTGATGGGGGAAGGGATGCTCGGTGTCTAGCTGTTCTTTGAGCTTGGGCACGTCGTGCCGCCATCTCGGCATCAGTCTCATCAAGAGGGTCCTCTTCATCAATCTCTGCTTCTGGAATTTAGCCTCGAAGTGCTTGCACAACTTCCTGCACAATGCTTGTCTTCATAGATTCCATCTGCCGGGTCATATCATGCCTCAAATTGTCCACAGTGTCATGGAGGCTCCGTTGGAGGGCCAAATGTTGCCCTCGAGTCACACAGTCTTCATTGCCACTCGCTCCGTGTGATCCTTCCCTAGACATGGTTAGCAATGCAACAAGGTAGTGAAATATGTGGAAATTTGGAAATCTCTCACCTCACTTACCACCGAAGTCCTTGTCTCCTTGGATCGAAGGCTCGGAGGCCCTCGGAGGGTAAAAGTGTTCCTCAAGAGTGGGTTGAAGAAGTTCCAAGTCCCAAAGCACTAACTCAACAAAGCTTTTAGTGGATCTTAGAAGGATTAGCACAAAATACTAAGCAAAGTGGAATAATGAGATTTTGCAATGATTTGTAGTAATCCACAATGAAACAATGCGATAAGAGTTTATCTCAAGGATATAAGCGAAGCACAAGACAACTCACGCGCAAAGATAATGGGATTTGTGCAACCAAAGAAGTGAGCTAGTACAAAATGTTCCTAGCGAAGACTATAAGCTCGTGTTGCACAAATACAAAGAAAGACGCTAGCTCGATTGCAAAGTTTGTAGGGCTACAGGTTTGCACACTTGTACCACTTGTCTATTTTGAGCATTTCGAGTTTTTGCGCTTTCCTACAAAAGATAGGCACTTTCTTTCTTCTCCTTTTTTTGGTCTTTTGGTTTCTTTTGATCTCTCTTTTTTTGACTTTTTCCTTCCTTTTCTTTCTTTGTGCCAAGACCTACAAGACCAACTAGCGCTTACAATTTTGCTCGGGGTACTCTAGGTAGTATCAAGTGCGCAAAGCCCAAGCAATCATCAATGAGCTAGTCTTTATAGGTTCGAAGTATTCGCAAATGGAAGATGTTGGCTCACAAAGAAAATGCAAGGAAGATGGATTTGCCGGAGTTTTTACCTTGCTCGTAAGAGTGTGTGGTGATGATGATGATCTAGAGCTCATCACCAGCTTTCCAACGAGTCTTAGATCGCTGAAAACGGACTCCAGATGTGGAAGTTATGCCTCAAATGGTGAAGTGCTGCGCCCTGTTTCTGGCAAATCCGGACTGTCCGGGTTGAATCTGGAGGGTCCGGCCACCCAGACTGTCCAGCTGGAATCCGGACTATCCGAGTGGGGAACAGAGAAGCAGATCTAAAATCTAGACGGCCCAAAAATCACCAAATCGAAAGGGCAAACGACCAAATTGGCTCAAGCAACGCAAAGGGAGGTTAGATCAACAAGTATAGCAAAGATGTAACGGATCAAAACCAACCAAAGCTCACTCAAGACTCCAAATTGCATCAAGATTTCAAATCGGGCTCTTTTGTGGGGTTTTCGAAATAGGTAAGAAAAACCAAAAGAAAGCTAGAAATTGGGGGTAGAAGAAGAAGGGATACAAATCCAAATCGTGGAAACCTTGAGCTCTGATACCAAGTTGATACGGAGGGCTCCCGATCTTCACGATTTGGACAAGGATAACTAGCTAAGCCTGGATGGAAACCCACCCCAACAACAAACTCCAACGAGAAAGCCTTTGGGGAACTAGGAACCAAATCAACCAAGCTCTCAATTGAATGCCACGTTTACCACTCGAAGGCACGCGCCGATCCGTTCAATCCAAAGGAAAGAAAGGCCTAAGGTGGAACTCCCAAACCTAGAGGGATGAACCCTAGATTAGGAGCAAAGCTCACTTTTAGTCTTAACAATCAGTCTAAACCCTAATTAGAGAGAGGTACGGGTATTTATAGTCTAACCCCCTCACTTAAGGAATTACATGGGCCGTGGCCCGTTTTCCTGCGCGCAGGCAGATCCGGACTGTCTGGATTGGGGCCGGAGTGTCCGGGTAGCCGGAGTGTCCGGGCTGACCTCCGGGCTGAACTCCGGGTTTTCCAGAGAAGATCCGGACCCTCAGCCAGAGTGTCCGGGCTGGCCTCCGGGTTTTCCAGAGAAGATCCGGACCCTCAGCCGGACAGTCCGGGTTGAGGTCCAGCATTTCTAGAGAGGATCCGGACCCTCAGCCGGAGTGTCCGGGTTGAGGTCCGACTCCGATCTGGAGGGTCCGAGCCTCGGCCGGACAGTCCGGGTCGCCGCTTCTAGTGCACATCCGAGGGTTCCAAAGCGGTGAACCGGCTGGGGTTCGGTCAGGGACTTGGGGACTTGATGCTTGGTGTTTCTCCCTCAGTCCCGTTGCTCGTCAGTTGGGTCTTCCAATTGGTTGCTCCCTCATACCTTATCAAGCAAAGAATCAAAGCATTAGGTAGCATACCATTCATACTCAAGTCAAGCGGAGATGTGTCAAGGAATAGAGTCACCTCATGTTGTATAGCCTTGGCTCGAGCCCTTGTCATTGGTCCAATAGGTTGCAAGGGTGGATTTGGGCTATTTGGGTTCTTGTCATCCTTGATGGAGGTGATGTCCGCATCAAGATGTAATTCACGCTTATTGCCGAGCGCTAACGGGTACACTTTCACAAGGTGTACTGGCAGGGTTATTACAACGGGACCCTTCGTCCGTGTTCAAACTAGAGCCGGACCCGCTAGGTGGGTAACCCAACTTTTGCATCCCGGATGACAAAAATGGGACTCTCCACCTTTGTGTCGAACCATACTTTCACGTACCACGTGGAACCCACTGAGAGCTTTACCTCCACACAGACGTGGAACTCACTGAGGGCTTTACCTCCGTGTAGTCCCGTGAAGATCCTCTAGGGATCCCAAATCCACCCTAGCACATCACCCTAACTTCCCATGGCTCCAGACTCTTGCATTAGATGGGGTACTGAGTCAAGTCCCTCCTATAAGGGACATGTGGACGTACGGTGTGGAACTGATTCAGCGGCACTTAGGTTCGGTCCTTAATCGATTCGAGCAAGACTCCAGTTTCAACCCTTCACCTCAGGTAGCTACCGGCTACCCTACCATCACCACCTCAAGTAGCAACCGGCTACTCTACCATCCTTCAACACCCCTTAATGTTCTCGCCCGAATCAAAATCCTCCATCCTTTCATTCGGGATTTTGACAATCATTTATTTTTTTAAAGATTCCTCGGAATGTATAAATAAACTGAAGGTTTTGATCCCAAACCCATCGTAACGATAAAACTTAGTTTTAACTACAGCAGGTCTAAGCACGGCTAAAGCCCATATTCCTACTACTTTGCCGGTCAATTACAACTGACTAGATAAACTTAGGGTTACAAGGGGGCGGATTCCCAACCTATGGCACATGCATCTACTGGACATATCTACACTAGCATAAAATACCGTTAATACTAAAATAGCATGCAAGATTCGCAACCAAGGTAATTAAGCTTAGCAAATATGGGATTCAACATGTTCAAGGTAGGAAAGCTTGCCTGGCAACTCTTGTTCCTACTCTTGTTCTTGGCGTGGGGGTGATCCCGGGTCTTCCTGGCGCACGTATGGCACTCCGTGAACTACACGTTGGAAAACGGCGAATAAGAAGCAATCCAAACAACTCCAACCAATCCAGATAACATGCATGCATGCCACATACAATGACGGTGCTTATAATTGGGGAAGAAAAATCGTGACATTAGGGTTACGTGTTCAAAACTACTGCTTTTATAAATGCATGGTTGCTGGTGGTATTTTAACCTATTGGTGGCATGGAATATTCACTTTGACTATTCTGGAAATTACATATATAGTGTATGTGTGGATTTTAGAAAAATTAAACAATGCCCTAAACTCAATAACTACTGCTAGAGCTCTGAAACTGATTTAAATTTCAAAACTTTGTAAAGACATAAGTTTGAACATTTTCTGATGATTCCAGAACCGGAAATACTTATGCAAAAACCAGTCTGGAAAGATCTAAACCGATTGAACCAGTGCAGCAGCCGGTCTGGACTCAAAGCCGGCTTGACCTTTTTACGCATTCTGTTCTAGTCGAGCTTTACGCTTTCTAAGAGGCAAGACGGGAAGTGCTGAGGGGCGTGTTTACTATTGCTAGATGGGCCGAGCGACCGTTGGGCCAGTGCGCTAGTAGCGGGGGCGGCTTACCCGTGTGGCTGTCTTACCGGTGTTCGATCGGGTTGGTGGTGTGAACCCGACCAATCGGTCGGCTGCTCGGACAGTTTGGCGGGGCTGGCGGCGGAGGTCCGGTGGGTGTTCGGGTACTCGGCGGCGGATCTAGCACGGTTGCTGGAGAGGCGGAGGCGGAGAGAAGGAGGGGAATAGAGGTATGGGCTGGACTCAGCTGCTGGGGCTCGGGTGGCTGGAGTGGTTCGGATTGGCGCCGAACAGAGAAGAAAACGCGAGCTCATTTTTGAAGAAGGAGAGCCCGATGAGCTCGACTACGGTTGATGGGGAGAGGGGAGGGCGTACTAGAGCTTGAAGTAGGAAGGCTAGGTGCTCAGGTTGGTTGCTCGGGTTGGCCTTTTATAGGCAGGCGGTGAGGTGGTAGCTGGCGGCATCGCTGTTGCTTGGTGATGGGATGAGTCCGGGTGCTCGGCTGTGGCTACAGGGAAACAAGGACGGTCGAGGCGCAAGGGGCTCGCTGGTGGTACTGGAACCGGCATGCGGCGCGGCTACCATCGATGGGCGGCACGTCAATGCTAGCGGCGGGCGGCGCGGTGTTGATTCGTGCGCATGGTGGTTGCTCCCGAGGTGCGGCGGGGAGGGGTGAGCTGGACAGAGGTGAAAGGATAGCTTTTGGCATGAGGTGGCGCGACGGCCAGAGTTTCCGGTGACGGACGGTGTGGAATGCCTAGGAAGGCACATGGCGGCATGCCCATGCCAACCCAGAGCGCGCCCAAAGCGGCATGGGTGTGTCACCGGGTGTCCTGGGGAGATTTTCCATGCACCACTCTGTCTTAGAAGCTCGTGAGGATGTGTTCGAGAGTACAGTGAAGGGTGGCACAGCTTTTGTGGAGCCAGGAGGGAATCGCGTGGATTGTCATGGGAGGTCTTGTTGTGTCAAGAGATGAGGTTAAGGGGTAGAGGACAAGAGAAAGTTGCTAGTGAACGTGTGCTTGCTGGGAGTACCGAGAAAAGACTCTGCAGCTGGACGTAAAGGGGTTTCTCATTGACCTGGCGCATTATTTCATGCGAGGAGTGTATATGCACAAAGGTGTTTGATGGTGCCCGTTCCAGGTTTTTGTACTAGACATGCTTATGTTATAGTATATTTGGGCTCCGGGGAAGGTGGAGGCCATTGTGAAATTTTTCCAGAATTTTCTGAGGCTTGGTTATAGGGTTGTAGTTCAATGCGAATTTCTGCCCTAGAGTTTAATTACTTCCATTGATAACATTTTTGGACTGGTCGCCTCTATTTTATGTTATATTTGAATTAAAGTTACTATTAGGGTGTCCCACAAATTTTATCAGGATTTTTGGGAAGGCCGAAAGGCATTGGGTCTCGCGACTAGGGTTCTTAGCCCAAATTAGGGTTAATAAGAGGGAAGGGGTCGTGGCAGGGACTAGGGTTTTCCGGGTGTGGCAAGGTGGAGGGGGTCATGGGAACTCTCGTGGACTCTCCCTCCTTCGCTTAGGTATACCCGGTGGTAAGGTGCCGTAAACCTAGCGGCGTATATGGTGTGTGTGTTAAGTCAGGGTGTATTCCCGCATTAGGGTTTAGTCCGGGGTGTGCGTGTGTGGCGGGGTTGGGTATAAAGAATGCATGGAAGTTTTTTTAAGCGTGTCTAACACACATGTAATTATGTTGGCATGCGGATTTATGAAAAACGGGGTGTGACACAGTGCACGTTTGAGGGCCAATGCGGTATGTTCTACTACTTGTTAGAAAATATATGTCATACACTCTTTTCGTTTCTAACAACATCTTATATACATGCAGACTGAGGTGGCACATGAGCTTCACGACCACATCACGACCAAACTAACGAGGTCGAGGAGAAGAGAGGACTCTACTGCATGGTCTCGTGCAGAGGAGCTTTGCCGTAGTTTGCTCCACGCTTTTTCCTGCACACAGGCGTCAGATGTGGTTGACCCACAGAGAGGACGTGGACTAGACCTTCCTCGAAGGCCGTCTGCGATGCAGCCTACTCCCCCAGGTCCTTCACAGGCTGGTGGGTCGTCCTGGCAGGTACCGCAGCACGAGGTCAGGCAGCTATTTCCCTGGGACATGCCGTCGAGCTCTCAGCGCACACCTACACAGCTTCCGTCCATGATTCCCACACCTGGTACGTAATCTTTTGCTGCTTCCGTAATAGATTCAACATTTGTACTCACAATCATGACCTATTGTCTCCCACAGGTTTTGTTCCCATGTCACATGGAGGAGGAGGTTCGGACATCCCGTCTCGATACTTCCTGAACACTCAGTTCGACCCCGTTGATAGTTCTATGTTGGGAGGAGGGTATCCTACCCCGTCTTCGCCGTCGCCACTCACGCAGGGCACCCAGCCTACCGCCCCTCAGCCTGACGAGCCCTTGCACGGTAGAGGCCGTCGTACGATTGTTCCACCGGGACAGTTAACGTACTCGGACTTCTGCAAGAGGCCGCGGAGGGGGCCGCGTCGAGGACGTGGACAGGGAGGCCCAGGAGGACCTGCCCAGGGAGACTAGCAGGAGTAGTTGTTTCGAATAGTTATGACCGCATCCTTTTGAATTTTATCTATCTTAGTTCTACTACTTTTCCTTGGAACACTTAGTTTATTTCATAGAAATCTAGACTACGAGTACGATACATTGTTATCGGTACACATGGGGTTGATGGTACGATAACGTTCGCATGATATAACCATAGAACCAAACAACCTAATAATAGAACAACTAAGATATTAGAACGTAGGACAACCTACTCAGGGTCTTTCGGATATTTTCCCTTCCTCATACGACGAGCGTGAGCTTCCTCTCCTTCTTCCTTCATGCGACGCGCGGTCTCACGCTTCCTCGCCCTTTCAGCCTCACGTGCTTCCGCAGCTCGACATTCCGCCTCTATCTTTTCCTTGCATTGCTCCTCCTGCCAATGCTTTCGCTTCTCCTCCTCTTCTGCCTCGTGCATATGTTGCAGAATGTAATCTCGCCTAAAATATACCTCACGCATCAGTTGTTCTTCATCCTCTTTCGATTGGGTATTGTCCAGCCACTGAATGTAGTCACATATAGTGGGTGGAGACTGCAAGCAAATGAGTGTTAGCATTGTGTTACATCATGTTACGAATGGGTGGAACCAAGAACTACCGGGTGCAATGCATGTTTTACCCTTCGACATTGTGTGCGCACGGCAATATTTGCTGGCTCTTCATCGTAGTTAGCGCACATGAAGAATCTTCTTCCGAAGGTGTACGACATCTCTCTTGACACCATTAGTTTGCACGGATCTTGGCACCAGCAGAGCGGAACCTCGACTCCGTTCGGCACATCAGCAGGAAACTTCTCCTTCGGCATGTCGTTCGAACCAGATGAAGTCATTCCTACCATTTTGCAGTATGAGCGTGATTAGTACATCCAACCAATTAAAAAAAATTCCGCAAATATTTACCTCACTTCAACCCCCTGCCGAAAACCCTCTTCCAACTCGCCTCCAAAACCCCTCTCCTCTCCTCTGTATGAACATAGTTGATCTATCATGTTCGTCGGTGGGTGGGAGGCAGAGAGAGGTCTGAGGGTGGATAAATAGGGCAGCCAGGCCCAAGTCGGTAGCTGGCTGGCCGACTAGGGCTTGGCGCAAAAATCTGTTGATATAGTCGGTTGCTGGGCTGTCGACTTCAATATTTCAGCTATTGGTTTGCCGATTAGTGCATTTCGGCAGTTGTGCAGTCAACCAAGTGTTATTTTTGCAATTTTTCGATTTCGTGTTGTATTGCTGTGATTTACAAGAAAAAAATAATATTAAAAAAATTTGGGAAATATTTTCTCTCTTTTTAGTAATGCTACTAGAAAACGTGTATGTAAAAATTCACATATATAAAAAAGAGAGTGATAATGTTTCAAAATATTATAAATCAATCTTGACTTGGACTGAATTTCAAAGAAAGTAATAATTCAGCGTCATATGGTATAAAAATAATAAAGCCACAACTAATTACCTCTTAGTAAACTATATATTTCTCTGATAACAAATTGAATTGCCTAATGATATACGGGATATGTACTCACTTGAGCAAAGCCTGCAAAAGGTAGTGAAGATTACATGAGTAATCATGGTAGGGATAACAGGATTAATCTATTCATATCAATCACAGCGTGGACAGGGTATTAGTCAAAAATATAAATAAAGAATATGCAGTCAAAGAGTTCTAAATTTCTAATGGAACTCAAAAGCATGACAAGAGCACTGCTAAGTGTGTACGTGAATTTTCACGTGTATATAAAAGATTCTGATAATATTTTAAAATATTACAAATCAACCTCAACATAGATTCCTTTGCACGTAGTGGTAGTGGCTTCTAAATTTTCTCTGGTTCTTTTCTGTCAATTTTTTCTTTGATTCTCGAATGACTGATAGCATGTATGTATATGTGCGTGTCAATTAATGGAAATTAATAAACATCAAAGATTACTTACTTGCGATGATGTGCAACATTAGAACTATTCCATCTAGATTCTCGAATGACTGATGGCATGTATGTATGTATGCGTGTCAATTAATAAACATGAAAGATTACTTACTTGCGATGCTATGCAACGTTGGAACTATTCCATCTAGATGGATGAGATGCATTATATATGGATAATGACATGAGGTGAGAGAGGAGATGGTGAGGTGAAGAATAATTGGAAGGAAACTTACAGTGCACGAAGAACAGTCGCGGTGTAGCGGTGGCCGGAGTTGGAGAAGGCAGTAAAATTCTGGTGACAGGAGCGTCGGATCGAGCGGCCGGTCCAGCAACTCAGCGCGCTTACGGCTCTTCTAATCGTGGGCAGCTCTTAATCGTGCGGTGGCGCTGATCACATGCTAACTACAAAACCTCTAAAAGGCATCCCTTGGAAGATCAGAGGCAGCACGTTATCATGGCCTAGAAATCTTCTTTTACAACTGAAGATCACAAACATTAGTCTGATGTTTCATATGTAGCACATTTTCGAATGTTGAAAAACCTTTTAACGCAACATCATGGAAACTGTACTACACGAAAAACTCCCTGGATATTCCATGTTTGGCAAAAACAAGAGATTATGCATTGCTTACGAAATATCAGAGAAATTTTTCAGCAAGTGCAATGCATCAAAATCTTTTAGTAATATTGACTTGTCCGCACTAATTACAACTTACCTGGATTAAATGTAGAAAACAATTGGCAGCAGAAGAATAACCTCATTGGAACCCTGGTGCATCTTATTAATTGACAGCAAATAACTGAATGAAGGTGAGTGAAAATGATGTTAAAATCCTTAATGTCTAGTTTGATCTGAAGGACAGCGTTGCATGCAACTTTATCTGACGTATTAACCTTTAACTTTCTCACCCTTTGCGCTATACAAATCATTTTAATCAAAGTTCAACTATGTAATTACTGTTTGGTCAGACAACTCTTGATACAAATAGCCTATAGCTAACATGCAGTACTACAAATATTGTCCGATGGAAGTTCTTTGACAAAGCAGAGAGAAAGTACAACATATTGTCTGATGGAAGTTCTTCGAAAACTGATTCAAAGTCTTCTCTTAGCAGCGCTGCTAATTTGTCGACAATTCGCATGAGGACCGCAAGCCATGCCAAGAGCACTGGCACTGACAAATGGTGCAGAAGCCTACATACGGATCCTAGGAGGAACACAGTCACTGATGTATCTCCGGTTCACAGCTCTCGCTGATCCCATTCTACAGAGTAAAATCCCATCAGAATCAATGGTCATGTCTTTGATTAGATATCGAGGTGTACTTTGATTCGCAAGAATCTCACAGGAAACAGTTCTTACCCACAAAGAACAGGCCCAATGAGGAGGATTGCAAGGGAGTCAAGATCTTAGGCCATGGCATACATCACATTGCCTAAGAGAAGCACGACGCTACTGAACAGCAGCGGCCTGAAGTAGGACCTGTTGGACCACGCGCTGAAGTAGACCGAAGAGAACACCTGTGCCACTGCCATGGACCCGATGATGACGCCGCACACCGTGGCAACGGTGCCGAGACTCGTGGCATAGTTGTTGGCGGTCGGGACGACGATGTACGTGTTGACCATGTATAGGAATGTGTTGGCTAGGTTCAGCACGAGGGATATGAAACGGTACTTGTCTTCTGCAATTTATTGCTCTTCTGAACCTGCGGCGTCCCCTTGCTCAATGAGCTCGTGCTGTCCTAGGAACCGCAGGAAGTTCGTCGAGTTCATCATCTTGTCTGCCGTCGCTTTTATCATTTCAATTATGGGATCCTTTAGATGCCACCGGATGGGAAATTTCACTGTTAAACACATAAGAACTACACAAGCTAGAATTGTTGTACTGACAAGAGAAGCACATGAAAATTCAAGTGTATACAAAAGAGAGTGGTAATGTTCCAAAATATCATAAATCAACCTCGACTTGAAATAAGTTTCAAAAGAAGTTATCATTTAGTGTCATATGGTATAAAAATAATAATATCACAACTAATTATCTCTTAGTAAACTATCTATTCTCTAGTAATAAATCGAATTGCCTAATGATATGCGGTAGCTTGTAAGAGCCAAAACCTTTCCTCTATATTAGCGGGGGTGAGGCAGGTCCGAAAACACCTAACTCTTACCTTGACAAAACTTATAAAATATCTGCACCATTCAATTTCCCTTAGGATAGACATTGTTCAATATTACTTGAGTACTTGCACCTCAATGTTGGCTTGGCTCCTTCCTACAACTTCTAGGTACCAATTTGTCCTTCAGATCTTTTTTTTCCACTCAAAAGCAGCTGCCAATATTGCCTCTTGTGATTCCCTATCTTTGTGAGCTTTTGTCAAAATTTATAGTAGGTGTGTGAACAGTGAAGAGCCATGTGCCACAATCAAGGTTTCACCGACATGGCTATATGAATCACTCATATAGCAGAAGGTATGCACGATTTGTTGGATTTTAACCAGGTGGTATAACAGTGCCAATGACCCCCCTATACCACTATTGCAAGAAATCCTAGCAAAATATACCATCAAACTGTACCTATGAGTTAACCTAACCATCCATAATTCTAAATAGAAAATGATCATAACTAAACCTTTCAAATGATATATGATTAAAATGAAGAACTTCATTGACAAATGATGCTACCAAGGACCAAGCATTTGAAAGACTACACGGAGCAAGGAAGATACTGTATCATACCGCTTCATTATAGGAATTGGATGCTTGTTTCGTTGCCTGCACAGCATACTTCCTGCAATAAACAGTAAACATTTTCGATCCATATACCTACAGATACATTACGGCTAAAGGAATGTTGCCTACAGTGAAGTTGCATAGTAGGCCGGAGTGGATGCAATCTAGGCCCAGGTCTAGAAATATTTTGTGTTGAATGACATATGATGTTACCTGGGCATTTATCTCTGCAACTGTACCAGAGTTGGAGGTGTCACTGGTTGCCTTCTTGTACCTCTCAATGGTTGCTTCAACGCTGCATTTGGGTACAATGGTGCACCACTGGAGTGTACTTGTATATCAACAAATGTCAAATGCATTAATTGGAAGGAACAGTAATCCAAAGTGTTTGCAGAAGTTTACAGTAACTGTTCTAGAATTTTTTTGGTAAATATGCAAAATTTACAACCCAAGTCTTAAAAAATAGCATGGTGCCTCAGGGAGGATATCAATAAATTAGCTAAATGCAGTGTGATCTTATTTCATACTTAGAATATTGGTTACCAAGGTTCAAGAATGAGAATTTAGTTAATTTCCACACCATCACTGGAATATTTGGTATCTCCTCAAAGACACTAACTAATATTGGTTATGAAGATCGAGATTGCATGCATGTTTGGATGATTGCATCGTTCAGATTAGCACCAGGAAAAACGCACTTCAGGGCAGAGAAGCAATTAGGTCTCAAAAGAGAAGCAATTTTTGGTGCTGAAAGAAAGAAGCAACTGAACATGGAAAAGCTTTTTTGGTTGGCAACTTGCACATTGGGACAAGTTGAAGACAGAAGCCAAGGAGTTTCAGAACAGAGTTGTGCATCTGCTGCTAGTTTTAGGTTCTTCCAATATAGCGCATGTGTTTAAGAACACATATACACATCAGACTAAATGACTGATTATGATCGAAAGTCCATTAAATCCTTCGTGTAGCCAGGAAGATCACAAGAATGTCATAGTAATTGCTCGTGCCAAATATTTCCTGGCTATGCTACAACTTGATCAATTTTGTATTGAAACTGAAATTCAAATAAAGGAAGCACCTTGAGGATAGAGAGCACATGCAGAAATCTCTCTCTCCTCCATGGCAAAGCTTCAGAACGGCTCGGATAGACATGATTGAGAGCCTCCTCAGGATAAACAACTGTGATAATTCATGGAAAATAGTTAAGAAGAAAATTCGTCACATTTGTTTCAAAAAATTTAAAACTCATGGATGACCTGCTGCTATTGACTGGGAACCCCACGCCACCCAAGTATTGAATGTCCCAGTGATTCCACAACCTGCATGAATAAAAACAACGCAAGATATGAGCTTAAATCAGCGTAACATTGCTCACTGTCTAACTGTCTATATACCAACCTTTTTAAACTCAGTTTTGCTCCTCTCGCAGCGCTTCTCATCAGTTGGCAGGAAGACCATTTCAACAGCATATAGTCAACCAGTGGTGGTATAACTCGTACCCGGCGTCCTTTGTCACCTGCAGGAATACGAGGGCAATACCTAATATGAATAACTCATAGGCATATGGAGATGATTGCATCTACCAAGAAATGGATATAGCACACAGGAAGATGTTTCACAAGATTACCAATTCTTGTTCCCTCTAAGAGTATTGATCTCATTGTGACTTAACACACGCATTGGCTATGCACGGCCCCCACCTGGGGAAGGTGTTGGTGGAGAACCTTGGGTGAACCTGTTTGGATATATGACTTTTAGAAATCATATTATAATCATCTTTTGCAGGTATACGTGTTAAGCAATATTGGAAATGAAGCACAAAAGTTGTCAAAAAGAAAGCATCAGTTGCATAAAATTTCGTGCAAAACAATTGGGAGACCTAAGCTACCTCAAACCAAACACAATTTCTTCGTTCACATCCTGAAGAGTTGGCAAGCAGTCGGCCATAGCAGAATTGCAGCTGGACTCTGCAACATGGTTATCACTTAAAGGCATCAAGAACCAGGACTGAAATAGTGTATGAATAGCAGTGACGGTAAGAAAATTCAAATTTTGATGCCTGCACAGCAGCGAGTCTTGATCTTACAACTGCCTTGCTATTATTGGTTCCCATCAGTGGTGGAGCCACCGTATGGCAAGCCCGGACGGCCGCCCGGGCTCAGCCGACGAATTTTATTGAAATCATAGCAAAATATAGAGATTATGGTGAAATTTTTATGGGAAAATACTTGTTGAAATGGTTGAAGTTAGAATTTGCCCAGGCTCAAGAAACTGGCTGGCTCCGCCACTGGTTCCCATCTGTCAACTATGACCATGATTTCCGGTGTAAGAGTATCAAGGTTTTGTATTTACCAGAGCCATATAACTGGTGAAGTTTTCATGACCTATATCTGCATAGTAGTACCCCTTAAGTTGAGACAGCATAAGCTGGCTCTTGTAAACAATAGTCCTGGAAAATCATAGCAAGAACATTTAATAAGAATTATTCACATAAATACATCACAATTGGAAGACTCTTAGACTAAAAAAATTCTAACACTTAAGAGACAGTCCAGGAACTTTTGCTTTTCCCCTCCCGTTTCCGATAGATTTTTTTTTGTTAATATTCCCTTCCAAAGGAAGACTCTTAGACTAAAAAGATTCTAACACTTAAGAGATAATCCAGGAACTTTTGCTTTTCCCCTCCCGTTTCCGATAGATTTTTTTGTTTTGTTAATATTCCCTTCCAAAGGAACTTAGTCCTGATACTTCCAGCCTTTCAACTTAATCAATTTTGTGTTGAAACTAAAGTTCAAATAAAGGAAGCACCTTGAGGATAGAGAGCACATGTAGAAATCTATCTCTCTCCACGGCGAAGCTTTAGAACGGCTCGGATAGATACGATTGAGAGCCTCCTCAGGATAAACAACTGTGATAATTCATGGAAAATAGTTAAGAAGAAAACTCGTCACATTTGTTTCAGAAAAAATGCCACCAGCCCTTGCGTCCTAGAAGGATGATGCTGGAAAAAATGCAAAGGACTCTGCTTGCAAGCACAAGTATAGTTGGAAGAAATTAGCATGCTATTAACATAAATAGCAGTGGAATCGGATAAAATTATAGTGTATTTAGCTAACCATCCATGATTTCACCCATGAGGACTACGGTAGACCAAAACGGCAAAACCTGCCACTGCCAAAAACCAATAACCCACTTAGGAATATAACAAACTTGTAGGGTTATCACACAAATCAAACAATTTCATAAGATTGGCAAACTGATAGCATGAGATTGTGTTTGTAAAGATCTACGAAGGCTATCAGTATCATCACAACTCATATGGACCTAACACTGCCATAGCCCTGCTTGCCACACTTATGATCCGCTCTAGCATGGATTAGTGCCAGCGGCCGGTGGCGTGACACAGGATAACCTAGGTTTTAGGCATAGAACGGTGGAGGGGGTGGGGATGGTGGTCGCACCCGGGATTGCAGCAGGCGGTCACGCGTACCTCACCAAGGCAGCGCCGACGACGAAATTGACAACAAGCGAGACAGATTTATTCATGGGACACATCGCATGTGAGATTTATTCATGCGACGATGAAATACCTGGTGGCAGGGGCGAGCGATGCCGCGCCGGCAGCGGCAGAGGGCGACGTGGGCTGGTGGCAGGGGCGAGCGGTGCGCCGGTGACGGCGGCAGAGGGCGACGGGGGCAGGGGCGAGCGGTGCGTCGCCGACGGCTGCAGAGGGCGACGGGGGCAGGGGCGAGCGGCGCGGCGCCGGCTGCAGAGGGCGACGTGGGTGGGCTCGCGGCGGTAGGGGCGGGCGGGCGACGCAGCGGCGGCAGGGGCGGGCGGGTGACGCAGCGGCGACAGGGAAGTGGCAGGCGGGCGGGCGGGCGGTAGGGGCGGTTTCTCTTTTGATCGTGGGCCGTAGGGGATTGAGCAAGGCGAGCGCGCCAGAGGTTTTCCGATTAGGGATTGATGATGTGATTTGCTACACCATTAGGCAAACGTGAAATGTTACATTAGTAGAGATTAGTGAAGATGGAGGGTGGACATTGTTTAGATCTATTAAACTGATGTTTTTAATAATAGGTTAGATTTAGATTTAGATTAGATTTAGATTTAGATTTAGATTAGATTAGATTTAGATTAGATTTAGATTGAGATTAGATTTAGATTTAGATTTTAAATAAGATCATTTATTCTTTATTTTAGAGATGCCACCTATATTTTTGGAATAAAATACATCTATAGTCTTCAACTTGCAAGTTTCGGTCACTTAAATCCACAAACTTTAAAATTAGACATTCACTCGTTTAAACTTGCTTAAGGAGTTCACCATATGTCCAAACCTGGTTTTGATGGCTTTAACTTGCATCCTTGTCAACAGCTCCCCTCGCGTGTAAATTTTTCTTTATTTTTTGTTCTTTCCTTCTTCTCTAGATCTACACATGCCTGTTTTTACTCCCTCATAACTCGCCTGCTTCCACACCGATGAAGCACAGTCTGACCTCCATGGCACCATCAACTGCGTTTCGTGCTGCTAGACTCCAACGTTGCCCTACTTAACACGTCCACCCCGAGCTATACATTAAACCGGGCTTGCTCAACCTCCTCGGCTTGCTCAACCGGGCATTCCCAACGCCGACAGCTACTCCAACTCTTGGCTTGCTCAACTGGGCGTTCTCAACACTGACAACTACTCCAGGTGGCAAATCTTTGCTCACACACAGGTGGCAACAACGACTACATCACCATCTTTGGTTCTTTAAGTTTTTATTTTATTTCTCAAGTCTTTGGTAAATCTTCGGCATTTTTGCTCTTTTTATCATAGCCTTGAGTTGATTTTGTTCAGTTCCCATCCAAACTATTGCTCCGATTGATTGATTGTTCACCAATTGCATGTGGAATGAACTTATAAGGAAACCCCTAGACTTGCTCTATCTGAACACATCTTGAAAATTCACTCAAATCTACACATGTAAACTTTTCACTTGAAACTCGGAGCTTCCGAGATTCATATTTTTAAGTCTGGTAGCCAAATCTGGAACCTTTGACATCTTTCCCGGAGTTTCAGAAAACTGCCACTTCTACCACTCAGGGTTTGTAGAGTCTCCAAGTTTAAAGTTTGGTTCTCCGAGAAATCTCGTAACCTCTAATTTTTCCTGAAGCATCTGAGGTTAAGTTTTTCATGTTTATTACACAATCTGGGGACTTCCGAGAAATTTTCTAGAGCTTCGAAGATTTGTTTTTGTACCCTTAGTCGATCCTTCCAAGTCTTAATTTTGGTTCTCCGAGAAATCCTAGAACCTAAAGAACCTTCACCTAACCCAGCCTAACCCTAATTCTCAGAACTTCTGGTTTTCTCGCCCGCGGCTCCGAGATATAACACAAGCCCTCAACACCGCCACTGACTTTGCCTTCTTCTCGCTGCCATCGGACTATGTTGCAACAACCATAATCGATTCTTTCATCGCAACTCTGTAACGGTAAATTTCAACCTCTATGTTCTTATGGCACTCAATTCGATCGAATTCCTGTAGGAAATCGTGCAAATTAGCCTCAAATCCTTTGCATGATTAGGCTTAGAAACCCTAGATTTTGACACAACTTAGAACCTTTGAAATTTTTCCCGGAGCCTCCAACTTTCACTTTGCTCTCTGAGCAGAAGGAAGTCAAAAGCTCCAAGAAATGTTTGGAACTTTTATAAATTGGTTCTGATCACAATTTTCTGGATCTCGGAGGATCCTAGATATTCTCGAAGTGTTTGACTTTGCTCTTTGGCTAGATAGAATGCAGACTCGGAACCTCCGAGAAAATCTTAGAACTTCTGAGTTTCTTGAGAAATGTGTCTAGAGGCAATTTTTGGAGCTTCCAACTTTGATCCTCAACCCTAAGTTTAATTGAAAACTTGAGTTTCTAATGTATTATTCCTAAAAATGTTTTGAAACTCATCCTTTTTTCACCTGGGTTTACATGTGTACTTATCCCGTGCTCTTATTTATCCAATTCACAGGGTCAAGATGAGTTCGGAAAGTCGATAGAGCAATGGCACTTCTGGGTCGTCTGTTTCCTTCTCCTCTTTGGAGTGGATCCTTCATGGAAAAATGCCACTATGTGAGGAATACTAAGGGTTACAAGCGTGTTACACATCAACCCCCTCGTTCAGATACATTCATCAATGAGGATGTCTATATCTCCAATGACGAGCTTGAATCTCCCAATACCAGGATGGCTCGTCTGAAGCAATCTGCATTACTCTTGCACCACCTCGCCATCTTCCAAAAAAGGCAAGATTGTAAGAGTAGAAGTTGACTACAAGACTATCGATGAAGGCACCCTCAAACAGTAAACTTGAAATGGCACCTTGGATCAGCTAACTAAGGTGCTAAGGGGACGAGCTACCAAGCAGTCCTCACAATTGCTACTACTCCCCCAAAATTCTTGCTAAGAATAAATGCAGAAAATGTGGGTGAAAAAAAACCGAGAAATCCCGGGAATATATTAGATTTCTCCCTGCCCAATGAGAGGGGCCGCCCCGCCCTTTTATAGGCGGAAGTGACCTAGAAGTGTATGTACATCTCTGTCCCTAGGCAGTTTACAATTTTACCCTCTATCTTATCAGAATATCTAGGACAACTTTGCTATTTCCTCCTCGCCTCTACCTACTATATTCACTGGAATCTGCTAGGTGCGCCTCGCCGATACGGACCGCCACCCCGAACCACGCTTCATCGATGGGTTTGTGGTCCCTACCCATCCCAAATTTCACCCACTTGTGCCTCGCTTGGGATCTTGTTGCACCTCGACCATAGGCACGTCGCCCTCTAGCCTAAGTGTGCCTCACCAAGGTACGTTGCTCCACCTCGCCAAGGCATGCTCTTGTGCTCTACAACAATTCTGCCTTGAGTTAGTGTTTCCTATTGAAGGATCGGGGATACCTTGTCCGGGGTGTCTAAACAACCCCCCTCTTGTTATAGAATGAGGTGGACGCTCAACGGATCGGGACGAGGTGCCCAACTTATCAGAACTGCCCTTTTTTCTGTTGTCTCCCCATTGCTTCCACCACCGATTTAATGCCCACCACAATGATCGCCATCGTAGCTGTAATTCAAACCGACGCCTCCGTGATCCTCGCATCGCACCTTTATCCTCCCTCAATATCCAGGCCTTCTCTGGCGCCTATATATACTGTCGGGGTCCCCCGTCTCTTTTTCCCGCCTTCTCAGCTTTCCCGCTCAACTGCCACCGTGCTCCACTAGTCTCCGAGCGTTCCTCCCTAGTTACTCTCACCTGACTCCCCCTGAATTCTAGCAAGATTCATCCTTCTCGCTGGGTAGCCCTGATGCGTCTCCTAGACGATGTCGCCCTTCAAGAAGAGACTGCACTAGGCATGTCGTCCAGTAGGCAAGTTGCCGCTCTGAAGCAGAAGGGGAAGAAGGGGAAGAACGAGACCATCTACTCATGCTTGCTCAGGGAGTCTAGTGCCACCAAAGCCATCTTGGCTAGACTGCGAGACACTGGATGCTTTCCTCTAGACGGTGAGGAGCACGGTACGCTACTCAAAAATTTTACCTTCTTTTGCAGGTTATGACCTTCCCCGTGCAGAGCGAGAAGCCTGGGCCATACTCGGGAGATACTCCATCCAAGAGGCTTGCTCTGTGGCGAAGCTTGCGAATGAGTGCCCAAATCGCACCTGCGAGGTCTTCAAGTGGGAAGTATCTCCTTGCCCTAGTCTGATGACCCCCCAGGAGACCGAAGCTGAACAGAAGAGGAAACGCGCCACATCTCCCTCGAAAAAGGGAAATGGGAAGAAGCACACTACGGCGGCAACGTATGATGGCTCTGATGATGAAGAGAGCGAGTAGTTAGAGTCGACATCCCAAGGCGATGATGCCAGAGGAGGTGACGAAGATGCCACCGAGTCGGGCGATGAGGGATAGGGAACACGTCCTGTAGCCGGAAAAGGCCTCGACCGGGACCGAGAGGAGTCGATTGAGACGATGTCCCCTCCGCTTGGGCCCAGAATTGGGAAAGGATTGATGGGAGGCCTCCCCAGGGCCTTTGTCTCCACCACCACCATGCAAGGGTCGCTTCCCTTCTTGAACTCCTCGTCCTCGTCTTCCGAGGTATAGATCATTGAGTGCGTCGATGGCACACTCGAATCAGTCGAGGTGGTGGATAGTCCCTTAGCCGCCCACCCCACCCCCAAGATCGCTTCGATGGGCATGATGCACCCTTCCTGCACTGACTCGGCCTCGGCCAAGGCAGGTGACATGAAGGACTTGCCCAAGTCTCCCTTTGGGGTCGAAACCACCTCAATTGACGTGGCCAACATCACTGGCTCTTGTGCGTCGGTCCCGCAGGACATCACTGGCCAGCCCTGCATCTCGCATGAACTAGTTGCTCCTACCTATTCTGGGGGAAAGACTCTGGTTGATGTGGGTGACGTGAGGATCGCAGGCCACCTTACACATGACTTCTTTGTTGGATCCTCTTCGGAGCTTGCATTCGTGAGTCGTGCTATCTTGCGCCTCACGGAAGACTACATATCGGCTAGCCTCACCGGTGGAATACTTCGACTTCAACAATCCGGAAATGATGATCATTGATGCCATCGAATGGTCAACTGAGCGTTGTCGAGATGCCCTTGAGCAGAGCTTTGTCTTCACCCACGAAAATGCACGGGTGTCACGGCCCCGGAATCACATATGGCTAAGGGAACGAATAATCGCCAAGGACCGAAGGATCAGTCGGCCGGGTGGCACGGTACCTGCGCCGTACACACCGCAGCGGAGAGATCCGACACCTGACCCACATACCATACGCGCCATATGTCGTATGTATCTATCACCGTGGGTCAAGCCGGCCGGAAGCGACCAACTTCCCAGAGCCACATACGATTCTGAGATCCGTGTGAAGGTTTAGAGTCGTTCCTAATCCCACCATGCAGAGCAAGGTCAAAGGAGCCCGGCGGTTCTACCCACACCCTAACCTAGCTTAAAAGCTAGTGGGTCACCCGAAGGCCCGGTAGAACACACCCACACCCTGCCTGGCCGGCACAGCATCTCAGCCAGCGGGTCACTCAATCAACACCTGCTCGGCACAGTTAAAAGAGGAACCACTATAACCCTTCACGACATACCCATATACTTCATCTCATACACGCAATGTATAGGGGCAGCCGGAATAACAACTTGCATATCACAACGAAACACTACGATACGATAATAAACTAGCTGTCCACATCGGACCATTAGTTTACATCAGTCGGACATAGCCGGAAACATATCCGAGTACGGAGTTAAACAACAGCGGAAGAAAATAAGTGAGACCCACAGCGGCGCATAGACCGCTGACCAAAAACCACAAAAGAGTCCCTGAGCCGATAACCAACCAAGGAAGAACCAGATAGCTAGGCATCATCGAAGTATTTCTCGACCACTGGCTCACCTGCAATGATCTAGGAATATCCTAGGTGAGTACAAAAGTACTCGCAAGACTTAATCGTGCTTGATTAAATGTCCTACACATACTAGTAAGGCACAAATTAAACATGATGCATATCTGATTAACAGGATCTGAACATACGAGTAATTTGCTAACAAAATTAAGGAATATCATGAATATCACAAGCAACTCAGCCTTCATATACTTCCACATCAAGTCAGGGGGCGTGATGGTACCACTAGCCACATGTGCTCCTCAACAATATCAGCCCAGTGGCTCTCAAAATATCAGCTCAGTGGCTCTCAAAATAAATCTCTGTGGCACGACGGCCAAAATATATCTCATGGGCTCGATGGCCGAGTCCCAGTTACGTGGGGTAATATAATCAAAATCTCCCAGTTACGTGGGGCATTATTCACATATATCCACATTGGCAGTGTACCATCACAACCACACACCCTTCGAGGGTAGCCCACACCCCAATTAATTCTCAAATTTATCAATCACGTGGATCGCTACCGGCGATACGACCATGGCAAGTATAGTGAGTGCATTTCCCGTGGAGGTTGCAAAGCTCCAACGAGACTCTGAGACTTACCTCAACTCATACCCCCATGTCGATCCCGAAGACGTCTCACGGATTCTCCAATCATTCAATCATTTCTCTCTCGGATCATTACCGGCAATACGACCACAGCGAGTATAGCGAGCGCATTTCCCGTGGAGGTTGCAAGGCTCCAACGGGACTCTGAGACTTACCTCAACCATACCCCCGTGTCTATTCCGGTGATGTCCACGCGGGTAAAAAGGGAGATGCACGATGGAGTTACCTCAGGTTGGTATCTCAATAAATCCACCTCTCACATAGGTGCTCAAGCCGAAGCTTCTCAATCATACCTAACCGTATCCACCGTGCAAAACCCTCGGCTCTCACATCTCACTTAATCCAATTTAAATTGTTTGGGCACAAGATGAAACTTCAACCAAAGCTAAACATGGCATACCATCTTACCTAGCATGCTAGTTCAGGGTTTCCAACCCTCATATACGACAAAACAATCATAGGCATAGATAATAAGCACATAAACTGATGATAAGAAGATGCAACAAGCTCTGCTTGCCTTAGTCGTAGGATTCCTGATCTTGCGTAGGAGCGTGAGCCGGGTGGTCGCCTTCTTCGAACTCTTTTGTAAGCAATACGCAGAACCGGAAAGAAACGATAGAACAAGGTATTAACATCCAGCATGTATGCATGATGAAGGATGAAGGAGGCAGATGTCTATGGCGACTAGTGGGTGCCGAGGAGTTATTATTACGTGCATGGCCCTAGGTTAGTTCATCGGAGGCTCGCGTGGTAGCTAGAATGCATGCATGACTCGTTAAAGGGGCTCCGATGAGTTAGGGTTGACGCCGTTAGTGACGGGGCATGGCAATAGTGTTAACTAGGTTGGTATAGTGAGAAGTAGCTTAAGCTATGTGTTTAAAGTTATTAGAACCGCGCAAGTTAGGGCTTCGATCATCAAATTAGGGTTTGTGCTTATTTGCGACAAAAAAGGACTAACGAGTATCTTATTAAGTGGCAAATGTGGAACTAACTCTTGGTTCTACCAGCATGCATGAGAAATGAGTATGTGTACGCAAATCTGAGGTTACTTATTGACATTAGAAACCCAGGGTAATATGAATTTACAATTTCTGATAGTAGGTTTTAGGTGTGATCCTAACGCGACATGAAATGTCGATCTCGCTTAATCGCATGTAAAGTTAAGGTGACTGTGCACCTGGTACAACCCTAATTCAAGGTATGGGCATTATGCACGTATTCAACGATACTAGGTTACGCAGCTGGGATCACTGAATTGGGAGTTGGAATGGTTAGGTTATGGTGAACAGATACTAGGTTACGACTACTTCATGTGATTATGCGTTCGGGGCGAACACTACTATGCATAATAGATGATCATGACCTAGCATGGTGGTATTCAGTAGGGTTCGACGATACAACACTAACGCAACAAGATTTACTCATTTTGGAGCTGATTCCACCCAGTTATGGTTTATCAAAAATCGACGCTCGAACGGGGAGGAACTAACGTGAACTCAAATTGTCCTGTGATGCAATTGCTCAAATCAAACTTTTGTTCCAGCCAACATGTAGGAAATCTTACGAGGTTTCCGAATATAAAAATTTCGTCGCAATCGGAGCTACGGTTGGAAAGATATCGCCGTTTGAAATTTATCGGACAATCCGCAAACCCTAACCCTAATTCAATTTTTCGGAATTAATTTAATTCTTTTACTGGAAAATCCCAATTGCTAACCCTACCCGCAAATCTACCCTAGATCTGGCCCTCTCACTGACGGGTGGGGCCCCCCTGGTGCTGACTAGGCTCGGTGCACCCAACCCAAAGCTGCCACGTGCCCTCCCCATTTTCTCTTCTCTCACGTCTTCTTCTCTCTCTCCCTGTTGTCTCTCTCTCGGGTCCGGTAATGGCCCTCGCCGGAGCTCACTGGAGGGAGGGGGTCGGGCACTACGGAGGGCGGCGAGGCCGGTGGGGAGGCGGCGCCTGGACCGGCGGCTTACCCTCGGGCTGGTGGCGCGGTGCGAGGAGGTGGAGGAGACCGGAGGGAGGCCGGCGGCGAGGAGATCCGTGGCGGCGGCCGGGGCGGCGTGGAAGAGGAGCTCCGGCTCGGATCTGAGGAAGAAATGGAGGTGGGGAGATGAGGCGCGAGGAGGGGAAGTGTAGGGAAGAAGGAAGGGGACCGGAGGCTTACCCAACCGGCGAGAATCCTTCGCCGGAGCGGCGACCGGTCTCGGAGAAGATGGCGGCGCGACGGGGAAGGTGGCACCGGAGGGCTAGGGTTTGGGGAAGGCGTGCGGGGAAAGGAGGTGGTCGGAAGGGGGCTGTCCGGGCGGCCCCCTTTATAGGGCGGCTGTCGGAGGAGGCCGGGGCACCGCCGCCCGCCATGGCTAATCGGCGGCGGCATCGTGGCGTGGAGGTTCTGCTAGGTGGGGCCGCGCGCAGGGGTAGGGGAGAGAGGGTAGCTGGCGGCCGGGTCCCAGCTGGCGGGGAGAGAAAGGCCGCGGGAGTGGCTGCCATGCGGGGCCCGCATGCAGGCGGGGTCAGGCGGGGAAAGTAGATGGGCCGGCCAACCGAGGCGGCCCAAAGGGCCTGGCCCTTTTTCCTTTTCGTTTTTCTTTTTATTTCTCTTTTCTTAATACAGAACCAATCATCTCGTTATTTTATGTATGAGTTTTGCTCCAAAAATTCCAAAATTTTTACCAGACCCTTGTAGCACTATTTGGGACCTACTGTATAAATTTGAATAGATTTGGAGCTTGTTTGAGCTAGGGTCTAGTTCATTTTCCGACTTTTGACCTAATTCGGCATTTCAACTACGACTAGGTCTTATCTTCTTTCAAAAATTGTGAAAATTGATGGGTAGCTAGGGTTTCCACATTTAGGGCTATTCCCGAAGTTTGGGAACTTTTCATCGACCTTTGCGTGGCTTTTTCTCCAACCCTAGGTCACGACACTTTTAGGGTTTGAGCTCGGATGCTTCGACAGGGTTAGGATTTCACGTGGCCTTTGGGGCAAGTCTTGGGAAGGGGGAGAGAAGGTTGGGGGAGAACCCATCGAGGAGGTTTTCACTGGTCCCACTGCCTGCGGACGTTGTGGTCGATACACGACGCTTCAACTAAATTGATTGGTGTTTATTAACACACCCACCGAGGATGAGATATACACATCTTCTATGCAATTTCATCGTACCTTATCTTAGTTTAAATAGAGTGTGTGTATGTGTGGGTGTTTATATGCATGAATATGATGACATGTATGCATGAATGCGAGGAAAACCCTAATTGTCGAATCTGGGTATTACAAAACCTACCCCCCTTAAAAAGATCTCGACCCGAGATCTCTAACGATGGAAGAAGAAGAAGGTAAGGAGAAAACAGAATTAATACTACGTGGAAACTTCATGGTCCTCAATTGAAGTAAACCTTGGGAGACGAGACATGCCACCTTAGGAAAGGAGATCGATGATCACTCAGGTAGCACCATACTGCTCTTCGAGTGATTGATAGTCATAGGGAGTCACTAACTGACTTCTACACCAGTTCTGGAAAGAGAAAACCAGATCAAGTTATTATTTTCCTGAAGGTGACTCCTTCCACGGTGTTTCAGCTTTAATAGGCTCTACACTTGGTTTGAGAGACGAAGGTGGTAGCAACTACAAGGCGTTGCGAGGGTTGACAATCTTGCAAATTCAGAATTCAAGATTGTTGGTTTGAGTGAGAGGAGCTGTTGTGAACAGCCATCTTTGCTTGAGCAGGGGGAGGGGGAAGCGACCTCCAAAAGTATGAACCTAGAGAATCTAGCTTAGCAGCCAAAGATATAACACCGCTAAAACTAACCCTAAACCACTCGGCTAATGGTGAAATTAGTTCAATCCTTTTCTTTACTGAGAAACACACAAAAAGGATATATTTAGAGAATCTAGCTTAATAGCAAGCTGTGAGGGTGGTGGTTGTAAGGCAATTGAAGTATCTGTTTATGATTACTTGGTGAGAACTTTAACCTTTGACTAGCTGGACTGGGGTGTTATATAATGGTATCAGAGTCAGGTTTCATCCTGGGATCTGTATAGGCCCATGTATACAAGGGATGCTGTATAAGCATGGGAGGTGGAAATCGGTGGTTAACACCCAATCGACAGGTTTAAGGGAATAGACAGTCCTTTGACTATTGATAGAGTACCCATCTGATACCAAGTTTCACTGGTATCTATGGCGATGATTGGGAGATATGCAGTCTTATGTAGAGTAGTTCTAGGGTCCTGGTATTTACTCTGAAATGAGGGATCGGCGTAAAAGATGTATGTTCATGGTCACAAAGAGAAATGTCGTTGTACTCGGATCGATTTTCTTGAATAGGTGGAATGCTCCGGATTAAGAAGGGACACTTTAAAGGAATTGAGCTAATGGAAAGCGTACCCAACATAGCTTCCGGTGCATCCTGCGCTTCTTCGGCGGTGATATGATTCATCCTGCCACGGCGCTTGTCTTGGGGACCTCCACTTGGTTGCCCTTGTTGCATCTTGGGGGCAGAGGGATGTCCTGGACGCGAAGCATAACAACGGCTCGCGTAATGCCCCATGTTCCCACAATTGTAACACTTAACCTTGCTCCAATCCATGGCAGGCCGCGACTGTCCTTGCTGGGAACGAAGTTGAGAACCTTGCTGTTGAGGACGGGGATTGAAACCTTGTGGCCCTGCGGGTACGATCCCATAGAACCGGGTGGTGTTGGCTGCCACACCCGTGGCTTCTGCGAACTACTGGGAGTAGATCTCAGCAACTCTCGCTCGCGCTTGCGAAACTTGTCGAGGGCTAACCCTTTGCTTCCACCTTGATGGCCTTATTCACTAGGTGCTGGAAATCTTGCACGTCGACGGTGGCGAGCTTAGCTTGTAATTCCTCATTTAGCTTGCCCATGAAGTTTTCCACCTTGTCATCGTCGGTGGATACGTCGCGCGATGCATACCGCGACAGATGGTTAAACTCATGGAGGAACTCTAAGACTGGCTTCTTGCCTTGGCGGAGATCACGAAACTCCTCTTTCTTCAAGGCCATAATACCCGAGGGAATGTGGAATGCGCGGAAGCCGGTACGAAACTCGGCCCACGTGACCACATGATCCTGCGCTTGCATAGCCAGAAAATTCTCCCACCAGTCGGCTGCAGCTCCTTCCAGGTAGTGGGAGGCGAAGTTGACTTTCTGTTCCTCCGTACACTGAGCTAGCTGAAGTTTCCTCTCGATAGTTCGGATCCAATTATCTGCCTCTAGAGGGTCATCAGTTTGGTCGAAGATTGGTGGTTGGGTCCGCTGGAATTCAGCTAGACCACCAGCTGCGCCTTGGTTGCGTGCGAGTTGCTCAAGAATGCGGTTCTGAGTTGTTAGCAATTCCGCGATGTTGGGCTGCTGGGGAGGAGGTGGCACTTCCTCCCCGGCATTCGCACGGCGACCACGGGCAGCTCCACGTGTTCCTGACGCCATTCTGTTGCAACCAACGACCACAGAGGAAAGGGCCAACATTAGAGAGGTGGAGAAAGGTTTCCACAATGATACCGCGGGGTATTCCTGAACATGGTACATTGTTCCATACTTATTTTCTCAAGAACATGAGGTACAGAACAACCGTGAGAACGATTGACAACAATACTCAATTGCATTGATACGTTCGATATAGTTCATAGGTGGGACTACGGTTTAGATCACCTTACGGTGAAATGAACGGTACAATGTGCCAAAAATTGCAACCTTCAATATCCAGTTACATGCCTCCAAAAGACACCTTAAAACCTAGGATTCAGTTCAGTTTACATCACCAAAACACAAGCCACCATTCGATGCTAAGACTTGAACAGCACTACTAGGGACTATACGGAGCTACTTCATTGCGGCGACGGAGTTCATAAGTCTCCAAATAGGTAGGAAGGGGAACCAAGGAGTGGAACAAAGGTATGGGATGTCCAACTGGAGGAACAGCGGCGGGAACGCGATGAACGCTACCCACCGACATCTGCGAATGGAGCACGTTAGGGTGGAAACTAATCTCCATTCCGCCCACCGAGGGGTAATGGTACACCCAGGGACCTCCTTCATAGACTGAGTAATTGCCCTCCCCGGTCCAGAAGTGGGGGAGGGACGGCGAAGTCCGTCTGCTGGTTGTGAGCAAGCTCCAGGGAGATGAGGAGACGATGGCGATACTGCCTCATCTCGAATCCACGGGCACGGTACGCCATGTCCAAGGATCGGACGAGACGTGCCAAATGGGGCCAGTGCAACATTGCTCTCTTGGGTAAAATCTTCAGATGGCGGCACGTCCTCCATGGGAGTACGCGACGGGAAGAAGGAGAAGGGACCCTCGGCGAGGCCCGGAAGCTCATGTCGGAGATGACACATAGCCGAATATGCAGCATCTTGGACTGCGGACTCCAGCTCAGCTCCATATCCATTGAAGCGGCACGGCTGATGGAGAGGGTCACTTTCACGCGGTTGGATGAACACGCGCGCCCGATACTCGTACATGCCAAACCCTAGGTCGGCTTGGTGCACAAGATACTCTGGGAGACATGGAAAGGCGAGTTCTCGGAGCATGTACAAAAGTACCTCCGGGAACCCATCAACGTCCAAGGCATGGGTGGCATGCACCAGGCGAAGGAATTCCATCTAGAAGACAAAGGATAGGTCAAGATCAGCCAAAAACAAATGCAAGGGGGGAGAAAAGTTTTAGAACTAAGAGCGATGAGGACGAGGAATAAAAAGAAATCTACTTATTAGTTTTCAAGATAGGGTTTAGCATTAAAATAGTTTTCTCTGGCCTACTGGCGCAGCGTTGCGCAGTATGGCGCAGCGGAAGCCCTATTCTAACGACCACCTGCAATTGGCTTCCTACGGTCAGTTTGGCTCTGATACCAAGCTGTCACGGCCCCGGAATCACATATGGCTAAGGGAACGAATAATCGCCAAGGACCGAAGGATCAGTCGGCGGGTGGCACGGTACCTGCGCCGTACACACCGCAGCGGAGAGATCCGACACCTGACCCACATACCATACGCGCCATATGTCGTATGTATCTATCACCGTGGGTCAAGCCGGCCGGAAGCGACCAACTTCCCAGAGCCACATACGATTCTGAGATCCGTGTGAAGGTTTAGAGTCGTTCCTAATCCCACCATGCAGAGCAAGGTCAAAGGAGCCCGGCGGTTTCTACCCACACCCTAACCTAGCTTAAAAGCTAGTGGGTCGCCCGAAGGCCCGGTAGAACACACCCACACCCTGCCTGGCCGGCACAGCATCTCAGCCAGCGGGTCACTCAATCAACACCTGCTCGGCACAGTTAAAAGAGGAACCACTATAACCCTTCACGACATACCCATATACTTCATCTCATACACGCAATGTATAGGGGCAGCCGGAATAACAACTTGCATATCACAACGAAACACTACGATACGATAATAAACTAGCTGTCCACATCGGACCATTAGTTTACATCAGTCGGACATAGCCGGAAACATATCCGAGTACGGAGTTAAACAACAGCGGAAGAAAATAAGTGAGACCCACAGCGGCGCATAGACCGCTGACCAAAAACCACAAAGAGTCCCTGAGCCGATAACCAACCAAGGAAGAACCAGATAGCTAGGCATCATCGAAGTATTTCTCGACCACTGGCTCACCTGCAATGATCTAGGAATATCCTAGGTGAGTACAAAAGTACTCGCAAGACTTAATCGTGCTTGATTAAATGTCCTACACATACTAGTAAGGCACAAATTAAACATGATGCATATCTGATTAACAGGATCTGAACATACGAGTAATTTGCTAACAAAATTAAGGAATATCATGAATATCACAAGCAACTCAGCCTTCATATACTTCCACATCAAGTCAGGGGGCGTGATGGTACCACTAGCCACATGTGCTCCTCAACAATATCAGCCCAGTGGCTCTCAAAATATCAGCTCAGTGGCTCTCAAAATAAAATCTCTGTGGCACGACGGCCAAAATATATCTCATGGGCTCGATGGCCGAGTCCCAGTTACGTGGGGTAATATAATCAAAATCTCCCAGTTACGTGGGGCATTATTCACATATATCCACATTGGCAGTGTACCATCACAACCACACCCTTCGAGGGTAGCCCACACCCCAATTAATTCTCAAATTTATCAATCACGTGGATCGCTACCGGCGATACGACCATGGCAAGTATAGTGAGTGCATTTCCCGTGGAGGTTGCAAAGCTCCAACGAGACTCTGAGACTTACCTCAACTCATACCCCCATGTCGATCCCGAAGACGTCTCACGGATTCTCCAATCATTCAATCATTTCTCTCTCGGATCATTACCGGCAATACGACCACAGCGAGTATAGCGAGCGCATTTCCCGTGGAGGTTGCAAGGCTCCAACGGGACTCTGAGACTTACCTCAACCATACCCCCGTGTCTATTCCGGTGATGTCCACGCGGTAAAAGGGAGATGCACGATGGAGTTACCTCAGGTTGGTATCTCAATAAATCCACCTCTCACATAGGTGCTCAAGCCGAAGCTTCTCAATCATACCTAACCGTATCCACCGTGCAAAACCCTCGGCTCTCACATCTCACTTAATCCAATTTAAATTGTTTGGGCACAAGATGAAACTTCAACCAAAGCTAAACATGGCATACCATCTTACCTAGCATGCTAGTTCAGGGTTTCCAACCCTCATATACGACAAAACAATCATAGGCATAGATAAATAAGCACATAAACTGATGATAAGAAGATGCAACAAGCTCTGCTTGCCTTAGTCGTAGGATTCCTGATCTTGCGTAGGAGCGTGAGCCGGGTGGTCGCCTTCTTCGAACTCTTTTGTAAGCAATACGCAGAACCGGAAAGAAACGATAGAACAAGGTATTAACATCCAGCATGTATGCATGATGAAGGATGAAGGAGGCAGATGTCTATGGCGACTAGTGGGTGCCGAGGAGTTATTATTACGTGCATGGCCCTAGGTTAGTTCATCGGAGGCTCGCGTGGTAGCTAGAATGCATGCATGACTCGTTAAAGGGGCTCCGATGAGTTAGGGTTGACGCCGTTAGTGACGGGGCATGGCAATAGTGTTAACTAGGTTGGTATAGTGAGAAGTAGCTTAAGCTATGTGTTTAAAGTTATTAGAACCGCGCAAGTTAGGGCTTCGATCATCAAATTAGGGTTTGTGCTTATTTGCGACAAAAAGGGACTAACGAGTATCTTATTAAGTGGCAAATGTGGAACTAACTCTTGGTTCTACCAGCATGCATGAGAAATGAGTATGTGTACGCAAATCTGAGGTTACTTATTGACATTAGAAACCCAGGGTAATATGAATTTACAATTTCTGATAGTAGGTTTTAGGTGTGATCCTAACGCGACATGAAATGTCGATCTCGCTTAATCGCATGTAAAGTTAAGGTGACTGTGCACCTGGTACAACCCTAATTCAAGGTATGGGCATTATGCACGTATTCAACGATACTAGGTTACGCAGCTGGGATCACTGAATTGGGAGTTGGAATGGTTAGGTTATGGTGAACAGATACTAGGTTACGACTACTTCATGTGATTATGCGTTCGGGGCGAACACTACTATGCATAATAGATGATCATGACCTAGCATGGTGGTATTCAGTAGGGTTCGACGATACAACACTAACGCAACAAGATTTACTCATTTTGGAGCTGATTCCACCCAGTTATGGTTTATCAAAAATCGACGCTCGAACGGGGAGGAACTAACGTGAACTCAAATTGTCCTGTGATGCAATTGCTCAAATCAAACTTTTGTTCCAGCCAACATGTAGGAAATCTTACGAGGTTTCCGAATATAAAAATTTCGTCGCAATCGGAGCTACGGTTGGAAAGATATCGCCGTTTGAAATTTATCGGACAATCCGCAAACCCTAACCCTAATTCAATTTTTCGGAATTAATTTAATTCTTTTACTGGAAAATCCCAATTGCTAACCCTACCCGCAAATCTACCCTAGATCTGGCCCTCTCACTGACGGGTGGGCCCCCCTGGTGCTGACTAGGCTCGGTGCACCCAACCCAAAGCTGCCACGTGCCCTCCCCATTTTCTCTTCTCTCACGTCTTCTCTCTCTCTCCCTGTTGTCTCTCTCTCGGGTCCGGTAATGGCCCTCGCCGGAGCTCACTGGAGGGAGGGGGTCGGGCACTACGGAGGGCGGCGAGGCCGGTGGGAGGCGGCGCCTGGACGGCGGCTTACCCTCGGGCTGGTGGCGCGGTGCGAGGAGGTGGAGGAGACCGGAGGGAGGCCGGCGGCGAGGAGATCCGTGGCGGCGGCCGGGGCGGCGTGGAAGAGGAGCTCCGGCTCGGATCTGAGGAAGAAATGGAGGTGGGGAGATGAGGCGCGAGGAGGGGAAGTGTAGGGAAGAAGGAAGGGGACCGGAGGCTTACCCAACCGGCGAGAATCCTTCGCCGGAGCGGCGACCGGTCTCGGAGAAGATGGCGGCGCGACGGGGAAGGTGGCACCGGAGGGCTAGGGTTTGGGGGAAGGCGTGCGGGGAAAGGAGGTGGTCGGAAGGGGGCTGTCCGGGCGGCCCCCTTTATAGGGCGGCTGTCGGAGGAGGCCGGGGCACCGCCGCCCGCCATGGCTAATCGGCGGCGGCATCGTGGCGTGGAGGTTCTGCTAGGTGGGGCCCGCGCGCAGGGGTAGGGGAGAGAGGGTAGCTGGCGGCCGGGTCCCAGCTGGCGGGGAGAGAAAGGCCGCGGGAGTGGCTGCCATGCGGGGCCCGCATGCAGGCGGGGTCAGGCGGGGAAAGTAGATGGGCCGGCCAACCGAGGCGGCCCAAAGGGCCTGGCCCTTTTTCCTTTTCGTTTTTCTTTTTATTTCTCTTTTTCTTAATACAGAACCAATCATCTCGTTATTTTATGTATGAGTTTTGCTCCAAAAATTCCAAAATTTTTACCAGACCCTTGTAGCACTATTTGGGACCTACTGTATAAATTTGAATAGATTTGGAGCTTGTTTGAGCTAGGGTCTAGTTCATTTTCCGACTTTTGACCTAATTCGGCATTTCAACTACGACTAGGTCTTATCTTCTTTCAAAAATTGTGAAAATTGATGGGTAGCTAGGGTTTCCACATTTAGGGCTATTCCCGAAGTTTGGGAACTTTTCATCGACCTTTGCGTGGCTTTTTCTCCAACCCTAGGTCTCGACACTTTTAGGGTTTGAGCTCGGATGCTTCGACAGGGTTAGGATTTCACGTGGCCTTTGGGGCAAGTCTTGGGAAGGGGGAGAGAAGGTTGGGGGAGAACCCATCGAGGAGGTTTCACTGGTCCCACTGCCTGCGGACGTTGTGGTCGATACACGACGCTTCAACTAAATTGATTGGTGTTTATTAACACACCCACCGAGGATGAGATATACACATCTTCTATGCAATTTCATCGTACCTTATCTTAGTTTAAATAGAGTGTGTGTATGTGTGGGTGTTTATATGCATGAATATGATGACATGTATGCATGAATGCGAGGAAAACCCTAATTGTCGAATCTGGGTATTACAAAACCTACCCCCCTTAAAAAGATCTCGACCCGAGATCTCTAACGATGGAAGAAGAAGAAGGTAAGGAGAAAACAGAATTAATACTACGTGGAAACTTCATGGTCCTCAATTGAAGTAAACCTTGGGAGACGAGACATGCCACCTTAGGAAAGGAGATCGATGATCACTCAGGTAGCACCATACTGCTCTTCGAGTGATTGATAGTCATAGGGAGTCACTAACTGACTTCTACACCAGTTCTGGAAAGAGAAAACCAGATCAAGTTATTATTTTCCTGAAGGTGACTCCTTCCACGGTGTTTCAGCTTTAATAGGCTCTACACTTGGTTTGAGAGACGAAGGTGGTAGCAACTACAAGGCGTTGCGAGGGTTGACAATCTTGCAAATTCAGAATTCAAGATTGTTGGTTTGAGTGAGAGGAGCTGTTGTGAACAGCCATCTTTGCTTGAGCAGGGGGAGGGGGAAGCGACCTCCAAAAGTATGAACCTAGAGAATCTAGCTTAGCAGCCAAAGATATAACACCGCTAAAACTAACCCTAAACCACTCGGCTAATGGTGAAATTAGTTCAATCCTTTTCTTTACTGAGAAACACACAAAAAGGATATATTTAGAGAATCTAGCTTAATAGCAAGCTGTGAGGGTGGTGGTTGTAAGGCAATTGAAGTATCTGTTTATGATTACTTGGTGAGAACTTTAACCTTTGACTAGCTGGACTGGGGTGTTATATAATGGTATCAGAGTCAGGTTTCATCCTGGGATCTGTATAGGCCCATGTATACAAGGGATGCTGTATAAGCATGGGAGGTGGAAATCGGTGGTTAACACCCAATCGACAGGTTTAAGGGAATAGACAGTCCTTTGACTATTGATAGAGTACCCATCTGATACCAAGTTTCACTGGTATCTATGGCGATGATTGGGAGATATGCAGTCTTATGTAGAGTAGTTCTAGGGTCCTGGTATTTACTCTGAAATGAGGGATCGGCGTAAAAGATGTATGTTCATGGTCACAAAGAGAAATGTCGTTGTACTCGGATCGATTTTCTTTGAATAGGTGGAATGCTCCGGATTAAGAAGGGACACTTTAAAGGAATTGAGCTAATGGAAAGCGTACCCAACATAGCTTCCGGTGCATCCTGCGCTTCTTCGGCGGTGATATGATTCATCCTGCCACGGCGCTTGTCTTGGGGACCTCCACTTGGTTGCCCTTGTTGCATCTTGGGGGCAGAGGGATGTCCTGGACGCGAAGCATAACAACGGCTCGCGTAATGCCCCATGTTCCCACAATTGTAACACTTAACCTTGCTCCAATCCATGGCAGGCCGCGACTGTCCTTGCTGGGAACGAAGTTGAGAACCTTGCTGTTGAGGACGGGGATTGAAACCTTGTGGCTCCTGCGGGTACGATCCCATAGAACCGGGTGGTGTTGGCTGCCACACCCGTGGCTTCTGCGAACTACTGGGAGTAGATCTCAGCAACTCTCGCTCGCGCTTGCGAAACTTGTCGAGGGCTAACCCTTTTGCTTCCACCTTGATGGCCTTATTCACTAGGTGCTGGAAATCTTGCACGTCGACGGTGGCGAGCTTAGCTTGTAATTCCTCATTTAGCTTGCCCATGAAGTTTTCCACCTTGTCATCGTCGGTGGATACGTCGCGCGATGCATACCGCGACAGATGGTTAAACTCATGGAGGAACTCTAAGACTGGCTTCTTGCCTTGGCGGAGATCACGAAACTCCTCTTTCTTCAAGGCCATAATACCCGAGGGAATGTGGAATGCGCGGAAGCCGGTACGAAACTCGGCCCACGTGACCACATGATCCTGCGCTTGCATAGCCAGAAAATTCTCCCACCAGTCGGCTGCAGCTCCTTCCAGGTAGTGGGAGGCGAAGTTGACTTTCTGTTCCTCCGTACACTGAGCTAGCTGAAGTTTCCTCTCGATAGTTCGGATCCAATTATCTGCCTCTAGAGGGTCATCAGTTTGGTCGAAGATTGGTGGTTGGGTCCGCTGGAATTCAGCTAGACCACCAGCTGCGCCTTGGTTGCGTGCGAGTTGCTCAAGAATGCGGTTCTGAGTTGTTAGCAATTCCGCGATGTTGGGCTGCTGGGGAGGAGGTGGCACTTCCTCCCCGGCATTCGCACGGCGACCACGGGCAGCTCCACGTGTTCCTGACGCCATTCTGTTGCAACCAACGACCACAGAAGGAAAGGGCCAACATTAGAGAGGTGGAGAAAGGTTTCCACAATGATACCGCGGGGTATTCCTGAACATGGTACATTGTTCCATACTTATTTTCTCAAGAACATGAGGTACAGAACAACCGTGAGAACGATTGACAACAATACTCAATTGCATTGATACGTTCGATATAGTTCATAGGTGGGACTACGGTTTAGATCACCTTACGGTGAAATGAACGGTACAATGTGCCAAAAATTGCAACCTTCAATATCCAGTTACATGCCTCCAAAAGACACCTTAAAACCTAGGATTCAGTTCAGTTTACATCACCAAAACACAAGCCACCATTCGATGCTAAGACTTGAACAGCACTACTAGGGACTATACGGAGCTACTTCATTGCGGCGACGGAGTTCATAAGTCTCCAAATAGGTAGGAAGGGGAACCAAGGAGTGGAACAAAGGTATGGGATGTCCAACTGGAGGAACAGCGGCGGGAACGCGATGAACGCTACCCACCGACATCTGCGAATGGAGCACGTTAGGGTGGAAACTAATCTCCATTCCGCCCACCGAGGGGTAATGGTACACCCAGGGACCTCCTTCATAGACTGAGTAATTGCCCTCCCCGGTCCAGAAGTGGGGAGGGACGGCGAAGTCCGTCTGCTGGTTGTGAGCAAGCTCCAGGGAGATGAGGAGACGATGGCGATACTGCCTCATCTCGAATCCACGGGCACGGTACGCCATGTCCAAGGATCGGACGAGACGTGCCAAATGGGCCAGTGCAACATTGCTCTCTTGGGTAAAATCTTCAGATGGCGGCACGTCCTCCATGGGAGTACGCGACGGGAAGAAGGAGAAGGGACCCTCGGCGAGGCCCGGAAGCTCATGTCGGAGATGACACATAGCCGAATATGCAGCATCTTGGACTGCGGACTCCAGCTCAGCTCCATATCCATTGAAGCGGCACGGCTGATGGAGAGGGTCACTTTCACGCGGTTGGATGAACACGCGCGCCCGATACTCGTACATGCCAAACCCTAGGTCGGCTTGGTGCACAAGATACTCTGGGAGACATGGAAAGGCGAGTTCTCGGAGCATGTACAAAAGTACCTCCGGGAACCCATCAACGTCCAAGGCATGGGTGGCATGCACCAGGCGAAGGAATTCCATCTAGAAGACAAAGGATAGGTCAAGATCAGCCAAAAACAAATGCAAGGGGGGAGAAAAGTTTTAGAACTAAGAGCGATGAGGACGAGGAATAAAAAGAAATCTACTTATTAGTTTTCAAGATAGGGTTTAGCATTAAAATAGTTTTCTCTGGCCTACTGGCGCAGCGTTGCGCAGTATGGCGCAGCGGAAGCCCTATTCTAACGACCACCTGCAATTGGCTTCCTACGGTCAGTTTGGCTCTGATACCAAGCTGTCACGGCCCCGGAATCACATATGGCTAAGGGAACGAATAATCGCCAAGGACCGAAGGATCAGTCGGCCGGGTGGCACGGTACCTGCGCCGTACACACCGCAGCGGAGAGATCCGACACCTGACCCACATACCATACGCGCCATATGTCGTATGTATCTATCACCGTGGGTCAAGCCGGCCGGAAGCGACCAACTTCCCAGAGCCACATACGATTCTGAGATCCGTGTGAAGGTTTAGAGTCGTTCCTAATCCCACCATGCAGAGCAAGGTCAAAGGAGCCCGGCGGTTCTACCCACACCCTAACCTAGCTTAAAAGCTAGTGGGTCGCCCGAAGGCCCGGTAGAACACACCCACACCCTGCCTGGCCGGCACAGCATCTCAGCCAGCGGGTCACTCAATCAACACCTGCTCGGCACAGTTAAAAGAGGAACCACTATAACCCTTCACGACATACCCATATACTTCATCTCATACACGCAATGTATAGGGGCAGCCGGAATAACAACTTGCATATCACAACGAAACACTACGATACGATAATAAACTAGCTGTCCACATCGGACCATTAGTTTACATCAGTCGGACATAGCCGGAAACATATCCGAGTACGGAGTTAAACAACAGCGGAAGAAAATAAGTGAGACCCACAGCGGCGCATAGACCGCTGACCAAAAACCACAAAAGAGTCCCTGAGCCGATAACCAACCAAGGAAGAACCAGATAGCTAGGCATCATCGAAGTATTTCTCGACCACTGGCTCACCTGCAATGATCTAGGAATATCCTAGGTGAGTACAAAGTACTCGCAAGACTTAATCGTGCTTGATTAAATGTCCTACACATACTAGTAAGGCACAAATAAACATGATGCATATCTGATTAACAGGATCTGAACATACGAGTAATTTGCTAACAAAATTAAGGAATATCATGAATATCACAAGCAACTCAGCCTTCATATACTTCCACATCAAGTCAGGGGGCGTGATGGTACCACTAGCCACATGTGCTCCTCAACAATATCAGCCCAGTGGCTCTCAAAATATCAGCTCAGTGGCTCTCAAAATAAAATCTCTGTGGCACGACGGCCAAAATATATCTCATGGGCTCGATGGCCGAGTCCCAGTTACGTGGGGTAATATAATCAAAATCTCCCAGTTACGTGGGGCATTATTCACATATATCCACATTGGCAGTGTACCATCACAACCACACCCTTCGAGGGTAGCCCACACCCCAATTAATTCTCAAATTTATCAATCACGTGGATCGCTACCGGCGATACGACCATGGCAAGTATAGTGAGTGCATTTCCCGTGGAGGTTGCAAAGCTCCAACGAGACTCTGAGACTTACCTCAACTCATACCCCCATGTCGATCCCGAAGACGTCTCACGGATTCTCCAATCATTCAATCATTTCTCTCTCGGATCATTACCGGCAATACGACCACAGCGAGTATAGCGAGCGCATTTCCCGTGGAGGTTGCAAGGCTCCAACGGGACTCTGAGACTTACCTCAACCATACCCCCGTGTCTATTCCGGTGATGTCCACGCGGTAAAAAGGGAGATGCACGATGGAGTTACCTCAGGTTGGTATCTCAATAAATCCACCTCTCACATAGGTGCTCAAGCCGAAGCTTCTCAATCATACCTAACCGTATCCACCGTGCAAAACCCTCGGCTCTCACATCTCACTTAATCCAATTTAAATTGTTTGGGCACAAGATGAAACTTCAACCAAAGCTAAACATGGCATACCATCTTACCTAGCATGCTAGTTCAGGGTTTCCAACCCTCATATACGACAAAACAATCATAGGCATAGATAAATAAGCACATAAACTGATGATAAGAAGATGCAACAAGCTCTGCTTGCCTTAGTCGTAGGATTCCTGATCTTGCGTAGGAGCGTGAGCCGGGTGGTCGCCTTCTTCGAACTCTTTTGTAAGCAATACGCAGAACCGGAAAGAAACGATAGAACAAGGTATTAACATCCAGCATGTATGCATGATGAAGGATGAAGGAGGCAGATGTCTATGGCGACTAGTGGGTGCCGAGGAGTTATTATTACGTGCATGGCCCTAGGTTAGTTCATCGGAGGCTCGCGTGGTAGCTAGAATGCATGCATGACTCGTTAAAGGGGCTCCGATGAGTTAGGGTTGACGCCGTTAGTGACGGGGCATGGCAATAGTGTTAACTAGGTTGGTATAGTGAGAAGTAGCTTAAGCTATGTGTTTAAAGTTATTAGAACCGCGCAAGTTAGGGCTTCGATCATCAAATTAGGGTTTGTGCTTATTTGCGACAAAAAGGGACTAACGAGTATCTTATTAAGTGGCAAATGTGGAACTAACTCTTGGTTCTACCAGCATGCATGAGAAATGAGTATGTGTACGCAAATCTGAGGTTACTTATTGACATTAGAAACCCAGGGTAATATGAATTTACAATTTCTGATAGTAGGTTTTAGGTGTGATCCTAACGCGACATGAAATGTCGATCTCGCTTAATCGCATGTAAAGTTAAGGTGACTGTGCACCTGGTACAACCCTAATTCAAGGTATGGGCATTATGCACGTATTCAACGATACTAGGTTACGCAGCTGGGATCACTGAATTGGGAGTTGGAATGGTTAGGTTATGGTGAACAGATACTAGGTTACGACTACTTCATGTGATTATGCGTTCGGGGCGAACACTACTATGCATAATAGATGATCATGACCTAGCATGGTGGTATTCAGTAGGGTTCGACGATACAACACTAACGCAACAAGATTTACTCATTTTGGAGCTGATTCCACCCAGTTATGGTTTATCAAAAATCGACGCTCGAACGGGGAGGAACTAACGTGAACTCAAATTGTCCTGTGATGCAATTGCTCAAATCAAACTTTTGTTCCAGCCAACATGTAGGAAATCTTACGAGGTTTCCGAATATAAAAATTTCGTCGCAATCGGAGCTACGGTTGGAAAGATATCGCCGTTTGAAATTTATCGGACAATCCGCAAACCCTAACCCTAATTCAATTTTTCGGAATTAATTTAATTCTTTTACTGGAAAATCCCAATTGCTAACCCTACCCGCAAATCTACCCTAGATCTGGCCCTCTCACTGACGGGTGGGCCCCCCTGGTGCTGACTAGGCTCGGTGCACCCAACCCAAAGCTGCCACGTGCCCTCCCCATTTTCTCTTCTCTCACGTCTTCTTCTCTCTCTCCCTGTTGTCTCTCTCTCGGGTCCGGTAATGGCCCTCGCCGGAGCTCACTGGAGGGAGGGGGTCGGGCACTACGGAGGGCGGCGAGGCCGGTGGGAGGCGGCGCCTGGACCGGCGGCTTACCCTCGGGCTGGTGGCGCGGTGCGAGGAGGTGGAGGAGACCGGAGGGAGGCCGGCGGCGAGGAGATCCGTGGCGGCGGCCGGGGCGGCGTGGAAGAGGAGCTCCGGCTCGGATCTGAGGAAGAAATGGAGGTGGGGAGATGAGGCGCGAGGAGGGGAAGTGTAGGGAAGAAGGAAGGGGACCGGAGGCTTACCCAACCGGCGAGAATCCTTCGCCGGAGCGGCGACCGGTCTCGGAGAAGATGGCGGCGCGACGGGGAAGGTGGCACCGGAGGGCTAGGGTTTGGGGGAAGGCGTGCGGGGAAAGGAGGTGGTCGGAAGGGGGCTGTCCGGGCGGCCCCCTTTATAGGGCGGCTGTCGGAGGAGGCCGGGGCACCGCCGCCCGCCATGGCTAATCGGCGGCGGCATCGTGGCGTGGAGGTTCTGCTAGGTGGGGCCGCGCGCAGGGGTAGGGGAGAGAGGGTAGCTGGCGGCCGGGTCCCAGCTGGCGGGGAGAGAAAGGCCGCGGGAGTGGCTGCCATGCGGGGCCCGCATGCAGGCGGGGTCAGGCGGGGAAAGTAGATGGGCCGGCCAACCGAGGCGGCCCAAAGGGCCTGGCCCTTTTTCCTTTTCGTTTTTCTTTTTATTTCTCTTTTTCTTAATACAGAACCAATCATCTCGTTATTTTATGTATGAGTTTTGCTCCAAAAATTCCAAAATTTTTACCAGACCCTTGTAGCACTATTTGGGACCTACTGTATAAATTTGAATAGATTTGGAGCTTGTTTGAGCTAGGGTCTAGTTCATTTTCCGACTTTTGACCTAATTCGGCATTTCAACTACGACTAGGTCTTATCTTCTTTCAAAAATTGTGAAAATTGATGGGTAGCTAGGGTTTCCACATTTAGGGCTATTCCCGAAGTTTGGGAACTTTTCATCGACCTTTGCGTGGCTTTTTCTCCAACCCTAGGTCTCGACACTTTTAGGGTTTGAGCTCGGATGCTTCGACAGGGTTAGGATTTCACGTGGCCTTTGGGGCAAGTCTTGGGAAGGGGGAGAGAAGGTTGGGGGAGAACCCATCGAGGAGGTTTCACTGGTCCCACTGCCTGCGGACGTTGTGGTCGATACACGACGCTTCAACTAAATTGATTGGTGTTTATTAACACACCCACCGAGGATGAGATATACACATCTTCTATGCAATTTCATCGTACCTTATCTTAGTTTAAATAGAGTGTGTGTATGTGTGGGTGTTTATATGCATGAATATGATGACATGTATGCATGAATGCGAGGAAAACCCTAATTGTCGAATCTGGGTATTACAACGGGCCGCTATCGAGCTGTCTCTCGGCTGCACCTATGTCACAACTCAGGTCGGCCCATGCCTCTTTTCAGCCACAGCTTATGTGGCTCCGAAGATTGCCAAAGTCGTTGCTGCCTAAGACGTCTACAAAGCCAAGGCTGATGCTTTCCTTGGTAAATTTAAGGGCCACCGTAAAAAAGGGGCTAAGTATGTTGAAGGACTGCTGAAGGTCTGAGCTGCACGAGGCGGTTCAACCAGTGCATCGGCAAAGTCATCCCAACCCCCTGAGGTTTAGAGCCCACATTTCTTCATCTTTTGCTTTAGGTCGCAGGACGACAATGCTTCACTTGGGATCCTTATTTCATTTTCTAGCCACGTCGTTGTGCTGACACTTCCTTGTCGCTTGTGGCCCGAATCAAACCTCGCACTTCGACTTCGTTTTAAAGTTCATCCGATGGTGATGCAAAGTAATATTTTGTTTTCAATCTACTGTGTTGCGATGTTTATCATCTTTATCATGCCTATTTGCAGAACGTGGCCTCATGGTATAAGTTGCTAGCCGGGCGGTGAGGAATCCGCCTGCCTGTAGCGATGTCGCACAAACATTGATCGGCCTCCTAAAGGTTGCGGGCTGGATGCTGTTGGTCATGAGGTTTCGGACTACAAAGTCTTAACAAGAATGATGGAAGATGACGATAGCCTGTTACTCCTTGCCTTCACCACAAAAGTAGCTTAACGCACTCGAGAGTAGTGAGCTAGTTTGCCTACCTTTTTTTCCTGAGAATGCAGCTTAGATGTCTCTCTTAGGGGCACGACATATTACTTCATCACCACCTAAGATGGAGTTAGGGCTCACGCCCCCACGGAGTGTTGGGTGTGTGGGTAGCTAGGGAGTTACAAAACTCGTTTCTTTTCAAAGTTTCTTACAATGTCTTGTAAACTCTTGAGTGTGTGACATGGATGTTATGATTATGCTTCAAACATGGTTGTATGCCTTAATATTTCATATGTTCATATGCCATGTCTTGTATGCTATATTTACCTTATCCCACGTAATTGCGTTACTTAGTGCTTCGTTATACACTATGCATGTCCACGGATCCTAAGATTTAGAGAGAGATCTTCACATCCTAACCTCAATATGTGCACTTTGATTCAAAGAAAATTATCAATAACACGCATATTAAGGGGAGCTCACTCTACATAATAGGATCCAAAACACCACTCTCTTATCCAAAATTGTAATTTTAATCAAGTTGTCATCAAGCACAAAAAAGGGGCAGATTGAAAGTGCCTCTGCACCCCCCTAAGTGAGTTTTGGTGATTAATGTCAAAATGATTAACATACTAATGTGTGCATGAACCATGATCAGGTTGTTAGTCCTATGAAGGAGTGTTTTAACCAGCATTGGTGACCCATAAAAAGTTCTAAAGTAGGACGGCTTGAAGAAATGAAGATTAAGGAAATTACCATGCTCTTGTAATGGTTCTTGGAATCACATTGCATTTAGGGCAAACTATACTATTAAGCGGGGTAAAATCTAGAAGTTGGTGAGAGTGCCTTGCTAATGCTCAACTAGGAACCAATTTCAAAATCCAAAGAGGCCTTTGAAATCTCTCCACACTTTTTCAGCAAAAGTCAGAATCTCTGAGATTTAGTTCTGTGTGTAGTAAGGAAACTCAGAGCCTCCAAGTTGCCCTTCCTGTCTGAATTTCTGGATGTCGGGACATCCGAGAATTTTCTTGGAACCCCTGAGTTTTGGTTCCAGAATCACCTAAGTCCTAGGTGCTCTAAAGTCGGAGCAACCAGAAGTTTTCTAGATGCTATGAGTTTCTGTTCTAGGCTTTCTTTGAAATCTCAAAATGTTCAAGTTTGGTTCCCCGAACCTCCGAGTTTTGATACTGGAATTTTCTAAATCTTGAGTGCTCTAAAGTCAGAGCAACTAAATGTTTCTTGGATGCTCTAAGTTTCTATTCGGGACTTCTTTTGAAATCTCAGAATGTCCAAGTTTGGTTCCCGGAACCTCTGAGTTTTGGTTCTAGAATTGTCTAAGTCCTGAGTGCTCTAATGTCAGAGCAACTAGAAAATTTTCAAAAGCTCTGAGGTTCTATCTTGGAGTACTTTTGAAATCTTAGAATGTCCAAGTTTGTTTCTGGAACCTCTGAGTTTATGTTTTGGTCCACCTCATCCGAGGTCCTTAGAAATATCATAAGTCCTAGTGCAATGTTGGAGCCTCTGAGAATCTGCTGTGTTGATGCCTTGTCATGAAAATTCAAAATCTTGGAAGGCCTGTGTTCCACGTTGGAACCTTTGACACTTGCTTTTGTTCACTGTGCTCTGAAAGTTAGCCCCTCTAAATTCTTGTCGATTGTTTAAAGATTGGTTTCTGGACAACAATATAGTTATAATTTTCAGAATGTCAGAACCTTCGAGCTGCCCTTCTTGTCTGATATTCTGGATTTTGGAAAATCCTAGATTTTTCCCAAAACCTTTGAATTTTTGTTCTAGAATCGCCAAGTCCTGAGTGCTCTAAAGTCAGATCAACTGTGAAAGGGATCTCAGGAGTCGACTAGAGGGGGGTGAATAGGTCGGCTCTAGAAATTAAAATGCCTAATGGGTTTCTCTTCTGGAGATAGGTCAATCCTAGAGAAAATATATGCAACTGATGCAGGTAACTGAGACTCAGCAAGATATATCAGATAAACACCAGACACTCAGATAGCAAACTCAACTGATGTAGAACAAGTTATATTCAGAGCTATCTGAGTCTCAGGTGTGAGAGTCAGGTGAGTGCATCAGATGACGTGAACAAGAAAGGTACTAGTTTTAGCAAGAGCTAACTGAGTCTCAGGTGAGGAAACTCAGTTAGTGTGCAACAGATAAAGGTGCTCTAGTGATCTAAGCATGCATAGATAACAGAGTAATAAGAGCAGATCACAAGACAGATAGTAAAGCACACAATGGTTTGTTTTACCGAAGTTCCTACTTCTTGCGAAGCAGTACGTCTCCGTTGAGGAAGCTGTTCTCACAGCCGGCACCAAATCGTGCTCTTTCCTCGAGTACCTTTCTTGTGTGGAATCCTTTTATCTTGCTGCTGCAAGACAGGCAGACCCGAATCGCCTTCACAGACTCTTGGTGGCAGCCACACAAGACTTGGCTTGCTCACCAACTCCAAGAGCACTCCCACTCTTGGAGGAACCAGTACCTCGAATGCTACACCTGAAGGACTAAGTAACTCACTCTCACGATGGATGCACGCAGGCAACACTCACTTGGAGACCTAGAGCTCTTTCTTTCTCAACAGGTTGCTTTCGGGTTAGAGGCAAAAGGTTGGGTAAAGGTTCGAGGTTGAAAACCTCCCCAGGTTCCCTATTTATAGGGTCCCTGGCAGCTAGCCGTTACCCTCATGCCACGTCAGACAAAGAGCCACCAGACCTAACCTATCTGAGACTCAGCTAACATGCACCTCTGGTAACCTACTAGCCGCGGCTGAGCTACCCACCTGAGTCTCAGATGCCAAACTCAGGTGGACTCGGTTGCCTCAGGCAGCACCTGAGCACAACTCTGGCTGGCTCACTACAAGCCTAAAACTGATCAGAGAGCAATGGCCTCGCCACAGTCCCTGTCCAGCTCGCTCAGACCCTTGGCACTGGTTCCAAGCTTCTTCACCGAAGACGACTGCCCTTATAGACGCACAGCGAACCCTTGGTCCTGATCCACCAGCTTCCTAGCTCCTCCAGGACTTATCAAGCTTGCATTCACGGCCCTTGAACTCCATCAAGCAACCATCACCTCGCTTGCCCTCGAGCACAGCCTCGGCTTCCTCGCAACTGTGCCTCAGGAACCTAGCTCAGCTGGTCCTTCTGACCTTCCTAGTTCCTTGCTCTTTTTAGGGCTCATCATCAACAGTTGTCTCACTTCAGCTTTCACCTGTCCATCTAATCCCTGTTCACACTCATTGCAAAACATTAGACACAGGTGAGGATTGCCAATAACCATCAAAACCAAACTCTGGGGCAAGATAGCCATCCTTCCAAGCTCCATGGGAGTGGATGCACTTTCAATCTCCCCCTTTTTGGTGGTTAGTGGCAACCCCTTAAAAACATTCATTTAGATAAAAAAGAGTATTGCATTTAACCTTGTTTGACATCAACTCCCCCTTAAGATGTGCAGAAGTGAGATTTTGCATTTGAATACAAGTGTGCAGATCAGATTTAAACATTTGAGAGTTGATGCAAGCACAGGTTCTCACAACATAACTGAGAATATAAGCACAGCGGAATAGCAGGTATGTTGGAGAGGTACTCAGCAAATAAGATAATAGAAAGGATTACATGCTTGAGTACAAATTTCAAATATCAGAGCGTCATGAATATATCAAATATAGAGCATGTATTAGAGCTAAAGAGAGTAATATCATGTATCAGAGCAGATCAGAGCAGATGTGATAAAGAGATCAATGCATTTCAATATATTGGAGCAATAACAGTCAATACAATACAAAAACGAGGTGTTCAAGACTGATAAAACCATTTTGCAGAACATAGAATGTCTTGACACACATGCAGTCTAGTCTACCCCTTTACATACTGCTCCCCCTGAATGTAATACTCTCCCCTCTTTGTTTTTTAAGCTATTCTCTCCCTACTCTCTCCCCCTTTGCCACTAAGCACTAAAAAGAGATAGGAAGAAGAAGGAAAAAAAATCCTCAGGGAGCTGGCTTTGGTTGCAGGAGGGATAGGAGCTGATCAAATTTGCTGTTGACCGAGGCCTTGAGATCTGCCATCTCACTCTTGAGTTCAGATTTCAGCTGAGCCATTTCTTGTTGCAGTTCATCTTGTCTCTTCTTGATAACAGAGATCTGTACTGGCACAAACCCGTTTAATGAAAGCATCAATAGCTGCGGGATTGTCTAGACGTTGAACCAAAGGAATACTGTCTGATGAAAGGTTCACAGAGACCGATGCTTGTCGCTCAGCAGGAGGAGATGATTCTCTAGCTGAGTCTCGGGTGGGAGACACCTGAGGCTCAGGTAGGACTACTGGGAGATCAGCTGCTGGCTGAGGTGGTCTGACTGAGACTCTGGTAGCTTGCTCTGGAGGCTCTGAAAAGTCTGACGGAGATGAGTTGAGGATGTTGTAGAAAGGAACTTCATCTTCATGGTCATCCTTCTGAGGTCTGAATTTGCTGAGATATGTCTTCTTGTCAAAAGAGAAGACTGAAGATGCTAAAGATGTTCTTTGGAGAATCATATGCATTAGATATGAGCCATATCTTATCTTGTCAGATCTGTTCTTCTGGCACTCATTTATTTCTGAGAATATGTATCTGGCCACATCAAACTTTTCTTTCTTTGCTAAGAGCTCAAGAATTCTCCATACTGGATTGTATATGGCATCAGTTCCTCCACCTTTGGCACAGATGGATATGTTCAAGATCTTCACTATGTGCTTGGGTGTCTTCATCAATCCTTTGAAATTGGAGATATGCTTAGGGACTGCACCCTTAACAGGAGGAGGCACAAAGCCTGTAGGGAAGAACTTCTTCCTTTTCTCATTTGGAACCCAATCTGGCAGGAGACTCTTATCTTCTTCTGAGCCTTTGGATATGCTGATCTTCTGTAGCTTTGAGCCTGATGGTAGATTGAAAATTTCTGCAAACTCTGGAGCTGTGATGCACAGCAGTTGGCCTCTTGTCATCCAGAGCATATAATCTTGATTGTTCTGCTCTATGAAGACTGTTGCATAGAATTCCTTGATAGCTTCAGAATCATAATCTTGGTTTAAACTGCATATCTTATCAAGGTGAACAGCAGCTAAAATCTGCTTCAGATTTCCTAAGCGTTCTTGGCAAGGTTTTCCCAATCAATTGGCATGCTGTCAACAAAACCTTTCTTCTGCAGCAAGAGATGATAGCTTGATTGCTGCTGATCATTCCAAAACCTTGGATCAGTGCATGTCTTCTTTTCAGATTTCCTTCACTGTCAAAGTATGAATTTGTGGTTCTCATGGCAGTGTAGTTTGATGTGCTTCTTGAATCCAGGTTCATGGAGCTAAACTGGCATCTGCCTTTGGTAGCTTCTTGAAAGCAGTTGCAGATATAAATTTCATCATTGATGTGTCAGATCGTGCAACTTTTGAGAATATAGCTGAGTATTTGTCTTCCAATGACTCATCTGACTCTTCTAACTGAGTCTCAGCTGGGATATCTTCTGAGTCAGATGAAGAGGGGGATGAGTCTGATTCTTCTGCGGACTCTTTCCTTCCACTGCTCTCTTCTTCTTCTTGGTATTCTTCATCTGATTCAGACAGCTTTTGCTTCTTCTTGCGAGGAGATGGAGGATGAGGATCACTTGGACTTGAATAGGAGTCATCTGAGTCTTCTGACTGAGCCTCAGTTGACTGTGCCTGAGACCCAGTTGGCATCCTATGAACTGACTCAGGTGCTTGAGAAGATACTGCTTTTTCTTGCTCTTCAAGTCTTGTTTCTTCTTGAGCTGGTTCTAAGTCTGATAGAGACTGAAATACAGAACCCATGCTCACTGATACTCCAACTGATGGATCTGCTTGTGGCTCAGTTGGGTTTTCATGTGCTTCAGTTGACTTCTCTTCAAAAGATGATCTTAGCTTATCCATAGATTCCTCCATAGTCTGCTCAAGTTCTTTCTCTTTTGAGTCAGCTCAGCCAAAATGTCTTCAATTGATTCTATGGCAGCTTTCTGTGAGTTTCCACTTCCGTAGGGACTAATTCTAGTCCAGCTGATGCAGCCGCCTGAGACTCGGCTGGCTTACTCAGTTGTGGCACTGAACCACTGACTTGCTGAAGGGGCACTGCATCAAGTGCTTGAGAACTGGATGTATAAAATATCCTTGAGTTTGTTTCAGCAATCTCATTTTGTAGATGCTTCTTACGAGCTTCATCAGTACAAGAGTTTAACTCCAACATGTGATTCTCTATTCTCCTTTGCAGAATGATATCTGAGAACCTTGTCCAGAGAGGCTTATAGTCTTCTGAGAGTTGAGGGAATAGACGATCAATTTGTTTGATCAGGTCTGCTTTCTCTTGTCCAGATGTTTTTCCTTCTTGCTTCAGCAGCTTTTTGAGTTCTTCATGGATTGCCTTGTCCTTCAGCTGAGTTTCTCTTTGGAGTTTCACACTCTTTGGAACATCTGGTGATTCAAAGATTTGTTTTGCAAGGGCATCTATCTTTCCTTCATTTGAGGCCTTTCCTCATCTGTGGCATTAGGCAACTTATCAGTTAGGTCTTGCCACTTTTTTATAAGTTTGCTGTGTTCCTGTCTTTTAAGAGCTTCTACTCTCCATTCAGCTTCTTCCTCTTCTTGGAGTTGCTTCTTTGTTTTCTTCTTGACTACCACAGCCTCTGATCTTGGCTTCTTTGGCACTTTGCTCAGGGATAAATCTGTTGGCTTGCCTGCAGCCCTTGTCCTTTTGAGTGTATCAACTACTGGAGCTTTCTTGACTTTGATTGCTGCCTCTTTCTCAGCAGCCTTCTTAGCTTTTTCTTCAGCTCTTTTCTTCTTTGCTTCTTCAGCTTGGGCTTTCTTTTCAGCTGCTTTTGCTTTCCTCTCTTGCTTCAATTGTTCTTCCTTGCTAGCTTTCTGAGCTTCTAATTCTTTCATTCTTTGAGCTGACTGAGCTGCAGCTATGTCCATCTGACGTTTCTCCTCTTGTAGCTGTTTGAGCCTAGCTTCTCTTTTGGCTAGCTCAGAGGGTGATATAGGCGCTTTTACTGATTTTTGTGCAGATTCTTCTGCATCCAATTTCTTTGCAAGACTTTTAGCCTGCTCTGCCTCCCACTCTAACTGCTGCTTCTGACTTAGGAGCTGAGTTCTCAGACCAATGGGCAGATCATCAGTTATATCCTCAGACACATTCCTTGAACCAGACATCTGCATAGGTGAGATAGGATAAAGAATAGATAAGAGATAATCCTATTGCAGAGAAAACTGGAATGATTGGCCATTTTTGGATGGTTTTAGGAGAGTTTCACAAGTCATCTCATGCTACCTGACTGTAGCTACCTGACACTCAGGTGAGATAAATTGTGTAACTCAGGTGGAGTAGCAGAGCAACCTAGGTTTATCGAATCTTGCTGACATTTGAGAATCTGGACAATGAGTTGCAAGAAATCGTTCTAGAGGATAAAGGTACATCATCTCTACCTAATTCCACAACTAAAAGCTACTCGAGAGCTTGGGATTCGCATTAAAGGCGGAAACCACCCTAGTTCCGTGAAGAACAGCTCGAGGAGACTTACATTTGGAATTTTGATTGGAGATGAAGGCGCAAAACATCAGAAGAGCTTTGGGAGGCTTCGGAAAGAGCGAAGATCGTCGGAGAAGCGCACGATCGTTGAGAATCAGATGGCGGCGACGGGCGCAAGGGCACTGAGACTCTGAAGAGGGTTTAGCGCGAACCGTTACAGAGGTGGGTTTTTATATCCCGAGTGGCCTTGTGGCACCTGAGGGTCAGCTAGATTGCTACCTGAGACTCAGGTAGGAAAGAAAAAATGAGCTGAGCTCCAGACTTAGGAATTTTCTCCGGAATTTTTGCATGTGTTCAGCTGAGACTCATGTGGAAGACTCAGCTGACAAGGTTTTTCAATAGGATTACCAAAGAGAGCTTAAGGATAAGAGATGAAAGCAATAGAGAGAATTTCTTTTCAAACACAGCTTGCCAAACAATCAATCAATACAAGCTAAAGCTGTGTTGAATTGAAATAGATGATGAGATCCAACTTATCTAACCCAATGGTGAATCCATGAGTTCAATAAGATGCAAAATCAGCATGGTATCTATAAGACCTTAGCCCACCTGAGGTACAACCGAGACTCAGGTGGCTGACTCATGTGGAATGCAGAGAATGAAAAACCAGAAATGCAATCATGTGTACACGTCTATCATCATTTCCTCACTGCACATTCGAGATATCCATGATATTTAGCTCATGCCTGAGGGTGCAGAACCTATTCTCATCTAAAGGCTTGGTGAAAATATCAGCTAGCTGAGCTTCGGTTTCTAACATGGCACAGTTGGATATCTTTCTTTTCTACATGGTCTCTTAGAAAGTGGTGTCTCACTTCTATGTGTTTGGATCTCTAGTGTTGGACTGGGTTGTTGGCTAACTTGATTGCACTTTCATTGTCACAGAAGAGGGTACTTGAGACATAGATATGTTAAAATCCTTCAAGGTCTGCCTCATCCATAACAATTGAGCACAACACCCACCAGCTGCTATGTATTCGGCTTCTGCTGTGGATAGGGCTACTAAATTTTTGTTTCTTGGAACTCCAGGATACAAGGGAACGCCCTAGAAATTGGCATGTACCTGAGGTGCTTTTTCTGTCAACCTTGCACCCGGCATAATCACTATCTGAGTAGCCTACAAGCTCAAATGGTGCACCCTTAGGATACCATAGACCAAACCCAGAGGTATGAATCAAATATCTCAGTATTCTACGAACAGCAGTGCGATGAATGTCCTTAGGATCAGCTTGAAAACGTGCACACATGCAAACACTCAACATTATATCAGGTCTAGATGCACACAAATACAACAAGGAACCTATCATAGACCTATACTCCTTCTGATCAGTGGACTTACCTTGTTGGTTCAGATCAAGATGAGCATTTGTTTGCATGGGAGTAGATATTGACTTAGCTTTGTCCATGTCAAACTTCTTGAGGATGTCCTTGGCAAACTTCTCTTGAGAGATGAAAGTTCCCTGCTTGAGTTGTCTGATTTGCAGCCCTAGGAAAAACTTCAGCTCTCCTACCATGGACATCTCAAACCTTTTTATCATCATCTTGCTGAACTCATCACTTAGCACACGGTTAGTACTTCCAAATATTATGTCATCGACATATATTTGGCATACAAATAAGTCCTTGCCTTTAACTTTAGTAAAGAGTGTAGTATCAACAAGCCCAATTTTGAAACCATTATGTATAAGAAACTCCTTTAGGGTATCATACCAAGCACGAGGGGCTTGTTTGAGACCATATAAAGCTTTGTGGAGAACATATACATGATGGGGTCTTTTTGGATCTTCAAAACCAGGGGGCTGTTCTACATACACAAGTTCAGCAAGCTTACCTTGGAGGAAGGCACTCTTGACATCCATTTGATAAAGCTTGATGTTGTGATGATTTGCATAAGCTAAAAGTATCCTGATAGCTTCAAGTCGAGCTACAGGTGCAAAGGTCTCACCAAAATCCAAGCCTTCTATTTGAGTGTAGCCTTGAGCAACCAACCTTGCCTTGTTCCTCACCACTTGGCCTGTAGAATCTTGCTTGTTGCGAAAGACCCACTTCGTTCCAATGACATTGTGATCCTTGGGTCTTTCAACAAGTGACCAGACTTCATTTCTCTCAAATTGGTTCAGCTCTTCATGCATAGCATTGATCCAGTCTGAGTCAGACAGAGCTTCACCTACATTTTTAGGCTCAAAGGTGGAAACAAAAGAGTAGTGAGCACAAAAGTTAGCAATACGAGAACGAGTAGTCACTCCCCTATCAATGGCACCAATGATTTGGTCTACAGGGTGATCCTTCTGCAGCCTGCTGATCACAGGGGGTTCTGGGTCAGCCACCTGAGTCACAGCTGGATGTGGATCAGCTGGGTGTATCTGTGACTCAGTTGGCTCTTCCTGAGACTCAGCTGGGTGCATGGAGGCTTCTGAGTCCAATAGATCATTAGCTGGGTTGTACTCGAACTCAATGCCATTGACTTCATCTTGCTCATCAGTTGGGTCAGGTAGGTTTGTAACTCCAGATGAAGCTTGCTCCTCAACTTGGGGCCTGACTTCACCTGTTGACTTGTGAAGTATATCTACCTTCCCTGAAATGTCATTAGTAACTTGCCCATCTTGTGAGCCATTAGATTCATCGAATGTCACATCTACAGCTTCTTCAACAACCTTGGTGTTGGTGTTAAAGACTCTGTAGGTGTGAGATTCTGAGCTATATCCACAAATATTCCTTCATCAGATTTGGATTCAAATTTAGAGAGACGTTTGCCTTTCTTCAGAATGTAACACTTACAACCAAATACTCTGAAGTAGGAGACGTTTGGCTTCTTGTTGGTCAGCAGCTCATAAGGTGTCTTCTTTAGGAGTGGGTGAAGATATAATCTATTGATGTTGTGGCAGGCAGTATTCACAGCTTCAGCCCAAAACCTTGCTGGTGTTTTGTATTCACTCAGCAGTGTTCTTGCCATCTCTATCAGGGTCCTGTTCTTCCTCTCCACCACTCCATTCTGCTGAGGTGCATAGGGACCAGAGAACTCATGCTTAATCCCATGCTTGTCCATGAAGGCTTCAACTCTTGAGTTCTTGAATTCTGTCCCATTGTCACTTCTCACTGCCTTCAAGTTGATGTTCCATTCATTTTGAACTCTGACAATGAGGTGCTTGAACCTTTTGTACACCTGTAACTTGTCCTTCAAGAAAAATACCCAAGTGAAACGTGACAAGTCATCTACAACAACAAAACCATACTTGTTACCTCCAATGCTCTCATATGTAGTTGGACCAAACAAATCAATGTGTATGAGATCGAATGGAGAAGTAGTGGTCATGATGTTCTTGGGTGGATGAGGGCTTCCAACTTGCTTTCCAGCCTGACAAGCACAGCATGGCTTGTCTTTGTTGAATTGGATCTGCTTCAGGCCTAGGACATGTTCTTCTTTACTGAGTTTGTTCAGCAGCCTCATCCCCACATGACCTAGCCTCCTGTGCCACAGCCAGCCTAACTGAGCTTTGACTATAAGGCAACATGGCACAGCTGCTTCTTGATCCTGAAAATCTACAAGATATAGCTTATCTACTCGATAGCCTTTGAAAACTTGTGAGTCATCTGTTAGTTTTCTGGACATAGACCTCTTTAGGATAAATGTGACTTTCATTCCAGCATCACATAATTGAGAAACAGATAAAAGATCATATGAAATAGACTCAACAAGCATTACTTCAGTAAGAGAATGTTCCTGAGATATAGCAATTTTACCACAACCCAATACCTTGCCTCTTGAATCATCAGCATAGTTGACATACTTGCAAGGAAGGTTATCTTTTCTTATCTCAGAAAACTGCTCTTTGCCTCCAGTCATGTGCTGTGTGCAGCCACTATCCATGACCCATTTTGTTCCACTGGAGGCAGAGCCCTGCACGATTAGTTTCGAGACTTAGGAACCCAAATAGCTTTGGTTCCCAAGTTAGCAGGTCTCTTACTGTAAGCATCAATAGCAGGAATAAGATTAACATTAGGGTTCTTAGCAGCTATGGCTTTAGAAAGCTTAGAGAACCTCTGAATCTTTCTCAGATTCTTATCTCCTGCAAACTCAGATGGAAGGGTTAGCAAATTTGCATTGCACCTGAGTGAGCTACCTGAGTTACAGGTGGCTTTCCCTGACTTCGGTACCCAACCGAGTGAGTCACCTGAGACACAGGTGACTACTGACTTTGGTACCCAAATGCTTGGTACCTTCTTGTACCTACTCCAGGGTCCAACATATATTGCCTCAGGTTTGCCCTTTTTCCCTGTCTTAAGCACATAGCTTGGATTAGAGGAATTTTTACATAACCACCTGTCTTTCGATGGTTTCCTACAAGAGAGTTAGTATCATATTTCCCTTTCTGAGGAACAAAGTGATTCTGCAAGTATTTCTTGTTAGTAGCAGAGGAAATATATGATGACTTGTTCTTTTTAAGTGCAGGAGTGAAACCAAGTCCCCTTGTACCATTATTCTTTAGTACTAAGGTGGACTGGAGCCTAGCAAAGTTCTGCATGCCTATATTAGCACTGCATAGGCCTATTCTCATGAGCCTTTTTAGCTCTTCATGCTCCTCCTTGAGCTCATTGTACTTTGCTGCATCAACAGAGTTAGTAGCAGTTGAAGTGCTTGATTCACTGGATGAATCTACAACAAACACTGTACTAGAAGTAATAGCATTGATGCGAGATGCACAGTTTAAACAGGTTTCTATAACAGTAGGAGGATTTGCATCAGGTGTAACAGCAGTGCAAGATGAGTGAGTTTCTTTGAGTTTATCATGCTCAGAGATTAGGAGCTCATGTGATAGCTTAAGTTTGTTTTGAGCTTCCTGCAATAAGTAAACCTCCTCATCAAGATCTGCCTTAGCATCTTGTGCATTATCAAGGGACACCTGCATGTCAGTTAGTTTGTCCCTGAGAGAGATGTTTTCTTTTCTCTCTTTCCGAAGGAGCTTCTCTGTCCTGTCAAGAATATCCATTAGATGAGCATAATCAGGGAAGTCATCCTCAGTCATTACCTTGCTGCCTTTAGCCATAAGGCATAGGGCTGGAGTCTCGGCATATGTAGGATCTGCATCCTTGTCGAAGAGAGAGTCTGACTCGGGTGTGCAGCTGAGTGACCTAACTGAGTCTTCTCCTGGCTCAGTAGGGCTGCTGAGTGATCCACCTGAGACACAGATGGCTAACCCAGCAAGCTCAGTTTCTTCCTCTGACTCCTCCTCTGACTCTGAGTCATCTGAAACCCAGGCTTGTCCCACATAAGCTCTGGCAGCAGAGGTCTTCTTCTTTCTGAAGGTGGGAGGCTTCCCTTCTTTGTATTTCTTCTTGACAATGATCTCCTTCTTCTTGTACTTGCCATCCTCTTGTCTCTTGCTCTTTTTGGGACAATCAGCAATGAAGTGTCCTGGGTCACCACACTCAAAGCACTTCTTGTCACTGAGTTGCTTCTTCCCCTTGAACCTGTCTGATGAGCCAGAGAACTTCTTCCTTCGATAGAACTTTCTGAAGTTCCGAGTAAGCATGGCAAGCTCATTCTCCTCATCAGTGGACATCTCTTCATCTGGATCTTCTTCTTCATCACTTGAGTCCCTGTGAGTGGCCACTGCCTTGAGGGCTATGTCCTTGTTCTTCCCAGAGGTGATAGCATGCTTCTTGGAGTGGTTTAGCTCCATCTCATGAGTGAGCATCCTACCAAGGACATCTGTGGGCTTTAATCTGTCAAAGCCATCCTTTTCTTTCATCATCAGACGCAGAGTGTGATAAGGCTTGGGAAGCACAAAGAGGAACTTCTTGATCACATCTCCATCTTCCACTCTGTTGGACCCAAGGGCTTTCAGCTGGTTAGTGATCATGGTAAGTCTTGTGAAGATGGAATTGATGTCCTCTCCAGGTTGGTAATGGAAGTTGTCAAGTTCATGCTCCAGCACATCTTTCTTGGACCTCTTCAACGTGTCACTACCTTCATAGATAGCCTGAAGTGTGAACCATATATCTCTGGCTTCCTCAAAGGTGCAGACACGGTTGAAGTCATGCTCTTGCAGTCCCATATAGATAGCATTGGCAGCTCTAGCATTGTTCTTGATGCTGATCTTCTCTTGATCAGTGGGATTGCTCTCATCAACCACATCAAGACCTGTTGTGACAATCTTCCATACATCTGGGTCAAGTGCAGTAAGATGCATTTGCATCTTCCGCTTCCAAAAGGCATAATTAGTACCATCAAACATAGGAACTCTACCCTCATAGTTCGACATCCTTTAGACTCTGGCTGTTAGGCCAATTATGAGCAACGAGGCTCTGATACCACTTGAAAGGGATCTCAGGAGTCGACTAGAGGGGGGGTGAATAGGTCGGCTCTAGAAATTAAAATGCCTAATGGGTTTCTCTTCTGGAGATAGGTCAATCCTAGAGAAAATATATGCAACTGATGCAGGTAACTGAGACTCAGCAAGATATATCAGATAAACACCAGACACTCAGATAGCAAACTCAGCTGATGTAGAACAAGTTATATTCAGAGCTATCTGAGTCTCAGGTGTGAGAGTCAGGTGAGTGCATCAGATGACGTGAACAAGAAAGGTACTAGTTTTAGCAAGAGCTAACTGAGTCTCAGGTGAGGAAATTCAGTTAGTGTGCAACAGATAAAGGTGCTCTAGTGATCTAAGCATGCATAGATAACAGAGTAATAAGAGCAGATCACAAGATAGATAGTAAAGCACACAATGGTTTGTTTTACCGAAGTTCCTACTTCTTGCGAAGCAGTACGTCTCCGTTGAGGAAGCTGTTCTCACAGCCGGCACCAAATCGTGCTCTTTCCTCGAGTACCTTTCTTGTGTGGAATCCTTTTATCTTGCTGCTGTAAGACAGGCAGACCCGAATCGCCTTCACAGACTCTTGGTGGCAGCCACACAAGACTTGGCTTGCTCACCAACTCCAAGAGCACTCCCACTCTTGGAGGAACCAGTACCTCGAATGCTACACCTGAAGGACTAAGTAACTCACTCTCACGATGGATGCACGCAGGCAACACTCACTTGGAGACCTAGAGCTCTTTCTTTCTCAACAGGTTGCTTTCGGGTTAGAGGCAAAAGGTTGGGTAAAGGTTCGAGGTTGAAAACCTCCCCAGGTTCCCTATTTATAGGGTCCCTGGCAGCTAGCCGTTACCCTCATGCCACGTCAGACAAAGAGCCACCAGACCTAACCTATCTGAGACTCAGCTAACATGCACCTCTGGTAACCTACTAGCCGCGGCTGAGCTACCCACCTGAGTCTCAGATGCCAAACTCAGGTGGACTCGGTTGCCTCAGGCAGCACCTGAGCACAACTCTGGCTGGCTCACTACAAGCCTAAAACTGATCAGAGAGCAATGGCCTCGCCACAGTCCCTGTCCAGCTCGCTCAGACCCTTGGCACTGGTTCCAAGCTTCTTCACCGAAGACGACTGCCCTTATAGACGCACAGCGAACCCTTGGTCCTGATCCACCAGCTTCCTAGCTCCTCCAGGACTTATCAAGCTTGCATTCACGGCCCTTGAACTCCATCAAGCAACCATCACCTCGCTTGCCCTCGAGCACAGCCTCGGCTTCCTCGCAACTGTGCCTCAGGAACCTAGCTCAGCTGGTCCTTCTGACCTTCCTAGTTCCTTGCTCTTTTTAGGGCTCATCATCAACAGTTGTCTCACTTCAGCTTTCACCTGTCCATCTAATCCCTGTTCACACTCATTGCAAAACATTAGACACAGGTGAGGATTGCCAATAACCATCAAAACCAAACTCTGGGGCAAGATAGCCATCCTTCCAAGCTCCATGGGAGTGGATGCACTTTCAAACTGGAAGTTTTTCGGATGCTCTAAGTTTCTATTGTAGACTTCCTATGAAATCTTAGAATGTCTAAGTTCGGTTCTTGCAGTTCTAGAATATTCTAAGTTCACAATGCTCTAAGGTCAGAGGAACTAGAATTTTTTGGGATGCTCTAAGTTTCTGTTCTGGACTTCCTTTGAAATCTTGGAATGTCCGAGTTTGGTTCTCGCTACCTCCGAGTTTTGATTCTAGAATTTTCTATGTCCTCATTGCTCTAAAGTCGAAGCAATTGGAAGATTTCCGGATGCTTCGAGTTTCTCTCTTGGACTTCTTTTGAAATCTCAAAATGTCTAAGTTTGTTTCTGGAACCTCCGAGTTTCTATTCTGGTCCACCTCATCTGAAGTCCTTAGAAATCTCAGAAGTCCCAAGTGCAATGTCGGAGCCTCTGGAAATCTTCTTGATTGATGCCTTGTCACGGCAATTCAAAATCCCAGAATGTCGGTGTTCCATGTCAAAACCTCCGACACTTGCTTCTGCCTTCTGTGCTGTAAAATTCAGAACCTCCAAGTTTTTCCTCTAATTGCTTGAAAGTTGGACTTCCTTTGAAATCTCAAAATGTCCAAGTGTGATTCCTAGAATCTCCGAGTTTTAGTTCTGGAATTGTCTGGTCCTGAGTGTTCTGAAGTCGGAGCAACTAGAAGATTTCCGGATGCTGCGAGTTTCTATCCTGGACTTCTTTTGAAATCTCAAAATGTCCGAGTTTGTTTCCAAAATCTCTGAGTTTGTGTTCTGGTCCACCTCATCAAAGGTTCTTAGAAATCTCAGATGTCCCAAGTGCAATGTAGAGCCTCTGGGAATCTGATCTGTTGATGCCTTGTTATGGCAATTCAAAATCCCAAAAGATCTGTGTTCCATGTCAGAACCTCCGACACTTGCTTTTGTCTGCTGTGTTCTGAAAGTCGAAACCTCTGATTTCTATCAGTTGTTCTGAGATTTTTTTTCTAGACCACAATATAGCCATTACTTTCAAAATGTTGAAACCTCTGAGTTCAAAGTCCAAACCTCCTAGTTTTTTCGCTTTTTTGCATAACAAATAGTTTTTGAGGCATTGGCTATATATATATCCCAATCCTCTTTGCACGAACAACTCTTTGCAAGATCTATTTTCTGCTCTCCTAAGCCTTCTCCAATAGTTTCTCAAGCCAAAACTCCATTCTTTGTGAGAAAATCTTTGAGAGAGAGATTGAGTCTTAATTGAGCACCACGCAAGAGTTCATCTTCAAAATGAATTGATTGAAGTTTGTTACTATTGGAGGTTGGCATCTCATAGACAACTAAGAGTCCTTGGGAGACTTCAAGGAGAAGTGTGAAGTGCCACGTCAAGTTTGTGTGGGTTTGGAGCTTGCCTACTTGAAAGTACATCTATGGCCCTAGATGCGTGTCTAGTTGTTTTGGTGATTAATAAAAAACATTAATAACAATCTGGTTTGTGGACTAACTATTTCCTTCAGTTTACAAAGTGTGTGGGTTAGGTGCCACTCTGTGAGGTTGCATGAAGAGGATGAGCCCACGAGCCTTTGAAGCCCATGTTTGTTGAGTGGAGGTGTTCATCATGTTGAGAAGAACATGATCAAGTCAAGTGTCACATGAGGACAAAGGACTTGAAGTAAAGATGGCCCTCGGGTGAAGATTCAATGTTGATAAAGAATCATAAGATGATGACATCAGGTTGACAAGTATGTGATCAAGTCAAGTTTCATGTAAGGACATTTAAATCTCAAAGTGAAGGTTCCATCTTGTTGAGATGGACAACTAAAGACCGTGTTCAACGTGTGAGCGATAGATGACCATGGTAAAGTTCGAGGATGAACTCAAGACAGTTGACGTACAGCTTAAATGATGTGCAACTTGTGATTGTGTGATCAAGTGGATTTGGTAAGCAACGGTGAATTGCATATTATGAACTAACCCATTTTCTGTGTGTGAGAAAAATGAGTGTGGGTAAGGTACAACGTGGTGAGAAGTGATGATGTTCATCCAGATGCAAGGATCATCACCACAAGTTTAAGTGGACAAGCATTAAGAGGTGTTAACAAAAGATGAGCAAGGCAAGTTTAAGTGGAGTTCCATATGTGGGAGATGTACTTATAACTTGCGGTCCATCAAGCATTGATGGACATGTGAAGATGGTCTTCAAGAGAAGGCTTCGGGGGAGCCAAATGAAAGACTTCATCAAGCAACGGTGATCAAGTTGATTCCACCTTGGAGCGTGGATGATCATATTCATTGAGGTTCAAGTGGAATGCATAAGGAAAAGGTATGCCTTGGCTAGGTTTTCCTAGTTTGACCAGTCTCAAGGTGTTTGGTGGTAGACGAAATTATAAGATAGATAGCCGTAATATCAAGAGGGGCTACTGGGCGAGTAGCTTGAACAAGTTGTGTGTTGAGTGCTAAAAACTTTGCATAAGTTGCATACTGCTCTTTGTTGATCTTGTTATGAACCTTGTGTTATTCAACCATTCCATGTTGATATTAGTTTGAATCTTGTGTGATTCAACCATCTGTCTTTTGATCGGAGCCTACGAGTGAAGTTCTTTCGGACCCTCCGAAAGCTCAAAATGTCTCTGTCTAGAGAGCATTTTCTTAGTCTGCCAACAAGTGGTTTCCATCCGGAGGACCGTCCAAAAACTCAAAATGTCTCTATCCAAAGAGCCTCCGAATGAGTTTTGCCCGGAGCCTCTGAGGGAGTTACATGGTTCTACTTTCGCTAAGTTTTGAGCTTTCGAAGCCTCCGAGTGGGAGTCATTCGGAGCATCCAAGCGAAGTTTTCTTCTTTGGGCAAAAGATTTTTCTTCTGTCTAGATCCTCCAGGTCATTTAAAGATCTTTGTCTTTGAATCTCGGAGCCTCCGAGTGGTCTCCATCTGGAGCCTCCGGGTAGTGCAAAAAGTGGAGCAACGGCTAGTTCTTCGAATCCTAGACCCTTCGGGATGAGCTGGTCTAGAGCATCCAGGCAGTGTAAAAAGTGGCATAACGGCTTGTTCGTTGGGAAAAGCTTTCTCAATGGAGATGTAGAATCTAGGTGGATATTTGAACTTCGAGAACAAACATCATTTATGTCTCTTGTCTCTTTTTACTTTCTTGGAATTTTTCTTGTGCAAGTATCTGTAGGGATATGGGTAGGCTACACTAGCACAAAATAAAAAATTTCTACCGCGTAAACTAGGAATTGATGTAGTAATAGATCACGAGGTTACCTCTAGATGCGCAAATCCGTGGTGAAAGTAGAGTCGATGCAACGTCGGTGCAGTTGTAGTCGTACTGCCTTCTCCTCCTCGTGGTTCCCTCGAACAGTTTGTCTCCTCCTCGTGGTTCCCTCGGACGGTTCGTCCAAGCATCGCAGCTGCAACGCCTCCAAGGTATCCACACGTTCAGGGAGGAACATCACTCGTCTGGATTGCTAGATCCGAGTGGCCAACTTTGGGCGTGGGAGGGGTGACGGCTAGGTTTTGGGAATTCTGAATAAGCTTAACCCTAACACATCCGTCCCCTCTCCTTATATAGAACTCTCCATAATGGGCTTCTACGTTAGAGGTCCATTAGGACTCAATGCCTAGTCTAACTCGGATCCTAATCCGAATTAGGCTCCAGCCTCTTAAGTGTGCGACCCTATAGGTTCACGCACGTTTATACATGACTCGAGTACTCCTACTCGGTCACTAATAGGTAGCGGCCCCTAGCAGGATGTGCCAACTCCCAAATGCACATAAAAATCATATCGGATGAATCTTCACAATGTTATATATGCAACTCCCTTTGCCTCACGCTATTTGTCAAGCTCAAGCTCGAGCTTGACTGCTCTTTCTTGATCACGTGTCTTGGAATCCTTTACTAAGTTAACTCTTTAACCTCAGGTAGCATGGCCATGCATTTCTAAATCCGATCACTCGAGGGGCCCAGAGATATCTCTCTCATTACAGAGAGGGGCAAATCCCATTTCGATTGACCATGCCTCGCAGCATGCTTCATGACAAACAAGAAAGCAACTTTTATAACTACCTAGTTACGGAGTAGCGTTTGGCAACCCCTAAGTAAGTCATTACACATCTCAAGCACGTATGACAATCTCAGGTCAAAGAACATAGAAACTACCCACTTACGGAGTAGTGTTTGGCAACCCCTAAGTAAGACATTACACATCTCAAGCACATACGACAATCTCAGGTCAAATGACATAGCATACATATTGCAGTGTCTCAAGTTAGGTCAGTCCAACCCCATGTTCCCTAACATGTGCTCATATAATTGGTCTATGTCCATGACCCATGAAACATGGTCATCAACCAATACATATGCTAGTCTATTATTCATATGTGTCCTCACATAAATTCCGACTAGGGACCAATTTAGAATAATCATTCAAGCTTAGAACGGAGTTTCACAAACAAGTCACATACTTGCTAATCAATACAAATGATATTATTCAAGGAACATTTAATAAATCATGGATACAATGAAATATGATCATCCCTATGATTGCCACTAGGGCACTTAGTGAGCCTAATTGTCTTAGGTTTTTAACTTGTGAAAAACCGCATAGTTAAATTCTGCATTAGATCGGCCTAAATCTTAAAGTTTTCAAATTGCCTATTCACCCCTCTAGGTGACATCCTAGGTCCTTTTACTTTTGCAAGGTGAAGAGCCACCGCAAGAGAAGGGAGGCTTCGCATCAGCGAGCCTCTTGAGGAAAACACACGTTTGTGCCGGCTTCGATTGTTGTATCAAGGTTCCTTAATGAAGATGTAGAGCCTTCCCAAAGGCTCAAACTTCAAAACAAATCCTTGTCGCCCGTGTGATGTGGTTTTTCCTATTCTTTCATACTTGCTCATTTTGCATATCTTGTTCACTAGTATGTATAGGATTTGATTTTATTATAAGTTTTGATAATCTCCTATTTTACCCCCTTTAGTTGATGGCCTTGATCCTTTCAAAGGTCTCATGGACGCAACCACTCCGGCCAACGGTGGCTTGTCGGCACCAGGATCAGAGCTCAAAGCACGGGGGAGAGATGAAAGTGCATCTTGATCCCTTATGTGGGTTTTGATGATTAATGACAAAACTATTAATAGACTAATGTGTGCATCCTTCTCTAGTCCTTTTAGTGTTCCAATGATCACATTGAGTATAGGACAACCGAACTATAAGAGAGGAGCTAGTCAACAGCATGGAAGAAGATAACTTGCTAAGTGCTCAATAAAAGTCCTATCTAAAAGTCTTTGGAAAATCTCTACACCAAACTTCAGTGGTTATCAGGAATGTCCAGACTTGTCGGTTGAAATGCCCGTGTGCAAGAGAGTAGGTTCCAGCGTGCTAAATGTTGAGATGGACCCTCCGAGTGAGGTTCGTCCAGAGTATCCAGAACCTTTTAGAGTTGCTGTCTAGTTGAGTTCCTGCTGTCCGTACCTTCCGAGTGAAGTCTGTCTAAACACTCCAAGTGAAGACAGAGCTCTTGTCAGAGATTCTTTTTGAATGAGACGTTCTAGTGTAGGTTATCCGGACTATCCAAACTCCATAAAGTAGCTTTGTCTATAGTGTTTCATGTTGTTCGGAACTTTTGAGTGAGGTTTTCTCTGAATGGTGACAAATCTTCTGTACCAAAGTCCTGGCATCGTCTAGACCTTCTGAGGGAAGTTCATTCGGAACTTTTGAGCCAGGATTAGCCTCTATCCCATTGCTTTCTTTGGTCTGGACCTTTGTGGTCCAGCATCTCTGAGGAAACCAAGTTGGCTCCATTTTTGCCAATCCGGAACTTTTGAGAGAGGATCTTCTAAAACCTCCGAGTAAATTTGTTATTTGGGACATAAGAGTAGTTTTGAACCTCTGAGTGTCATCATTCTAGATCCTCTAAGTCTTGAATTTTCCTAAGGTTTTGAACTGTTTGGTATGTCTGAGCTGCACCCTCCGAGCAGCATTTTTCTCCCAAACTAACCTATGTTTGAATCTCGGAACCTCTGAGCGAGGTTGTCCGGAACCTCTGGGAATGATTTCTTTGGGAGTGACGGCTAGATTTTTTAGGGTAGCCTATATAAACCACCACCCCTCCTAGGTGGAGGCAACCCTTCGAGTCCCAAATCCTGAGCTGCATTGTTGCTCTGTTCTCTCTTGCCTTCCCGTGAGAAACTCTGAGAGGAAGAAATCTTGAGGATTTGGATTGAATTTCTCTTGAGCATTCAAGCAAGGGATCACCTTCGAGCCGAGACCAAGTTCTTATTACTCTTGGAGGTTGACACCTCCTAAATGGTTAGGCATCGCTCGAAAGTCTTCAAGGTTGTGAAGAAGCTCAAAATTTGTGAAGTTTGGAGTTTGCCTATCGCAAGGTGAAGAACTACCACAAGATAAGGGGGCTTCACATTAGCAAGCCCTTAGAGGAAGGAGAATGATTCGGTGCCTGCTTCAATCGTTGGATCAAGCTTCCTCAATGGAGACGTAAAGCCTCACCAAAGGCTCAAACTTTGACAACAAATCTCATGTCTCCCATGTAGTTATTTTGATCACAAGCATGCTAGGGTTTGCTTAGAGCTATAGAATTACTTGTGTAGAATTTACTTTTGGTATTAGCTTTTGTTAATCTCCTATTCACACCCCTCTAGTCGATAGCTTACATCCTTTCAAGAGAGCTTGGCCCATGTAATAAAATAGGCCCCTCCATGCAGCCACCTCGTCCTTTATATTGAGAGCCACCCCCTAGGGTTTTAGATGGATTGTTGTTCAGACATAGTTTAGCCATATTGCTACAATATTGTGATTTCAGTCATGTCAGATGACCACATATCAAATCGCCTATTAGGAATCCCACCTTTACCATTGAGTAATTCATCTATATTTGCAATTTCAAATTGCTTATCTCTTGTTCTTGCTCGGTTGTTTGATTTGTTTCAAGAATAGAACCTTGTCTTCAAGTTGACCATATTTCTAGCATTGTCATTAATCCTACGTAGTTGTTTTAGCGATTGCTAAGGCACATCGTCATCGTATGCTGTAGTCGAATAACTAAAGTCGCCTCTGGCTAATCGATCAACTATTTCTCTTTGAAAGATCGGGACACCCAGTAGTGCTATCAAGTGGTATCAGAGGAAACCAGGTTGCTCACTAACAACTTTTAGTTTATCCATAGTAGTAGATTGCATCTTTTAACTAATGTCCAGTTCAGACAAAAATAAAAAAATAGGGTTAGTTCATCCTTTGTCCAAACCAATCTGAGCCACGCAATTTTCTATTTGGTTTTTGCATTATTGAATTTTTTCTACATTAACTGTGTTGAGTTCCTAGTCTAGATTGGTTTCTAGTAAAACAATTTGTCTACCAGATCAACTTCTTTTTGTTGCTTTCTAGTTCTTGTTGTAGCAAATAAAAAGAAATAGAAGTTGTTGTTGCGGCAAGGATTTGCACTAAAACCCTGCCGTGATAACACCCGCCACCATCCACTGCTGCTGCAACTCCACCTCATCTGCTGTCATGCATGCACGCATCCGCTGCTGCGTGCATGCCACCTCTGCCGCACCACCATCCTCTCTGTCACAAGCTGTTGTGTCCCCACAAAGTGCTGCCACGCAACACATCTACTACTTGGGAAGGAGATGAAGGGCAGAAAGAGGCCATCTAGGTTGCATGGAGAGGGATCCTAGGGACTATGGAGAGGGCTATGTGTCATGGAGATAGGCAAAGTTTTCTTCTTCTTTCATTGCTTTTCCCTAGACGTCTCCAGGTACTAGGCAATTTGAGTATTCAAAGTTTTGCCCTAAACTTCTCTAGGTATATGGCAATAACTTTGGTGCAATATGCATACTTTGCATATCATTGCTATGTTTCATGTTTGGCAGTATGTGCTCAGTTTTCTAATGCTAACCGAGCATTTGTGTTTAGTTTGCATGAACCAACACAATTTTCTCATATAACTGCTTGCCTTTCATTCGTACTCATATTTCACACTATTACTTTGAATAACATCATTTCATTAGAGGTGCACATTCTCACACTATTACTTTGAATAACATCATTTCACTAGAGGTGCACATTCTCACACTATTACTTTGAATAACATCATTTCACTAGAGGTGCACATTCTCCCCCTGATATTGTCAAAAATATATATACCCACACAAAAAGGGTATTGGCCCGAGTTATATATGAAGCAATATAACTTCGTACTTTGCTTTAACTATGTACACGGTTCTGGAATTTATTGATTCAATAGTCTGGGGGGGGCTATGTCAATATAATTTTACAAATTTCATGAGTATCGGATGAGATGAGGTTAGATATGAAATGTTATGAGTTGGGTATTCATATTTTGAAATGATTCTACTCAGGGTTACACACACTATTCTGTATAGCGGAGACTGTTATATAACCTTTATGCCAGTGATAGTACCATAAGTAACAGGCTAAGGGTGTATCTCCCCCTTTGGGTGCCTACTTACCATCTTATGGCTTTCAAGCCTAGAGAGCGAACGCATGTGCATTTGGGTTGGTATACAGATAAGTTGCGGACTTTATTTGTTGTAGTTCCCTATAATCCAAAACCTTTTCAGAGCGTGATGAAGGCTATATCACTTACAACTCATGGATATACTCTCTTCATTCACTTTGAGAGTTTGTATTTTATTTAAATTGTTTATGGTTTATGTTCGTGGGAGAGAGGGAAAATCATTACACAAGTTGCCGAGGAATCTATGCCTATAGTGAATTTTGTTTTCCACATTTCTTGCTTATCTTTCCACATTCCCCCCTTTGCCCTGCCATTTGCAAACTTCAGTTTGCTTCTGGGGCATGTGTTAGTATCATATGTTGCTAGCATACAATATTCATTTTGCATGCAGAGCCAGATACTTAGTAAAACTCTTCTTGGAGAAATACTTATATATTAGGTGGAATAACAAAAATAATAGCATAGGTGATCTTTTTCAAGGATTACCGTGCTCAATTCTAGGCTTTAGTGGATATCAAGAGTATGTAGGACAGATTCTAATTTAGGCAAGAATTGCTTCCGGGCAACATGTTCTATCATTTCCTATCATATTTCCTATTCAGCAAGAGGAAAGATAGAAAAAGATGTGGCTTTAGATAGAACAATTCATGATTTGTTATTAATGTAAAGAAAAATTCATAAGTCTATGGGACTTCTACCGTTATAAGAATTTGCTCTCCAAGAGTTTGCAACCATCAGTCTAGAAGAGGCTTAGGAGATCTTGCAGTACATAGACCTATGTCCCCTCATACAATATTTGCTTCAAGTTTATTGCTATTTCTCACAAGGCATGATAATCGTGAGTTCCTTCTCAATATCATGACTTTTTGTTCAAAGTTTCCTTACAGGGTTGGGCATTTGTAGCTCTACAGGGCACTAGATGAAGGCTTTGGTTTCATGACCAATTTCTTCACATCTTCTGCAAGAGGTAGAGAATGCGCCAATTTAAGGAATGTTGTGTGCTTTCTCATACTCAAATCTCTTGCCAAGTTAGCATATTCATATGCATAGTGGATATTGTTTTTTTCAATCATCTCTCCATTTGTGACTTCATGGTTACATTATTTGAGATGAGACCGTCATCCATGGCAAGATCATATTTAGCAACATACACAAAATCTTGGGAGAAAAGGTTATTTCACTAGTTCAGTAGTGCCTCTATGGGTCACACCAATTCAGAGAGGTGGTGACGCATTTCGAGAATATCCAATATAACCTTAGGGTCGACCTCCATCATGTATAAATTTTATAGGTCCCGGGAAATACGGTTCCTCGGGATTGCCTACACAGTTAGGTCGTCATTCTTGACCACCAACATTTCTCCTACAAGTGTTGGCACTCTAAAACAGTGCTTCCATGACAACACATAAATTCTAGAATTACCGCAACCTCTTTTCTATTGCTAAAAGGCATCACATATATTATCTATGTGATGAATTCATAAATTTACTACACGTATACATGCATGGACAATATACAATTAATGGTGCACAGATTCTCATTACTTTCCAGTACTTTTCTATGTATTATTGTAAACTATTATTGTTTCTAATGATTATAAGAAATACAAATAATCACAATTAATCAAAAATAGTAAACACAATAATCATAAAGCATAGAATAAATAATAAGAAAGTCAAACATGCTTCAAATGCCAAAATTGATATAAAAATTTGGCTTCCCAACGCCTTATTTTGCTGAAAATGAATATTTTGCAAATCTCAAAATCTACAGGGACTTCTGCACAAAATTCTAGTGCTGGGAATAATTTATTACGCAAAATAACAAAAAACCCAGGAGGCTCCACAGAATTTTTCCACGCGCACGGGCTAACTAGGCTGGTCAGACCGCCTAGTGGGGCGGTCAGACCAGTAGCCCGGTTGCTTCCCTCTTTTATTTTTTATTTCTTTCTTTTCTTGTCCGCCGGTTCATCAGCAGCTATGAGTTTTCGATGCATTTAGTACCCAGGCATCGCGTGGCTTCTTGGGCCATATGGCCCACCTTGTCCCACCCAGCTAGCCCGCACTCCTCGGCCTTCACAAAGGGAGCGACTGCTAGGGTTTCTACCCTAGCCGCCCGAGCGGGAGGCCGTAGTGGCTGTTACGGCTGATGCGGCAGCGCCAAGCAGCGCAGGGAGGCGGACGGCAATGGCCGTGCGGGGCCACAGTGGCGCGTGATACCTTGATGAAGGGTGATAACAGGGCCAGGTGTGGTGGCAGCTACCACGTGCGGGCGGTTGCGTCGTGGGGGACATAAGGCTCAGGACTAGTAGGCCCACGGAGTAGTGCGGCAAGACCGATGGCACACAGCGTGCAGGCGCGACCATATGCAGACGGCCGGTGATGCGGCTTGCTGCCGGTGCGTCGGCTCGGCCAACGCGCATGCCTGGCAGGTGGCACGTGTAGCCATGCAGGTCCTATGTGGGGCGGCGGTCATGGCTGCATGCGGGCAGCAGCGCACGGTGCAGCATTGCTGGCAGCACCATGGCCTACGTTTGCGCATGTCATGGCCGTGCGGCAACGTATGCAGGCATTGTGTGATGTAGGGATGCCCATTGAGGTCGCGGTGCCATGGCCTTTGCGGCACGTGTGCATGCAGTCATGTGTGCTGCCTTGCAGCCGCGTAGGTGGCGGCTCGGCTCGGCCGTATGAAGTGGTGCACGGCGCATCGGCTTGGCCACGTGCGGACGGCTAGTAGCCGGCGGCCTTTTGAGCCATGACTGCAATGGTGCGCGGAGCCTGTGCTAGGGCGTTGCGGCAGCTTGGAGTGGTGGGACATGCACAATGGCGATGCGTCGCATCATGTGCAGGTGAATGGCGGCAGAGGCCATGGCTCATTGTTGGCCCCCTTCTTTTCAGCTTCTTGGCTGGCTTATGGCCTGTAATTTCTAATAACCCAAAAATTAGGGTTTACGAAAACTTTTGTGCTAATGTCAACTTAGGTGAACCTAACTAAAACTTTTTGTCGATAAGTGGTGAGTGCCAAATCATAGAATAATGCAGCTTAAAACCTCTATTTGGTTTCCCCATCTCACCAATAGATTGAGAATTCCATGTGCTGCCCTTTTGCCTCGACTCTCATAAACCTAGTCTTCTCCAAACCATACCTGCATACATGGTCACTCATCGCTTGAGAGCACTCTTAACCCTAACCTTAGACCTTGCCACCCTTTTCCCTCTCTCGGCAACATTTATCCACTTCCCGGTGTCCTCGGCACTCTCTATTTGTTTCTACTACCAACCCTACGCATATATATGCGTATACCAGTGGCACCACTCCGACCCCAACCCACCTTGGCTTTCCCTGTTTCTTTTCATGTCAAAAGGACCACATATATGCTAGATTTCCAAGTGTATGTTTGCACATACGCTCTGTACCTTAACTCGATTCTCCAAGCAAGCGGGAACTCTAAAGTCTTAACTTCCCCTTGTCCCCCCCCCTTCCCCGACACTTCCGGAAACCCTGGGGAGTGCACCCATTAATCATCAACATATGTACCCATGCATATCCCCTAAGTTCTTCCCATCAGAACGATGGAGTAAAGCCCTAATCCTCAACCCTCGACCATGTGTACTAAAAATAGTTGGGGTTGAACTCTGACACCTTCTCTTAACCATATCTAACATCGTCATCCCACGGATATGCCCTTTCCACCCTTTTTGCCATATATCCGGTTTCCAGGGTTGAAACCCTAAATCAACATTCAGTACTCTACCGCTCCTCTAAAGATACACCAAATATTTCTAAAAATATGTTGATGGCATTCTGAACCTATTTCTACAAAAACAGGGTGAAATTCCCAAATCCTTTTAAGTGTGAATTCTCGACAGAATCGACCTTTGAACTACAATCCCTAGAAATAATACTCAGAAAAATCCCAATAAATTTCTTGAGAATCTTTATGTATATATTGAACCAAATATGCAAAAATATAAGGAAACTCAAGCCAAAAATCTTAAAATAATTCAAATACCATTTTGAGCTATTTTTGAAATTGGAGCGAAACCCCAAGTCTGAAACTTCAGAAAAATCACCAAAAATTACAGGAGATATATTCCATCATATGTAACTTAAATCCATGCCCAGGGATTTTTGCTCTTTTCAGAAACTTCAAATAATTTTAAAATCTCATTTAAGCCCTATTTGAATCTAGCTCAAATTCCACAAATCTATGCATCCAAAAAAAATTTCAAACTTTTTACGAAACCTCCTCAACTTGTATGTGATCCATTTTTGATGTAAGGTTATATACCTTCTGTTCAACTTCTCCTCTCAAAAATTCAGTCAAACCTCTGACCTTTTATACTCTTTTCTCTATTAAAGTTATGTTGTTTTTGTTATGCTCACCCCCTTGTGTACCTGCCAACTCCCTCCCCCTTTTCCTTGACATTGGACCCCTTGGTCCACCTGTCATCTCCTTCCCCCACCTCCCTTCTCTTCTTCCTCAATTCCCCCTCTTCTCTCTACACACGAGCAAAGCATGCCGTAAGCGGCTAGCAACACCATGACAAACACTGGCGCCAAAGCTCCAACCGGACCCCCCTTTGCAACCATGCAGCTGCCGGACCATAGCATCGCCACATGCTCACGCTGTGCTCAATCTTATCCACTTCTCCCCGGTTCTATAAGACCAACCCGACCAGCCAAGCTCCACCCTGCCCCCATTCCTTCCTCCTCCTCTCATCCTCTCCTTCCATTCTTTTGCTGCCTAACCCCCTTCCCCTACACACAGCTGAGCTGCCACACTTCTCCCCTGAACTCTACTGCTCCAACCTCTCTCCTATCTCTCCTTAACACCCAACCGAGCTCGGTCTCCCCTCTTCCATCCCCTCCCCTACACACTCCTCTACCAAGCACCCGAGTTGCCTCTCCCCACTTCATTTCACCACCTTGATTCCGCCCTACCTCCCCTTGATTCTCGACCCGAGATCTCTAACGATCGACAAACAAGGATGGGAACTCGGTCTTGAGCCAATCTTCACGTTCCCATGTAGCCTCATCTTCAGTATGGTTGCTCCACTGAACCTTGAAGAACTTGATGGTGCGGTTCTGGGTCTTACACTCAGTCTCATCGAGAATGCACACCGGGTGTTCTCGATAAGTGAGATCTTCATGTAGTTCTTCCATCGCGGGGTTGGTCTTCATTTCGGGGACACGATGACAAGCTTTCAGCTGGGATACATGGAAAACATCGTGCAACTGGGACAACGAGGGAGGCAACTCCAACTGATATGCCACGGTCCCTCGTTTGGCTAGAATTCGGTATGGACCGATATAGCGAGGGGCTAGCTTTCCTTTCACTCCGAAGCGACGGACACCTTTGAACGGAGTGACCTTGAGATACACACTGTCTCCAATCTGAAAGGTAACTTCTCGACGGTGAGGATCGGCATAACTCTTCTGTCTCGATTGAGCTTCTCGAAGCCTTTCCCGAATAAGGCGAACTTGAGCTTTGGCTTCTTTGATTGCATCTGGTCCAAAGAATTATCTCTCACCGGTCTCGGACCAGTTTAAGGGAGTCCTACATCTTCTTCCGTATAGCACTTCGAAAGGTGCCATACCAAGACTGACTTGGTAACTATTATTGTAGGCGAACTCTGCATACGGCAAACATTTCTCCCAATTGGAACCAAAAGTGAGGGCACAAGACCTCAACATATCTTCAAGGATCTGATTGGTGAAAGGACCAAGGGTGCCGACTAGAGGGGGGTGAATAGGAGGCTAATTAAAAATACTTTGTTTTAATCTTGTTAACTGGATATTGACTTAACAGATTATCAGATTTAATTGGATGTGTGACAGGTTCCTAGCACAGGTGAAATATGACAAGTAAAATAGCACGTGGCTGTCACCTAGGTGGGTCACACAGGTGATCTAATGACCTAGCACAGATAAGCAAGTGATGTGGCTGTGACACAGGTGACTAAGACAGGTAGAAAAGATGATATATATAACACATGAGACACAGCTAGTACAAGCAGGCACAAAGCAGATTAAGCAGGTATAAAGTAGATCTGAATCAGATGAACAAGAGTATCTCAGATCATATAAGCATGCAATGAATATAACTGCTAGAGGAAATAGGCTAAGCACTCAGAGAGAGACAAGTGGATTTATCCCGAAGTTCCCTACTCTTTTCAGAGAGGTGCGTCTCCGTTGGAGAGACTACTCCGAAGAGATAGTCAGCACTGAATCGTGCTTGTCCTCCGAGTACCTGACGTTCAGGCCTTTTCCTTGCTTGTGGAGGTCCTTTTGCCTTGCAGCAGGATGACCTCGATGCTCCTTCACAAACTTACTGATTCAGCCCACACAAGTTTGGGTGATATCAGCAACTCCTACACCCGTCTAGGAGTAGACACTCTAAGAGTAAAAGATGATGCAGCAGCAATCTCTTGGAGTTGTTCGTGCTCAAAGCTCACAAACTCACTCGGACTGACCCTTAGGCTTTTGACTCTTGTTGAGTGGTTGGAGGCTTTGCAACGGTCGTCTATGATTCACTAGTTTGAGCAACGTTGAGGACGAAGTCCTCCCCTGGTCCCCTATATATAGGGTCCTCAGGCACCTGACCGTTACCCTGTTGCCACGTAGGATTAAGTGAACCACCGGTGTCAGCCACCGGTGACACAGCTACACACTACGCCCAACTGCACCCGGCTCAGGCAGACCGACACCTGTGTCACCGGCAGCACACACAGGTGAACCCTTAGCTGATAGCCGCACTACTCAGCCCGGTCCTGGCACATGACATGCCCTCAGCATACGTCAAACTCTAATACCTATAAGGAGAGAACCTCCGACAGACTTCTGACACATCAGACCGCCTATCACAGTGCAGGTACCTTAGCATTTTCAAGCTCTCCCCTGGTACAGAGATGTACCTGAGTCATAGAGCGGAAGACCACCTGTGACACAGCTGTGTCACACAGGTGCCTAAAGCTCTAGGGTTTTCACTGTTAGCACTACAGAGCACTAACACAAAACATCTTCATACTTTGTGCAAAGCTATTGACACAGGGCAACTGACCTCAAAGCATCAATGCCCTTGACCAACACTCTGAGCAATGAGCAAGGTTCCCTTAGACAACTGCTACTGTTTCATCCCTCTTGATAATACGAGTGATTCCTATGGACTCAAAGAAACTAGCAAATCTAGGCTTTACCTGCCACCAACTGAAGTCACGGCCCTTGACGCATCAAGCCACCATCACCTTGCTTGCAGCTACCTGCACAGCACCGGCTTCTTCTCAGCTGTGACACAGCTGCCTAGCACAGCCATCTCTTTGTCCCTGAAACCACCTTGTACCCTTTTTGGTGACCATCCTTCACTAGATAACCCTTCTTTGTGGAACCTGTAAACTCTACTTTCACTCACTGTAAACATTAGATTCCAGTTTAAGTTGCCATTAACCATCAAAACCATATTAGGGCCTAGATGATCTTTCAATCTCTCCCTTTTTGGTGGTTAGTGGCAACCCAAACTTTACACATTCAAATATATAGGATTGAAAGATAGATACATGTGTATGTTGATAGAATATACTCCTCCTGAATCTATGCATAAGAGATTTGTTTTTAATAAGAGATGCACAGTTTACAAGTTTTAAGCATGGGAAGTATTTTCTGATGACTTGCATTCTTATCAGTTTAGATATGTTGGATGATTGATCAGAGCATTATCTAACTAAAGCAGATATTGATGTAGATGCTCAGATTAAAATATGAAGATTCATGTCAGAGCATATTAACATAATTAATTAGGGCAAGCATATCAAACATGTGTATATCAGGGCAAAATCTGCATCAAAGCATAAGAATGCATAAGAGATACAATGTTATCAAGACATAAGATACAGAAGAAGAACCAAGTCTTGATACATCAGAGATACATCATTTTGAAAATAATTTACCCTTCCCATAAATAACATGCATGTTCCCCTGAATACTCTCCCACTTACACCTCTCTCTCCCCCTTTGACACTAAATCACCAAAAAGGAATTTAGGGAAAGAGATGCTTCAAGAAGACTTGGTCTTGAGCAGCTGAAGCACTTCTGAAAGCTGGTTGGATACGTCAGATAGCTAAGCTTGAACTTGATCCACATTTGCTTTCAGATGAGTGACCTCCTCTTGAAGCTGGCGATTCTCTCGATGTAGAGCAGCAAATTGAACTGGCATGACCTTGTTCTGATAAGCTCTGGCGGCATCTGGCGAAAGCTGGGTCCTGGACAAGGTGCCATCATCGGCTACCTGTAACACAGATATAAACTCAGCTGTGTCTGCTACAAGAGCAGCAGCTGTGACACCGGTGGGGACTTGGCAAGGAACAGGGGAGGTCCTTTGAGGATCAGGTTGATCAGCTGTGTAACTGGGAGATGGCACAGCTGGTTCAGGAGAGTCTCCAAATAAAGTAGGAACTGCAACCTCATCCGGATTATCATCTGCCTGAGGTCTAAGCTGGGTTTTAATAGTCTTCACAGAGAAATCGAAGTTGGAATCCAGAAGACCTGTTCTTTGAAGGATCATGTACATGATGTATGATCCATATCTCATCTTAGCCTTTTTGTCCTTCGATACAGCATCTATTTCATGGAATATGTATCTGGCTATATCAAAATGCTGATTTTTGGCCATGTGCACCAATATCTGCCAAGTTGCATTGTAGACTGCATCTGTGTTTCCCCCTTTGGGTTGAAGAGTGACATTGAGTATCTTAATCAGATGCTTTGCTGTAATGGTTATCCCTTTGAAATAAACATGATCTGTAGGGGCTTTGGCAGGGAATCTGAAGTTCCTTGGGTAGAATTTTCTTCTCACTTCATTTGGAACTGGTGCAAGCTTGAACAGATTTGGCATTCTTGGTTCAAGAGGGCCATGCATCAAACTGTTGAACTCTAGAGCTGTGATAGAAAGCAGTTGACCTCTTGTCTTCCAGAGCATAACATCCTGATTTTCTTGTTCTATCCATACTGTGGCATAGAACTCCTTTATGATCTTAGGATCATAATCTTGCTGAAGATTGCACAAGAAATCAAGACCTGAGGCTTGAATTAGAGATGGAACTGCCCTCAGCCTTGAATCTGTCATAGCTGACCAATCTATGGTCTTGCAATCCACAAAACCTTTTGATGCAAGAATCTCATGATATACACCCCTTTGATGTTCATTGTGAAATCTGGAGTCTGAGCAAACTGAAGTTATAAACTCCTGATTTTCAGAGAAGTATGGATTTGTTGACCTCATCTTTATGAATGAACTTGGTCTCATAGAGGCAACTTTGCACTTTGACCTCTTTGGATCACTCTTGGGCAATTTCTTAGCAACAGCTTTTGAGATGAATTGCATTTGATTTGCCTTAGTTCTTAGAGCATAGGAGAATATGAAATGGTACTTTGTCGCTAAGTTCTCTGATCCAACTGAGTGACTAGGAGAGCTGTCCTCATGCTCCTCTTCTTCTTCTTCAACTTCAGCTGATTTGGCACTTGGAGATGAGCTCTCTGCTTGATAATCTTCATCTGAATCAGCTCTGGCTGCTCTTGGCCTTCGAGGAGTTACAGACACTCCTCTACCATCATCAGATGAGCTCTCGGAGCTTTCATCTTGCTCGGCTGACTTACTTGCCTGTGCCACAGGTGATGACACAGGTTCTTGAACTGAATGAGCTGGGTCAGCTGGCGGTGGCACAGGTGATGGAGACCGGTGCTGTTCTGAAGCTGGAGCTTCTTGTGCCTGTGTGACAGCTGGTTGACACAGCTGGGGACTTGATGCTTTGGTAGGCTCTGTGGAAGGTGAGGCAGATCCAGCCTTCGTTTGAGAAACAAGCACTGGGGCCTCTGTAGCTGCTTGCTCTTCTGTCTCAGACACAAGAAATCGTGAAGGAGACATTGATATGTTGACATCCAAAGAAGAGAGAGTGTCTACGCTGGTAGAACTTGAAGATTTTCTGCTCTTCTTCCTCTGATAGGTCTGCAAGCAGGATTTGGCTGGGCTGGCCACCTGTGACACAGGTGGTGCCATCTCCTTCATAATTTCTTTGATGGCAGCCTGTTGCTGTGCAAATTGAACCTTGAGAGCAGGCTTGACACTCTGGGTTGTTTCTGAGATGATTTCCACATCTGGTTCTTATTCAGACTGCTTCTTTGCAGGAAGCTCCTCAGTGATTTCCACTGTATCAGACCTTTTTCTCTTTGGGGCAGATGGAGCTGAAGCTATTGCTAGGGGGACAATAGCTCGAGGGATAGGAATGGCACCAGAGAGCATCCCCTATTTGGTCTTGAGCTCAGCACGCAAAGCTTGTTTCTCAGCACCTGGTGGCATCATTCTGATCTTAGCACTCAGCTCAAGTATCTCCTGAGCAAGAATTCTTTCAACATCAGCCCTACTGAGTCCTGGTTTCAGAATAGATTGTGCTGGACCTGAAGAAATAGGCTTTCTAAAATCTGGAGATAATTGACCTCTCTTGAGTCTGATTTTAGCCAATAGATATTGTTTATCAAGACCTCTGGGCAAAGAATTTGCTTTCTTCTGCAGCTCTTCTATCTGATAAATTAGATGACTATCTCTGGCATCAGTGTGAGATAGACTCCTCTGATCCTTAGATCCTTCTAACAAGCATTTTGTTGAGAGATTATCCTGTTATTCAATGATTTGCTTTCTGATCTCTACTGCAGCAGAATGAGAGGATGTTGACTGTAACTGCTTGTGCAAGTCTACAATGTCCCTTAAGATTGCTTTATCTTGTTCTGTAGGAACAGGAATGCCCATTGAAACAGGCCTTGCAGCCTCTGAAAGCTCGAAGCTTTTGGTAGTGTAGATAGTGGTCAGCTTCTTCTTGGTCTCTTCATCTGTTGCTTCATTCATCTGAGCGGCCAGCTCATCCAATTCATTAAGAATCATCTAATCATGCTCAAGATCTTCTTGAGACACTTTAGGCTCTGGGATTGGTTCCCTGATTGTGAGTGTGCCTCTTGGCAACACTACATCTTCAATGGATGGCTTTGAGGTTTTCTTTGCTATCTTCTTTCCTTTCTTAGCAGCCTCTTTTCCCAAAGATGTATGCTCAACTGTAGCTGAGGATCTTGTCCTTTTGGGTGGAGCACGCTGAGGTCCAGTCATAGAAGCAGCTGCTTTCTTCCCAGCAGCTACTCTTTGCCTGTAAGCCCTTTGGCTTGCCTTTCTTTTCTCTGCAGCCTCCTCTTTCTGTCTCAGCCTCTCTCTTTCCTGATCTGAATCTGAAATGACTATTTCTTTAGAAGATTCCTCTGGATCAGACCACTTCATACCACTATCAGCTCTTTCAGAATCTGAAGACATCTGTAGAAACAAGATAGATAAGAAAGAAGTAGATAAGAGGTATTCATTTGATGCATAGAAACAGCTGTGTTAGACACCTGTGTTAGGATTGGAAGACACAAGTGAGGACTTAAGGCTTTACCGAGGTCTTAGCCTGTTGAATAGGCACACCTGTGTGACAGGTGAGACCCTAGCGGTGACACAGCTATGTACGGGGGGCGGACAGCAAATTCATGGAATTTTGAGTTTGACAGAAATTTGCTGGTTGTTCTCAATCTAGATGAGTTCTAAAGACAACACAAGAGTAAGACCAACCCTAATAGAGATCAATGCGCTACTGGAATAGACTATCAAGTCCTAGAACATGGACTGAGCGCAAAGTAGGGTTTTGCAAAGGCTTACTTTGATTGAGATTGAGCTTTTCTGCGAAAGAATCAGCGTTAGAGTTCCACGGAGAGCTTCCTCCAACTCGTTGAAAATATTTTGAGGGCGAAATTGGCGAGAACGTTGAGAAATCATAAATTTGGCACACGGCGGAAGTTCTGAGGTTTTGAGTTGGAAGCGGTTTTTGTGGGGACGCAGCAACTCTTTATATATATAGGCCGGAGGGTTATAAGGTGGCTGTGTGTCACGGACCCGGGATCCATAGGTGATTAGGGGAACGCGAAGTCGCCAAGGACCGAGGGACTCGTCGGCCTGGTGGCACGGTACCTGCGCCGTATGCACCGAGGCGGAACGATCCGACACCCGCCACGTGCGAGCCGGCCGGAAGCGACCAATCTTCCCAGAACCACCTGTAGATTCCAGATGCCAGTGAAGAGGTAATACCGCGTGATAAGCCTGCGCTTCGCGATAGTCATAGGAGGACTAGAGCCCGGGATATGCATCCCCTCAACCTAGCCTAGCCACGAAGTGCGAACTCTGGGAGTTCCAGCTCTGCTCTGCCGTCAGCGCGAGGCGTGACGGTCGTAGGAGACTTAGCGAGTACGGGATGAATCCCCTGGATTGACTCGACCAAAGCTACACAGGGCTAGTGGTTCGCTCACCTCTGCCATCACGACACGCAATCCTGACACGCAATAATACCGCTGCACCGTTGCCCACATACTTCATCACATACACGTATTGTACATGGGCAACTCGGATAACAACTCGGATATCACAACAAGGCCCTACAAATACGGTATTAATAGTAACTGCCCACGATGGGACAACATATTACATCATTCGGCCATAACCGAAAACATATCCGAGTACGGAGAAGTTAAACGACAGCGGAAACAAGGTAAATGAGTCCCACAGCGGTACAGTGACCGCTGACCCAAAAGCTACAATCTATCCCATGAGTCGAACACAACCGAGGAAACGCAATTTCAGGCATCATCAAAATAATCTTCAACCACCGGCTCACCTGCAAGCTCTAGGAATAACCTAGGTGAGTACAAACGTACTCGCAAGACTTATTCGTGCTTGATTAAATGTCCTACACATACTAGTATAGCAGTAATTAAACATGACATAACTCAAGCTGAAAGGGTACAAGCATACAAATATCTCATTGACAGAAAGGAGGTCAACCATAAATAGTAACTCACAGCTCAAAATTCACACATTTCCACTAATGGACATATAGGCACTCACTTGCCATTTCCCACTCACTTGGGACAACCTAGATCGCAACATTGACAATGGAGGGGTATAGAGGCACTCACTTGCCAACTAGACACCTCGATGGATAGACAACATGGCACTCACTTGCCACTTCCCACTCACTTGGGACAGTCCACCTCGCACATTGACGACGAGCCATCATGGCACACATTCACTTAATCTCTCGGATCGTTACCGGCAAATACATCCCCATGGAAATAACCAGTGCTCTTCACCCGGAGGTAGCTAATCTCCACGTGACCGAGGCTTACCATACGAAACGTCCATGGCAGAGATTTGCTAACGTCCACGCGGTGATAAGGGAAATACTACGATGAAATCACCTCAGGATGATAGAACCTACCAACCGTATCCGTCGAGCGGAATCACCTCAGGATGGTAGAAACCTACCAACCGTATCCGTCGAGCGGAATCTCCTCAGGAGGGTAGAACCTATCAACCGTATCCATCGAGCACACCCTCGGCTCTCACATCTCACATTAGAAGGTTCAAGTTAGTGGACGCACCGGATCAATTCCCAGCCATCGCTAGACACCACAGACAACACATCCTAACATGCTAGTTTACTGAACTGAACCACATATTCCAAGCAGCGATCCACACACCAACAAATAATCAAGTAAAGTATATAAGTAACAATGCAAGGATGCAACAAGCTCTGCTTGCCTTGGCCGTAGGATTCCTGATCTTGCGTGAGGTCGTGAGCCTGGTGGTCTCCCTCTTCGAGTCCTGTGGTGAACGATTAAGAGTACCGGAAAAGAAACGGCAAAAAGACCATAAGACTCAGCATGTATGCAGGATGAGCTACACTAGATATGCATTTTTAAGGTGACCTAATGATGTTAAGAAGCTAGAGCATCGAGTATTTCTTAGTTCAGTGTTGCCCTATCACGCATGCAAGTCAAGTTTCGTGCGATGGTGTATTAGGGTTTGAGGATGGTTATTCACTACGGATGGTCATGACCTAGAGCTGGTGTAGTAAGATAGTGCTCTGAATTGCGAAACTAACGCCACTGAAATCGTTCGATTCGGAGCCGTATACATCAAATTAGGGTTTGTCGAAGAATATCACCTCGGACGGTACTAATATCTTTGGATTCGAAATGCCCTACAGTGCATGTGCCCATACTGTAGCCCCAATGGTACCAAGGTATAGGAGATCTCGCCAGGTTTCCAAAAATATCAAACTCATCGGGATCGGAGCTACGCATCACAAGTTACGAGTTATTGAAGTCTCGTTCGACGAATATGCCTCCAATTCAAATTCAATTTGGAGGTGGTGTACCAGTTCAAAATCTTAATTTTGGTTCCAGCCAAGTTGTAGGAAATTTCCTAAGGTTTCCAGAAAGTCCAAGTTTGCTACATTTGGAGCTACGGTTGAGAAGTTATCGCGATTTGAAATCTGCACGAATTTTCGAGCAAAAACCTAACCCTAGCTGCGCGAACCTAAACTGCTAAGCCTACCCGAACGCTCCCCAGATCCAAACCTAAATCCCTACACGTACCCAACTACCCCACCCATAAATCCCTAACCCTAATCCTAACCAACAGACAGGCGGGCCCCGGGCGGCAGGGCTGACTGGGCAGTGGAGGCCCAGTCAGCAGCTGACTGGACCTCGGGGGCCAATCCCCCCTGCCACCTCACCCTCCCATCTCTCCTCCCTCTCTCGGTGCTGGACCGGAAGCACGGCGGTGGTGCTCACGCCGGAGCTTCGCCGGAGCAACGCGACGGCGCTACGGGGCTCGATTCGCCCGACCGAGGACGGTGGAGGGGAGAGGAGCTCACCCCGGGTGCGATGAGCGGGCGCGGGGTAGCGGCGGTGGCCGGGATGAGGCGCGCGACGGCGAGGGCGACGTGGAGCTTCGGGTGGTCGTCGGCGACGGGGCTCCGAGCAAGAATCTGCGAAGTGGAGTGGGGGAAAGTTAGAGGAAGAGAAAGGGTAGCTCGAGAAGGAGAGAAGGGGAGCGGGGAAGCACTGGTGGCTCGGGAATCCTTCGCCGGAGTGCCCGCCGGTGTCGGAGAAGAAAGGGGCGGCGAGGAGTGACTGCGCACGGGGAGAGGGGATCTAGGGTTGGGGTGGTGCAGGGGAAGAAGGGAGAGCGAGGCGCGGTCGGGACAAGGCTTTAAAGGGCGGTGGCGTGGTCGGGACAGGGGCTGTCGGAGTGGGGCGCCGCCCACCGGGGCCTGTCGGCGGCGGCGACGTGGAGCGGGAGCCCTGACAGGCGGGCCCCGCGCGTCGGGCGAGGTGAGGGAGAGGCGGACGGCTTGGGGGGCGTGTTCAGAGGGGAGAAGGCGGAAAGGGGGTGAGGGAAGGCGGCTTTTGGAGCTGGGCTGGGTAGTGGGCTGCCGAAAAGGGTTTCAGCCCGAACCCCTTTAGGGTTTCTCTTTTCTCTTTCTATTTCTTTAATACCAGAGCTGATCCCGGCGTTATTTTATGCTCCAAAACGGCTCCAAAATTCTTGAAATTTTTAGGGGGTATTCAAAGTATTGTTAGGGGTCTATTGTAGAAGTTTGAACTTATTTGGACACTGTTTGTCCTAGGTTTGTACTCAATTTCGAATTAGGGCTCGATTTAGGTTTACACTTCAACTAGGCTCTAGGTATATGGAAAAATTCTGAAATTTTGAGGGGATGTTTAAAACATTATTTTTGAGCTACTGTAGAATTTTGAATCAATTTGGAGCCTGTTTCAATGGGTCCTTAGTTCAATCGTCGGTTTGACCTAATTCGACGTAGAAACTCCAATTAGGTTTTTAAACTCCTCCAAAGCTGTTGAAATTTTGCATGGAGCTAGCATGTTTATATGTTTGGCTTTTCCCTGAGTTTCGACAGGATTTTATGTACCTTAACTCGCCCAATTGCTTAACCCTAGTTTTTGACAGTTTAGGGTTTGCACTCGGACGCTCTCGGTGGAAGTGTTATTTCATGTGGCTTTTGGGGCAAGTCTTGGGGAGAAAAGAGAGAGTTAGTAGAGAGATCCATCGATGGGGTCCACTGTATAAACTTGAAGCGGTTTGGGCACTCCATACCCTAGCTTCTAGTTCGAATCCATCCTTTGACCTAATATCGCATCGAAAGCGCGCTTAAGTCCTGTGGACCTCTGAATTGTTCAAAAGTTTCCATGGGGTTTGGATTTCCATATTTAAGGCTAAATACCAACTCTTGGCAACTATTCGTTCTCAGGGACATGACCTAGGTGCTCAATTACAATTTTGCCCTCTTCTCCATTTCACTTTCCAACCCTAGGTTGGGTTACCGATACTAGGTGGCTTTAAACGGAGACTCTGAGGAAGGAAAGAGGGAAGGCTAGGAGGGGTGACCCATCAGAGGGAAACCACGGATCCTTCCACCTACTAGGGCTATAATCATCATCTGATGCTTCGAATAAGTTGATTGGTGTTTGCTAGAATATCCATCGAGGACGAGATATGTACATATTCTATAAAGTTTCATCGTACTTTATCTTAGTTTAAATAAGTTGTGTGGGTGTGTGTGCATGTAGATGATGTCATGTATGCATGAATGCAGGGTAAAACCTAGTCGTCTAATTTTGGGTATTACACTGTGTCACAGCTGACATAAGGACCTGTGACATAGGTGAAAGAGATGTATACCCTGACCTATGGAATTAGAAAGCATTCACCTGAGACACAGCTGGGAGACTCAGGTGACAAGTATTTCATCTAGTGAACACCAAGATGGATTGATTTAGATGAGAAAAAAAGCATTAGCACTATCAGAGAGTCCTTAAGTGATCTTCTCAGTGTCAGCTTGCCAGAAAATCAACCAAGTAAAGCTAAAACTGACATGAGTTGATCTCGGCAAAAACTTGTACACATAGGAGTGTACTTTATAGACCACAAGATATGATTTCAGCATGATACAATGCACACACCTGTGAGACAGGTGGGTGACACAGGTACAATGATGCAAATGATTAAGATGAAATCACATCAGCTGGACACCAAGCCAAAACCTTTTACTGCAGGTTAGAGACATCAATGATATTCAATTCACTCCTCAGGGCACAGAACCTAGTCTCATCTAAGGGCTTGGTGAATATATCAGCTAATTGTTTTTCAGTCCTTACATGGCACAGCTGTATATCTCCCTTTTCTACATGATCTCTAAGGAATTGATGAAGAAGAGGGTTCTTGATCACTTGGTGAGGCAGGCTCCTCCTTGATGGTGGGTCTGATCTCACCAGTGGACTTCTTTAGAATATCCTCATTTCCTACATCAATAGCAACTTGCTCTCCTTGAGAGCCATAAGACTCATCAAAATCCACATCTATAGATTCTTCAACAACCTTAGAGGAAGTGTTAAAGACTCTATAGGCATGGGAGTTAGTGGAATAACCAAGGAATATACCAACATCAGATTTAGCTTCAAACTTAGTTAGGCGTTTGCCTTTCCTAAGAATGTAGCACTTACAACCAAATACTCTGAAGTATGATATGTTAGGCTTGCTGTTGGTGAGCAGTTCATAAGGAGTCTTCTTGAGTAGTGGGTGTAAATATATCCTGTTGATAGAGTGACAAGCAGTATTGACAGCTTCAGCCCAAAATCTTGGTGAAGTATTGTACTCATCCAGTAGAGTCCTTGCCATCTCTATCAAAGTTCTGTTCTTCCTTTCCACCACTCCATTTTGTTGTGGAGCATATGGACCTGAGAATTCATGCTTGATTCCATGCTTGTCCAAAAATGCTTCCACCTTGGAGTTCTTGAATTCACTCCCATTGTCACTCCTGACCTCTACAAGGTTTACCTTTCACTCATTTGTACTCTGACAATGAGATGCTTGAATTTCTTGTATACCTGTGTCTTCTTCAAAAAGAACACCCAAGTATACCTAGAGAAATCAACTACAATGACAAAGCCATATTTGTTACCTCCTAAGCTCTCATAAGTTGTTGGACCAAAGAGATCAATGTGAATGAGCTCGAAGAGAGTGGAAGTTGTCATGATGTTCTTCGGTCGATGAGCAGCTCCAACTTGTTTGCCAGCTTGACATGCACTGTAGGGCTTGTCTTTTTCAAACTTCACCTTCTCCAAGCCTATAACATAGTCATGTTTGCTCAGTGTGTTTAGAAGCTTCATCCCAGCATGTCCTAGCCGCCTGTGCCACAGCCATCTGACACTGTTCTTTGCCATTAGACACCATGGAGCTGTTGCAAGCTGTTCATTGAAATTCATAGTGTATAGCTTACCAGACCTGCATCCTTCAAACACTTGAGAATCATCAGATAGTTTGGAAGCTATAACCTTATCAGGATAGAAAGTAACTTTCATGCCTGTGTCACACAGCTGTGACACAGACATCAGACTATAGCCTATCAGATCAACAAGCATTACATTTGATAGGGAGTGATTCTCAGATATGGCAACTTTACCAATTCCATTTACCTTTCCTTTAGAGTTGTCTGCATAGATCACATATTTACTTAGAAGATTTTCACTAGTGATCTCTACAAACTCCTCCCTGCCTCCAGTCATATGTTGTGTACATCCACTGTCCACAACCCAATTAGTCCCACTGGAGACAGTTTCCTGCAAGATTAGTGATGAGACTTAGGGATCCAAACATGTTTGGTTCCCTTGGCAGTTTTATCATAAGCAGAAGTAGCAGAAGTATAGATAGCATATTTGTGTTTAAGGTTAGCAGCATCAGCAACAGATGATATGACTTTGATCCTCTTTGGCTGGCAATCACCTGCAACCTTAGACACATTAGTTAGTGACCTGTCAGATCTACCTGTGACACTGGTGGGTACACAGCTGTGTAAACCACCGGTGACACCGGCAAGTGTAGCCTTGGCACCCAGATGGCAGGTAACCATTTTGCCAAGTGCCTACGACCTACATACTTGGCCATTATTCTTCCCTTCATGTTCTTCTGCAGAACATAGCCTGGGTTAGAGGGAATGATTGCTTCATTCCTCTTTCTCTGCACAGGACCAACACTTTTGTTGTCATTAGTTCCTGCCTGTTTCACAAATTTTGCTACAAGAGAAGTGTTAGTGATAGCAGGCAGTTTATCTTTAGCAGTAGAGGTAGAGTAACCCAAGCCTCTTCGGCCTTCATTTTTCCTTAGCATTTCAGCTCTTATAAGCTGATAGTTTTGCATGCCAATGTTGGCACTGCAAAGGCCTTTTCTCATGAGCCTCTTAAGCTCTTCTAGCTCCTCCTTGAGCTTGTTGTGCTCAGCTGCATTCACAGAGTCAGTAACATTAGAGGTTGAGGCCTCTTTAGAGTTGTCTACTACTCCACCTGTAGATGTTAGAATATTTATTTTGCTGGCACAGTTTAAACATGATTCTATGACAGTAGGAGCAGGTAAAGGCATAGCTTCAGCAATATTATCAGAAATATCAATGCATAAGTCATACTTGCCTTTAACTCCTCATGCTCCTTGAGGAGAAGCTCATGTGCTGATTTGAGCTTCTCATGAGCTATTTCTAGGTTCTCATGGTCCAGCCTGAGATTCTCCCTGTCATCTGTGACTTCATCATAGGTCTCTCTCAGCTCTCTCAGTTTATCCCTAAGGGATATGTTCTCCTTCCTCTCCCTGCAATATCCCTTCTCTGTTGTCTCTAATATATCCATTAGTTTAGCATAATCAGGGAAATCATCTTCAGTTAATACCTTAGAGTCCTTAGCCATGAGGCATAAGGGAGCAGGAGTGGATGGAGCTTGATCAGACTTGAAGTTCAGCATGGAGCTGTGTGACCTGGCTGTGTCACAGCTGTGTCCATCAGGCAAGCTGATAGCAATCCCAGCTACCTGTTCGTCATCCTCTAACTCTTCCTCTGAGCCAGAGTCATCTGATACCCAAGCTTGTCCCACATAGGCTCTGGAAGTGGCCTTGTTTTTGGAATGAGCTGGGTGCTTGTTGTTGAAGGTTTTCTTCTTGCCATTGAAGTCCTTCTTCTTCTTGAACTGGTTGTTGTCCTTCTTCTTTGCTGTACAATCAGCTGCAAAGTGGCCTTCCTTGCCACACTCAAAGCATTTGTTGTCTCTGGATGGTTTCTTTCCTCTAAACCTCTTAGTAGACCCAAACTGCTTCTTTTCCTATAAAATTTCCTGAAGTTCCTTGTGAGAAGGATTAGCTCACTCTCTTCTCCACTGGTCATCTCATCATTCAGCTCTTCACTGCTATCACTCTCAGGATGAGGAGTAGAAGCAGTGGCCTTCAGTGCAATGTTCTTCTTGACAGTGGCTGAGGAGGCGTGCTTTCCCTCTTGCTTGATTTCTATCTCATATGTTAGGATCCTTCCTAACACTTCAGTTGGCTTCATCTTCTCAAACCCATCTTTCTCCTTTAGCATGAGAACAAGAGTTCTGTATTGCTTGGGAAGCATTGATAAGAACTTCTTGATCACATCTTCATCCTCAACTCTGTTGGAGCCCAATGCCTTCAGCTGGTTGGTGATGAGAGTCAATCTTGAGTATAGAGAATTTATATCTTCACCATGCTCATGCTCGAATCTCTCCAGAGTTGATTCCAGCAGTCCTCTCTTGGACTTTTTTAGGGTGTCACTGCCCTCATATATCTGCTGTAGGGTATCCCAAATCTCCTTAGCAGACTCCATTGTGCTGACTCTACTAAAGTCATGTTCTTGCAAGCCCACGAAGATGGCAATGGCAGCTCTGGCATTCTTTGGATATTCTTCTTGTCGTTGATAGTGAAAGTTGAAGCGTTCTCCAAGGCATAACCTGTATGAACAATATCCCACACATCTAGATCAATAGCGGTAAGATGCATCTGCATCTTCCTTTTCCAGAAAGCATAATTAGATCCAGTAAAGACAGGTATTTTGCCCTCATAGCCTGACATCCTTTACTCTGGCTGTTAAGCCAATTCAAAGAGCAACCTGCTCTGATACCAATTGAAAGGACCAAGGGTGCCGACTAGAGGGGGGGTGAATAGGAGGCTAATTAAAAATACTTCGTTTTAATCTTGTTAACTGGATATTGACTTAACAGATTATCAGATTTAATTGGCTGTGTGACAGGTTCCTAGCACAGGTGAAATATGACAAGTAAAATGGCACGTGGCTATCACACAGGTGATCTAATGACCTAGCACAGATAAGCAAGTGATGTGGCTATGACACAGGTGACTAAGACAGGTAGAAAAGATGATATATATAACACCTGAGACACAGCTAGCACAAGCAGGCACAAAGCAGATTAAGCAGGTATAAAGTAGATCTGAATCAGATGAACAAGAGTATCTCAGATCATATAAGCATGCAATGAATATAACTGCTAGAGGAAATAGGCTAAGCACTCAGAGAGAGACAAGTGAATTTATCCCAAGTTCCCTACTCTTTTCAGAGAGGTACGTCTCCGTTGGAGAGACTACTCCGAAGAGATAGTCAGCACTGAATCGTGCTTGTCCTCCGAGTACCTTACGTTCAGGCCTCTTCCTTGCTTGTGGAGGTCCTTTTGCCTTGCAGCAGGATGACCTCGATGCTCCTTCACAAACTTACTGATTCAGCCCACACAAGTTTGGGTGATATCAGCAACTCCTACACCCGTCTAGGAGTAGACATTCCAAGAGTAACAGATGATGCAGCAGCAATCTCTTGGAGGAACCTTTGCTCGTGCTCAAAGCACACAAACTCACCCGGACTGACCCTTAGGCTTTTGGCTCTTGTTGAGTGGTTGGAGGCTTTGCAACGGTCGTCTATGATTCACTAGTTTGAGCAAGGTTGAGGACGAAGTCCTCCCCTGGTTCCCTATATATAAGGTCCTCAGGCACATGACCGTTACCCTGTTGCCACGTAGGATTAAGTGAACCACCGGTGTCAGCCACCGGTGACACAGCTACACACTACGCCCAACTGCACCCGGCTCAGGCAGACCGACACCTGTGTCACCGGCGGCACGACCTGAACCCTTAGCTGATAGCCGCACTACTCAGCCCAGTCCTGGCACATGACATGCCCTCAGCATACGTCAAACTCTAATACCTATAAGGAGAGAATCTCCGACAGACTTTTGACACATCAGACCCCTATCGCAGTGCAGGTACCTTAGCATTTTCAAGCTCTCCCCTGGTACAGAGATGTACCTGAGTCATAGAGCGGAAGACCACCTGTGACACAGCTGTGTCACACAGGTGCCTAAAGCCCTAGGGTTTTCACTGTTAGCACTACAGAGCACTAACACAAAACAGCTTCATACTTTGTGCAAAGCTATTGACACAGGGCAACTGACCTCAAAGCATCAATGCCCTTGACCAACACTCTGAGCAATGAGCAAGGTTCCCTTAGACAACTGCTACTATTTTATTCCTCTTGATAGTACGAGTGATTCCTATGGACTCAAAGAAACTAGCAAATCTAGGTTTTACCTACCACCAACTGAAGTCACGGCCCTTGACGCATCAAGCCACCATCACCTTGCTTGCAGCTCCCTGCACAACACCGGCTTCTTCTCAGCTGTGACACAGCTGCCTAGCACAGCCATCTCTTTGTCCTTGAAACCACCTTGTACGCTTTTTGGTGACGATCCTTCACTGGATAACCCTTCTTCGTGGAACCTGTAAACTCTGCTTACACTCACTGTAAACATTAGATTCCAGTTTAAGTTGCCATTAACAATCAAAACCATATTAGGGCCTAGATGATCTTTCAGTTGGTCCTCTCAACTTGGCCTCCGGTTTGAGGATGGAACACGGTGCTAAAAGATAGAGAGGTTCCCATAGCTTCATGCAAACACTTCCAAAACCGGTTGGTAAACTGGGTGCCTCGATCCGAAACAATCCTTGCGGGAACACCATGGAGGCAAACGATTCGGGCAATATACAACTCCGCTAATTGACTCACCTTATGAGTGGTCTTCACGGGGATGAAGTGAGCTACCTTGGAGAGGCGGTCCATGATCACCCATATTGCATCATTGCCCTTCAGAGATTTCGGTAATCCTACCACGAAATCCATACCGATCTCTTCCCATTTCCACTCGGGAATAGGGAGTGGTTGAAGCATACCCGCTGGTCTTTGATGCTCGGCCTTTACACGGCGACATACATCGCATTCGGCAACAAAACGAGCTATTTCCCACTTCATTCGGGTCCACCAAAATCGGCGGCGAATATCTTGGTACATCTTCGTGCTACCAGGATGAAGGGATAGCGGGGAGCTATGAGCTTCATGAAAGATTAAATCCTTTAGTTGCTGGTCCTTGGGCACCACGAGGCACTTCCCAAACCAAAGGACTCCGTTCTCATCTTCGGTGAAGCAAGTAGTGGCACCGTTCTTCACTTTCTCCTTTATCTTCCGCACGCCAGCATTCTGAGCTTGTGCGGCCTTGATTTGGTCTTCCAAGGATGGTTTCACCTCCAGAACAGCGAGAGAACTTGCTCAACCATCTCAAGATTGAGTCGCTAAAATTCCAAATAGAGCGGCGGTTGTTGCTCAAGGATTGAGGTATTGTTGCAATAGGCTTTCTGGCTAAGTGCGTCGGCGACGATGTTGGCCTTGCCGGGGGTATATTTTAAACCCAAATCATAATCCTTAATGAGCTCAAGCCATCTCTGTTGCCGAAGATTCAGATCTGGTTGAGTAAATAAATACTTCAAACTCTTATGATCCGAGAAGATTTCACAACGGTTACCGATGAGGTAATGGGGCCCAATCCTGAGAGCGTGAACCACAGCTGCTAGCTCCAAGTCATGAGTGGGATAATTGGCCTCGTGAGGATGCAATTGACGTGAAGCATAAGCCACCACGCGACCCTCTTGCATGAGGACACAACCCAACCCATTCGAGAAGCATCACAATAGACTTTGAAACTTTTGTGGATATCCGGGAGGATAAGCACTGGGGCTGAGGTTAACTTCTTCTTGAGCTCTTGGAAACTCTCTTCACACTTATCGGACCATACAAACTTCTTGTCTTTCTTCAACAATTCGTTCATGGGCTTTGCTATGGAAGAGAAACCTTCGATGAACTGACGGTAATAACCCGCCAATCCTAGAAAGCTGCGAATTTGGGTAACTGACTTAGGTTGCTTCCATTCTTGGACGGCTTGCACTTTGCTCGGGTCTACCACGACACCTTCAGCTGAAAGCACATGACCCAAGAACTCCACTTGATGCTTCCAAAATTTGCACTTTGAGAATTTAGCATAAAGACAATGCTCACGGAGCTTGTCGAGCACCATTCTCAAGTGGTCTTCATGCTCTGGTTCAGACTTGGAATAGATAAGGATGTCATCGATAAAGATGACCACAAATTGGTCAAGATACTCCATGAATACTGAATTCATCAGTTGCATAAAGGTGGAAGGAGCATTGGTCAAACCGAATGACATCACTGTGTATTCGTATGACCCATATTGAGTGGTAAAGGCGGTTTTTGGAATATCTTCGGACCTGATTTTATCTGGTGGTAGCCCAACCTGAGATCAATCTTGGAGAAGACACATGCTTCGGCTAATTGATCAAATAGGTCATCAATCCGGGGAAGAGAATACTTATTCTTCACCGTGAGCTCGTTTAACGGACGATAGTCCACTACCATCCGCAAGCTCGAATCCTTCTTCTTCACAAACATGGCTGGGCAACCCCAGGGTGAGGAACTAGGTCTGATGAAGCCCTTGTCCTCAAGCTCCTTGAGTTGCTTCTTCATCTCTAACAACTCATTTGGGGATATCCGATACGGTCGCTTCGAAATAGGGGCAGTACCGGGTGGAAGATCGATGACGAACTCCACTGCGCGGTCAGGAGGCATACCTGGCAATTCTTCAGGGAAGACGTCCGGGTACTCACATACCATGGGGACAAGCTCAATTCCCTGGTCTTGGGTGCCGCTCATGGCAAAAAGATGCCCTGACAAAGGTGGCGACACGAACTTTACTTCCTTGCCGGAGTTGGCGACAAGGGAGACCGATCTCTCGGCACAAACTATTTTTGCCTTGTGCTGGACCAACCAATTCATGCCCAAGATAACATCTAAACCTTCGAGCCAAGGACCACCATATTAGCTAGAAATAGCTCTCCACCAATGTCTAGCTTAACACCCTCGCAAACGAGCTTGGTCCTCATCTCCGAGCCGGGTGTTGCAACAATGAGGGGACGATGCAATGCTGATGATGGAACATGATTATCATGTGCAAACTTGCTGGATATAAAGGAATGGGATGCTCCGGAATCGAAAAGAACGGTGGCGGGAGTTGAGTTTACTGAAAGCGTACCCAACACCACCTCCGGTGCATCTTGCGCTTCTTCGGTGGTGACATGGTTTACCCTACCACCGCCGGCTGCTTGAGGCTTATTGGGGGCTGGACCCTTAGCTTGAGGACCTGCACTTGGTTGCCCTTGTGGCGCCCTAGGGGCATAAGCCTGACCCGAGCGCAGAAGGGAACAACGGCTAGCATAATGCCCCATATTTCCACAATTGTAGCACTTAACCTTGCTGTAGTCTATAAAGGGCTGCGGCTGTGCACCTTGGGGACAAGGCTGGAAACCTTGTTGCTGGGGACGAGGCACATAACCTCGTGGCCTTGGTGGGTGCGGTCCCGCAGGACGGGGTGGTTGTGGCTGCCATGTCCTTGGTTTCTGCGAACTGCTTCCAGCAGATTTTTGCAACTCCCTTTCACGCTTGCGAGTCTGATGGAAGGCTAACTCTTTGGCCTCCACCTTGATGGCCTTGTCCACAAGCGTATCCTGAAGAAGGGCCTTCTCGATAAGTTCGAGTCGCGCACTTCTGATGGTATCATGTTTGGATACCCTGGATATTCAAAAGGATACCGAGTGCTTAATCTTGAGACTAACACCATTATTGAGTCCTGTGATGTGACCTTTGATGAGGCTAGCTCTCCTAGACCCGAGCTTTCAGGTGTTTCACAGGAGTCCGAGTCGATCTTCCAGGATGAAGATGACTTTGAGAGTGGCGTGGGCCGTGCCCCCACTTCTCAGGCAGCAGCTGCTGGTCCTCTAGTGACCTCTTCGACTATAACTGAGGGTCCAGCACCGACAACTTCTTCATCGATGGTGACACCTTCTTCACCGGCAGCTCAGCTTCCTACCTCTTCTATAGCTGAGGTAGAGGCTACTGAGGCTACTTCCACTCGAGTTCGAGATGAGCTCGGGGGTCCACAACGCCTCCAGAAGGATCATCCTCTAACACAGATCATCGGCGACATCTCTGAGCGTGTAACTCGCTCCAGGTCCGTTCCTTCCTCAGAACTTGTGCATTTAGCTTTTGCTGCATCTTTGAGCCCAAAGATATATGTCATGCACTTTCTGATGATAGTTGGGTCAATGCCATGCATAAGGAGTTAGAAATTTTGAGAGAAATAAGGTTTGGGCGCTTGTAGAGCCTCCACTTGGTCACAATATCATTGGAACCAAATGGGTGTTCAAGAACAAGCAAAGTGAGGATGGCATTGTTGTTCGCAACAAGGCTAGACTTGTAGCCCAAGGGTTTAGTTAAATAGAGGGTTTTGACTTTGATGAGACTTTTGCACCAGTTGCTCGCTTGGAGGCTATACGCATTTTGCTTGCATTTTCAGCTTCTAAGAAGTTTAAGCTTTATCAGATGGATGTTAAAAGTGCTTTGCTTAATGGTTTCATTGAAGAAGAAGTCTATGTTAAAAAACTTCCAGGATTTGAGAATCCTAAATACCCTAACCATGTGTACAAATTGTCCAAGGCTCTCTATGGTCTTAAGCAAGCTCCTAGAGCTTGGCATGATAGACTTAAGAGTTTCTTGATTCAAAATGGGTTTGAAATGGGAAGGGTAGATGTCACGGACCCGAAATCCACATATGATTAGAGGAACGCGAAGTCGCCAAGGACCGAAGGACTCGTCCGCCCGGTGGCACGGTACCTGCGCCGTGGGCACTAAGGTGAGACGATCCGACACCCGCCGCGAGCGAGCCGGCCGGAAGCGACCAATCTTCCCCAAACCACATATTGATTTCAGATACCGGTGAAGGGGTAATACCGCGGGATAAGCCTGCGCTCCGCGTTAGTCATAGGAGGACTAGAGCTCGGGATATGCATCCCCTCAACCTAACCTAGCTTCGAGGTGCGACTTTGGGAGGGTCCAGCTCTGCTCTGCCGTTAGCGCGAGGCGCGACGGTCGTAGGAGGCTTAGCGAGTACGGGACGAATCCCCTGGACCGACTCAACCAAAGATACACCGGACTAGTGGTTCGTTCACCTCTGCCAACACGAAACGCAATCCTAGCACGCAGTAATACCGCTGCACAGTTGCCCACATACTTCATCACATACACGCATTGCACATGGACAACCGCAAGTAACAACTCGGATATCACAGTACAAACTCTACATTACGATATTAATAATAACTGTCCACGATGGGACGACATATTACATTAGTCGGGTTTTATCCAAACACATATCCGAGTACGGAGAAGTTAAACAACAGCGGAAGCAAAATAAATTAGACCCACAGCGGCATAGTGACCGCTGACCAAAATCCACATCTATCCCAAGCATCGAACACTACCGAGGAAACGCTATTTCAGGCGGCATTCAAAATAATCCTGGACCATCGGCTCACCTGCAAGCTCTAGGAATAACCTAGGTGAGTACAAAAGTACTCGCAAGACTTAATCGTGCTTGATTAAATGTCCTACACATACTAGTGTAACAGCAAGTAAACATGATGCTTCTCAGAGTAACTATATACAAAATTAATAACATGGCATTAACAGGGAAAAATAGGGACAAGGTAAATAACAATTAATGTAGAGAGCAAACATGCCACAAACAGATCACCACAAATCCGATTCATCGAGTCCCAATCCGATGGGGCGACCTATATTTCCAATCCGATTGACTCAGTTAACAAATTCCAATCCAAATGGCAGCCCCTAACTAATCCAAGTTGAACCATTACAGAGACATTATCAAATCCGAATTGATCATTCAAGGACACATTATCAAATTCGACTTATCCATCATAGACACATGATGATTTAATCTCTCAGACCGCTACCGACAAACTCAACCCCTGACGATATAAATGAGTGCATAACCGCAAGGAGGTAATGATCCTCCAAGGGGCGTGGAGGCTTATCCCATTATACCTCAGTGTTGGTTCTCGCTAACGATCCCGTGTTATAAGGGATGGTGACACGCTGAAGATATGGTTGGTACGACGACAAAACTTCGAGCTCCTGGGTCGCCTTCATGCTGCAATTAGCACCAACCGTACCCATTGTGCACGCCCTCGGCTCTCACAACTCACTTAAGGATTTGGTTGAAGAGCCACAGATGTTCTCAACGTGAGACCCATCCTGCTCATATTAGTGTGCTTAATCATTTCATATGACATCCAACCCGAACATACCCATACTACATCCAATCGAAACATCAATACATAAGCACACATAAAAGAGGGCATACACAAGAGTACGGAAAGTAAAGATGCAACAAGCTCTGCTTTCCTTGATCTGGTTGTTCCTGTTCTTGCGTGGAGTCGTAAGCCGGGTGGTCTTCTTCTTCGGGCTCTGAAGCGAGCGACCTCAAAAAGGGAGAAAGCAACCCTAAGGAACTAATTCGAAAAGGACGAGGATGCATGAATGCCAGTGATATGGATGCAACTATGATGGCTTTAAAATAAAGTACACAGTTACATAAGTAGGTTTGCATTTATTCCAGACTTTGGGTTCGGTTTTAGTTGCGATATAGTTTTTAATCATGGATGAGCCTAGAATAGGAATGCATGCAGGGGATATGATATGCAACTAAGGGGAAGAGTTTTAAACTTATAATTAGGGTTAGGGCTCAGTTGATCGATTCGTTGCCGTAGGTGAGAACCTGGGGTCGCGATGGTTTTCTGGTCGTTAGGTGAAGTGTGACACTAGGCATTTTTAGTTTGGCTATTAAGCTAGATTCTCTAGTATATATATTACTAATCCTAAAGGTGTAGTTTAAATATTTCTGAAACGTGTTTTACCGTATGGTGCAAAACCATGGCATTGTTGATTCTACAAATTTAATCAAGTTTAGCATTTCCTGTCTCCTTCTTAGTAAGGAAGTAGTATGTTGATTATCCTCACACCCAACTGGAATCGATTTACGAAAGATGACAGGTGTACGTGGTAATTAGATGACAGGGAGGATCAGACAACCAGACTAAACATTAACGTTTGGAGACAACATATTCCTAACATCCCGGTTATTGACGTAGTAGGTATCGCTGGTATCAAAGTTTTGTCAACTAGCATTTTCGACCGAGACCATATGCAACTAAGTTATCAGCTAGAGCACACTTGTAACTTTGCATGATTTACTTATTGGGGTGGTCAGCTGAGCTAGGCACCATTTAACCTGGCACTAATATCTTATTTGGATGGAGTAATCATCACAGGCACTACGATTTTGCTAAATCGGATTTCAATGGAGTACGTATACAGAAGCGGCATCAGCGTGCTATCTACACCATTCAATTTAGGGACTTTAACTAATATATCTTGATTAATAACTTGGTTATGTCTGAACTTGAAGTAGGTTTAGTTGGAGGAGTGAACCCAGTAAGAATCAATTGATGAATTTCACTGGTACTTCATATAGTTAGGGTATTGAGTTGGCTCTTCCGAGGTCTAAATAGGGATGATGGCATATGGATATCGGCTAGGACCCTAGACGGTTTAATCATTCGAGCACCAGAACTTGTCAGCTTATGGATTGGTCTATTCATTGGAGTCTCCCATGTCCCTTAATCGAATCTACCGGCCCACAGCTTAGCACGGTCACTAGGTTGTTAATGTACGTTAACTCAGATACATGTTGGTCCAAAGGAAATGTTTCATCGATGTTACGGATATGCCAAGCCGATTTACATTTGCACTAAGAAACCTTTAACCCCGGTGTACAGAGAATCATCAACTGATGTCTTAGTTCATTAAGTGCAGCGGTTAATCTTGTCTTAACCGAATACACCACAGAGAATAACACGAAATGGGGTGGAGCGGGTGCTCACCGGCCAGCGGCCAGCCCAGCCAGGGGCGGCGCTTTCCTACCACGATAGGGCAGCGGCGGCGGGGAGCAGAACGGCGGTGGGGCTCAAGGACGGCCGCTGGAGGAGCTCGGGCTTGGAGTACCGGCGCTGGGGAAGACGCGGCATCGGGGCGGCACGGCATGGAGATCCGGCGGCAGGGGCGGAGGAGGTCCCGAGAGGCGGCGGTGCTCGGGCCATGGGGCAGCCGAGGCAGTGGCTCACCGGCCACTGCCGCGAGCTGTGGCGGCGCGCGGCGGAGAAAGGGACCGGAGGCAGGCGACGGCGTGGACCCCGGCGGCTTTGGGAGGCGCGGCAGGAGGAGAGGGAAAACCCTCAGGCGAGTGGCGGCCGGGGAGCTTGGAGAGGAGGCGGGGTGAGGAGTTGGCCGGTGGCGGGCTCCCGGGTGGCGGAGGCCGGCGACGCAGCTGGGCGGAGGAGGCACCGGTGGGTGGAGCTCCGGCGTGGGCAAGCTCGGCTTGAGCCCGTTGGCCTCGGCGGCGGGGCGAGCAGTGGTGCGCCATGGGGCCGAGCATGGAGGAGGGCGGCCGGAGCACACGGGGAGGAGATGGGGAAACCGGCCGGCAGCGGGTTCCAGCGGGGAGGAGCGGCCACGGGCGGTGGAAGGCGACGGCCGGGGCAGGAGGCTGCCGGCGGCGGCGCACGGAGCAAGGGTGGAGCGGAGGCTGCCGGCAGTGGAGAAGATGATGCCCAAAACCCTCGCTCCAATGGCAACATGCCCAAATGCCCCTGCATGTTGATGTTTCTTAGGTGGATGGGTTGCACAGGAGGTAGTGAATTCAGTAGAGTAACATGCATGGCTCCAATCCTTGGATTTGGATGGGATTTGGAAGAGAGAAGATATGGAGTTTTGCTCTTAGAGTTGAGAGGAATAGAGAAAAGGCAGGAGGTTGAAGAAGAATGGGGAATAGTCTGAGGTTGTGCTGCGTGAGGAAGAAAAAGGGCACTGCAGGTGGGCTGTTTGCTACACGTGGAGGTTAGGGCTGCTAGTGGGACCCACGCGGCAGGTAAGATAGATCCCTTTTTTTCTTTTATTCTGTTGTATTTCCTCTCAACTTAGTTAATAAAAATCTATAACCTAATTTATAAAGTTTTACGGATTAAAAGTAATGCCCTAGTTTAACCTCATATTTAGTATCTTGGTGTATAAACCCCAAAAATGAAGTTTGATTCCTAGGTTCTCAATTTGTTTCTTAATTATTTTTCACGACATTAAACTTGAGATCAATATGAGGGTTAACTTTTAATGTAACATTTCACCTACATTTGACGAGAGGGAGTTAACTGAACTATCCTCTTCCCGATTCACTTGAGGTGAGCAATTACCGAAGATCATTTGGTCTTGATGTGCAAATGAGCTTCAATTTAACTTGTTAAAGTTTTTGGATGTTTGAGTTAGGAACAGGGACGAACTTTAGAATCATGAATTTTAGTGGCATTAGTTTTGTGGTTCGATTTCATGTTAACCCTAAGGGCGCATGTTAGGGTTTTTAATCGAAATCATCTCTGAAGTATCTATATGCATGCATGCCAAAGAAGAAATCGTTTTTGTTCGTGACAATTTACACTGACCTCGTGTCTTGAGAATAGGGTCACTACAGTAGACAAAACCTTGTTTCTTCTTAGGCGTGACAATGACCTACTAATAGTGCAAATCTATGTGGATGACATAATCTTTGGTGGCTCTTCTAATGCTCTTGTGTCCAAGTTTTCTGAGATGATGAGCAGGGAATTTGAGATGTCCATGATGAGTGAGCTCCAATACTTCTTGGGGCTGCAAATCAAGCAGACAAAGGAGGGCACCTTTGTCCATCAGGCCAAGTACACCAAGGATCTATTGAAGAAGTTTGGGATGAGCGATGCCAAGCCAATCAATACCCCGATGTCTACTGCAACGTCACTTGGTCCTGATGAAGAAAAAGAGGCGGTGGACCAGAAGGGGTTTAGGAGCATGATCGGCTCCCTCCTCTACTTGACGACGACAAGATCGGACATCCAGTTCGCTGTTTGCCTGTGTGCGAGGTTGCAAGCCTCGCCGAGAGACTCCCACCGGCAAGCTGTGAAGTGCATCATGAGGTACCTTCGATCATCCCTTGAGTTTGGACTTTGGTATTCATGCTCTTCTGTTCTCGGGATTCGGGGTTTTTCTGAATCAGACTTTGCCGGGTGTAAGATAGCCGCAAGAGTACTTCTGGAACTTGTCATTTTCTTGGCACTTCTCTTCTTTCATGGTCTTCTAGAAAACAATCTTCTATTGCATAATCTACTACTGAAGCTGAGTATGTTGCAGCCGCTAGTTGTTGTAGTCAGATTCTTTGGATGATTTCGACTTTGCGGGATTTTGGGTTGTCTTTTGATAGTGTTCCACTTTTCTGTGATAACACTAGTGCTATTAACATTGCTAAGAACCCAGTGCAACATTCTAGGACTAAGCATATAGATGTGCGGTTTCATTTTCTTAGAGACCATGTTGAGAAAGGTGATGTAGTGCTTAAGTTTGTTGATTCTGAATATCAGCTCGCGGATATCTTTACCAAGCCTTTACATCCCACACGATTTTGTGCACTTAGAGGAGAGTTAGGGATTGTTCATCCCCATGGGCTGGTTTGAGGGGGAGTCTTCTCATTGTGTACCATATTGTAACATAGTGCATTTTGCATCATTTGTGATATATCATGTGCACTTTTCAATTTCACGAGCTTTGTTTATTATCCTAAAAATGACAATGATTTACTAGAGTTCGCCATATGCCATGTTTTGATTGTCTAGCTCATTTCACCATGTTTTGACATATGTACTCAAGAAGTTGCAATGCTAGCTTAACTAGACAACAACTTGAACTTAAATTTTTTGATCTACTGATGAGTTGCTTGCTAGGGAATCCTTTGCTTTTGAATCTGCTCATGTCTCTAGTATTGCAACTATGATCTCTGTTGTGACTGGTCAAAGGTAGGACTTCATGGTAATCTTGATTAGGATCACTATCGACTTGACATGCCTAGGCTTTTGTGGCTTGGGTCGGAATATGCTTGTTGTCATTAAGAGTCAATAGTTTTGCTCTACCTGCTTGCAATCTATCATCTGCTGATGTGAAAAATGTTAAATTAGGGATGAACCACTCAAGGTACTTGCTCGTGCAGGAGGTAGTACTTTGGTTGTGGCTAGTTCAAATAATCATGTGAAATCAATGTGAAAAAGTTAGGATGAATCACTCAAGGTACTTCCTCGTGAAGGGGTTGTATTTTGGTTGTGACTAATCCATTTAGTCATGTGATTGCTTAATCCAGCATGTGGTAGAGTATTTTGGTCCTAATCTTGATCGGTTGTCCTCCTAGTCATGGCTTAGCGCTAGGTTGTCATACTTCACTCATGTTTTGATTCATTGCAATTGTGACTACCTAGTCTGGAACTCATCACTAGTGAAATCTTTAATATGCTAAGAACTTGAGATGCTAGCTGCTCTTCTTGACATACATATCTTTTTATGGTTCGATGAGCACCTATCTGGCATATTAGCATTTGTTGTGTCCTATTTTAGATAATCTTCAAAGCTCACTAAAACAAAAAAATCAAAAATTCCATTCCATTCAATGCATACATGCTTATTCTTGATATTCTATCATTGCATGGTCAAGGGGGAGGCGTGAAGTTCCTTGATGACTATAGTGCCAAAGGGGGAGAAATCGTGATATCAATCATATACTTGGCATTTTTTTTTGCAAGATAGGCATGTGTGTGTATTTTTGAAGTTGATCTTGAAATTGCCTTGTTCTGGAGTAGATCATAGACATATGGGTTATAGGAGTGAGGGGGAGTTTCAGTAATTATGTTTTGCCTTCACTCACATTTCTTGGATCTTATTCCATTTGACATTCACTTGGCCCGGTGCGTGCTTTCTCTTTCTTTTGGCCAAGTGTGAATTCTTACAACTTGATTGCTTTTAAATCTTTAAACCAACTCCAATTTGATTGATTGAGAGATGTTGGCAATATATTCATCAAGGGGGAGATTGTGAGTCATGTGAGGACTTGACAATATTTGTGATGAATATTTTGCCACCATATGTGGAGTTGATTCTTTTGGTTGCATGAATTCAAGGTTTGAGTTACTTGATATGTGTTTGATAAGTTTGAGTTTCTCAATTTGCCTCAAAGAAAAATTGAGTGGATGAAGGATTTTTCTCGACTGACTTGGGTCAAGTGGAAAACTTGTGCTCGCAACGCTTTGCTTGGTCTATTGTGTGCAGGTGCGAGTTGGGTGCAGCGATGGTTCGGCCATATGGACCGGCATGAGGCTTGGAGGGCTGAGATGCGGTCAAGGAGGTGGCGACGACATCGTGCGGCTTAAAAGCATGTACGCGGAGGACAAGAAAGTGGGTGGAGACGAGACGTGAGGACCAAGTCAGTGCGAGGGCGTTTTGGTAAAAACGTGAAATCTACCAAAGCATAACCAAAAAACTGCAGCGGCGGCCGGGAAGCGGTTTAAGGTTAGTTGCTTAGGATAGAAGGAAAGATGGATGGTGGATGAGTCACTTAGACGCTTTGTGATGCGTGCTAAGTACTCATGCCATCTAAGTGGGCTTAAGGCCCAAGTGGTGGGAGGTATGCTTCCACCACTATAAAAGGAGGGGTAAGAGGTGCTTATCCCTCAACCCTTTTGTAAGCTTTGTGAAAACCCTAGTTAGGGGCTGCTCAAGAGAGCTTTGGCCTAATCATGAGAGGTCTTTGAAACAGCAAGAAAATCCACGAAAATGCAATACAAAAAGATTTTCTCAATTCTTTTGTGTTCTAGAGTTATTTCCTTCATTAGCTCTTTTGGATTTTTGTTCTCTTGCTTTTCCTATGGATTGATCCGTGGTATGGCAAGTAACTGATGGGGAGATCATCTCTGTACTGATCCCATCCAAGCATACCCAAGGATTCAACCTTTCCCTCCTCTATTTCGAGTTTTCCTTGAAAAGAAGCAAGAAATAGGATTTTCATGATTAATCCTGGTAGAGGTTTTGATCCTGTGATTTAGGGCTTGGAATAGGTTGCTGAGACATATGAGATGATTCCATATTGATTTGAGATCAAGATTCCTCACGAGCTTCTTTTTCCTCAAGTTTTCTCTTTTTCTCATTTCTAGGGCTGATTGGAGAAAAGAGGGTAAATGTCTTGACTTGAGAAGTTTTATGGAGATCAACACTTGATCTAGACTCACAAGACCTTTCTACACCTCTCTGTAAATTTTGGTTTGATTTGGTTGGGTAGATTTTGAATTGGATCAAAAATCCTGTTCTAGAATCTGGGTTGATCTTCGTTAACCGGTCTGAACAAGGTCAAACCGGCCCTTGCACCAGTCAGACCGGCCCCATGGGAGGTCAGACCGGCCCTCAGACCAACCACCTCTAGAAATAGGTTTTCACGTGAAATCTCGGAGTGTCCGAGTTTCAATCTCGGAGCCACCGAGATTCACTACTGTTCTCGCCTGCTGAGTTCCTCGTTTTCACAGGAAATCTCGGAGTGTCCGAGCTTCAATCTCGGAGTGTCCGAGCTTCAATCTCGGAGCCTCCAGGATTCATCTCTATTCTCAAAGTAGGTTTTCACTACTTGAGCCCAGTCAGACTGGCTCTATAGCCCGGTCAGACCGGCCCTCTTCACCGGTCAGACCGGCTCGTCAAACCGGTCAGACCGACAGTGCATGAACTCAGAGTGTTTTTCTACTGTTCCAGTTTCCACTGTTTTGTCGAATGAATTTCCGCTGCCTCTTCTCTGTCATTTACAGTAGCATTTTAGTTGCTAATTGTATTTGATTTTGAAAAGAATTATAGACTTCGACATTCACCCCCCTCTGTCAGAAGCCACTGATCCAACACCCTAGCTGGACCTCTCAGAAAATTTACCAAAACTCACACAGCATAGTGTATACATCCATAAGCTCAAATGTGAAAAAATATTGTGAGGGACTCGGTATTTTAAGTCGATTCAAGAAATTCACAACAAGTGAAGACGGTGACCATAGCCACTACCCGCGACAGGCTATGGCCCACCCCCGCCCCGTGCGACATGCATACGACACAATGCGTATGACTCACCACGGCCTGATTGAGGGATCACGATTCCAAAAACATACGCCACAATGCGTATGACTCACTTTGGCAATGGACCGTACATTCACTTTGCACTTCACTTGAAACGAAATAAAATAACAAGTACCTCCATATGCATCCAACCACACTCCCCATTTCAACATACACGCATGACAGATGGGAGGTGGGGGCATATGTTGGACAGCAAGCATATCATCACACGAACCACTACGATACGATAATACACTAGTTGTCCACATTGTGAACTATAAAGATTACATCATTCGGTGATAACCGGAAGTTTAGTCAAATCTGAAATAAACTTGCAACAGCGGAATAAAGAGACAAATCCCACAGCGGTGCATCAGCCGCTGCCCAAAAGCCAACAAAATCCCACGAGTCGATAGCCAACCAAGAAAACTGAGCAACTAGGCATCATTGAAGTAATCCTCGACCACTGGCTCACCTGCAATGATCTAGGAATATCCTAGGAGAGTACAAAGGTACTCGCAAGACTTATTCGTGCTTGATTAAATGTCCTACACATGGATTCACTACGGCAGCAAATAAACATGGTGCATTCCAAATTAACAAGGTGTAAGTAAACCACATGACATTGACAACATTATAGGAGGATGGCATGAAAAGTAACTTGCAGTTCAGGTTGCATACTAATCAAAGTACAAACATGCAAGCATCAATCATGACATTCCAAAATTCGTTTGGGGCAGCCCACACTCGCAATTAATCATCAATTCATCACACATCATGTCCAGTCTATCTCTCGAACCGTTACAGGCAATACATCCCCATGGGAATAATGAGCGCTCTTCATTCGAAGGTAGCTACTCTCCAAGTGACCGAGACTCACCATCAGATAAACCCATAGCAGAGATTCCGGTAACGTCCACGCGGTGATAAGGGAAGTAACACGATGAAGTCACCTCAGGTTGGTATAGCGACAAAAACAGTTCAAACACCGGGGTCGCTCCTATAGCTTCAATTAATACCAACTTTATTCATCGTGTACCCCCTCGGCTCTTGCATCTCACTTAAGCAATTCAAGTTGATGGGGCATCCAAATTAATTTTCAGCCACAGCGAGATATAACATACTACAAACCTAACATGCTAGTTTAACGAGTTCCGACCATCATGTCCAAGCAGACGTTCCAACCACAAGCACATATAGACAAGCATACGGAATAACAATAATAAAATGCAACAAGCTCTACTTGCCTTGATCACAAAGTTCCTGATCTTGAGTGGAGTCGAGAGCCTGGTGGTCTCCTTCCTCGAGCTCTATTGCAAACAATACGAAGCACCGGAAACAAACGATAAAATAAAACAATGAGGTCCAGTATGAATGCATGATGTATGAGGCTAGGTATGCATTTCAAGTGTGACTTATGGATGTTAGGAATCTGATGCAACAAGAATTTTCTTAACTTGCATTAGTAAAAATTAAGTTATTGCCTTAACAATGCATGCACGTCAATTTCATTTAATTGCAAGTTTGGGCAGAAAATTACTACTTGCAGTGCATGGCAGTGCCCTAAGGTGTCCATAGAAAGGTAGTGCTCTGAGATATGATTCTAACGCAATTGGAATCTCTAAAATCGGAGCTATAATCATCTAGTTATGGATTTTTGAAAAACGACGCCCGAAAAGGACGAACGGTTGCATATTCAAGTTGGTCTGAACTTAATTACAAATACTGAAAATTGTGTTTAAACCAGTTTGTAGAAAATTTCATAAGGTTTCCAGAAATATAAAATTTGTAAATTTTGGAGTTACGGTTCAAAAGTTATCGCATTTTCAATTTTATCAGAAAAAGGGGGTGAAACCCTAACCCTAGTGTTCAATTTCTTTGCGAAACTAAAATTGCTAAGTGCACCCGGATCCCTACCCTAACCCTAACTGCAGAGCAGCTGACAAGGGGAGCCCGCTTCAGTGCTGACGGGGCTCGGGCAACCAATCCCGAGCCGCCACGTTGCCTCCGTCCCTCACTCCTCTCTCTCTCTTGTCCGCTTGGCCGGAGGAGGAGCTTGGGCGGTGGGGCTCACGCCGGCACCTCGCCGGAGATGGCCGGGACGGCGTACCGAGGCGCGGCGAGCTCGGGGAAGAGCGGAGGGAGGAGCGGGAGCTCACCCGAGTCCGATGCACCGGCGCGGGGAGACGGGGGGCGTCGGGGTGGAGCTCGCGGCGCGGAGAACGGCGGCGGCGACCGGGGCTTCGTCGGCGGAGGGCCTCGGGTCGGGACCTAGAAAATGGAGAGGAGAGGGAGGTAAGGGGGAAGAAGAGGGAGCTCGGGAGCTCGAGAGGGCAGCTGGGGCTCACCGGGTGCTCAGCAATTGCTCACCGGAGTGTTGGCCGGACGCGGAGAAGACGGCCGTGGCGGGGAGCTTCGGCGACGGGAGAAGAGAGGGAGGAGCTGGGGGTTTTGCGGGGAGAGGAAGGGGAGAGCGGCGGTTCAGACAGCGCTTAAAAAGGGCGGCCGGTTCGGATGCCGGTGGTGGCGCACCGCCCACCTCGGCTACCCGGCGGCGGCGACGTGGCGGCCGCGACCTGACGAGCGGGCCCCACGCACCAGGTGAGAGGGTGAAAGGACCAAGGGTGCCAACTAGGGGGGTGAATAGGAGGCTAATTAAAATTACATCATTTTAATCTTGTTAACTGGATATTGACTTAACAGATTATCAGATTTACTTGGCTGTGTGACAGGTTCCTACCACAGGTGAAATATGACAAGTAAAATAGCACGTGGAAATCCTTTAGTTGCCGGTCCTTAGGCACCACAAGTCATTTCCCGAACCAAAGAACTCCATGCTCATCTTCGGTGAAACAAGTGGTGGTGCCATTCTTCACTTTTTTCCTTAACTTCCGCATGCCCACATTCTGGATTTGAGCAGCCTTAATTTGATCTTCCAAGGATGGTTTTACCTCCAAAAAGATGAGAGAACCTTGCTCAACCATTTCAAGATTGAGCCGCTGAAATTCCACATGAAGTGGTGGTTGTTGCTCAAGGATGGCGGCATTATTGCAATAAGCCTTCCGGCTAAGTGCGTTGGCGACGACGTTGGCCTTGCCGGGGGTGTAATTTAAACCCAAATCATAATCCTTAATGAGCTCAAGCCATCTCCGTTGCCGAAGGTTCAGATCTGGTTGAGTAAATAAATACCTCAAACTCTTATGATCCGAAAAGATTTCGCAACGGTTACCGATGAGATAATGTCGCCAGATCTTGAGAGCGTGAAGTTGATTGGTGTTTGCTAAAACTATCCACCGAGGATGAGATATGTACGTATTCGATGCGGTGACATGGCTTCAGCTGTGATACATGGAAGACATAATGGATCTTGGATAGCGAGGGAGGCAACTCCAATTGATATGCCACGGTCCCTCGTTTGGCTAGAATTCGGTATGGACCGATATAGCGAGGGGCTAGCTTTCCTTTTATTCCAAAACGGCGGACACCCTTGAATGGAGTGACCTTGAGGTACACACTATCTGCGATCTGAAATGTAACTTCTCAGCGATGAGGATCGGTATAACTCTTCTGTCTCGATTGAGCTTCTCGAAGCCTTTCCCGAATAAGACAAACTTGAGCTTCGGCTTCTTTAATTGCATCGGGTTCGAAGAATTGTCTCTCTCCGGTCTTGGACCAGTTTAGAGGAGTCCTACATCTTCTTCCGTAGAGCACTTCGAACGGTGCCATGCCAAGGCTAGCTTGGTAACTATTATTGTAGGCGAACTCGGCATACGACAAACATTTCTCCCAATTGGAACCGAAAGTGAGGGCACAAGACCTCAACATATCTTCAAGGATCTGATTGGTGAAAGGACCAAGGGTGCCGACTAGAGGGGGGGTGAATAGGAGGCTAATTGAAAATACTTCGTTTTAATCTTGTTAACTGGATATTGACTTAACAGATTATCAGATTTAATTGGCTGTGTGACAGGTTCCTAGCACAGGTGAAATATGACAAGTAAAATAGCATGTGGCTGTCCTTTAGTTGCTGGTCCTTAGGCACCACAAGTTATTTCCCGAACCAAAGAACTCCATGCTCATCTTCGGTGAAACAAGTGGTGGTGCCATTCTTCACTTTTTTCCTTAACTTCCGCATGCCCACATTCTGGATTTGAGCAGCCTTAATTTGATCTTCCAAGGATGGTTTTACCTCCAAAAAGGTGAGAGAACCTTGCTCAACCATTTCAAGATTGAGCCGCTGAAATTCCACATGAAGTGGTGGTTGTTGCTCAAGGATGGCGGCATTATTGCAATAAGTCTTCCGGCTAAGTGCGTCGGCGACAACGTTGGCCTTGCCGGGGGTGTAATTTAAACCCAAATTCATAATCCTTAATGAGCTCAAGCCATCTCCGTTGCTGAAGGTTCAGATCTGGTTGAGTAAATAAATACCTCAAACTCTTATGATCCGAAAAGATTTCGCAACGGTTACCGATGAGATAATGTCGCCAGATCTTGAGAACGTGAACTACGGCTGCTAACTCCAGGTCATGAGTGGGATAATTTGCCTCATGAGGATGCAATTGACGTGAAGCATAAGCTACCATGCGACCCTCTTGCATGAGAACACAACCCAACCCATTCCGAGAAGCATCACAATAGACTTCGAAGCTTTTGTGGATATCCGGGAGGATAAGCACTGGGGCTGAGGTCAACTTCTTTTTGAGCTCTTGGAAACTCCTTTCACACTTGTCAGACCACACAAACTTATTGTCCTTCTTCAACAATTCGATCATTGGCTTTGCTATGGAAGAGAAACCTTCGATGAATCAACGGTAATAACTATTACCCGCCAATCCTAGAAAGCTACGAATTTGGGTAACCGACTTGGGTTGCTTCCATTCTTGGACAGCTTACACTTTACTTGGGTCCACGGCAACACCTTCAGCTGAGAGCACATGACCCAAGAACTCCACTTGATTCTTCCAAAATTCACACTTCGAGAATTTTGCATACAGACGATGCTCACGGAGCTTGTCGAGCACCATTCTCAAGTGGTCTTCATGCTCCGGTTCAGATTTGGAGTAGATGAGGATATCATCGATAAAAATGACCACAAATCGATCAAGATACTCCATGAATACTGAATTCATGAGTTGCATAAAGGTGGAAGGGGCATTGGTCAAACTAAATGACATGACGGTGCACTCGTATGACTCATAGCGAGTGGTAAAGGCTGTTTTGGGATATCTTTAGATCTGATTTTTATTTGGTGGTAGCCCAACCTGAGATCAATCTTGGAGAAGACACATGCTCCGGCTAATTGATCAAATAGATCATTAATCCGGGGAAGAGGATACTTATTCTTCACCGTGAGCTCATTTAACGGGCGGTAGTCAACTACCATCCGCAAGCTCGAATCCTTTTTCTTCACAAACATCGCAGGGCAACCCCAGGGCGAGGAACTAGGTCTAATGAAGCCCTTATCCTCAAGCTCCTTGAGTTGCTTCTTCATCTCTACCAATTCATTCGGGGGTATCCGGTATGGTCGCTTCGACACAGGAGCGGTTCCAGGTGGAAGATCAATGACGAACTCCACTGCACGGTCAGGGGGCATACCCGACAATTCCTCGGGGAAGACATCCGAGTACTCACATACCACGGGGACAAGCTCAATGCCCTGGTCTAGGGTGCCGCTCATGGCAAAAAGATGCCCTGACGAAGATGGTGACACCAATGTCACTTCTTTGCCAAAGTTGGCGACAAGGGAGACAGACCTTTCGGCACAATCTATTTTTGCCTTGTGTTGGACCAACCAATTCATGCCCAAGATAACATCTAAACCCTCTGATCCAAGAACCACCATATTGGCTAGAAACAATTCTCCACCAATTTCTATCTTAACACCCTCGCAAACGAGCTCGGTCCTCAACTCTGAGCCGGGTGTTGCAATAATGAGGGGATGATGCAACGCTGATGATGGAACATGGTTATCATGTGCAAACTTGCTGGATATAAAGGAATGGGATGCTTTGGAATCAAAAAGAACGGTGGCGGGAGTTGAGTTTACGGAAAGCGTACCCAACACCACCTCTGGTTCATCCTGTGCTTCTTCGGCAGTGATGTGGTCTACCCTGCCACGGCCGGCGACTTGGGGCTTGTTGGGGACTGGTCCCCTGACTTGAGGACCTCCACTAGCTTGTCCTTGCTGCACCTTAGGGGCAAAGGAGAGTCCCGAGTGTGGATGGGAGCAATTGTTTACATAATGTCCCATATTTCTGCAGTTGTAGCACTTAACCTTGCTCAAGTCAAGAAAAGACCTCGGCTGCCCTCCCTGGGGACGAGGTTGGTAACCTTGCTGCTGAGGATGAGGAATGAAATCTTGTGGCCTTTGTGGAGTTGGTCCCGCAGGACGGCGTGGTTGTGGCTGCCACGCTCGCGGTTTCTGTGAGCTACTTGCAGCAGACCTCAGCACCTCTCTTTCTCGCTTCCACGACTGGTTGAGGGCTAGCTCTTTGGCCTCCACCTTGATGGCCGTATCCACAAGATGCTGGAAGTTGCGCACATCAACGGTAGCGAGCTTCGCTTGCATTTCTTCATTTAGCTTTCCCATGAACTTCTCCACATTATCTTCATCAGTGGATACCTCACGGGATGCATAACACGCCAAGTGGTTGAACTCATGGAGGAACTCAAGAATGGATTTCTTGCCTTGTCAGAGATCACGAAACTCTTCTTTCTTCAGCGCCATAATACCCGAGGGAATGTGGAACTCACGAAAGCCGGTTCGAAACTCGGCCCACGTGACCACATGATTGAGGGCTTGCATTGCCAGGAAGTTCTCCCACCAATCAGCTGCAGCTCCTTCGAGGTAGTGGGAGGCAAAATTGACTTTGTTGGCCTCCGCACATTGGGCCAGCTGTAACTTCCTCTCGATGGTGTGGATCCAATTGTCCGCATCCAAGGGATCATCTGCTCGATCGAAGGTGGCCGGTTGAGTCCGCTGAAAATCAGCTAGACTACCTCGGGCTTGACCACCTCCTGCGCCTTGATTGCGCACCAGCTGCTCGAGGATTCGGTTTTGAGTTGCCAGCAAGTTTGCGATGTTGGGTTGCTGGGAAGGAGGTGGCACTTCCTCCTCGTCACATTCACGGCGACCGCGAGCAGCTCCACGTGTTCCAGAAGCCATACTGTTGCAACCAACCGACAAAAGAATGAGAGAACAGCTCTAGAGAAGTGGAAAACAAGAATATTTCCACAACAGTTCAGCGAGGTATTTATGAATACATCACATTATTTCATACACATTTTCACAAGAAAATGAAGTACAAAATAATTGCAAGAATGATTGACAATAATACACAAGTGCATTAATACATTCGACATAGTTCACACATGGGGCTGCGGTTTAGATCACCTTACGGTGAAATAAACGTTAGCAATGTGCCAAAATTGCAGCCACCAATACCCAATTACATGCCTCCAAAAGATACCTTAAAACCTAGGATTTGGTTCAGCTTACACTCCAAAATACGAGCCACAACTCAACGCTGAATTCTGGACAGCACTACTAGGGATTATACGGAGCTCCATTGCGGCGACGGAGCTCATAAGCCTCCAAATCAATGGGGAGAGGAACCATGGTATAGAACAAGGGAATCCCATGCCCATAAGGAGGAGTAACACTGGGGATGCGACGAGCGCTGCCCACCGTCATTTGCGGACGCAAGACGTCGGGGCGGTTACCAAGCTCTATTCTGCCCACTGACGGATAATGGTGCACTCACGGACCTCCTTCATAGACCGAGTAGATGCCCTCCCCGGTCCAGAAATGAGGGGGTGCAGCAAAGTCCATCCTTTGGTGGTGAGCAAGCTCCAGGGAGATGAGGAGACGATGACAATACCGCCTCATCTCGAATCCACGGGCACGATACGCCACGTCCAAGGATCGGACGAGGCGCCCCAAATGGGCTAGTGCCGTGTTGCTCTCCTGGGTGAAGTCTTCGGACGGCACCACGTCCTCCATGGGAGTACGCGATGGGAAGTAGGAGAAGAGGCTCTCGGCGAGGCCCGGAAGCTCATGGCGAAGATGGCATATGGCAGAGTAGGCGGCATCTTGAACTGCAGACTCCAACTCAGCTCCATAGCCGTTGAAGAAGCACGGCTGATGTGGAGGGTCACTCTCACGTGGTTTGATAAACACGCGCGTCCGATACTCGTACATGCCGAACCTTAGGTCAGCCCTATGCACAAGATACTCCAGGAGATATGGGAATCCGAGTTCCCGGAGCATGTACAAAAGTACCTCCGAAAACCCATCAACATCCAAAGCATGGGTGTCATGCACCAACTGAGGAGAAGCCATCTAACAAAGCAAAGAATGGGTCAAGGTCAGCCACAAGCAAAAACAAATGCAATAGGGGAGAAAATTTTAGAACTAAGAGCGATGAGGGTAAGGAATAAAAAGCAATCTACTTGCTGATTTTAAACATAGGGTTTAACTTTGCAAATTGTTTTCTCGGCGATGCCACGTCCTATCTAACGACCACCTATAATTGGCTTCCTACGGTCAGCTCGGCTCTGATACCAAGCTGTGAGGGACCCGGCATTTTAAGTCGATTCAAGGAATTCACAACAAGTGAAGACGGGCTATGGCCCACCCCCGCCCTGTGTGACATGCATATGACACAATGCATATGACTCACCACGGCCTGATTGAGGGATCACGATTCCAAAAACATATGCCACAATGCGTATGACTCTGAAAGGAGCAAGGGTGCCGACTAGAGGGGGGGTGAATAGGAGGCTAATTAAAATTACTTCGTTTTAATCTTGTTAACTGGATATTGACTTAACAGATTATCAGATTTAATTGGCTGTGTGACAGGTTCCTAGCACAGGTGAAATATGACAAGTAAAATAGCACGTGGCTGTCACACAGGTGAGTCACACAGGTGATCTAATGACCTAGCACAGGTAAGCAAGTAATGTGGCTGTGACACAGGTGACTAAGACAGGTAGAAAAGGTGATGATATATAACACCTGAGACACAGCTAGTACAAGTAGGCACAAAGCAGATTAAGCAGGTATAAAGTAGATCTGAATCAGATGAACAAGAGTATCTCAGATCATATAAGCATGCAATGAATATAACTACTAGAGGAAATAGGCTAAGCACTCAGAGAGAGACAAGTAGATTTATCCTGAAGTTCCCTACTCTTTTCAGAGAGGTACGTCTCCGTTGGAGAGACTACTCCGAAGAGATAGTCAGCACTGAATCGTGCTTGTCCTCCGAGTACCTTACGTTCAGGCCTCTTCCTTGCTTGTGGAGGTCCTTTTGCCTTGCAACAGGATGACCTCGATGCTCCTTCACAAACTTACTGATTCAGTCTACACAAGCTTGGGTGATATCAGCAACTCCTACACCCGTCTAGGAGTAGACACTCCAAGAGTAACAGATGATGCAGCAGCAATCTCTTGGAGGAACCTTTGCTCATGCTCAAAGCTCACAAACTCACTCGGACTAACCCTTAGGCTTTTGGCTCTTGTTGAGTGGTTGGAGGCTTTGCAACGGTCGTATATGATTCACTGGTTTGAGCAAGGTTGAGGACGAAGTCCTCCCCTGGTCCCCTATATATAGGGTCCTCAGACACCTGACCGTTACTCTGTTGCCACGTAGGATGAAGTGAACCACCGGTGTCAGCCACCGGTGACACAGCTACACACTACGCCCAACTGCACCCGGCTCAGGCAGACCGACACCTGTGTCACCTGCGGCACACACAGGTGAACCCTTAGCTGATAGCCGCACTACTCAGCCCGGTCCTGGCACATGACATGCCTTCAGCATACGTCAAACTCTAATACCTATAAGGAGAGAACCTCCGATAGACTTCTGACACATCAGACCGCCTATCGCAATGCAGGTATCTTAGCATTTTCAAGCTCTCCCCTGGTACAGAGATGTACCTGAGTCATAGAGCGGAAGACCCCCTGTGACACAGCTGTGTCACACGGGTGCCTAAAGCTCTAGGGTTTTCACTGTTAGCACTACAGAGCACTAACACAAAACAACTTCATGCTTTGTGCAAAGCTATTAACACAGGGCAATTGACCTCAAAGCATCAATACCCTTGACCAACACTCTGAGCAATGAGCAAGGTTCCCTTAGACAACTGCTACTGTTTCATCCCTCTTGATAGTACGGGTGATTCCTATGGACTCGAAGAAACTAGCAAATCTAGGCTTTACCTGCCACCAACTGAAGTCATGGCCCTTGACGCATCAAGCCACCATCACCTTGCTTGCAGCTCCCTGCACAGCACCAGCTTCTTCTCAGCTGTGACACAGCTGCCTAGCACAGCCATCTCTTTATCCTTGAAACCACCTTGTACCCTTTTTGGTGATCATCTTTCACTGGATAACCCTTCTTCATGGAACCTGTAAACTTTGGTTACACTCAATGTAAACATTAGATTCCAGTTTAAATTGCCATTAACCATCAAAACCATATTAGGGCCTAGATGATCTTTCAATCTCCCCCTTTTTGGTGGTTAGTGGCAACCCAAACTTTACACATTCAAATATATAGGATTGAAAGATAGATACATGTGTATGTTGATAGAATATACTCCCCCTGAATCTGTGCATAAGAGATTTGTTTTTAATAAGAGATGCACAGTTTACAAGTTTTAAGCATGGGAAGTATTTTCTGATGACTTGCATTCTTATCAGTTTAGATATGCTGGATAAATGATCAGAGCATTATCTAATTGAAGCAGATACTGATATAGATGCTCAGATTAAAATATGAAGATTCATGTCAGAGCATATTAACATAATTAATCAGAGCAAGCATATCAAACATATGTATATTAGAGCAAAATGTGCATCAGAGCATAAGAATGCATAAGAGATACAATGTTATCAAGACATAAGATACAGAAGAAGAACCAAGTCTTGATACATCAAAGATACATCATTTTGAAAATAATTTACCCTTCCCATAAATAACATGCATGCTCCCCTGAATACTCTCCCCCTTGCACCTCTTCCCCCTTACACCTCTCTCTCCCCCTTTGACACTAAATCACCAAAAAAAAGGAATTTAGGGAAAGAGATGCTTCAAGAAGACTTGTTCTTGAGCAGCTGAAGCACTTCTGAAAGCTGGTTGGATACATCTGATAGTTGAGCTTGAACTTGATCCACATTTGCTTTCAGATGAGTGACCTCCTCTCGAAGCTGGCGATTCTCTCGACGCACAGCAGCAAACTGAACTGGCATGACCTTGTTCTGATAAGCTCTGGCAGCTTCTGGCGAAAGCCAGGAGGAGGACAAGGTGCCATCATCAGCTACCTGTAACACAGATATAAACTCAACTGTGTATGACACAGGAGCAGCAGCTGTGACACCGGTGGGGACTTGGCAAGGAACAGGAGATGTCCTTTGAGGATCAGGTTGATCAGCTATGTAACTGGGCGTTGGCACAGCTGGTTCAGGAGAGTCTCCAAATAAAGTAGGAACTGCAACCTCATCCGGATTATCATCTGCCTGAGGTCTAAGCTGGGTTTTGATAGTCTTCACAGAGAAATCGAAGTTGGAATCCAGAAGACCTGTTCTTTAAAGGATCATGAACATGATGTACGATCCATACCTCAGCTTAGCCATTTTGTCCTTAGATGCAGTATCTATCTCATGGAATATGTATCTGGCTATATCAAAATGCTGATTTTTGGCCATGTGCACCAATATCTGCCAAGTTGCATTGTAGACTGCATCTGTGTTTCCCTCTTTGGGTTGAAGAGTGACATTGAGTATCTTAATCAGATGCTTTGCTGTAATGGTTATCCCCTTGAAATAAACATGATCTGTAGGGGCTTTGGCAGGGAATCTGAAGTTCCTTGGGTAGAATTTTCATCTCACTTCATTTGGAACTGGTGCAAGCTTGAACAGATTTGGCATTCTTGGTTCAAGAGGGGCATGCATCAAACTATTGAACTCTGGAGCTGTGATAGAAAGCAGTTGACCTCTTGTCTTCCAGAGCATAACATCCTGATTTTCTTGTTCTATCCATACTGTGGCATAGAACTCCTTTATGATCTCAGGATCATAATCTTGCTGGAGATTGCACAAGAAATCAAGACCTGAGGCTTGAATCAGAGATGGAACTGCCCTCAGCCTTGAATCTATCATAGCTGACCAATCTATGGTCCTACAATCCACAAAACCTTTTGATGCAAGAATCTCATGATATACACCCCTTTGATGTTCATTGTGAAATCTGGGGTCTGAGCAAACTGGAGCTATCAACTCCTGATCTTCAGAGAAGTATGGATTTGTTGACCTCATCTTTATGAATGAACTTGGTCTCATAGAGGCAACTTTGCACTTTGACTTCTTTGGATCACTCTTGGGCAATTTCTTAGCAGCAGCTTTTGAGATGAATTGCATTTGATTTGCCTCAGTTCTTAGAGCATGAGAAAAGATGTAATGATACTTGTCTTCCAGATCTTCTTCTCCAACTGAGGGACTGAGAGAGCTGTCCTCATGTTCTGCCTCTTCTTCCTCTTCTTCTTCAGCTGATTTGGCACTTGGAGATGAGCTCTCTGCTTGATAATCTTCATCTAAATTAGCTCTGGCTGCTCTTGGCCGTGGAGGAGTTACAGACACTCCTCTACCATCATCAGATGAGCTCTCTGAGCTTTCATCTTGCTCAGCTGACTTACTTGCCTATGCCACAGGTGATGACACATTTTCTTGAACTGAAAGAGATGGGTCAACTGGCGGTGGCACAGGTGATGGAGACCGGTGAGGTTCTTGGACCTGAGCTTCTTCTCCTGCCTGAGACATAGCTGGTTGAGACAGCTATGGACTTGATGGTTTTGCGACTACTGGAGACTTCACTGAAGCTGTTCTTGGGGATGAAAGCACTTGGGCCTTCGTTGCAACTTGTTCTTCAGCTTCAGACACCAGAAACTGAGATGGAGACATTTGCTTCTGGACATCCAGGGAGGAAATAGATTCAATACTTGTAGAACTTTGAGATTTTCTGCCTTTCCTCTAGTATGTTTGTAGACATGACTTGGCTGGGCTAGCCACCGGTGGCACCGGTGGTGGCATCTCCTTCTTTAAATCTTGAAGAGCTTGCTTCTGATGATCATACTGATCTTTGAGAGATGGCTTGGAGCTCTGGGTTGTTTTTGAGATTATCTCGACCTCTGGTTCTTGTTCAGGCTGCTTCTTTGCAGGAGGCTCCTCAGTGATTTCCACTGTATCAGACCTTTTTCTCTTTGGGGCAGATGGAGCTGAAGTTATTGCTAGGGGGACAGCAGCTCAAGGGATAGGAATGGCACCAGAGAGTATCCGTTGTTTGGTCTTGAGCTCAGCACGCAAAGCTTGTTTCTCAGCACCTGGTGGCATCATTCTTATCTTAGCAAACAGCTCACGAATCTCCTGAGCAAGGATTCTTTCAACATCAGCCCTACTGAGTCCTGGTTTCTGAATACTTTGTGCTGGACCTGAAGAAGTAGGCTTTCTGAAATCTGGAGATAATTGACCTCTCTTGAGTCTGATCTCAGCCAATAGATGTTGTTTATCAAGACCACTGGGCAAAGAATTTGCTTTCCTCTGCAGCTCTTCTATCTGATAAATTAGATGCCTATCTCTGGCATCAGTGTGAGATAGACTCCTCTGATCCTTAGATCATTCTAACAAGCATTTTGTTGAGAGATTATCCTATTTTTCAATGATTTGCTTTCTGATCTCTACTGCAGCAGAATGAGAAGATGTTGACTGTAACTGCTTGTGCAAGTCTACAATTTCCCTTAAGATTGCTTTATCTTGTTCTGTAGGAACAGAAATGGCCATTGAAACAGGTCTTGCAGCCTCTGAAAGCTCGAAGCTTTTGGCAGTGTAGATAGTGGACAGCTTCTTCTTGGTCTCTTCATCTGAGCTGCCAGCTTATCCAATTCATTAAGAATCGTCTGATCATACTCAAGATCTTCTTGAGACACTTTAGGCTCTGGGATTGGTTCCCTGATTGTGAGTGTGCCTCTTGGCAACACTACATCTTCAATGGATGGCTTTGAGGTTTTCTTTGCTATCTTCTTTCCTTTCTTAGCAGCCTCTTTTCCCAAAGATGTATGCTCAACTGTAGCTGAGGATCTTGTCCTTTTGGGTGGAGCACGCTGAGATCCAGTCTTAAAAGCAGCTGCTTTCTTCCTAGCAGCTACTCTCTGCCTGTAAGCCCTTTGGCTTGCCTTCCTTCTCTTTGCAGCCTCCTCTTTTTGTCTCAGTCTCTCTCTTTCTTGGTCTGAATCTGAGATGACTATTTCCTTAGAAGATTCCTCTGGATCAGACCACTTTATACCACTATCAGCTCTTTCAGAATTTGAAGACATCTGTAGAAACAAGATAGATAAGAGAGAAGTAGGTAAGAGGTGTTCATTTGATGCATAGAAACAGCTGTGTTGGACACCTGTGTCAGGATTGGAAGACACAGGTGAGGACTTAAGGCTTTACCGAGGTCTTAGCCTGTTGAATAGGCACACCTGTGTGACAGGTGAGACCCTAGTGGTGACACAGCTATGTACGGGGGCGGACAGCAAATTCATGGAATTTTGAGTTTGACAGAGATTTGCTGGTTGTTCTCAATCTAGATGAGTTCTAATGACAGCACAAGAGTAAGACCAACCGTAATAGAGATCAATGTGCTACTGGATTAGACTAACAAGACCTAGAACATGGACTGAGCGCAAAGAAGGGTTTTCCAAAGGCTTACTTTGATTGAGATTGAGCTTTTCTGCGGAAGAATCAGTGTTAGAGTTCCACGGACGGCTTCCTCCAACTCGTTGAAAAAAATTTCGAGGGCGAAATTGGCGAGAACGTTGAGAACTCGTAAATTTGGCGCACGGCGGAAGTTCTAAGGTTTTGAGTTTGAAGTGGTTTCTGTGGGGACACAGCAACTCTTTATATAGGCCGGAGGGTTATAAGGTGGCTGTGTCACAGCTGACATAAGGACCTGTGACACAGGTGGAAGAGATGTATACCCTGGCCTATGGAATTAGAAAGCATTCACCTGTGACACAGCTGTGAGACTCAGGTGACAAGTATTTCATCTAGTGAACACCAAGATGGATTGATTTAGATGAGAAAGAAAGCATTAGCACTATCAGAGAGTCCTTAAATGATCTTCTCAGTGTCAGCTTGCCAGAAATTCAATCAAGTAAAGCTAAAACTGACATGAGTTGATCTAGGCAAAAACTTGTACACATAAGAGTGTACTTTACAGACCACAAGATATGATTTCAGCATGATGCAATGCACACACCTGTGAGACAGGTGGGTGACACAGGTACAATGATGCAAATGATTAAGATGAAATCACATCGGCTGGACACTAAGCCAAAACCTTTTACTGGAGGTTAGAGACATCAATGATATTCAATTCACTCCTCAGGGCACAGAACCTAGTCTCATCTAAGGGCTTGGTGAATATATCAGCTAATTGTTTTTCAGTCCTTACATGGCACAGCTGTATATCTCCCTTTTCTACATGATCTCTAAGGAAGTGGTGCCTCACTTCTATGTGTTTGGATCTTTGGTGATGTACTGGGTTGTTGGCTAACTTGATTGCACTTTCATTATCACAGAAGAGGGGTACTTGATTAAAAGATATGCTGAAATCTTTCAAGGTCTGCCTCATCCATAATAATTGAGCACAACAACTACCAGCAGCTATATACTCAGCTTCTGCAGTTGGAAAGGGCTACTGAGTTTTGTTTTTTGGATGACCAGGACACTAAGGAATGCCCTAGAAATTGACAAGTACTTGAGGTGCTTTTTCTGTCAACCTTACACCCTGCATAGTCACTATCAGAATAGCCAACTAGCTCAAAATTTGCACCTTTAGGGTACCACAAGCCAAACCCTGAAGTATGAATTAAATATCTCAGAATCCTGCGGACTGCCACTCTGTGACAATCCTTAGGGTTAGCTTGGAATCTAGCACACATGCAAACACTAAGCATAATATCAGGCCTAGATGCACACAAGTAAAGCAAAGAACCTATCATGGATCTAAATTCTTTCTGATCAGCAGACTTACCTTCAATGTTTAGATCCAGATGGCCATTAGTTTGCATGGGAGTGTGTATACCTTTTGCATCCTTCATGCCAAACTTAGTGATGATGTCTTTGGTAAACTTTCTTGTGAGATGAAAGTCCCTTCCTTTAGTTGATGGACCTAAAGTCCTAGGAAGTACTTGAGTTCTCCATCCAAAGACATCTCAAATCTCTTGGTCATCAGCTTGCTAAACTCTTCACTCATAGAATGGTTAGTACTGCCAAATATTATGTCATCGACATAAATTTGGCACACAAATAATTCTTTTCCATTTCTTTTAGTGAATAGAGTTGTATCAACTAAGCCCATTTTAAATCCATTGCTGATTAGAAATTCTTTCAATGTATCATACCATGCTCTTGGTGCTTGTTTTAAACCATAGAGTGCTTTGTGTAGTTTATAGACATGGTATGGTTTCTTGTCATTTTCAAAACCAGGTGGCTGCTCAACATATACAATTTCAGAAAGTTTACAATTTAGAAATGCTGACTTGACATCCATTTGGTAAAGCTTGATGTTGTGATGAGCAGCATATGCTAAGAGGATTCTGATGGCTTCAAGTCTTGCTACTGGAGCAAATGTTTCTCCAAAGTCCAGACCTTCTACTTGTGTAAACCCTTGAGCTACAAGTCTGGCTTTGTTTCTTACCACCAGTCCATTTGTGTCTTGCTTGTTCCTGACGACCCATTTGGTTCCAATCACATTATGATCTTCAGGTCTTTCCACTAGTGACCAAACTTCATTTCTTTCAAACTGATTGAGCTCTTCATGCATAGCATTGATCCAGTCAGCATCCTTTAGAGCTTCACCTATGGTCCTGGGTTCAACATTTGAGACAAAGGAGTAATGCTCATAAAAATTAGCAATTCGAGATCGAGTGGTCACTCCCCTATTGATGGCACCGATGATGTTGTCCACAGGGTGATCCTTCTGCAGCCGGCTGATCACAAGGGGATCTGGGTTAACTGCCTGTGTCACAGCTGATGGAGTTGCCTGTGACACCGGTAGTTCTTCCTGTGACACAGCTGGGTGTGTTAGGTCCTCTGCATCCAATTGATCATTGGCTGGGTTGCACTCGAACTCTATATCTTGAACTCCAGTGTCTTCAAGAATTGATGAAGAAGAGGGTTCTTGATCACTTGGTGAGGCAGGCTCCTCCTTGATGGTGGGTCTGATCTCACCAGTGGACTTCTTTAGAATATCCTCATTTCCTACATCAATAGCAACTTGCTCTCCTTGAGAGCCATAAGACTCATCAAAATCCACATCTATAGATTCTTCAACAACCTTAGAGGAAGTGTTAAAGACTCTATAGGTATGGGAGTTAGTGGAATAACCAAGGAATATACCAACATCAGATTTAGCTTCAGACTTAGTTAGGCGTTTGCCTTTCCTAAGAATGTAGCACTTACAACCAAATACTCTGAAGTATGATATGTTAGGCTTGCTATTGGTGAGCAGTTCATAAGGAGTCTTCTTGAGTAGTGGGTGTAAATATATCCTGTTGATAGAGTGACAAGCAGTATTGACAGCTTCAGCCCAAAATCTTGGTGAAGTCTTGTACTCATCCAGTAGAGTCCTTGCCATCTCTATCAAAGTTCTGTTCTTCCTTTCCACCACTCCATTTTGTTGTGGAGCATATGGACCTGAGAATTCATGCTTGATTCCATGCTTGTCCAGAAATGCTTCCACCTTGGAGTTCTTGAATTCACTCCTGACCTTTACTAGGTTTACCTTCCATTGTCACTCCTGACCTTTACTAGGTTTACCTTCCACTCATTTTGTACTCTGACAATGAGATTCTTGAATTTCTTGTACACCTAGGCGTAGCATTGGAACTGCTATGTAGACTTTTGTTTACCGAGGGTTCGAATCCCTCTCTTTCCGTTTCTCTTAATTGATCGACGTTAACGATCACAATGTATCAAATCAAATAACAATTTATTCCACCTGTGTCTTCTCCTTCAAAAAGAACACCCAAGTATACCTAGAGAAATCATCTACAATGACAAAGCCATATTTGTTACCTCCTAAGCTCTCATAGGCTGTTGGACCAAAGAGGTCAATGTGAATGAGCTCGAAGGAAGTGGAGGTTGTCATGATGTTCTTCGGTCGATGAGCAGCTCCAACTTGTTTGCCAGCTTGACATGCACTGCAGGGCTTGTCTTTTTCAAACTTCACCTTCTCCAAGCCTATAACATAGTCATGTTTGCTCAGCTTTTTAGAAGCTTCATCCCCGCATGTCCTAGCCGCCTGTGCCACAGCCATTCGACACTGGTCTTTGCCACTAGACACCATGGAGCTGCTACAGGCTGTTCATTGAAATTCACAGTGTATAGCTTACCAGACCTGCATCCTTCAAACACTTGAGAATCATCAGATAGTTTGGAAGCTATAACCTTATCAGGATAGAAAGTAACTTTCATGCCTGTATCACACAGCTATGACAGACATCAGACTATAGCCTATCTGATCAACAAGCATTACATTTGATAAGGAGTGATTCTCAGATATGGCAACTTTACCAATGCCATTTACCTTTCCTTTAGAGTTGTCTGCATAGATCACATATTTACTTGGAAGATTTTCACTAGTGATCTCTACAAACTCCTCCCTGCCTCCAGTCATATGTTGTATACATCCACTGTCCACAACCCAATCAGTCCCACTGGTGACAGTTTCCTGCAAGATTAGTGATGACACTTAGGGACCCAAACATGTTTGGTTCCCTTGGCAGTTTTATCATAAGCAGAAGTAGCAGAAGTATAGATAGCATATTTGTGTTTAAGGTTAGCAGCATCAGCAACAGATGATATGACTTTGATCCTCTTTGGCTGGCAATCACCTGCAACCTTAGACACATGAGTTAGTGGATCTACCTGTGACACTGGTGGGTACACAGCTGTGTAAACCACCGGTGACACCGGCAAGTGTAGCCTTAGGCACCCAGATGGCAGGTAACCATTTTGCCAAGTGCCTGCGACCTACATACTTAGCCACTATTCTTCCCTTCATGTTCTTCTGCAGAACATAGGCTGGGTTAGAGGGAATGATTGCTTCATTCCTCTTTCTCTGCACATGACCAACACTTTTGTTGTCATTAGTTCCTGCCTGTTTCACAAATTTTGCTGCAAGACAAGTGTTAGTGACAGCAGGCAGTTTATCTTTAGCAGTCGAGGTAGAGTAACCCAAGTCTCTTTGGCCTTCATTTTTTCTTAACATTTCAGCTCTTATAAGCTGATAGTTTTGCATGCCAATGTTGGCACTGCAAAGGCCTTTTCTCATGAGCCTCTTAAGCTCTTCTAGCTCCTCCTTGAGCTTGTTGTGCTCAGCTGCATCCACAGAGTTAGTAACATTAGAGGTTGAGGCCTCTTTAGAGTTGTCTACTACTCCACCTGTAGATGTTAGAATATTTATTTTGCTGGCACAGTTTAAACATGATTCTTTGACAGCAGGAGCAGGTAAAGGCATAGCTTCAGCAATATTATCAGAAATATCAATGCATAAGGCATGCTTTGCCTTTAACTCTTCATGCTCCTTGAGGAGAAGATCATGTGCTGATCTGAGCTTCTCATGAGCTATTTCCAGGTTCTCATGGTCCAGCCTGAGATTCTCCCTGTCATCTGTGACTTCATCACAGGTCTCTCTTAGCTCCCTCAGTTTATCCCTAAGGGATATGTTCTCCTTCCTCTCCCTGCAGTATCCCTTCTCTGTTCTCTCTAAGATATCCATTAGTTCAGCATAATCAGGGAAATCATCTTCAGTTAATACCTTAGAGTCCTTAGCCATGAGGCATAAGGGAGCAAGAGTGGATGGAGCTTGATCAGCCTTGAAGTTCAGCATGGAGCTGTGTGACCTGGCTGTGTCGCAGCTGGGTCCATCAGGCAAGCGGATAGCAATCCCAGCTACCTATTCGTCATCCTCTGACTCTTCCTCTGAGCCAGAGTCATCTGATACCCAAGCTTGTCCCACATAGGATCTGGCAGTGGCCTTGTTCTTGGAATGAGCTGGGTGCTTACTATTGAAGGTTTTCTTCTTGCCATTGAAGTCCTTCTTCTTGAAATGACTGTTGTCCTTCTTCTTTGCTGGACAATCAGCTGCAAAGTGGCCTTCCTTGCCACACTCAAAGCATTTGTTGTCTCTGGATGGTTTCTTTCCTCTGAACCTCTCAGTAGACCCAAACTGCTTCTTTTTCCTATAAAATTTCCTGAAGTTCCTTGTGAGAAGGATTAGCTCACTCTCTTCTCCACTGGTCATCTCATCATTCAGCTCTTCACTGCTATCACTCTCAGGATGAGAAGTAGAAGCAGTGGTCTTCAGTGCAATGTTCTTCTTGACAGTGGCTGAGGAGGTGTGCTTTCCTTCTTGCTTTTCTTCTTGACACTTCATTTGGCTTCATCTTCTCAAACCCATCTTTCTCCTTTAGCATGAGAACAAGAGTTCTGTATGGCTTGGGAAGCACTGATAAGAACTTCTTGATCACATCTTCATCCTCAACTCTATTGGAGCCCAAAGCCTTCAGCTGGTTGGTGATGAGAGTCAATCTTGAGTATAGAGAATTTATATCTTCACCATGCTCATGCTCGAATCTCTCCAGAGTTGATTCCAGCAGTCCTCTCTTGGACTTTTTCAGGGTGTCACTGCCCTCATATATCTGCTCTAGGGTATCCCAAATCTCCTTAGCAGACTCCATTGTGCTGACTTTGTTAAAGTCATGTTCTTGCAAGCCCACGAAGATGGCAGTGGCAGCTCTGGCATTATTCTGGATATTCTTCTTGTCGTTGATGGTGAGAGCTGAAGCGTTCTCCACATCATAACCTGTATGAATAATATCCCACACATCTGGATCGATAGCGGTAAGATGCATCTGCATCTTCCTTTTCCAGAAAGCATAATTAGATCCAGTAAAGACAGGTATTTTACCCTCATAGCCCGACATCCTTTACTCTGGCTGTTAAGCCAATTCAAAGAGCAACCTGCTCTGATACCAATTGAAAGGACCAAGGGTGCCGACTAGAGGGGGGTGAATAGGAGGCTAATTAAAAATACTTCGTTTTAATCTTGTTAACTGGATATTGACTTAACAGATTATCAGATTTAATTGGCTGTGTGACAGGTTCCTAGCACAGGTGAAATATGACAAGTAAAATAGCACGTGGCTGTCACACAGGTAAGTCACACAGGTGATCTAATGACCTAGCACAGGTAAGCAAGTAATGTGGCTGTGACACAGGTGACTAAGACAGGTAGAAAAGGTGATATATATAACACCTGAGACACAGCTAGTACAAGCAGGCACAAAGCAGATTAAGCAGGTATAAAGTAGATCTGAATCAGATGAACAAGAGTATCTCAGATCATATAAGCATGCAATGAATATAACTGCTAGAGGAAATAGGCTAAGCACTCAGAGAGAGACAAGTAGATTTATCCCGAAGTTCCTTACTCTTTTCAAAGAGGTACGTCTCCGTTGGAGAGACTACTCCGAAGAGATAGTCAGCACTGAATCGTGCTTGTCCTCCGAGTACCTTACGTTCAAGCCTCTTCCTTGCTTCTGGAGGTCCTTTTGCCTTGCAGCAAGATGACCTCGATGCTCCTTCACAAACTTACTGATTCAGCCCACACAAGCTTGGGTGATATCAGCAACTCCTACACCCGTCTCGGAGTAGACACTCCAAGAGTAACAGATGATGCAGCAGCAATCTCTTGGAGGAACCTTTGCTCGTGTTCAAAGCTCACAAACTCACTCGGATTAACCCTTAGTCTTTTGGCTCTTGTTGAGTGGTTGGAGGCTTTGCAACGGTCGTATATGATTCACTGGTTTGAGCAAGGTTGAGGACGAAGTCCTCCCCTGGTCCCCTATATATAGGGTCCTCAGGCACCTGACCGTTACACTGTTGCCACGTAGGATTAAGTGAACGACCGGTGTCAGCCACCAGTGACACAGCTACACACTACGCCCAACTGCACCCGGCTCAGGCAGACCGACACCTGTGTCACCTGCGGCACACACAGGTGAACCCTTAGCTGATAGCCGCACTACTCAGCCCGGTCCTGGCACATGACATGCCTTCAGCATACGTCAAACTCTAATACCTATAAGGAGAGAACCTCCGACAGACTTCTGACACATCAGACCGCCTATCGCACTTCAGGTACCTTAGCATTTTCAAGCTCTCCCTTGGTACAGAGATGTACCTGAGTCATAGAGCGGAAGACCACCTGTGACACAGCTGTGTCACACGGGTGCCTAAAGCTCTAGGGTTTTCACTGTTAGCACTACAGAGCACTAACACAAAACAGCTTCATACTTTGTGCAAAGCTATTGACACAGGGCAATTGACCTCAAAGCATCAATGCCCTTGACCAACACTCGGAGCAATGAGCAAGGTTCCCTTAGACAACTGCTACTGTTTCATCCCTCTTGATAGTACGGGTGATTCCTATGGACTCAAAGAAAATAGCAAATCTAGGCTTTACCTGCCACCAACTAAAGTCACGGCCCTTGACGCATCAAGCCACCATCACCTTGCTTGCAGCTCCCTGCACAGCACCGGCCTCTTCTCAGTTGTGACACAACTGCCTAGCACAACCATCTTTTTGTCCTTGAAACCACCTTGTACCCTTTTTGGTGATCATCTTTTACTGGATAACCCTTCTTCATGGAACCTGTAAACTCTGCTTACACTCAATGTAAACATTAGATTCTAGTTTAAGTTGCCATTAACCATCAAAACCATATTAGGGCCTAGATGAACTTTCAGACTCACTTTGGCAATGGACCGTACATTCACTTTGCACTTCACTTGAATTGAAATAAAATAACAAGTACCTCCATATGCATCCAACCACACTCCCCATTTCAACATACACGCATGACAGATGGGAGGTGGGGGCATATGTTGGACAGCAAGCATATCATCACACGAGCCACTACGATACGATAATACACTAGTTGTCCACATTGTGAACTATAAAGATTACATCATTCGGTGATAACCGGAAGTTTAGTCAAATCTGAAATAAACTTGCAACAGCGGAATAAAGAGACAAATCCCACAGCGGTGCATCAGCCACTGCCCAAAAGCCAACAAAATCCCACGAGCCGATAGCCAACCAAGAAAACTGAGCAACTAGGCATCATTGAAGTAATCCTCGACCACTGGCTCACCTGCAATGATCTAGGAATATCCTAGGTGAGTACAAAGGTACTCGCAAGACTTATTCGTGCTTGATTAAATGTCCTACACATGGATTCACTACGGCAGCAAATAAACATGGTGCATTCCAAATTAACAAGGTGTAAGTAAACCACATGACATTGACAACATTATAGGAGGATGGCATGAAAAGTAACTTGCAGTTCAGGTTGCATACTAATCAAAGTACAAACATGCAAGCATCAATCATGACATTCCAAAATTCGTTTGGGGCAGCCCACACTCCCAATTAATCATCAATTCATCACACATCATGTCCAGTCTATCTCTCGAACCGTTACTGGCAATACATCCCCATGGGAATAACAAGCGCTCTTCACTCGAAGGTAGCTAGTCTCCAAGTGACCGAGACTCACCATCAGATAAACCCATAGCGGAGATTCTGGTAACGTTCACGCGGTGATAAGGGAAGTAACACGATGAAGTCACCTCAGGTTGGTATAGCGATAAAAACACTTCAAACACCGGGGTCGCTCCTATAGCTTCAGTTAATACCAACTTTATTCATCGTGTACCCCCTCGGCTCTCGCATCTCACTTAAGCAATTCAAGTTGATGGGGCATCCAAATTAATTTTCAGCTACAGCGAGATATAACATACTACAAACCTAACATGCTAGTTTAACGAGTTCCGACCATCATGTCCAAGCAGACGTTCTAACCACAAGCACATATAGACAAGCATACGAAATAATGATAATAAAGTGCAACAAGCTCTGCTTGCCTTGATCACAAAGTTCCTGATCTTGAGTGGAGTCGAGAGCTTGGTTGTCACGGACCCGGAATCCACATATGATTAGAGGAACGCGAAGTCGCCAAGGACCGAAGGACTCGTCAGCCCGGTGGCATGGTACCTACGTTGTACGCACCAAGGCAGAACGATCCGACATCCGCCACGTGCGGGCCAGCCGGAAGCGACCAATCTTCCCCAAACCACATATAAATCCCAGATACCGGTGAAGGGGTAAGACCGTGTGATAAGTCTGCGCTCCGCGATAGTCATAGGAGGACTAGAGCCCGGGATATGCATCCCCTCAACCTAGCCTAGCCACGAGGTGCGACTCTGGGAGGATCCAGCTCTGCTCTGCCGTCAGTGCGAGGCGTGACGGTCGTAGGAGGCTTAGCGAGTACGGGACGAATCCCCTGGATCGACTCAACCAAAGCTACACAGGACTAGTGGTTCACTCACCTCTGCCATCACGAAATGCAATCCTAGCACGCAATAATTCCGCTGCACAGTTGTCCACATACTACATCACATACACGCATTGTACATGGACAACCGCAAGTAACAACTTGGACTACCACAGCACAAACTCTACTAGAGAAAGACTTATAGAGTACATATATATATACATAGCGACTCGAAAGTCGATCACCATATACATTATTACAAACAGCAGTGGAGGAAAAACGAAAAATACCCGAGATGGTGGGGAAACCACCTCAAAACAGCTCGCAACAAAGTCCTCGAGGAAATCGAAACCGAGAGTGGTAAATCCAAGCAGCGACGTCAACTTCAATTGCTCCAAGAACCTGCCTAGGATAAACCTAGGTGAGTACAACCACCGTACTCGCAAGACATTACTTATTGATTAATTACAACATGGTATTACTCAAGTTTGACAAGTGATAAAGGTTCGCATTTTATAACAAGTTCAAGTTACATACTAGAGATGAAATGGACATAAACTACACAATTTAATCTCATATTGTAGCAAGAGCATAGCAATGATAAACACATGACGATAAAAGTAACTTACGAGCATACACACAAATATAACAATACGAACGTCATCATTTCCAATTTATTTGGGTAGCCCACACCCATTTAAAAATCTCAATATTTCTCACGGCAACACATGCCTCGAACTCCAATGCATGGCAACACATGCCTTTAAACTCACTCTCATGGCAACACATGCCTCACCGTCACCAACGAGCCGACTAAAGAGTGCAACCCTGGTGGAGTTCACACTACTCCCCCCAGTCTCTGAGACTTATCTCAACTATATCGTAGTTTCGTTTCGTTGGTGACATACGCGTTTTCCCTCGGGTCTTCACCGCCGACTCAGCCACCTCGGGTATAAGGAGTGCAACCCTGCTGAAGGTTGTGAGGCTCCACGCAGTCTTTGAGACTTATCCCCAATATACCGTAGTGCTGGTCTCGGTAACACCCTCGGTTCTCATCTTCACCGCCGACTCAACCACCTCGGGTATAAGGAGTGCAACCCTGGTGGAGTTCACAAGGCTCCCACCAGTATCTGAGACTTATCTCCATTATACCGTAGTGTTGGCCTCGGTGCACTTTCGGTTCTCGTCTACGTGTGATAAGGGTAGTGTATGTGGGAATAACCTCAGATTGGGGCGCACAAACACAATCTCAATAATCTCAATAATCTCACTATCCACCAGTCGTATCCCACATACATGTCCCCTTGGCGCTCACATCTCACTTTATTAGGTTCAAGTTGAAAGGGCATCAGGTTAAAGTATCAGCCTTAGCTACTGCATAATAACAAGGCCTACACATACTAATGAAGTATCCAGCACAGATCAAGCAATCATTCACACAAGCACCAAGTTACTTTAGTTAATTCAAGCCAAACAGGGAGTAACACACAGTGTAATGATTAATCAACAAGCAATGGAGCTTGCCTGGTTGCCTGGGGAAGTAAGAGGATTCTACGTGAAAACTCCAGAACACTCGAAACGCTGGTAAGAAGCAAATGACCTCCAACAGAGGAAAAGCAAATCTAAGAAACCGGTTTGAAAATGATGAAAATGTATGGATGCAATTGACGTGGATGCAACTACGGTGGATTAAAATAAAGTGTACAAATACATAGGCAGGTTGGTCTTTATTCCAGATTCTAGTCTAGTTTTAGTTGTACTATCATTTTAATTCTTGGACGAACCTAGGGGATGGATGCATGCATGAGATGTGATGGGTAGTTAAGGAAAAAGGGTTGTTATATCAATGGTTAGAATTAGGGCTCATCCGATTGATTCGCAGTGGTGGTAGGTGAGGACATGGGTTTGTGGTTATACTTCGGCCGTTAAGCGAATTGTGACACTAAGCATATTTAGTTTGGTTGTTAAGCTAGATTCTCTAGGATATACATATCTGAAGGTCATTTACATTTTTCTACCAGTTCTACAAGTTTAATTAAACTTAATATTTCCTGTCTTCTTCTCAGTAAAGAAAGAATTCAACTAATCTCACAATCAACTGGATGGTGAGGGCTAGGGGATGACTAGTGGGTCGTTCACGTTATCCTTAGGCTTATATAAGGCATCTATTGAGTGGTACCTTGCTTAACCGAGGCCTTAAGTAAATAAAGCATTAGCTAGATCATTGGTCCGGTATCACCAGCACTATTCATCAGGTAGGACACAAGTGATGCTTGCAATTGAGCTTTAGCTTCAATTAACCTGGCATTAGCATCTTACATGGATTAAGTTCACTAACCATGTGAGTTGTTTACTAATCAGTCCTTAAGTAATTAAATATTAATCAGCAGCTAACTAGTGATGCCCAAGTTAAATAGATTGTCTCAAGCGATTATTTCTTCATCCGTGTTTTGAAAAGATCAGACCCTAATGACTGGTCTTAACTAGACTAACTGCACAAAACGTATTGGTTGATTTTCTAATCCTAATCTATTAACCCTAGTCATCAGCGCCTTTGATACTTCAACTAGATGGTTAGGAATGTTTTAACCGCATATACTCATTACAGCCAACTCATCTTACCTGATATGCTATATGCATTTTTGCTACTAAGAGTATGGTTATTACTTTATCAAACATTCGTTAGTTATGTCATAGCTGCAATTGGCAGCTACCAACCACGGTTATATGCGTTATTGAATTATTAACTCATTCAACCAATCCCAAGCTCAATCAGCACCAGCATGCATAGAACCCAAAACATATTAACCTGGCGTTCGGTTAGGGATATGAATCAACAACAGAGGGGCAATGTATGATAGCCAAACACATCTGTATATATATATACACCTTATTGGCATAAGCTCAAACACCTACACGGCAAGAACACTAGAACCGAACCCAGGAACAAGGGAAGGGGGATTGGGAGCTCACTGGAGGGGAAGGAAAGTGACGATGGGGTCGCCAGCGGAGGGTGGAGCTTCGGGATCTTGCTATGTCGGCGCCGGTGAGTTGCGGTGGTTTGGAGCTGGCTGCAAGGGGCTTAAATCTGACGGTGATGACACCACGGTGGCGTGCTCCAGCAGCTGGACCGAAGGGGAGTTGGCGGCGCGCCCTAGAGGTAAGGCGGCGGCGGAAAACCCCAAGGGGGTGGGCGCGCGGTGTGAAAGGGGGCTGGGGTGGCCGGTTGCCCCCTGGCCCCATTTAGGGTTAGGGTTTCTCTTTTTTTTTAATATATATATATTTATTTTATTCCTTTTTGTGATTAATCTGGGCCGTCAATTGAGTATGCCCTAGATCGAGCATCCGACGACCAAAATGTGCAAATTTATAGTCCATTTTGATCACCTCGACGACATGAACAAAACTACGGTGTCCGATCATTCATATGAGACTTAATTCTTAAAATTTTAGGTTTTGAGTGCAAGGGAAATTCACGTGGATCTTCTCGGGTATATTTTTATTAGGGGTTTGATTGATATCGTTCTTGAATAAACTATATGCATGCATGTATGAAAAGAAAAACCAATTTATCCACGATGATCCTCACTGATCTTGTGTTGTAAGATTTGGTCGCTACACTGGTGGTCTCCTTCTTCGAGCTCTATTGCAAACAATACGAAGCACCAGAAACAAACGATAAAAGAAAACAATGAGGTCCAGCATGAATGCTTGATGTATGAGGCTAGGTATGCATTTCAAGTGTGACTTATGGATGTTAGGAATCTGATGCAACAAGAATTTTCTTAATTTGCATTAGTAAAAATTAAGTTATTGCCTTAACAATGCATGCACGTCAATTTCGTTTAATTGCAAGTTTGGGCTGAAAATTATTACTTGCAGTGCATGGCAGTGCCCTAAGGTATCCATAGAAAGGTAGTGCTCTGAGATATGATTCTAACGCAACTGGAATCTCTAAAATCGGAGCTATAATCATCTAGTTATGGATTTTCGAAAAACGACGCCCGAAAAGGACGAACGGTTGCATATTCAAGTTGGTCTGAACTTAATTACAAATATTGAAAATTGTGTTTAAACCAGTTTGTAGAAAATTTCATAAGGTTTCCATAACCCTAGGGTTCAATTTCTCTGCGAAACTAAAATTGCTAAGTGCACCCGGATCCCTACCCTAACCCTAACCACAGAGCAGCTGACAAGGGCGGCCCACTTCAGTGCTGACGGGGCTCGGGCAACCAATCCCGAGCCGCCACGTTGCCTCCGTCCCTCACTCCTCTCTCTCTCGTCCGCTTGGCCGGAGGAGGAGCTTGGGCGGTGGGGCTCACGCCGGCACCTCGCCGGAGATGGCCGGGACGGCGTACCAAGGCACGGCGAGCTCGGGGAAGAGCGGAGGTAGGAGCGGGAGCTCACCCGAGTCCGATGCACCGGCGCGGGGAGACGGGGGGCGTCGGGGTGGAGCTCACCCGAGTCCGATGCTTCGGTGACGGGAGAAGAGAGGGAGGAGCTAGGGTTTTTGTGGGGAGAGGAAGGGGAGAGTGGCGGTCCGGACAGCATTTAAAAAGGGCGGCCGGTCCGGACGCCGGTGGTGGCGCGCCGCCCACCTCGGCCACTTGACGGTGGCGACGTGGTGGCCGCGCCCTGACGAGCGGGCTCTACGCACCGGGTGAGAGGGGAAGTGCACAGTGTTGGGGGCGATTTCCTGCGGTGAAGGCGGAAAGCGCGAAGGGGAGACGGATTTAGGGCTGGCGGGCCGGCCGAAGGTGGCCCAAAAGGCCTCGGCCCGTTAACAGCTCGAAAATTCTTTTTCTTTTTCTTTTTCAAACAGAGCCACTTGTCTATTTGATTTAAGGACCCAAATGAACTCCAAATGTTTTGAAATTTTTACAGGACCTTCAAAATAGCATATAGGACCTACTGTAAAAATTTGAGGTCAGTTGGACACTGTTTGACCTGGTTTTGAATTCAAATTCAAATACGGCTTGAAAATGAGTTTGAACTGTAGCTAGGCTCTAAACTCTTCCAAAAATTCCAAAATTTTACATGCGACTCGGTTCTCCTATTCAAGGCTACATATAAATTTTTGGTAACTTTTTATCCATAGAAATATTGTCTAATCATTGAATTACAATTCAATCCTTTTTGCAAATTGATTTCTAATCCTTCAATTGAATTAGCAAAGCATGATATCTTTGGATGAAATTTTGGAAAAAGGGACCTCGCATAGTGGTCCAGCTAGGGATCGCTGATTTCCTCCACCTCCGATTACTAAGGTTCGATGGTTGATAACCCAAATAAGTTGATTGGTGTTTGCTAAAACTATCCACCGAGGATGAGATATGTACGTATTCTATAAAATATAACTTTTATAGATTTAAGTTTACGCAAGTGTGGGTGTGGGGATGATGACATGAATGCGAGATGAAATGCAAAACCCTAAACGTAGGAAATGGGTATTACAAATATGGGTAACTTCAGTGCAAATATTTGGAGAAAAGCCTATCGAACATCTTCTACCCTAAACACTTAATCACATGCACCTTGGTCAAAAGTTGGGGGAAAGGTGCCCTAAAGCTCCTAGGCCCGTCCCTACTCTCCAGGACCCTACTCATGCCACTAGCCACCTCTGCAAAAGCTTCTTTTTGCCCCTGCCACTCTAAACCCGAGCTGATGCCATGAATGGCATGCATACCCGAGCTACCTACACTCCTCCTTTTTGCTTCATCTGCTCTAGATCCCCTTTATACACTAGGTCTCAACTCATGACGCGAACAATTTTCTCAGAACGTGACCGAGGACGCTGGGACAACACCCATGCCAATGTGCGCATGTCCAGAGCACACTAGTGTGTGTGCAGTGAACCAGGAGTGTGGCATCCCGATGTCCCTGTTGTTTAGGAGCAGCACCACTTTGCTAGGCCACACCGGGACCTCCCCTTTGATTCCCTCAGGGCATGCCACCACACCCAAGCGTCCCGGACCCCTACCATTGCCATGCCAAGCAAGCCTATGAGTGGCATCAACATCCCCATGCTTCGTAGATAAGAGGGCAAGCTGCCCAAGCTCCCCAAGCACATCCTCCACCTTCCCTCACCTCACTCGAGCTACAAACATACTCCATTCCTCCTAAGACCCCCCGCATCTCCCTCCCCAACGACACATCCGCCGCCTAGCCTTGCTTCAAATTCAAGCACTGCCGTCCCTCCCAAGCCAATTAAACCCCACCATCATCTTCCCTACCATCTCCTCTACCAAAGCCCCTCATCAATTTCACCGGAGCGCTGCTAATCATGAGCCCTAATTTGTGCCAAAGGAACACCGCCTCCACCGTCTCCGATAAGGTCCCAAGCGGTGGCACTAGTACCGCTCCAACTAACAGGCGGGACCACCTCGATCTCAAATTCCTGAAGCGGTAAGCAAAGGGGCTGCCGCTACAAGGCGAGTCCCCATCCCCAACAGGCCCGGCGTCAGGTTTAGTGGTGGCGCCCGACTGTCGCTTCCCGCCTCCAATACTGTAAAAGCATAATCGCATATAACTGAAAGCGTACAATAGTCTGTTCAGCCAGTTTTCCATGTTCCAGTGCGGTTTTTAGACTGATTTAGCCGGTTCAGGCAGTTCTAGATTGGTTCTTGACAATCTAATTCCGGTTCTGGAATCCTAGGATAATTCTCTAACTCTTTCATTTAGAAACTTTTTCATAATTTCAAATTTTTTTGAATACAAACAGAGGAGAAGCTATATGCACCTAAGAATTGGCTTTTTTCTTTTTAAAAATCAAATATTCAGATTAATTCAAAATATTTTAGGGCAGTATACGGACACCTGTAGAAATTTTAAGGCATCTGCACCCCTCCCAAAATCATCCCCAACTTTTCGTTCAAACATATTCTTGAAATTTAAACATGATTGCATATACACAAGAGAAAACCTTATAACCATTTAAGAAGTAGGGTTTCTTTAATTTGCTAGAGGGCTTAGGAATACTTTCCAAAACACTTTAATTTAGAGTATCCATGTTTCTAAGTTTAATATCCCCCCTAGACCTAGATATAACACCCATCAACTTGTTCTAAAGCATAAGAGCCATGACTTCATCCTAGGTAGGTAACAACTACTATTTCATGTCACACATAAGTTGGCTTGAAACTTGGAAAGCCTGGAAAATCCTTTTGGAAACCATATCACTTATCCATCACCAACCTAGCTACAGCTCTCGTCAACATGGGGCTAAACCTAAGTAGGAATAGTCCCTTGCTCAAGTGATTGAACAAGAAATTCCTGACTTAACCTAAAACCCAAGTAGACCAACAATTTTCCCTAGGTCAAAATCATGACATGGGCATTTCATGTGCATCTCTTGGTTCTTATTTGGAGTTCTCGACATCTTGTTTATTTGTCGTTCTTTTAATGTGTAGTTGCCAACGCACTGGATTCTCTCGAGGAGGATCCCGGATTTCTGCCGAATCAATTCCAGGAGGAATATCAGTGCCCCAACTCGCCAAGCAAGCATCCCCGCATTGATCATGTTGAACCCTATATTTTTGGACTTAATTATGTTGATTGCAAACATGCATGCTAAGTTGATACTACCACTATGTTATATTAGAATAGATACGACCTATTATTGCATGTCGTCAACACCCCCGTCTTTGTCGCCTTAGGATTATTTCCTCTAGCGGTATTGTAATGCCGTCAGGAACTTAGGATATAGTAGCTTATGCTAGTGCCACCGTGATGAAAACAAATTTTTGGATATATACATACATACTACAAGATACTTATTCTGTAGGGTGGAACCTCGGGAAGGTGTCCATCGTCCCAGGGAAAAACTGTTTGTGAAAATGTTTTCTAACAAAACACTAAATCAAAATCAGAGTTGATTTGGATCCGGGTAAGAAAAATAAGGTGGTGTTGGGGAGAAAGGTTGTTAACGTGAGGATGCCTTATGTGGCATCGTTAGGAATCCAGTCCGGTGTGACTTAGAATCTATCGGAGTCTTACTCAAATCAATTAAGGACCGAATCTAAGTACCGCTCGACCAAGTTTATATCGTATGTCCACATGTCCTTTATGGGAAGTTTAGTACTAGCGCACAAACCCGTAGGCGATAGTTGGTAAGTACAAAGAGTGGGTAGACTCTAGAGAGCCTTCTCGCGGTTTAGCGTAGGAAGTTGTTTGACACAAAGAAGAGTCTGCATTGTGGCGTGGCTTAACAAGCAGCGCGAGAAATGCTCGTCTGGTGGGTTCGTCGTTAGAGCTAAGTGGATGAAAAGTCTTGTTGTGTAATCCCTGCCGGTACACCTCGTGAAGTGTACTAACCGGATCCTGGCAACAAGGGAGGATCACATCATGTGGGTAAAGTCGTACAACCTCTACAAAGTGTTAAAAATCTATTCGAATAGCCGTGTCCTCGGTCGTGGACACAACTTGGTTTAAGCCACACCTTAGTTAGACTTGTTTTGGTTCTAAAATATGGGTCGTGAGTTTAAGGACGCGAGCATGACGTGCCCGCAGTGTGCGGTATGAGCTACTGGTTGGTAGCGGGAGCCAGAGAAGTATGCTTGAGGTCGTGCCACACGGCGGTAGTGTGAGCTCTTGGTATTAAAGCTCGGTGGAGTGGCGGTAGCTGGTTTCTACCATGTCGCTAAGTTATTCATCGGACGAGGTTTGTCAAAATGTTTTTAATCTATTATCGTACTATTGATAAGAACTTACTTTTTGTCCAACATGCAACCTAGGCTAGTATGTCTTCTTTAAAAATAAGCCTTGCATGAATATAGCTGTTATGCGCCCCCTGCGGGATTGCTTGCGAGTACATTCAATATACTCACCTGACTACGAAGGTTAAGGCTTACCCCAGTCAATTTCCTGTGGGGTATGGCATACTGATGGGCGTCTACCACGTGTATCTTAAATTTCCGCTGCAGAACTCTTTGAATTCGGCCAAGTGGTCACATGTGTAACCTAAAGACCTTACCGGTCAATGTATCGGACCATGTATCATTGTATGATTGTGATATTCAAGGTAACTTGTCTGTACTGACTATTGATTATGGTACCAGTATATTAAATATGAGGGTTTATCTGCTCCTTAAAACCGGGTACTCCAAGTTACATACCTAATGTTGTGGATATTTTGTATCTTCTGAGAGTTTTCAGTTCAATTATCTTGGTTGTTGATGTGTGGATGCAAATTCATTATTTAGTATTCACTCTTCATTTTAGTACCATATGTTATTTGCACTAGATTTCAAACCTTTCCATTAACTTTAGATTTCCACCGCGAACCTCAATTTCAGACTATAGCCTCCCATTGTTTTCTAGTGAAAAATGACATGGTACTAAAGTAGTACGATTGGGTTTTGAGGTATGACTCATATTCTAGTGAACTCATACGCTCTCTTCTACTTTTTCATTTGGTGATTTTGATATAGTTGTTCACTTGTTCTTTAACCTTTTTGTTCCCCCGTCTCTCATTCTTTCCTTGTTTGTGTCGCAGGCCCTCAACTTTTGTGCAAGCCGCAAAGCTCTAGCAGTTGGCTGCTGCTAAATAGAAGGAACTGTCAAAATATAAGAGTGGAACTCATGGTGTCTTTGTTTATGGTAAAAAAATGGTGTGAGATATCAAAATGGTGTGCAGTTACTATCCGCACCTGTGAAATATTCTTTTCTTCTTTCCATTTTATAGTACAACAGCTGGACATTAAAGGGAAGCAGTCTTTACATGACCAATATGAAAGAGCTTTCTTGATTACCAAGGTGGTTCATGATTCACATAGTTTTTATTCTCTATTATATTTGACATTTATAGTTCTAGAAATGTCTCATTAATTCATGTGGTTATAGGTTCTAGTTTATGGTTTTGGAGTGTTGCTGTAACTAACCTTCCACAACATCTTCTACAGTTCTTCGGTATGTGCCACTTATCAACGCTTATTTCAAAAGCCTTGTTATTTTAGTCCAAAAACAGAATTAATATTCATCCCATCATCTAATTATTTACTATTATGGTTTCTGTAGGATAGAGAAGCCAAGAAAAAAGAGTTCAGAAAGTCATGGATCAAATTGCAAGTAGTAGTGCAAGTGCAAGCACAACATCATCAGTTTTGTCTGTACCACTAACAGAGCCTCCCAATAATACTCCAACTCCAAATCCTGGTATTAGTGCTGCAGCTGCTACTCCAAGTGTGGATTTGACCGATGAAACCGAGGATTAGGACATGCCTCCTCCTGGGAAGAGAGTCAAGAAAAACACTTCTGTTGTTTGGGACCACTACAGCAAGTCTACTGTTATAGTGAAAGATGCGAATGGTAAGGATGAAGTTCAACTATGGGCTAGTTGCAACAAGAAGGGGTGCACCTACAAAGGTTGGGCCAAGAGTACTAGAGGCACATCGGTGTTTAAAAGTCACTTGAAAAAGAAGCACTCTATCATAGTTGGACAGCAAACACAAAATCTGAAGAAGGTTGAAGGTAAGAATTGCACTACATCAGTTGAGACTTATAGGTATGATGAGGCTCTTAGTTTGAAAAAAGTTTATCTCGCAATTTTCATGCATGAATATCCCTTCAATATTGTTAATATCCCTTCAATATTGTTGAGCATGAGTACTTTGTGGATCTTATCAAGTCTTTGCGCCCTACGTTTCCAATTAGAAGTTGCATTACTATGAGGAAAGATATATTGAATATGTTTGTGGTGGAAATTAAAAGAAGAGATTGTATGAGCACTTTAAAACACTCCAATGCCGCTTTAGTACAACCATGGACATGTGGACATCTAACCAAAACAAAGGCTACATGTGCATTACGGTTTATTGGATAGATGACAATTAGTGCATGCAAAAAGAATTATCAAATTCATGCATGTAGAAGGACATCATTTAGGAAAGAATTTGTGCACGGAGTTTTATGATAGTCTAGTGAACTGGAATCTTGATAAAAAGTTGTTTGCTCTTACTTTGGACAATGATGCATCAAATGATAAATGTGTTCATGGAGTAGTAAACAAACTCAATAAGATATCCCCATTAATCTGTGATGGAATGTTTTTTCATGTGAGATGTATGAATCATATTTTAAACCTTGTTGCCCAAGATGGTTTAAAGACAATTGCAGAAGCCATTGCAAATATTAGAAATACAATTGCAATTGTGAAGAACTCTACATTGCAGTATGAGGAGTTTAAGAAGTGTGCTTTAGACTGTGACTTGGATATGACAAAGGGTCTCTCCTTGGATGTTCCTACAAGGTAGAATTCCACACATCTTATGTTGAAGAATGCAATTTATTATAAGGATGCATTTGGTAGGCTCTTTCTTTGACATAGAAGCAAATATATGAAATATGCTCCAACTCCGAATAACTGGGCAATGGCAACATCAATATCTGCATGCTTGAAGCCATTTTTTGATGCTACTGAGCTATTCTCAAGTACTAAATATCCAACTGCAAATCTATTTTTTAGAAAGTTTTGTCGAATTAAGATTTCAATCGTAGAATGGTGTGAGAGCTACGTGTAGTGATTAAGGCAATGGCACATTCTATGAAAGTTAAATATGATAAGTATTGGGAAAAATCAAATATGGCACTTGCTGTAGCATGCTTCTTTGATCCTAGATACAAGAATAATGTGATACAATACTATGCACCATTGATTTACCCCACCACTTCTATGCAAGAGATTGATAAATGTACTAAGGTTGTTAACCAGTTGTTCCAAGCTTATGTATCTACTTCAAAAAAGGCACCACGTAGTGCTAGCGCTACTAATTTGCAGCAAGTGGGTTCTCAACTTGATGATGTTGATGAGGAGGATGATTTTGACATGTTCTTGCATAGCCTTAGTGAATCTAACCATGGCACAAAAACTGAGTTACAAATTTACTTGGAGCAACCTCTAGCATCTAGAAAAGACAAGAATTTTGACATCTTGTCATGATGGAAGTTCAAACAAGCCGAGTTCCCTATTCTCTCCCGGCTTGCTCGTGATGTATTATCTATTCAAGTATTGACGGTTGCTTCAGAGTCAGCATTTAGTGCCAGTGGACGGGTTGTTGACCCATTTCACACCCGTCTTGATCCTGAGATTGTGCAAGCTTTAATTTGTACTAAAGATTGGACTGCACCTTCAAAAGGTAACCTTTGAGTTTTGCTTCAATGGCTTCCTCTAGAAAAGTGACATGTTTGTTTTATTAAATTTGTGTCTACAAAAGAATTACCATGTTTGTTTAAGATTGGAGCATCGAGCAATGTGTATTAAATACTTGACTAATCATTCAGGTGGTAACATCGCATCTATCATCACTGAGTTGGACATGGAGAGCCTTGAGCGACATTTTACGAGCTTGGTGGAAATGGTTTGCTTTATCTTATCTAATATTGAAACTTAGTTTCTACTCCCCATGTGATAATTAACTTTAATATTGCTACATGTTTGCCTTTATAGCTGGAGGAGCAAGACAATGCAGATGATAATGATATAGAGGAGGACGACATGATGTAGGAAATGTAGGCACATTGAACTTGGAAGCATGTAGTTGTTAATTATTATTTTTGTGCACCGATTACAATTTACCTCTTAGCTCGTGGACTGTTAATTTAACTTTTTAAAAATGGACTATGATGTGTGACAATGCTATGGACTGTGATGTGTGATAATGCTATGAATTGTTATTTTGCATGCACCATAAGACTCATGCTCCTGATGGGTCGTTATGCTGCTGAAATTTTATAATGAACAATATATTAATGATATTATAATTTACGAACATTACAGATATTGAACTAGCTTGTTGGCTTGTTGTTCTTGTTGTATTGTTGCGAATTGTTTTTCTGTTTGTGTCCTGATAAATATTGTTTTCGTTCCGTATCGCACCGTATTCGTTTCTGACACTATCCGCTTCCGTATCTGAATCCAGGGTTTCCGGATTCGTTTCCAGTTTCGTTAAAAGAATAAAAAACAAATACGGTAAAGCTTATTTCCGACCGATTCTAATCCATTTTCACCCCTATCTTTGTGCCTCCGCTGCCAAATCTTGCCATCACTTATTAGAACGATGCTAGATCCACCGGTGCCTCTTCTCACGTGCCGCCTCTTCTTCTCCTTCGCGCCCCATCTCGGTTGTCCTCTCTTGGCCCACGTCACCATCTCCTCCTCTCTTGGCTGTCTTTCCCTCCCCATGGCGCACCGCCTCCTCCTCTGCTATGCCACCCACCTCCTCCACTACGGCAGTGAAGGATGAAGGGAGTGTTACGTTTGTGATGCCTCAAAGTTGGCTGTCAATGGATTTCTCAGAGAAAAGCTGCCAAGGACCACTCCTTTCACCAATCCGACCGGGGTGCCTAGGGATGGACGTTGATGAGCTACCATAGCGACCATCGAATTAGGGCAAGAGCAGCGTTGGGAGGTGAGTGATGAGCTGCTGAAGAGACTTTAGGCATCAAGCAATGGAAGACGTAGCCTTCGGATTTGAGCAACTGTGGCATACTTGGGATCTCATCAGCGATAATGGCAACAGGTGGCCGACGGCTCGGTGCTATGGTAACCACGAGCCGGCTCAGCACTGTAGGTCCCAAATCATTCCGTGCTCACCAAATATTTGTTGAAATGGCAGACTAGCCTCTTGCTTTAAATTTTTTATCTACAAAGGTATTTCTTGTCCTGATGTTCTGCTTTTTTTTTACATGTTTTTTAATGTACATTCATTTAATGACTTTACACATTGTATAGAGGGACGATCCAAGGACCAGAAGAGAATGGCATGTGTAAATAAGTAAAGCAAGTTTGCTGTTGTTGGTTTACCTACTTGGCTTGAGTAGTTCTGAATATTAGATATAGCAAGTCAAGCAAACCTTACACTAGTACAGAATAACTCATTACAGGTGGTTCAAAAACCCCAAGGCAAGCAGTTTCCCAAATCGCCTGTAAGCAAGGGTGATGCGCATGGGGGTGCCCGATCTTTCGTCAGGAGGGGATAATCACGATTGTGGAGAACTCGACGTTGGCGACCCGGCTTCCAATCAGAACTGATCCGAACCCTGCGATCGCTACACCACGGCTCCGTTGGTTATCAACCACGCGTGAACACAGTTGACCTCGCCAAGAAGGCTTATCCCTGCATGCGAATCGAGAACACAAGCAAGAACACAGTAGAAGCAATCTCACAAACGTAGAGGAATGTTTGATTACTTAAAGTGGGGTTCTACAAACTGATGAAATCAGTGAAACTGCGAAGGTAGAATAATCTAAGCAAAAACCCGCCCTAAAAAATGATGGCTATAGAGTATTTATACCTAGGGTTTCTGAGAGTTTCACCCTAAACCTGGGCTTAAAACCCGAAACGAAAACAAGGCCCGAAGTGGCCCAAAACGGTGTCACAGCACCTGACGATTTATTCTGACAATTCCAATGTCTCTATAATTATTCATAATGTGGTGTCAGATCCATTGGAAAGGTGTCGTCGTTATCTTTCCAACGCATATAAGAACTCTTCAATCGGACTCCGTATGAGAAAGTTATGCCCCATTTATGTAGGTGCTGTCTGCTGAAACCGAACCAAATTCGGAGTTGAAATGGAGTCCAACTTGACTTGGGGTGACGTCTCTTCCTCTTGTGGCTGGTCTAGTAGTGCTTCTCCCATGTTCCTAAGAATCAAAATATCACCATTAAGTAGCATCCCATCCTTAGCCACATAATTATGGATAGCAAGAAACGAACGCACCTCATGATTAAGTCGTCGAGCACGGGAACGGGTGATTGGTCCTTGGATGGTAGCATGGGAGATGTCCTCGTCATCCTCCCCCACTTGAATTGGAGTCGTCCTCGACTCAAGTTCATCTTCTTCTCCCAAGTAAGGCTTCAAATCTAAAACGTTAAAAATGGGACTAACCCCAAAACCTGCAGGCAACTCAAGCTTGTATGCATTATCGTTAATCTTCCTAACTATCTTAAAAGGACCATTAGCTCGAGGCATCAATTTGGATTTTCTTAGTTCTGAAAATCTATCCTTCCTCAAGTGTAACCAAACAAGATCACCTGGTTCAAAGGATAAATGTCGCCTACCCTGACTACCAGCAAGTTTATACTTTTTGGTCATCTTTTCAATGTTCTCTTTAGTTGTTACATGGATTTTCAGAATAAAATCAGCACGTGTTTTAGCATCCAAATGCACATGTTCAGAAGCAGGCAATGGCAAAAGATCAATGGGTGCACGTGGATTAAACCCATACACTACCTGAAAAGGGCTCACCTTGGTGGTAGAATGTACCGATCGATTATATGCAAACTCCACATGAGGTAAACAGTCTTCCCACATCTTTAAATTCGTCTTCAAAACAGCCCGTAACATTGTGGACAAGGTACGATTAACAACCTCCGTTTGTCCATCGGTTTGTGGGTGGCATGTAGTAGAAAATAGCAATTTAGTCCCCAACTTGCTCCATAAGCTCCTCCAAAAGTGGCTCAAGAACTTCACATCTCGATCGAAAACAATGGTGTTGGGAATCCCATGTAGGCGAATGATTTCCCTAAAAAATAAATCAACAATATTGGTAGCATCATCGCTCTTATGACAGGGTATAAAATGTGCCATTTTAGAAAATTGATCCACCACCACAAATATACTATCCCTCCCCCGCTTTGTCCTAGGTAATCCTAAGACAAAATCCATCGATATATCCTCCCAAGGAACACTAGGAATAGGAAGGGGCATATAAAGACCATAGGGGTTTAAGCGTGACTTAGCTTTGTTGCATGTAGTGCAGCGTGAAACGTAGCGCTCAACATCCCTCCGCATCTTTGGGCAAAAGAAGTGTGTGGACAGCACGTCTTCTATTTTCTTCACTCCAAAGTGTCCCATCAATCCACCTCCATGAGCTTCCTGTAAGAACAAAAGGCGAATGGAGCTAGCTGGGATGCATAGCTTGTTAGCACGATATAACAATCCTTCATTCAGCACATACTTATTCCATGTTCGACCCTCTCTACAGTTTTCAAAAGCATCTTTAAAGTCCAAATCAGTAGCATATAACTCTTTTATTCTATCTAGGCCAAAAATTTTATGATCAAGTTGAGATAACATAGTAAATCGCCTAGATAAAGCATCAGCAATGACATTGTCTTTACCCTGTTTGTGCTTTATGGAAATGACTCTATAAACTCGACCCATTTTGCATGTAGTTTATTTAATTTTGCTTGGCTTCTAATATGTTTCAAGGATTCATGATCAGAATGAATGACAAACTCCTTAGGCCAAAGATAATGTTGCCAAGTTTCTAACACTCGAACTAAAGCATATAACTCTTTATCATAAGTAGAGTAGTTCAAAGTTGGCCCATTCAATTTCTCACTAAAATAAGCAACGGGTTTACCTTCTTGTAATAGCACTCCTCCTATCCCAATACCACTGGCATCACATTCAAGCTCAAAAGTCTTACCAAAGTCAGGGAGTTGGAGTAGAGGGGCATGTGTAAGCTTCTCCTTAAGCATGTTAAAAGCTTGTTCTTGTGCTGGACCCCATTGGAAGGAAACTCCCTTCTTTGTTAACTCATTCAGTGGGGCAGTGATGGTGCTGAAATTCTTCACAAACCGCCGGTAGAATCCTGCAAGTCCATGAAAGCTTCTCACCTGTGTGACAGTTTGAGGAGTCGGCCAGCTCTTGATGGCTTCAATTTTCACTTCATCCACCTCAATACCCTATGGAGTAACAACATAGCCAAGAAAAGAGACACGGTCCGTGCAAAAGGCACACTTCTCAAGATTAACAAACAAGCGTGCATCTGTCAATGCATTAAAAACAGCACGCAAATGGTTCAAGTGTTCATCATTAGACTTGCTATATATCAAGATATCATCAAAGTGGACCACCACAAATTTACCAATAAATACTCTTAAAACTTCATTCATAAGACGCATGAAAGTGCTAGGTGTATTAGTTAATCCAAAAGGCATGACTAACCACTCATATAAACCGAACTTAGTTTTAAAAGCTGTTTTCCATTCATCCTCCAATTTCATTCTAATTTGGTGGTACCCACTACGCAAGTCGATCTTTGTGAAGATGATAGAACCACTCAACTCATCAAGCATGTCGTCTAACCTAGGAATAGGATGACGATACCTTATTGTAATATTGTTAATGGCTCTACAGTCAACACACATACGCCAACTACCATCTTTCTTAGGAACTAAAAGAACAAGAACAGCACATGGGTTAAGGCTCTCGCACACATACCCACGGTCCAGAAGGTCTTGGACTTGGCACTGAATTTCTTTAGTCTCCTCCGGATTTGTTCTATATGCAACACGGTTTGGCAAAGTTGCTCTCGGGATTAAGTCAATTTGATGCTCAATACCTCGAATAGGTGGCAGCCCCGGGGGTATCTCCTCTGGAAACACATCCTTATACTCCTACAAAAGGTTAATGACAGCAGGAGGCAAAGAACTAGAAGTATCAACAAATGAAATCAATGCTTCCTTGCATCTCAAAGCATAGAAAGGAGAAGCAAGCTCATTAATATCAACAAGATCAGATTTGGTAGCAAGCATAACACCCCCCTTCAATTTAATTCCTTCGGACTTAGAGCTAGTTACTTTCTTCTCTTTCTTAGTTGGGAAAACGGTGTTAGCAACTTGCTGGTTTTCAGATTGCAGTGCACTCTCCTTCTTGCTATTTTCAGCACCCTCTTTCTCACATTGCATAATTTCAGTGGGTGTCATAGGAAGTAAAGTAATTTTCTTTCTCTTATGCATAATTGTGTATTTATTACTTCGACCATGATGGGTGGCATCGGTGTCAAATTCCCATGGACGTCCTAATAAAAGTGAGCATGCTTGCATAGGTACCACATCAAAATCAGCAAAGTCATGGTATGTACCAATGAAAAAGTGCACTCTCGCAGATTGCGTTACCTTAACCTTACCGCTATTGTTGAACCACTAAATATGATATGGATGAGGATGTGGACGTGTGGCCAAGTCAAGTTTGTGGACCAAATCTGAGCTCACCAAGTTATTGTAGCTTCCTCCATCAATTATGACGCAAACGCGGCTGTCACGGACCCCGGAATTATATATGATTAGGGGAACAAATAATCGCCAAGGACCGAGGGACCAGTCAACCTGGTGGAACGGTACCTGCGCCATGCACACCGAGTCGGAGTGGACCGACACCTGACCAACGCACCATAAACTTACCAACGTCGTACGTCTTCACCGTTGGTCAAGCCGGCCGGAAGCGATTAAATTTCCCAAAACCACATACAATTCTAAGATCCATGTGAAGGTTTAGAGTCATTCCCAATTCCACTATGCAAGCAAGTTTAAGTTGCACACAAAAGATAGGATGAACATAAGCTACACAATTTAATTTCAGATTTGTAACAATAACATAGAGATAATAACCACACATACATAATGGATTCCCTGGAATTTAACCTTCGGACCAAGTTTCAGAAGCAACTTACAAGCGCACATAGATCAGCCACGAAATCATTTTAAACTTAATCGGATCAGCTCACGATCCATTGTTAATCATTGATCCATCACAACAACAATTTCAAACAATCTCTCGGACCGTTACCGACAATACGACCACTACGAGTATACGAGTGCATTACCCCTTCGAGGTTGCAAGGCTCCAAGTGGAACTGAGACTTACCATCCGATATACCCTAGCATCGATTCCGGCAACGTCCACGCGGTGATAAGGGAGTGCTTAGATGAAATCACCTCAGGATGGTATGACGACAAAAACACTTCAAACACCGGGGGCCGCATTCAATTCTTCAGATAACATACCAACCGTATTCACCAAGCACACCCTCGGCTCTCACATCTCATCTTATTAAGTTAAAGTTGATTGGGCAACAAGTTTAATTCTCAGCCATAGCTGTTGCATAACAATAAGACCTACACATACTAGTGCGGTATCTAGCACCGATCGAGCAAACTTTCACACAAGCACCAAGTCAACATAATCAATCCATCCAAGCAGAGATTAACACCCAATGTATTGATTAATCAACAAGCAACGGAGCTTGCCTGGAAGCAGAGTTCATTGGAGTGCCGGAACAATCGGTAGAACGCCAAAACCATCCGAACTGGAAAAAGCGAAGGGACGAACAATGAATAACAACAAGAGGAGCATGATGCATTGATGATATATTTTCATACTGATTTTAGGTGAATTATGATACTAAACATTTTTGTTTTAGCTGTTAAGCTAGATTCTCTAGGATGTACCCTTTTGAGTTTACGCATAAAGCGCAATGTAGTCATGTTAAACAATTTGAACTACACTATCATGAATAGCAATGTTATCATAAAAGTCTACAGGTAAAAGGTGAATTAGGAAAAAGGATTATTTTAGTAGGGGTTGTATGAATTCCCTATGAGCTCGTCTTAGCCGGTATACGCAATATTCATCCTTACATTAACTCAGTTGCTAAATCCTGCTAACCACCGGTTACTAATATAGCAGCGAGTTAAAATCTTTCCTGGATACTGGTATGGCTAAGTCATTAGCTAGGTATTTCATGGGGAATAAACATGCAAGAACCACTCAAATTGGAATTCGGATGATCTACTTATAAATTGTTAAAGTTTAAACCATGTTTGAAGTCTCTTTTTGTATTTTTCTCAGTAAAGAAAAGAATTTAACTAATCCCGCCATTAACTGGATGGTGAGGGCTAGATGATGACTAGTGGGCCGGTTAGTTCTAGATATTTGCATTGGTCAACTTTTAATTAGGATAAGGATGAACTGATAAATTAAATTGATTCCTCAGGAGTGTAGTTATGGGAGTTGTTGGATTAGCCGTTAAGTAATACCTTCGATTGCATATTTTTGCTTAAGCGAACATACCTAGTTGCTTGCATATTTACTCAGGTTTAGATATTCGGTTCATATTTTGGTCTCAACAAGTGCTATACACACCTATTGGTTGTTGATTAAGCGTTAGTAAGAATCGGCTAGGAAGCAATGGATTAGGGATTCAATGAGTAGGGTATTCGGCTAGCTTGTCAAGATGTAGTAGCAGAATCTCAGGTAATGCAAACATCAGGTATGACACTAGCTCGTTAAGACATCCGAGCAATAGTAGTGATGGGATCTATAAACGAGAGTTGGATACATCTAGGACAAATTTAGCATATACTTGAAAATTAGATCTTTTAATAATTCAACCACCACGGTCAGGGATGCACCAAACGCAATTAACATCTGAATTTACAATTTCAGATCTCGGAGCACAAGGGATCATTCGGTTATGGACTAGTTCACTGATTGAATTCTTAAGGAGACCTTAGCTGGGTTAAGTAGTTCACAGCTGACCTAACCAGGTTTACCAATCACGGAAGTAACTAAACAGTGGTTAGTGTCGTCATTAGTTAGCAGTTGGTTAGGAAGATTAGTTAGCTATCGGAGTGAGTGTTGAATGCAGTAACAGAGAACGGAATCGGTCGGGTGCTCACCCCTGGACGAACTATTAATAGCTAGCAGCTTGACTTGGGGAGAAGCTCCACGGCTGGACTGCTGAGGAAGGTCACCGGAGCTCGGGCTCGGCGAGGTCGTAGCTTCCGAAAGCACTGCGCGGTGGTGGGACTTGGTCAGCGTTGGAGATGGGCTTGGCGTAGACGCGGCGTGGCGACGTGGTTCCCGGGGCGGCGGTGGGGAAGCTGAGATCGGGGCGGGGTTCAGAGGCAGGGGCGGCGTTGCCTGCGGCGTGGTGTGGCCGGCGGGTGTGCTTGGCGAAGCGGACCCGGCGGCTTGGGGAGGCGGAGAGGATCCACGGGTGTTGGGCAGCCGAGGTGAGCGGCGGCGCGCTGGGGCAGAGGAAGGCGATGGCGGCGGTTGGACGGGAGGCGCTGGCCGGCGGCGGTGAGGCGCGGTGCAGATGAAGGCGGCGGTTGCGAGGCCAGCCGAGGCGAGTGATGTAATATTTGTACACAATGTGGATAGCTAGCATTGTTATCGTATCGTAGTGCTTTGTTGTGATATACGAGTTGTTATTCGGGCTGCCCATATGCAATGTGTGTATGATATGAAGTGTATGGGTATGTCGTGAAGAGTTAAGGCCATTCCTCTTACTACTAGGTCGAGCAGGAATCGGTTGAGTGACCCGCTGGCTGAGATGCTGTGCCGGCCAGGCAGGGTGTGGGCATATTCTACCGGGCTTTCGAGCGACCCACTAGCTTCCGAGCTAGGTTAGGGTGTGGGTAGAATCGCGGGGCTCCTCCGACCTTGCTTTGCATGGTGGAATTCGGGAACGACTCTAAACCTTCACCGGATCAGGGAATTGGATGTGGTTCTGGGAAGTTTAGTCGCTTCCGGCCGGCTTGCGTTGGTCAGGTGTCGGATCACTCCGCCTCGGTGAGTACGGTGCAGTACCGTGCCACCAGGTCGACTGGTCCTTCGGCCCTTGGCGACCATTCGTTCCCCTAATCATATGTAATTCCCGGGTCTGTGATAACTTGGTATCAGAGCCGAGCTGACCGTAGGAAGCCAATTGCAGGTGGTCGTTAGATAGGACTTGGCGTTGCCGAGAAAACTATTTAAAAAGTTAAACCCTATGTTTAAAATTAGCAAGTAGGATGTTGCCGAGGACTTTTTATTCCTTACCCTCATCACTCTTAGTTCTGAATGTTCTCCTCTATTGCATTTGTTTTTGCTTGTGTGGCTAACCCTATCCTCTCTAACACTAAAATTGTATAGGATGGTGTACAACATTGTGACCGACCCGAACCAGCTGGGAAGTTGGGCCACCCTGTTATGGAGAATGTTGGAACACCTCGATGTGCCCCATGGAGACCTCCCCGCTTTCCATGCCAAGACTTATGAAGTTCACGGGAAGACGCACTTTTGGGTTGGATGGGTTACAGTGAGAGCCCCTGAACTGGATCGAACCTTTAGGGCAGCCAGGGCCGATGATAACAACGCCCGGCTTGAAGCTGCAAGGAGAGCAGTCCTCTACATACGGCATCACTTTAATGACATCTTCCTATTCTCCCAGTTCCGCCTCATTCCCCAGTTCAGTAATGGAGGCGACAGCATTTTGGTACCGGCGCCAAGCGACGACGAAGAAGATGAGACTGAGCTGGAGATTGCCAATCACATTGTCTCTACGGAGAGGCTACTCAGGAGTTGCAACGGGTGACAAGAGCTAACCGCAAGCTCCGTTCTGAGTTGCGCCGTAAATGGCGTGTTGCGAATGGAGATGAATCATCCTGTGGCGAGAACCCTTATGTTCCGGTACGAGAGCTGACCCCAACTCCACCTTGTGAGCCCAATCAACCCCAGAGTTCTGGAGTGAAGCCACGCAAGAGGATGACATCCCATGAGTATCTATGACTCTTCACCCCAAGACCCTCACGAGGAGGTACCTCGACACCAGCCGCTCCAGCCCCTACCTATGAAGCTGCACCGTCTGCCGCTAAAGAAGAAGAGGAAGAAGACCCCTCGATACATATGTGGTACACCAAAAGTAATCCACCGACCGATGAAGAGTAGGATGAGCGCTTGGAAAGTATATTTGGAGGCTTACGAGACCCGTCATCACAATGAAGGAGCACCATATAGTCCATAGTAGTGCTGTCCAGATTTTGGTATTAAGATGAAGGTCTCATTTTTGTGGTGTAAGCCGAACCAAATCCTAGGGTTAAGCTATCTTTTGGAGGCATGTATTTGGGTATTGGAGGCTACAATTTTTGGCATCTTGTAACATTTATTTCACCATAAGGTGATCTAAACCGCAGCCCCCTCCATGAACTATGTTAAACGTATTAATGCAATTGGGTATTGTGGTCAATCGTTCTTATCATGTTTTGTACTTCATTTTCTCGAGAAAATGTGTATGAAGCAATGTGACATGTTCATGAATATCTCACTGTACCGTAGTGCAAATGTTTTGCTTTTCTAGCCTCTCGAGTTGCCATCTCATTCCGTTGTCCTTTGGTTGCAACAGAATGGCATCTGGAACCCGTGGAGCTACTCGTGGTCGTCGTGAGCGTGAAGAGGAGGAAGTGCCACCTCCCCCTCAGCAGCCCAACATCGCGGACTTGCTGGCAACCCAGAACCGGATTCTCGAGCAGCTTGTGCGCAACCAAGGCGCAGGAGGCGGCCAAGCCTGAGGAGGCCTATCTGATTTTCAGCGGACTCAACCGGCAACCTTCGACAGAGCTGATGATCCGTTAGAGGCAGATAACTGGATCCGTACCATCGAGAGGAAGCTTCAGTTGGCCCAGTGTGCTGAGGCCAACAAGGTCAACTTCGCCTCCCATTACCTCGAAGGAGCCGCCGCAGATTGGTGGGAAAACTTCCTTGCCATGCAAGCTCAAGGGCATGTGGTCACATGGGCCGAGTTCCGAACTGGCTTCCGTGAATTCCACATTCCTTCTGGTATTATGGCGCTAAAGAAAGAAGAATTCCGTGACCTACGCCAAGGCAAGAAGCCCATTCTTGAGTTCCTTCACGAATTCAACCATCTGGCACGATATGCACAGCGTGAAGTGTCCACCGACGAGGACAAAGTGGAGAAGTTTATGGGCAAGCTGAATGAGAAAATGCAAGCCAAACTGGCCACCGTGGATGTGCGCAACTTCCAACACCTCGTGGACAAAGCCATTAAAGTGAAGCAAAAGAGTTAGCACTCCATCAGACCCGCAAGCGTGAGAGGGAGTTACAAAAATCTGCGGGGAGCAGCTCGCAGAAACCGCGGGCGTGGCAGCCACAACCACCCCGTTCTGCGGGACCGTATCCGCCAAGACCACAAGGCTACACGCCCCGTCCTCAGCAGCAAGGTTACCAGCCCCGTCCCCAGAGTGGACAGCCACCGTCCAATGTGGATTTCAGCAAGGTCAAGTGCTATAACTGCGGGAATATGGGGCATTATGCAAACCGTTGCTCCCTTCCGCGCAAGGCGCACACTTTTGCCCCCAACTTGCAGCAAGCCGCCCAAGCTAGTGGAGGCTCCCAAGCCAGAGGACTAGTCCCCAACAAACCCCCAGTTGCCGGTCGTGGCAGGGTGAACCACGTCACCGCCGAAGAAGCACAGGATGTACCAGAGGTGGTGTTGGGTACGCTCTCCGTTAACTCAACTCCCGCAACTGTTCTGTTCGATTCTGGAGCATCTCATTCCTTTATCTCCAGCAAGTTTGTGTATGATAACCATGTTCCATCGTCAGCATTGCATCCTCCCCTCCTCATTGCAACGCCCGGCTCAGATATGAAAACCGAGCTTGTCTGCGAGGGAGTTAAGATAGAAATTGGTGGGGAATCTTTTCTAGCCAATATGGTGGTCCTTGGATCGAAGGGTTTAGATGTTATTTTGGGCATGAATTGGTTGGTCCAACACAAGGCAAAGATAGATTGTGCCGAAAGGTCCGTCTCCCTTGTCGCCAACTCCGGTAGAGAAGTAAAGTTTGTGTCGCCATCTTCGTCAGGGCATCTTTTTGCCATGAGCGGCACCCAAAACCAGGGAATTGAGCTTGTCCCCATAGTATGCGAGTATCTGGATGTCTTCCCCGAGGAATTGCCGGGTATGCCCCCTGATCGTGCAGTAGAGTTTGTTATCGATCTTCCACCGGGAACCGCCCCTGTCTCGAAGCGCCCCTATCGGATACCCCCGAATGAACTGATAGAGATGAAGAAGCAACTCAAGGAGCTTGAGGACAAAGGATTCATTAGACCTAGTTCCTCACCCTGGGGTTGCCCAGCCATGTTCGTGAAGAAGAAGGATTCAAGTTTGCGGATGGTAGTTGATTACCGCCCGTTAAATGAGCTCACAGTGAAGAATAAGTATCCTCTTCCTAGGATTGATGACCTATTCGATCAGTTAACCAGAGCATGTGTCTTCTCCAAGATTGACCTCAGGTTGGGCTACCACCAAATAAAGATCAGATCCGAAGACATTCCAAAAACAGCCTTCACTACTCGTTATGGGTCCTACGAGTACACTGTCATGTCATTCGGTTTGACCAATGCTCCTTCCACCTTTATGCAACTCATGAATTCAGTATTCATGGAGTATCTTGACCGATTTGTTGTCATCTTTATTGATGACATCCTCATCTATTCTAAGTCTGAACCGGAGCACGAAGACCACTTGAGAATGGTGCTCGACAAGCTCCGTGAGCATCGTCTGTATGCAAAATTCTCGAAGTGTGAATTGTGGAAGCATCAAGTGGAATTCTTAGGTCATGTGCTTTCAGCTGAAGGTGTTGCGGTAGACCCGAGCAAAGTGCAAGCCGTCTAAGAGTGGAAGCAGCCTAAGTCAGTTACCCAGATTCGTAGTTTCCTCGGATTGGCATGTTATTACCGTCGATTCATCGAAGGTTTCTCTTCCATAGCCAAGCCGCTGACCACCCTGTTGAAGAAGGACAATAAGTTTATATGGTCCGACAAGTGCGAAGCAAGTTTTCAAGAGCTCAAAAAGAGACTGACCTCAGCCCCTGTGCTTGTCCTCCCGGACATCCACAAGGACTTCGAGATCTATTGTGATGCTTCTCGAAATGGGTTAGGATGTGTGCTCATGTAGGAGGGTCGCGTGGTGGCCTATGCCTCACGACAATTGCGTCCTCATGAAGTCAATTACCCTACCCACGACTTGGAATTGGCCGCTGTGGTGCATGCCCTGAAGATTTGGCGACATTACCTCATCGGTAATCGCTGCGAAATCTATTCTGACCATAAGAGTTTGAAATATTTGTTCACCCAACCAGATTTGAACCTTCGCCAGAGAAGATGGCTTGAGCTCATTAAGGACTATGATTTGGGTCTAAACTATACCCCCGGCAAGGTGAATGTCATAGCAGATGCTCTTAGCCGGAAGGCCTATTGCAACAACGCGATGATCCAAGCGCAGCAGCCACCCCTCCATGAGGAGTTTCAGCGGCTCAATCTTGGGATAGTTGAGCATGGCACCCTTGCCACTCTGGCAGTAGAACCAACCCTGGAAGACCAAGTCAAGGCTGCCCAAATTCAGAATGTCGGTATGCAAAAAATCAGGGAGAAGGTGAAGAATGGTACAACCACGTGTTTCACCGAAGATGAAGAAGGGATTCTATGGTTCGGGAAGCGTCTTGTGGTACCCAAGGATCAGCAATTAAAGGACCTAATCCTTCACGAAGCACATAACTCCCCGTTGTCCATCCATCCCGGCAGCACAAAAATGTACCAAGACATTCGTCGCCGATTTTGGTGGACCCAAATGAAAAGAGAAATCACGCGATTCGTTGCCGAATGTGATGTGTGCCACCGTGTGAAGGCTGAGCACCAAAGACCAACAGGCCTACTTCAACCGCTACCCATCCCCGAGTGGAAATGGGAAGAGATTGGTATGGATTTTGTGGTAGGCTTGCCGAAATCCCCAAAGGGCAATGATGCAATATGGGTGTTTGTGGATCGCCTTTCCAAGGTCGCTCACTTCATCCCCATGAAGACCACACATAAAGTGAGCCACCTAGCAAGGTTGTATATCGCTCGAATTGTTTGTCTTCATGGTGTTCCCAAAAGAATCATTTTAGATCGAGGCACCCAATTTACCAGCTGGTTCTGGAAATGTTTACACGAGGCTATGGGGACTTCTCTGTCTTTCAGCACCACATTTCATCCTCAAACCGGAGGTCAGGTGGAGCGGACAAATCAAATTCTTGAGGACATGTTGAGGTCATGTGCTCTCACATTGGGTTCCAATTGGGAAGACTGCTTGCCATGTGCAGAGTTTGCCTACAATAATAGTTATCAAGCTAGTCTCAATATGGCACCCTTTGAAGTACTTTATGGAAGGAAATGTAGGACTCCATTGAACTGGTCCGAGACCGGCGAGAGGCAATTCTTTGGACCTAATCCAATTGAGGAAGCCGAAGACTTAGTCCAACTCATCCGAGAGCGTCTTCGTGAAGCTCAGTCCAGGCAGAAAAGCTATGCTGATCCTCATCGCCGAGAGGTTACCTTTCAGATTGGGGATAATGTGTACCTCAAGGTCACCCCATGCAGAGGTGTTCGCCGCTTTGCAATGAAGGGAAAGTTAGCTCCTCGTTATATCGGTCCCTATTGAATCTTAGCCAAACAAGGGACCGTGTCCTATCAATTGGAACTACCTCCTGAGCTGTCCCGACTGCATGATGTTTTCCATGTGTCCCAGTTAAAAGCTTGCCATCGCGTCCCCGAGACGAAGGTCAACACTGAAATGGAGGTACTACATGAAGATCTTACATATCGAGAACACTCGGTATGTATTCTCGATGAAGCCGAGCGCAAAACCCGGAGTCGCACCATCAAGTTCTTCAAGGTACAATGGAGCAACCACACTGAAGATGAGGCTACATGGGAACGTGAAGATTGGCTCAGGACTAAATTTCCAGCATTGTTTGTCGACTGTTAGAGATCTCGGGTCGAGATCTTTTTAAGGAGGGTAGGTTTTGTAACACCCAAACTTAACGATTAGGGTTTCGCCCTGCATTCATGCATACATGTCATCATCATCACCCACACCTTGCTTAAACTTAGTTGTATATCAACTTTACTTTATAGAATATGTACATATCTCATTCTCGGTGGATATTTTAGCAAACACCAATCAACTTATTTGGTGTATTGGACAACGTCATTAGCAATACCAAGTGAACAAGGAGTAGCGCTCTTGCCTAGACCAACCCACCCATACTTCTCCCTCAAAAACCTTCTCAAAAACCACAAGAAATGCTAGCTTGACTAGGATCTCCGACCTCAAACAATAATGTGGCAAAACTAGGGTTGAGTACATAGGCAAGCAAATGTGGATAAAAATTTCCCAAACTTTGGAAACAGGCATGAAGTTGAACACTCTAGCCACTTATGAAATTTCAAAATTTTTGGAGTAACCTAAGACCTAGTTGCAGTTCAAAACTCCGAATTAGGTCAAACCTAGAGTTGAACTAGACACCAGTTCAAACAAGCTTCAAATCAATTCAAACTTCTACAGTAGATCCCACATAATGTTTGGAAGGTCCTGTCGAAATTTCAGAATTTTTGGAGAAGAATTGATACATAAAATGACGCAAGAACTAACTCTATAGCTGTATAAAAAGAAAAGGCAAAAGAAATCAAAAAAGGGGACCTGGGCCGAAGGCCTGCTCGGCCGGCCCGCTAAACCGCCGCAGCCCACCTTCTCCCCCTTCTCCCTCTGCCATCCCGGCCCCCCTGTCAGCCCCTCCTCCCTCCACCCAACGCCCGGGCCCGCTCGTCAGCTCGCCGCCTCCACGTCGCCGCCGCCGGTAGGCCTCGGTGGGCGGCGGATCCACCGAGTGCTCCGACCAGCCGCCCTTTAAAAGCCCCCTTCCGACAGCCTCCCCTCTTCTCCGAACCCTAGCTCGCCTCCCCCTTTTCCTCCCGGTGCCCTAGCTCGCCACGCCACCTCCTTCCCCGAGTTCGGCAGCTGCTCCGGCGAGCAATCGCCGCTGATTGGGTGCTCCTCGAGCCCTGCCACCTCCCTCCCGAACAACACCACCACTCCCCGCATCTTCCCCACCTTTTCTTTTGCAAAACCGTGCCCGGTCTTCACGTTGGCATCATCGTCTTCCCCGAAGCCGGCCGCCTCTCCGGTGAGCTTCTCCTCGCACGACCGATGCCTCCCGAGCCCCATCTTCTAGCTCCCAAACTCCCTCTCCTCTCCCCTCACCTCCTCCGTCCTCTCTTTGCGCAGATCCAAGCCCGTAGACGCCTCCCCGCCGGCCACCGAAGCTCCTCGCCACCGGTCGTCGTTGCCTGCCTCCCCAGAGCTCCTCCGTCCTCCCCGAGCACCGCAACGAGCCCGGGGTGAGCTTCCCGAGCCTCCTCCGCTCTCCCCTAGACCCGCCGTGGCCTCCAGAGCCCCCGGCCACTTTCCGGCGATGCTCCGGCGAGTGCGCCGCCGCCCGAGCCCCTTCTCCGGCCGAGCCCGAGTGAGAGAGAGAGAGAGATGTGAGGGGGAGCCCGCGTGGCATTCTCCGGTTGGTCCCGGGTGCCCGGTCAGCTGCTGATTGGGATTTCCTTGCCCAGTCAGCACTGACCCGAGGGCCCCACCTGTCGGTTGGGTGCGGTTATGTGCTGAAGATTTGAAGTAGAGCTCTCGGGTGCGCGTAGGGATTTAGAGTAGACCTGGGTAGCTCTCGGGTAGATTTAGCATTTAGGGTTTCGCAGGATTATAGTTAGGGTTAGGAAATTTTCTGGCAATTTTCAAACTAGCGTAACTTTCCAACCGTAGCTCGGATTTTAGCAAATTTTATATCGTTGGAAAGCTTATGAAGTTTCCTACAACATGGCTGGAACAAAACTTCAAAATTTGAAATGTAAAATCTAGATCCACTTGAGTTTGATTTAAAGCACCGTTATTCGTACGATATTGTCGGTAGCTCCTAACTTGATGAGTAAAACCCTAAATTTAGTGATCTCAGTTGCGTTAGACTTATATCGCAGAACACTTTCATAGAACCAATAGCTTACAATGTTTCCATTCACTGTGTATCGAATCCCTACTATAGCTAATCACCGCATAAAATGACATGCATATAGTTAGGGTTACGAGTTCACTCCTACTAGGTTAGTTGGAGCAATGCTCGCTGTAGTGGAACCCTAACATCTATAAAACATCTTAGAAGTTCCTTCCTAGCATTTTCATCATGTCACATGCCTACATACACCACTAGGACAACAATCTAGTCTTTCGCATGTCACCTAAGAAATTATCGTTACACCAAATCCCTAGTATTCCTAGGTTATCATATTTTGGTCATGCTTGTTTACCATCCTTTATCATGCATACATGCTGGATCTTAATATTTCCTTTATCGTTCTTTTCCGGTTCTTCGTATTATTTATAACAGAGCCTGAAGAAGGAGACCACCCGGCTTACGACTCCCCGCAAGACCAGGAACAACCCGAGCAAGGCAAGCAGAGCTTGTTGCATCCCTCTCCTGTTACTTATGTTCTTTCACGTGGATGTGCTGGAGCGGGAATATTTATTTGAATTGTTGCGTAGGATAGGCAAGACTAGCATGTTAGGATGTGTTACATTTTATGTTCAGCTCTGGCTGAGATTTAACTTGATGGCCTAATAACTGAAACTTTCTAAAGTGAGATGCGAGAGGTGAGGGTGTGCACGATGAATATGGTTGGTGCAAAGAGAAGTGGAAGAGGCGACCCCCGGAGCAAGTAGAGTTTTGTCGTCGCACCAACTTGAGGTTATTTCATCGTGTTACTTCCCTTATCATACGTGGACGTCACCGGAATCACCGCTATGGGTTTACCTGATGGCAAATCTCGGTCACTTGGGAGATTAGCTACCTCCAGGTGAAGAGCACTCGATATCCCCATGGTGGCTGGATTGCCGGTAACGATCCGAGAGATGGACAATTAAGACGTGCATATGATGGATAGGTTTTGATTCAATATGGGGGCTGTCCCAATTGACTCAGAAATGGTCAAGTGAATACTGTTAGGATTGAGCATTGGGATGTATGAGATCTGCTCTGTGCCTTACCTGTTAGTTTTTCCCTGTTATACTGTTGATTCTCATTCTTAAATTGTATATTGTTACTCTGAGAAGCATCATGTTTACTCCTGTTGTAGTAAATCCATGTGTAGGACATTTAATCAAGCACGAATAAGTCTTGCGAGTACTTTTGTACTCATCTAGGTTATTCCTAGAGCTTGCAGGTGAGCCGGTGGTCGAGGACTTTTTTGACGACGCTTGAAATTGGGGTTTCCTCGGTAGTGTTCGACTTATGGGGTTCTTGTGGGAATATTTTGGACAGCGGCTGATGCGCCGCTGTGGGTCTTGTTCATTCCATCTGCTGCTACTCGTTTACTTTATGGATTCGACTAAACTTTCGATTATAGCCGAGTGATGTAATATTTGTACACAATGTGGACAGCTAGCATTATTATCGTATCGTAATGCTTTGTTGTGATATACGAGTTGTTATTCGAGCTGCCCATATGCAATGTGTGTATGATATGAAGTGTATGGGTATGCCGTGAAGAGTTAAGGCCGTTCCTCTTACTACTAGGTCGAGCAGGAATCGGTTGAGTGACCCGCTGGCTGAGATGCTGTGCCGGCCAGGCAGGGTGTGGGCATATTCTACCGGGCTTTCGAGCGACCCACTAGCTTCCGAGCTAGGTTAGGGTGTGGGTAGAATCGCGGGGCTCCTCCGACCTTGCTTTGCATGGTGGAATTCGGGAACGACTCTAAACCTTCACCGGATCAGGGAATTGGATGTGGTTCTGGGAAGTTTAGTCGCTTCCGGCCGGCTTGCGTTGGTCAGGTGTCGGATCACTCTGCCTCGGTGAGTACGGCGCAGGTACCGTGCCACCAGTTCGACTGGTCCTTCGGCCCTTGGCGACCATTCGTTCCCCTAATCATATGTAATTCCCAGGTCCATGACACTAGAACTACCCAGCCTGTGATAGTGCGTGTTCTTGGCCGCGAGCGCACTGGCCGCTACACTCTTCGTCTTGAATTCGTCTGTTTCCCTCGACTCCTTGAATTGAGCCCACATCTATTGATCCATCCATTTATGGACGACGAACGGGTCCTCGTCTTTTTTGATGAAGTCCCGTCGAAGAATAAATTTGAACTCTTTCCAAGCTTTATTACCCACTTTGAGGGCAGCTTTGTTGGCATGGGCCTGTAGCTCTTATGGAATGACGAAGTGAGTGTTGATATCTTGGACCAGCGTTGCACGAAGATCTTTGCCTACCTTCTTCCAAGATTCCAATCAAAGGCACCCGTGTACGTGCGGCGATGCCGCATGTAGTTCTCATTTTGCCGCATTTTGTTCCGGTGCGATTGGTGCCCTTGACGGACCTAACTCTGTTATGGGAAATCAGCCCTTCAGCCTTTGACTAAGTCCTCTAGGAGCTTGTCTCTGTTTTGTTGTGTTCTCCGATATGTCTGAATGGTCGCCGAAAGCGGATAGGGAAGCCGTTTGATCAGGACTCAACATCTTCTAAAAGATCCTTTAAACTAACAAGTATTAGAAGGGGGTGGCCAAGGGGAGGGAGAGAGGGGGTGGCAACATTAGTACTCAAGATATTTTTTTAGCACGTTTAAAAAATCAATTGCTTGATCAATCTTATTAATACTTTCTTAGATGATGGAAGAGAAAAAATCCTCCTAATCACATTACTACTCATATTATGACATTAGTTTGTGTATAGCTGACTATATATAAGAAATCTAGAATGGTAGAATCTTCGTAAGCTCATGTCATCGTTAGAATAGCTGAACATAAATATAGCTATAGCAAGTTGTGATCCAAAAAAGGCTACACTGTAGGAAGCAATTCACTTAAGGGAGTTCTTAGAGGGCATTCAACCCAACGCAACCAAAATTATCAGAATAATAGCACAATTCATGGTAGAGTGGGAACAAAAGGAAGTCCTGATTCTTGAATCATAATTTGTTGCCATGCATGCATGATTTAATACAATGGATTTATTTATAGCCATGACAGTTCAACAAGGGTGAACAATAGTAGATTAGCAATGCTAAATGCATCATGCTGACACAATCCAACCATCAAATAATTAACACGTACTAATACTTCATGTTAGCAAAATGAGTGATCACTAATATCCTCAATACAAGTTTTATAATGAGCACATTGATAAAGTGTACTCACAGACTAAAGCCCAGGTTTGGCACACTAAGCAAGAGAACATGGAGATAAATGTGGAGATAAACTAGTGCATTCTAGTTTGACGCTAATAGAGTTGCAAAACTTCTACTAGCATGCCTTCAGAATAAACGTACCAAACAACGACGTCGGGCTCAGAAGTGGTGGCGGCGGTGTCGGGCTGCTTGGAGGCTTGGCCGGCGGCGTGGGGCTCGGAGGTGGTAGCGGCAGCGTCAGGCTTAGAGGTGGGGCTGGCGGAGTGGGGCTCGGAGGCGTGGCCTGCGGCGTCGGGCCCAGTTGCTCGAGGGCGGCGGGGCCAGAGTCGGGCTCGGAGGTGGCGCCGGCGGCGTCAGGTACGGAGGCGACGGGGGTAGCCTGCCGGCGTGATGGAGGGCAGTGGCGTCGGGCTCGCAGGCGGTGGAAGACGAAGTGCTGGAGTCTAGACTAAGGTTTTCACGAAGGATTTGATTCCAAAACGATTCACTATATAAAGGGACGTCACCACCTGTGATATCTTGTCTTTGCAGGCGGTTTTGTTTCCGAACCGCGTGTGATAACCACATATCACAGGCGGTTTGTTTCCAAACCGCCTGTGATAAGGCCATCATATTACAGGCGGTTCGTATTAAAAACCGCCTGTGATAACCCACATATCACAGACGGTTGTTATTACGAACCGCCTGTAATATATTGGTCCAATATTGTAGACGGTTTACGTAGAACACCGTCTGTGATATATGGGTTATCATAGGCGGTTCTCGTGCCTCAGAGTCAACCCAGGCGGACCTTCTTTTGGACCGCCTCTAATATACTACACTAAAGGCGGTTTTCAAGAACCGCCTGTAATATGGGGTCTTCGAAGCTCTATTCTGTAGTAGTGTTAACATATTGATTTGGCTCTATCTAACCCCTAGCTGAAACTCCACCTACGACCCAAATTGTTGTAAGAATTCATTCTTTGCTTGACTAAACAAAAAGTTGAACTGTGATACCGTAATGAATTATAACCCTCAAAACACATTTTATGTTGCAAACATTGATGCTTATGCCAGCAATATGACATCGGTGAGAGAATATGCATTAGCATGCATTTGCCATAACTAACTTGTCTTTACCTTTGCTTAAATTTTTTAATCTAATTAGCTTTACCTTATGCTTCTTTTAACCTATTTAGGTTTGCCCTAGTCCAGTTGATTGTGCAATTACAGTATAAATTCTTTACCAGTTTTAAAATCAGAAGATAGATAGCCTTTCTATCGTGTATTGGATAATGTGGTACTTACGAATGCCAACCCCTGCTGATTGCTGCTATGATAGAAATCTACAAACTGATATGTCAGGGCCTCATTCATCCTAAGCGTCATCAGAGTTAAGTGTTAACTGGCTAGCGCGCGCATGACCTTCAGTCCTGCATAGTTTCCTTGATGTTGGTCCAGTTATGCCTCAAGTTTCTGTAGCAGACCAGATGGCCTGGGTAAGTTCATATCCGTTGTATATTTTATCTTAGCAAGTTCATCTGATATGGATAAATTCTTACTTCTTGTAGATTTTTCTATTTGTTGACCCGAAATAAACTTGTTTGAGTTGGACGCAATTGTAATCTTTTCTAATGACGTAACAGTAAAATTGATCAAAATACTCTATTATTTGAAGCTTCCTAAATAAGCCATCGTATGCAGCACTGTTCTGCTGTTTTGACTTGACGGAAAATTTTACAAACAAATATATTATTAGATGACAACGAACTCAGCTCAAGAGAAGTGCTGGCCCAAATTATGGAACTCTCTTTTAGTTCCATTGTTAAATCTGCATTTTTCTATTTTTTTGGATCCCCATGCATTCCGTTATTCCCGTAACTATGGATTGATTGTCCCTACCTAACTAAATGGTAGTGGTCTAGGGGGCGCAATTGCTAGAGCACGGGAGAATGAAGAGTAATGATTTAAGCAAGAGCCACTACTACAGAATTCATTTGTCCAGACGGTTCGGAAACACCGGGCGGGACGGTTTTCCGAACCGTCTGGACGAAACAGTCTGGACAAATGAACTTTGTCCAGACGGTTATTGAACCGTCTGTACAAACACTTAGTACAGACGGCTCCACACACGAGCCGTCTGTACTACTATCTGGTACAGTGCCTCCGAAGCATTTGTACAGACGGCTCCCAACAACAAAACCGTCTGCACAAATGCATAGAACAGTACTTCAAAAGCATTTGTACAGACGGTTCCGTTTTCAGAACCGTCTGCATAAATTAATTGTACAGACGGTTCTACCCCTGGAACCGTCTGCACAAATGCTGTGTTAGGAGAGCGTTGCTGCCGCGGCAGCAGAAACAACCCGTTTCTGCTGCCGCGGTAGCAGTGCGGCAAGGCGCCATGCTGCCGCCTGCTACCGCGGCAGCGGAAATGGCTGATTCCGCTGCCGCGGCAGCAGTGCTGCAGGGCTACGGTAGTGCCGCCTGCTGCCACGACAGCTGAAACGGACGTTTCGGCTGCCGCGGCAACCGTGCGGCAAGGCGGCATGCTGCCGCCTGCTGCCGCGACAGCGGAAATGGCTGATTCCGCTGCCGCGGCAGCAGTGCTGCAGGGCTACGGTAGTGCCGGCTGCTGCCACGGCAGCCGTGCGGCAAGGCGACGTTGCGGCCGCCTGCTGCCTCGGCAGCGGAAATGTCTTATTCCGCTGCCGCGGCAGCAGTGCGGCAGGGCGACAGTGCTACCGCCTGCTGCCACGGCAGCGAAAACAGAGGTTTCTGCTGTCGCGGCAGCAGTGCGGCAGGGCGACGTTGCTGCCGCCTGCTGCCGCGGCAGCGGAAACTACCGTTTCCGCTGTCGCAGCAGCCGTGCGGCAGGGTAACGATGCCGTGCGGCAGTGAAAACGTTAGAAACAAAGTGATCAATCACGGGCATAACATACACAGACACACAATGTAATCACTGATCTTAGACAGAACATTCAGAAGCAAACTTAAAAGATCATTCTCGACAACCACAAAGTCATTTACATGCATTGTTAGTGAAAAAAACTCTCAAGTCATTGAGGAGCAATTTGAGGACAATGGAACTCTCCGGTCTCCTTCAACACCTCTCTAAATATGAAAGCTATTAACCGTTTTTGAACAATCGAGACGCCCTCAGTGTCGAGCTCATCTGTAGGGAACTTCAAAGTCTGCACAAGGAAATTAAATAGCTAGGTTAGGCACGACGTCCGAACGATGAAAAATGGAACTACATATAGTGTAATGACACTAACCTCCAGATCTACCGGACTAGAGCCAACGATCTGCATCATATATGTCGCCACATAGTATCCACAGAGATTGCTGCCCGGCGGCTGCTTGTGGCACTGTAGAAATCATGGTTACTTGCAGGGTAATTTAGTTTTACTGAATACATATTAGAACGTGCGAGGTGATTATTCTTGGGCGAGGGAGGAATTATTACCGGGAAATGAAATCGGTGGGTAGGTTCGGTTTTTGTTGTTTTCACAAGCCCGCCCTTGGCAACATATTTCTTGAACGCCCCGTTGAGCACCGTCGTCAAATCTGCGTACTTCTCTGGTGGGTAGTCCCTAGAGTCGAAGTACGTGGCATGTAGACGTTCTGGCTCGAGACCGACGAGCATCCAGTGGAAGCCATAGTTGTACGGTAGAAGAATGGCGTGCTTAGTACACTGAACGAGCATGGCGTCCGAAATGTAATCCTCGACCTCGTTCGGCTGGAATTGGACCATTGTGCATATGACCACTCCCGGATCGAGGAATCCGATATTAGGGTTATCTACCCTAGCCTCTTGAATCATATGTCTGCACATAAAAGTAATGTCATTGAAAGAGCGTATCAATAAGTTAGGCAATTCATTTAGCTTAAACAGTGATTGAGAACACTTACAGTGTCTAGCATCTTAATAGGCTGGCATCGAGGGCGTCATGACGGTAGAGGTCTGATAAATCCGAGAACTCGATGGTAAAGGTTCCACCTGCATGAAGGAAATGTTGCCGCTTGTACGCGGCACAGATATTCTGAGGAAGCTCTGTCTCCTCATTGGACCTCTTCATGTAATAATCGTGCAAAATCTGAGCTGCCCAACCAAGTCGCTCTAACGCCGCCCGTGTCACTAGCGGCTGCCGTTCCGTGTATTTTCTTATCTCCGGTTCTTCGTCTACCTCTTTGCCCTTGGCCGACTTTGTGCTATTTCTGGTGGCCCTACGCTGAGCTTGAGGAGCTGTGTTGGCAGCCTGTTGGCTAGATCTGCTAGATTGCTGAGATCGTGCTGAGGCGGATTTCACCTTCGGTGGAGGAGGACGGCGTGAGAAATCTTTACCGTAACGCACCGGAGACAGCAGCCGTGGAGGAGGTGGAGGGGCAACCAGGGAAATGTACTTCTTCGGCCACTGGATGAACGTGTGGAGGGCCTGCCCCAGTGTCGTGACGTCGTCCTCTGGCGGTACAGGAAGTCTGAAGGATCTGTAATTCACATGCATCATGTCCACTGCCACCTTAGCGTTATCCGCCGCTAGCGGAACTCCGTGCACCGTCATCGTGCTTTCTGAAGGTGGAAATACTAACCCCTGGCCAGCCTCAAGCATATCACCGGGGCCAAAACTGTTGGGCACGAGGAGCTTGCACTTGGTTGCCACCGCTATCTCGTCGAGAGGGAATCTTTCATTGACGTCTTCAGGCAGAATAGGGTCGAAATGAGGTAAGTCGTCGGCGCGGTCGTCATCTCGAACGTGCTGCGGTGGGGATTGTTCTTCCACGTCTTCGGCATTCTCGTTTTCCACGGATGCGCAGCTACTCCGGCGCCGACCATGTGGGGATGAGGCTGCGGGGCTGCGTTCGGCCCCGGCCGCTGCATCCTCCTGCCTTATCTGCCGTACCCGTTCTTCGACCCTTGCATCGATCCTCTCTTCTAGGCCTGCAAATATTTCGTCCATCAGCTCTTTCTTCATCCATTCACGCTCGGCTGCCTCGCGCTCTGCTTTTGTTCTCCTCCGACTCCTGTACTATTCCGCATCGTCGGGGAATCCAAGCTTCCATGGAACCGTCACCCCCAGGCCACGCGTTCGACCCGGGTGCTCTTTGTTTCCCAGAGCCGAGGTTAGTATGTCCTTCTCCCTGGCTGGTTGGAAAGTTCCTTGAGCGGCTTGTTCTGACAGTCGCATAATGTTTTCAGCCACCTGGACGGTTTCGGGCTTGTTGAAGGCGACGGTGCCATCAGCCGAGATGTTGGCTCTCGCGCGATACCAGTTCCGGGCCCGCCTCTCTGGGATCTGGGAGAACGGCGTGTCGCGACTCTCCTGAGACGCCCGCTCGTCCTCTGTTCTCCATTCCAACTCCTTGCGCGCATACCCACCGCTTCCGAGCCTGTGGGGGTGAACGTTGCATGCCTGGCGCGCCCTGTTTGCCTGACTCCGCTGCACGAATTCCTCCGACGTGCACCTCTCCACGAATTCCGCCCATTGATCCTCCAGGTACCCGTAAGTGTTCGGGTCCTGCCTGTAGGGCATAAGATCGTTCTTGACGTACGTGTTGTACAGCTCGCTCTTGAAGGTCTTCCACGCTTTGCCCATCTTCGCTTTTGCCTGTCTTTCAACGGCCTGCTCGGTACCTTCCGGGAAGTCGAACTGTCCTTGGATGGTGTTCCACAGGAACTCTTTCTCGTGATCCGGCACTGACGGCCAGCTGGCGTATGTTATCGGGATCTTTTCCCTCGCCAGTGAGGCGCACGCTCTACGGAATGCCGCCTGAGCCTGCTGAGGCAATACGGGCACACCCTCAGCACTGACTTGAGTTATCGTGTAGTGACCCGTGGGCATTTTATTTTTGCCTCGGCCACCTCGCTTTCGCTTCTGCCCACCCGATTCTTCGGTTTGCTCACGAGACAAGGCTTCTGCAGGTTGGGAGGGCATCGGTAGAGGCGGTTGAGCCGGTTGAGGAGACACGTGCGGCTCGTCTTGTCGGGGAGAAGAGGCCACCGGCTGTTCACGTTCATCTCCTCCGGACGCCATCTTCAAAAGACGAAAAATTCAGATATGCCGTACACAGACTAGATTGTAGACATTTTCATATAAAGACACATACTTTATGAATTAAACAACCTCGTAAATAATGCTAATGTTCGTAATCTCATCATAAATATCTTCCTGAACTCTTTTATACATGAGGGCTACATGAGTTATATATGTCTTTGCCTCCGACTTTGCATCTTCCCTCCATATCTTCTCCATTCTATGGATCGTGCATTGTATTTATACTCTTTAAATCTAAATGTACTCTCTATTTACTTCTTTCTCGTTTATTACTCTCACCACTTTTCGTTTTTTCTTTTACATCTCGTATCTCGTTCATTTGAGCTTTCTCTCAAGTTCTTCTCACTCTTATATCTCGCACAAATACTCTTCACAACTACTCGTATGAATTCATTCTCTATTCAATTCATTCGTTTATCTAGATAAAGTTATTCTGTTATCACTCTTCTCCATTCTCTCGATCGTGAAAACAAAGACGATTTGGTGTCTCTAGTGCATGTACTTAAATAAGAATAATGAAGTGGGCAAGGTGAAGACGGAGACGGTGAAGACGGAGATATACATGTACAACTTTCCTCAACATACAGTCAGATTTGCAATGTCATTATCGAGAGTAAGTTTTGATAATACAAAAGACCAAAGTGAAGATAACGAGAACACACGTAGCCAATATATAGTAATGCATCTGTTCTTTCAGTTCAATAACTGATCTACGCATACACATAGAAAATAAAGAATGACTAAAGACAAGTGTAGCATCTGTTGTTGAATAAAAGGAAAGCAAACTAAGAACCAAGGTCAATATCTATTCTTTCAATTCAATCACTGATATTGCATTCCTGTAGAAAACAGAGAACAACTAAAATCAAATTTAACATCTGTTCTTCACCTTCTTGAGCATGCACACATATACATTTCAACCTTAGATGCTTAGCATCATTGCAAGCTAACTAAAATCAAGTGTAATATCTGTTCTTAGTAGCCTTCGAGTATACAAGTCTTTGTAAGTTTACTTCACATGTCTAACATTTCCAATAGTCAACTGAGGACCAAAGAGCAGTATCCATTCTTGTCAGTTAAGTACTCAATGGGAGGTCTAAACCCTTAGTAAAGTTTTACCATGAACAAGTGATTCCATAATTAGTGTATCATCAGTGTACCAATCAAAGAACAACAGAGGCATATATACAACAACCCACCGGAAGAACAACAGGTGGGGCTCGGCTGAGGAGAAGGAGCGGCGGTGGAGCTTGGCGTGGGGAAGCTGCCGGAGGCGGCTTGGGAAGAAGGCCCGGACGGCGGCGACGTTGGGCGTAGACTTGGAGATGACCTGCAGCGGGGAATCCGAGGGTGGCTTGGCGGTGCTCCTCGGGGGCGGCGGGGAGCTCGGGGGCGGCGGGGAGCTCGAGGGCAGCGGCTCGGAGGCGGCGGGGAGCTCGGGGGCGGCGGCGTCGGCCTGATGGCTTCGGGACGGCGGCGGTGTCGGGGCAGAAGGCCGGGTGACGGCGATGTGCGGCTGTGGCGGCGAGGAGCTCGGGGAAGACTAGGGCTAGGGACTTAGCGAAAATTGAACTGGCGGCGCGGGATAGGAAAGAGGGGATTTATTAGATAAGTTAGTCCAGACGGTCCGCAATACACAACCGTCTGGACTAATAGTCCAGACGGTTCTCAATATGGAGCCGTCCGCACTAACACTAGTGCAGACGGTCCGCGATACACAACCGTCTGGACTAATGTTATAGGCGGGACCCTGCTACATTAGTGCAGACGGTTCTCCATATGGAGCCGTCCGCACTAACGTTAGTGCAGACAGGTCTCAATATGGAGCCGTCTGCACTAATGTTGCAGGCGGGACCCTGCTATATTAGTGCAGACGGTTCTCCATGTGGAGCCGTCCGCACTAACGTTAGTGCAGACAGGTCTCAAATGGAGCCGTCTGCACTAATTAGTGCGGACGCTTTCCTTTATAGAACCGTCTAGACTACTAATGCACCGTGCAGAGCCGACGCGGGTTGGGACTTTTAGTCCCACCTCGCTAGTTTACGAAGCCTTCGACCGGTTTATATACCGTTCCTTGAGCGGTGCTGTCGAGCTTCTCTCATCTGAGCATATTCGTCCGATCGTCCGCCCTGGCCACTGGGGCCGCTGGTCAGTACGGGTGTAGTGACCCTATTATAAAATACGAGGTCAGTGAAAATGTTCACGAACAAAAACGATTTCTTTCGTTCGCATGCATGCATGTAGATACTTTAAAATGATTTCGATTGAAAACCCTAACATGCGCCCTTAAGGTTAACGTGAAAATCGGACAGCAAAACTAATGCCACTAAAACTCACGATTCAAAAACTCGTACATGTTCCTCACCTCCCAGCCATCGGTGGGTTCCATCTTATTTCAGTGTTGTTATCTTTGTGTTCGGATGAATACATGTTTACGCAAGTTAATTAAAATGCCTACGGTGCTAGTGGCCAAGATTAATAGTTCATGGTAAGTTCGGGTTAGTTCGGTTAGCTATACCTAATTCTGGAGGAGGCACCCTCGACGCTACGACAAGTATAAAATATTTAAGTATCAATAAATCCAAAGTCTACGTTAATATTACTTGATCCGAGTACAAGCGGGAATGGATCTGTATATACATAGCTTACCACATGTTGTTCTTCTAAATCCCTTTTTCTTTTGTCCAAAAATTGAATCTAAAACTGCAAAGAAATAAAACAAGAGAAAGAGGAGAAATATTCCCCTGCCGTGGGACCCGCCTGGCAGCTCCCTGTTTCCAATTGGTTAGCACGCTGCAGCTCCCTATTTCTATACGTAGCAGCTCACCCCAGCACATTAACTTCACTCCAGTGCTTCTTCTTCCTCAGACCGAGTTCTCCAAAAGCTCCCCCAACCATGCCTTCCTCTTCCTTCCAAATCCCATCCAAAAATCAAGAAATCAGCTATGCATGTTATACCACCGAAGTCCCTGCCTCCTAATCTCTCAATCCATCCAAGAATTTCTTACATGCATGAGCATTTGAGTATTTTGCCCATCTTCTTCAACCTCTGGACGGAGCTCTCCCTGTTGCTTTTTTCTTCTCCCCAAATCCCACTGCCTCAGCTCTCTCCCGGCCTCCATGGCGCAAGCACCGGCGCCCCGAACACCTCCTGGCCGACGCGCCGCCACCCGGTCGGCCCTGCTCCCTGCGCCGCCCAGCACGCCGCCGCCCAGCTCCCCTTCGGGCCGCCCCGCCACCGTCGGAACCACTCCCGGAGCCCCGCCTCTTGCCGCCACCGGCCGAGCAGGCCACGCGCCGCCGGCCTCCCCCAAGCTTGCCGCTCCAAGCCCAGGCCGCCGGTCTGCCGCCTCGGGTGCCACCGCCGGCCACCCCGTCCTTGCTCACCTGCCGCCGCCACCTCTCCCCAGCTTCGCCTCCGGAGTCCGCCGCCGCTCGGTCGCCCTGCCGCGCGCTCCCTCTGCCTCCGCCAGCCTTGCTCCTCCACACCTCGTGCTGCGGCAGTCCCGCCCGGGCCTTCTTCTCCGGCGAGCCACCTCCACGCCGCGGCTGCCTTGTCAGCTCCTCGCCCGAGCCCATCCCCTTGCGCGCCTAGCTCCCAGCTGCCGCGCCTCCCCGCCGGATCCGCTACCGCCGCCCCTCACCGGCTCCCCTTCCGCTCGGCGTTGACCTCCCGTGCGCCTCCCTCCCACGCCGCCGGAGGCCCCTTGCCGCTCCGCCCCAGATCCGAGCCCGAGCTCCGGCCACTTCCCTCGTCGCCGCCTTTTCTTCTTGTCCACGCGTCAAGGGTAACTCATAGAGTTCATGCATGCTGTGTATGCTTAGTAATATGAGCTACTCTGTGCGTGTGGTGAACGGGATCGAACTGACGTGATGGAAATGCATGAGTTGCTTGTGTATAGGTTGGCTTGCTTACTCATGAATTAGAGGCTCTGAGTTGTTTTGGATAACTAATGCGTATGCACATACACTCTGAGAAACTATGCATGCTACGGAATCTCAGTTTTTAGCTCCTCTCTAATACCACAAGAACATATTTATATCAGCCAATCAACTGGAAGAACAGATGCTCAAATTGAGTTTAGGTTGCTAGAGAAGATGCCCTTGTATCTGAATTACTTTAATGTTATAAGTAATCAGTACCGATTAACGTTCATTAGCCATACGAGTATCCGAGCACACTAATAATGGGTTAACCATTTTGGGCATCTTAACAATACTGCTAATAACATGAGGACATCCCGAAATATAGTGTATAAGCTGAGCTCAGTTGTTTTTGAAATGTTTGCGCATTACCTTGAACTTTGGTTAACCACATTCCCCTAATGCGCTATTAGTCACCTTATTGAGATAGTAAGGATAGCTAAGTATACTTTAGTAGTAGGCGACTGTAAAGAAATAATGAAGGAGAATATGGCACATGCCACACTGAATATGCATTAATACCACTGATGATTGTGTTGTCCGAATAAGACTTAACTTACATGCAAGATAAGCTATTTACCGTGTATGGCAGTTAGTACATAAGAACTCATCGTGACCATTAACTGGAATGAGGTTTAGGATAATACTACCCTCCCAACCTTTTTCACCGGTAGCTAACTCTCCTAACCGTCTCATTAAGGAAATTATGGGAGGGTGCGTATATGATTTAGCTAGTATCTTAGTTGCTTATGGCCTCGGTTAAGGAAGATGGTCGATTAGGATACATCTGATATACATGAGTAGAGTTTTTGGTACCTCACAACTAAACTATTAGTCGTTAGTAAGATTTGGGCATCCCAGTTCAATGATGACTCTAGTACCTATTGGTTGTACCCATAATTGTTGATCACCTTCAATTGCTAAAAAAATTAGAAATAAACATTCTACCCAACAATATATTAATCATGACCATCTGAGTTCTGTAATGGTTAATGTCGATACCCAACCTGTTGCCCTCTACCGAGAAGAAGACAGGAAATGCTAAATTGGATTAAATTCGTAGAACGCGTAGAAAATGCATGCAACCTCTAAATACATGAATACTAGAGAATCTAGCTTAACAGCCAAACTTAAAATGTCTAGTGTCATAATTCGCCTAACGGCTCGAATATAAGCACGACCCCATGTTCTCATCTACCCCAACTACGAATTTATCGGATGAACCCTAATCCTAATTATAGATTCAAGGTCCTTCTCCCTAATTGCATATCATACCCCATGCATGCATCCATGTTCTAGGTTCATCCATGATTAAAGTTATAACACCACTAAAACTAACCCAAAAATCTGAAATGAATGTTAACCTGCCTATGTAATTGTATATCTTCGTTTTAATCCACCGTAGTTGCATCGCATGTATTTTTGTAATGTTCGCAATAGTTCCTTAGACTTGTCTCTTTTCCTTTCTAGAGGTTGTTTGCTTCTTATTGGAGTTTGGCTACTTGGGATTTCCTCACAAATGCTAGTGGATACGTTATCCATCTCCACCCGGCTTACAGCTCTCCGCAAGACCAGGAACAACCCAAATCAGGCAAGCAGAGCTTGTTGCATCTTTACCTTCCGTACTCTTGTGTATGCCCTTGTTATATGTGCTATGTGTATGAATGTTTTATCGGTGAATTGTCGCAAAGTTGCGTACACTAGCATGTGTAGGATGTGTCTTACGTCGAGAACATCTGATGGCTCTTCAACTAAATGGTTAAGTGAGTTGTGAGAGCCGAGGGCGTGCACAATAGGTACGGTTGGTGTTCATCGTAGTTTGATGACGACGTGGGTGTAAGTAGAGATTTTAGTCGTCACACCAACCCTATCTTCAGCGTGTCACCATCCCTTATCACACGTGAACGCTAGCGAGAACCAACACTGAGGATAGTTGGGGTAAGCCTCCATGCACTTTGTGAGGCTCGCTACCTCCAAACTGTTATGCACTCACTATGCCTGCAGGGGTTGAGTTGTCGGTAGTGGTTCGAGAGATTTAAAATGAATATGTGAGGATTGGATCGAATTGGAATTATTAACTCATGTATGGATTGGATCAGTTTGGATTTGACTTAGGGGCTGCCCTAATCGGATTGGATAATGTTTAATGGATTGAATTGTATTGGATACACGGGATGCCCCGATGGAATTGGAGTTGATGATTTGATTTGGTGGTACATTAGGTGTGATGTGTTGTGTTATGAGTTAGTTGGTACTTAGTTTGTCTTACTTCACCTTATTAACGTTATGTTCTTAAATTGTATATTGTTACTCTGAGAAGCATTCATGTTTAATTAATGTTGCACTAGTATGAGTAGGACATTTAATCAAGCACGGATAAGTCTTGCGAGTACGTTCGTACTCACCCAGGTTACCCCTGGAGCTTGCAGGTGAGCCGGTGGTGGAAGATTATTTCGATGATGCTTGAACTTGCGTTTCCTCGGTTGTGTTCGATTGTTGGGATAGTTGTAGCTTTTGTTCAGCGGTCGCTAAGCCGCTGTGGGACTCATCCACTTGTTTCCGCTGTCGTTTAATTTCTCCGTACTCGGATATGCTTTCAGTTATGACTGGATAATGTAAGGTGTTGTCCCATCGTGGGCAGTTAATATTAATATCGTATTTGTAGAGCTTTGTTATGATATCCGAGTTGTTAATTCCAGGCTGCCCTTACGCAATGCGTGTATGATATGAAGCGTTTTGGGTATGCCGTGAAGGGTTGAGGTTGTACCGGTGGTTACTAGGTTGGGCAGGAATCGGTTGAGTGACCCGCTGGCTGAGATGCTGTGCCGGCCAGGCAGGGTGTGGGCGTTCTACCGGGCTTTCGAGTGACCCACTAGCCTTCGAGCTAGGTTAGGGTGTGGGTAGAACTGCCGGGCTCCTCCGACCTTGTTTTCCCTGGTAGTAATTGGGCACGACTCTACACCTTCACCAGACTACGGAATCGTATGTGGTTCTGGGAAGATTGGTCGCTTCCGGCCGGCTCGCGTGTGGCGGGTGTCGGATCGTTCTGTCTTGGTGCGTACGGCGCAGGTACCGTGCCACCGGGCGGACGAGTCCTTCGGTCCTTGGCGACTTCGCGTTCCCTTAATCATATGAAATTCCGGGTCCGTGACAACGGGCCTGTGCCCGAGTCGCCTGTGATGGGCTTGATTTGGGCTTCGGCCCATGTCGCCTGTGATGGGCTTGATTTGGGTGCAGGCTTTGGAAACCAAAACCCCAGTGGTAGGCCGGCTTTTTCTCTTTTTTTACCTTTTTTTATTTCATGTTGCATTTAATGGCATTTTTCTTTGCTAAACCTTCTCAAATTTTTACCATAGCCTCTAGGTGTCATATGATGACACCATGGAAAGTTTCATGTTTTTCTGACTTCGTTTACATTTTTTGGAATTAAAAAACCAATAACCTCCATGTTCGGGGTCGAGTCTCGGCACCTTGATGTTTGGAATTCCTTTCCTTTTCTTGGATAAGGCCTAAACATAGACTAAAGACTACAAATAGGATTTTTCAACCCAATTTTGCCAACTTTTTCATGCACTTGCAGTTCAAATTTGAATTATATTTGCTAAATGCCTAGAAATGCACTAAATGACTTAAATATAGCAAACGAACCCCGAAAAATGCCAAATTTTGACATGGAACATGTAATGGTATATCTTGAGGGTACAAAAAATTTCAAGGTTAACCGATGAAGCAACCGTCACTTTGTCTTCAAATCTGACCCGTTCCCTCTCAAAACCTAGATTCTTCCTCGGAGATCTTGGGGTTTCTAAGTAGTGTACGTCACAACTTTTGCAAAACCTTCTCAAATTTTTACCACAGCATATTGATGCCATATGAGGGCACCATGCCAAGTTTCATGTTTTTCTGACTTCGTTTGCATTTTTCCGAATTAAAAACCAATAACCTCCATGTTCGGGGTCGAGTCTTGGCACCTTGATGTTTGGAATTCCTTTCCTTTTCTTGGATAAGGCCTAAACATAGACTAAAGACCACAAATAGGATTTTTCATCATAATTTTGCCAAATTTTTCATGCACTTGCAGTTCAAATTTGAATTATATTCACTAAATGCGTAGAAATGCACTAAATGACTTAAATATAGCAAACGAACCCCGAAAAATGCCAAATTTTGACATGGAACATGTAATGGTATATCTTGAAGGTAGAAAAAATTTCAAGGTTATTTATTACTAGAAATAGGGTTATCTATTACTAGAAATGACTTAAACTTCTGAAAATCATAGAAAATTCATATTAATTCCAATTGAGTTGAACTTTTTTTAAATTCATATTTTAATCTGTACAATTTAATGGTTTAACTGTTATTCATGTTAATGTTATGGAAAAGATTGAAAATGCCCTTAAACCCTAAAAGTACCGAAGAGCTAGGGTTAAGCAAATGGGCAAGCAAATGAGTATAAAAATTCACCAAACTTCAGGGATGGACATAAATAGGGGAACATTAACTTCATGCCAAATTTCAGAATTTGTGGAGAAGGATAGGACCTAGCTCTAGTTCAAATCATCGAATTAGGTCAAACCCTAGCTTTGAACTAAAACCCTATTCAAATGAACTCCAAATCACCTAAAACTTCTACAGCAGGTTCCAAATAATGTTAGAAGGCGCCTGTAAAAATTTCATAATTTTTGGACAAATATTTATACATAAAATGACAGGAGGAATGAATCTATATAAAAGAAAAAGAAAAATCTTTAAAGGAAAAGAGGCCGAAGCCTGTTGGGCCGCCTCGGCCGGCCCGTTTACCCCCGCGCGCGCCTTCCACCTTCCCGCGTTCCGCCTCTCCCACTGGAAAGCGCCCCCACGCATCCCCGCCTTTACCATTTAAGTATTGCTTATGCATTAATAGTGCAGACGGTTCTCAATATGGAGCCGTCTGCACTAATGTTGCAGGCGGGACCCTGCTACATTAGTGCAGACGGCTCCATATTGAGACCTGTCTGCACTAACGTTAGTACGGACGGCTCCATATTGAGAACCGTCTGTACTAATAGTGCAGGCGAGACACTGATTAGTGCAGACGGTTCTCCATATGGAGCCGTCTGCACTAAAGTTAGTGCAGACAGGTCTCAATGTGGAGCCGTCTGCACTAATACAGCGCCGCGCAGAGTGGACGTGGGGTGGGACTTTTAGTCCCACCTCGCTAGTTCACCTTGGTTTCGACCGGTTTATATACCGATCGGTTGCAGGGGTCGTCGAGCTTCTCTCAACCATATGTATTCGGCCGATCTCCCGCCCTATCGGCCTGGCCACTGGGGCCGCTGGGTAGTACGGGCCTGTGCCCATGTCGTCTGTCATGGGCTTGATTTGGGCTGGAGCTCATGTCGCATGTGATGGGCTTGATTTGGGTGCAGGCTTTGGAAACCAAAAAAACCCCAGTGGTAGGCGGGCATTTTTTCTTTTTTTACCTTTTTTTATTTCATATTACATTTAATGGCATTTTTTAAACAATGTGAACCATATTTTATGTAAGTCCAAAATTTATTTAGGGATTTGGGGTGATTTTTGGGGATTTCTTCAAAATTGGAGATTTTTTCCTTAGGGCTTTTCTTAAATTGACTCATCCCCACCTCTAAATGCTACAAAGAACACGGCTGAGAGCAACAAGACTTAACCGTGCTAATCCACAAATTTATTTACGGATTTGGGGTGATTTTATGTAAATTAATGAAAATAGACATTACTGATTCATTGGGAATTCATAAAATTGAATGCAAAAAATGCCTTAAACTTGTAAAATTCATAGAAACTTCATATGAACTCCAAACGAGTTGAACTTTTTTTATAAATTCATATTTTCATATGTACAATTTTATGGTTACATCACACAAAACAACCTAATCTCCTTTAACAACCAGCCCTTCTTGATGATCGACGCGCAGATAGCAGGTGGCCCCGAACGGTAGTTGTTCTTCGTTGAGCGCGGTGCCGTCTCCAAGAGGGTACTCATCAAATTGATTGTACTCTTCCTCGTCCACGACATTCTCAACTCCGACAATCCTTCTTTTCCCCTGAAGGACTACGTGAAGTTTCTGATTTGCCGGGTCTTGGACATAAAAGACCTGAGTAGCTTGTTTAGGGAGTACGAATGGTTCCTCTTTGTATGCGGCACGTTCGAGGTCCACTGTAGTCATGCCGTACTTGTCGACCTTAACACTTGAGAGTGCGACCCAACGGCACCGGAAGAGGGGGATCCTGAAACGTACATAGTCGAGTTCCCAGATCTCCTCAATGTACCCGTAGTACGCACACACCCCACGTTTGTCCTGGAAGGCATCTATGCGGACACCGCTGTTTTGTACCGTGCTCTTCGTATCCTGTGCTCTGGTATAAAAGGTGTACCCCATTTATATCGTAGGCTTCAAATTTCAGGATCGTGTGACTTGGCCATCTGGCCAACCAGCCAATATTCTCCTCTGTTGTACTATTAGCACTTCGAACCCGCAACCAGTTGTTGAAGCTGCGGTTGTGCTGTCTGGTAAGCCAAGCCTCTGTACGGCCTGGATTCTCTCTGCGCAGCTCGTCCTTATGCATGTTGATATACGGGGCAACTTCAGTCATGTGTTGCAAGACTGCGAAATGGGCTTGAGATAACGACGCGTAGTCAGGGATGAGTGTTTTCCTTCCTATGGTCCCTTTGCCATCCAGTCTCCCCTCGTGGCGAGACGTAGGCACACCTATCTGTTTGAGCTGGTCCATGTAATCGACACAGAACTCGACCACCTCTTCGATTGTGTAACCTTCGACGATGCTGCCCTCTGGACGAGATCTATTTCGTACGTACTGCTTGAGAATTCCCATGTACCGCTCAAACGGGTACATCTGGCGTAGAAATACCGGTCCACAGATCTTTATCTCTCTCACGAGGTGGACGGTAACATGGACCATGATATCAAAAAACGACGGAGGAAAGTACATCTCAAGATGGCATAATGTCTTCACCAGATCAGTCTGCAACACATCTAGTGCTTCGGGATCGATGACCTTCTGAGAGATTGTGTTGAAGAAGTAACACAGCCTAGTGATTGTGTCTCGGAGATAGCTCGGCTGGATATTTCGGATTGCAACAGGAAGCATCTGTGTCATCAACACATGGCAATCGTGGGATTTCATGCCGACCAATTTTAGATCTTCCATCGAAACAAGTTTCGAGATGTTGGCGGAGTAACCGGACGGAACTTTCACACCTTGCAAGCACCGGCATAGTTCGGTCCTCTCGGCCTTTTTCAGGTTATAGCAGGCCGGAGGAAGCCTTGTTCTGCCTTGTTGGGAGGGCTCAGGTGCCAACTCGGGCCTGATCTTCATGTCTACTAAGTCGAGGCGTGCGTTGAGGCCGTCCTTCGTCTTCCCTGGAATATTGAGTAAGAGACCAATCAGGCTGTCACACACGTTCTTCTCTACGTGCATAACGTCGATGCAGTGGTGAACTTCAAGGTGCTGCCAGTAGGATAACTCCCAAAATATTGATTTCTTCTTCCACATGCCGCTGGCCTTCGCTTTTTTACCACTCTTTCCAAGGACAAACGTCGATATCCTTAACCATATCGTACACCTCTTGCCTGCTGTAATGCCTTGGACATAAAGCTCTCTCCCTCGTCCCGTCAAATTGGTCCTTCATGTTGCGGTACGGGTGATTCCTCTTAAGGAACCTACGGTGGCGCATGAACACCGTCTTACGGGAGTGGGCCAGCCACCTACTCGCCGTACCATCCAAGCACTGAGGGCAAACCTTGTCTGGCTCTTTACTCTGGCCCGAAAGGTTGCGTAGGGCAGGCAAATCATTGACCGTGCAGAACAACATGGCGTGTAGGGTGAAGTTCTCTTGTTTGTACGCATCCCATACCTGCACCCCTTCGTTCCACAGTGTTTTCAGATCTTCCACCAAAGGTCTTAGGTAGACGTCAATATCATTCCCAGGTTGCTTCGGCCCTTGGATAAGCAGTGACATCATGATGTATTTCCGCTTCATACACAGCCAAGGTGGTAGGTTGTACATACTAAGAGCAACTGGCCAAGTGCTGTGCCGGCTGCTCATGTTGCCGAAAGGATTCATTCCGTCCGTGCTCAACGCGAACCTTATATTCCTCGGCTCCGCACCGAAGTTTTCGAAGATCATGTCGATGTTTCTCCACTGCGCGGAATCGGCAGGGTGTCTTAGCTTTCCATCTTTCTTACGGTCCTCTGAGTGCCAGCACAACAATTTGGCCTCTTTTGGGTTCGCGAACAAACGCTTCAGACGCGGAATTACGGGCAGGTACCACACCACCTTAGCGGGAATTCCTTTCTTCTGCTCGATGGAAGACTCGCCGTCGCCTGGTTGGCTCTTACGGTTGTAACGAGATGCTTTGCACACTGGACATGAACGCAAGTTCGATAATTCATTACGGTACAGGATACAGTCGTTCCGACATGCATGTATCCTTTCTACCTCCATCCCCAGGGGACAAACCACCTGCTTTGCTCGGTACGTGTTTTGGGCAGCTCGTTACCATCCGGAAGCATCTCGGAGAGGAGACCTAGGAGCGCCGTGAAACTCTTGTCTGACCAACCATGGCTGGCTTTCAGTTGGAGCAGCTCGAGCACGGATGACAGTTTTGTGTATTTCGGCTTGCAACCTGGAAACAAAGGTTTCTCTGAGTCCTCAATCAAGTACATGAACTTGTGTAAGTCTCTCTCAGTATTAAAGTTCACGTCGGCATCGCGCAGCATCTGATCCAACCTATCATCGTCCTCTGCGCCACCACAGTCATCGTCTGCACCTACTTCCTCGTGGCGGCCACAATCATCGTCTGCACCTACTTCGTCGCCATGTTCTCTCCTTTCGTTGACTTCGGGTTCTTCGACGATGCCAACGTCTTCCTGTGACATGTTTTGCTCTTCACCATGTTTGGTCCAACACGCGTAGTCCGGTTTGAAGCCCCTAATAATCAAGTGCGCTTGGATCTGTAGGGCTGAGTTGTGTCCGAGAAATGATCTCTCATTTCTACAATCGCAACAAGGACAATATATATATTCAACACCCTTCTTCAACCTATCCTCCTCGGCAACTCTCAGAAAATTTGTCACACCGTCAAGGTACGCTTGGTTCGTACGAGAACCGTACATCCACACCCGATCCATCAAGCTACACACGCTGCACAACAAGGAAATTAGTGTTAGATTGACCTAATAAAAGAAAGCGACCTAGCTTCTCATCGGGAAAAAGGAGCTTATCTAGAAATCGTACTGCAGTTTAAGGGTTTAAGGGTATAAACATAAATATCAAAATGCGGAACATCGGCCTGAGATGAAATGCATGTCATCGAATAGATGACATAAAATAAGGACTAATGCAAATAGAATCAATTTCATCGGAGTCCGGACGCTCAAAATATCGCGATCCTAATTTCTCCGGCGGTTCCGGAAACCCTAATTTGAGTTTTTAGTCAATTTTATTTTTTCTACAATGCAAACATGAATCAAAATGACATAATTGCGTAGATCTTATTTTTCTGAACATTTTGATATATTATTTGCATTTTTCTGACTAATAATGATTTTTCTATGATTTTTATAAGATTTAATTATTTATATACTCTTTTTGATCTTTTCCTCAGTAAAAATAATAAATAAATAAATAAAGATTAATATATTCTGACAGGTGGGTCCCACTGGTTTTTGTTTTTTTTCCCTTAAGTCGCCTGAGGTCCGGCGGTCGGCCAGGACGCCGGCCGAGCTCGCCGGCGGCAACCGGCGGTGGCGAGGGACAGCGGCGGCGGACGTGGGAGGGCGGCGGCTTACCGGGAGGCGGCGGGGCGAGGAAGGCGGCCGGCGGCGAGGTGGAGGCGACGGCCGGCGGCGGGGAAGCTTCGGGGCGGGCCTGGCGGCGGCAGAGCGTCGGCGGGTGGCGGCGGCGGCTCGGGGAGGTCGCCGGCGGCTAGCAGGTGCTCCGGTGGCGGCGGCGCTTGCGGGCGGCTCGAGAAGCCGGAGGGAGTGGGAGTGAGGGGAGTGGGAGTGAGGAGTGAGCGAGCTACATTAGTACAGACGGCTCCAGATAGGGTGCCATCTGTACAAATAGTGCAGACGGCTCCCAACTTGGAGCCGTCTGTACTGTATCGATTTGTGCAGACGGCTCCAAACTGGGCCCGTCTGTACAAATAGTGCAGACGGTACCGGTTGGGAGCCGTCTGTACTGTATTGATTAGTGCAGACGGCTTCCAACTGGGACCGTCTGTACAAATAGTGTAGACGGTCCTTGTTTGGAGCCGTCTGGACTGTTGTGCACAGTGCAGACGGCTCCAGTTGGGAACCGTCTGCATTATTTGTACAGACGGTTCCTAACTGGAGCCGTCTGCACTGTGCCGTCCCGCTTGTTCGGCATCCTTCTTCGTGATTTGTGCAGACGGTTCGTGTTGGGAACCGTCTGTACTAAGAATTGTGCAGACGGCTCCCTGTTGCCATCTGTACAGGTGGCGTCCCGTTAAATGCTATCTGTAGTAGTGAGCAGCCGGACGGACTACTATAGTCAGTCTAATGACTACTATAGTCTTTTCTTTCTTTGTAATTAAGTAATAATGTTTGGTATAGCAGCCTTTTCGAACAAGTCTCTGGGATCTCCTGTAAACCCCTATGATGTGGTAAAGGGAGGATATTAGGGGAAGCAGTGAGTGGAGATTCCCCTGCAGAGAGCCGGATGAGGGGAGACCCTCATGTCCGGTTCGGAGGGCGGGGATATCCCGACCCTACTATCATTATGCCTTTGCAATGTTACTTGGTTCAACTCCATTTGTGACCTTTTCTCGTATGTGGGACTCTCTATCTTCTTGGGTAGATTCTAGATCGTCTTTCATTTTGTTAGTGAGTAGTTTTCTTATTAATAAGTCAAGTCAAGAGTAATAAGAGAACTGTAGGAGCTTGCCAGGACGGCTTGGTAAGCAAGCTACCTGTTATGTAGGCGCCAACTCCCAGTTCTTTCTCTTCTTTCTTTTTGATTTTTTATTCTAGTTTTTTTTACTAAACGTATAATCTTCTTTCCGGGGAAGGGGTAACATAGACGGAGGCACATGTAGACAGATACAGACTTTTTCAATCTTTTGCCTAAGCGAAGTAGTAGTTGATCCCTCCGAGGTAAGGGCGATTCGAGACCGAAAGCTACTAATAAAATAGCATAATCTGAACACATAGCTGAACACATAGTTTAAGTAGAAACTGTTAAAGTTCCCTGGTCTCAAAATGGCCGGCTTTGGTTCAGCTCTCGGGGCCACCTCACACACTAATAAAATCGTCAGCTTCCTTCCCTACTCATCGCCCTCACTTTCAGACAAAAAATCCAATTCGATTCAAAGATCAGAATCATACCTCCAGCAGGTAAGGTTGGCTCAAGAAATGGAAGTTGTGAGATGGAAAGAAAACCATGAAAAAAGAACTGAATTAGGGATCAATCCATACGCGGCTTGCCTTCTCCCCTTCCCCATAGTAAGCCAGCCAATAGTACCCTAACTTAAGAAGTTCTCTTAGCTAGCGCATGTCCATTAATGTGACCACCGCATGCTCCTGCATGAGTTTCATGAATGGTTTGTTTTCGAATCCATTCATTTTTAGGTATACTATCTTGCCTCGAAAAAGGAGCTCGCAACAAAATGAGAGCTTTTCGATAGCCCGTTCACTCGACTACCATGCTTAGTTAGTCTGTCTGCAGGGATGGGAATGGCGTAGTCTGTCTGCCCTTCTTCGTAAGTAGCTGGACTTGGATCTTCGTAAGCAACTGGAACTATCAAAAGTCAATGTCAATTGGCTTTCTAAAGGCTATAGCCCTGTTTCTTTTGAAAAAACAAATTTAGAGTTTCGAAGAAGACAGGCCTCAAGAAAGCCACTCCGCCTAAAGAGTCCTATTCCTATCCGGTCTACATTCACTATTCTTCATAGGCACTGCACTGGGTCGGTAGGTTGTTGTTTTTACTTTTTTCTTCTTGCTTTAATCCAGTCGCTCGATAGGACTTCCTGTAACCTGAAAAGGTTGGTTCTTCCCCTACAACCCCTACCCCTCCAAGGCAGTACTCTTCATCGGCAAATCCAAATGTCTCAATCCGAGTTGAGACCCACCTACAGAAATTGATCCATCAACGGCTTTTTTCTATAGTGGCAGGAAGTCTCCAACTCTTCGATATGCGCTAGCTAGGTAATCCCTTTACTTAATCTAATATGGGATCTCTTGCTACCAGAAAGGAACTGAACTGGCTTGCCCGAAAAGAATGGATTGCTACCCTTGGAGAGCTAATGGTACTGGACTGATAGCGCACTGATTGAACCGACCCCGGACGTACTACTGGGGAACCAGTGGCTGGAGAGAATCTCTCGCGATGGAGAAATGTCAAATGGGAAGCTCTATGGAGGCACACATCGTGTCATTCGTCATCGAAATGGGACGGACTCGCTCGGGAACAGTCACAGGATCGAGGAACTTTCTGGCGTAACACACCCGTAATGGGGAAATCTGACTAGCTGCTCAAAACCCTTTCTACAGTGAGCTTTCAAACTACCTTTAGAACTTGCTTCATAGGCTTTGAGGCATTTTGACACCCTCCCGTAGGCTCACTTTGTTTCAGGGCTTTCCTTTCTCTCCTAAGATCCCATCCCAACCAACAAACAAGAGTCTGATGGGGATTCTGCTTGAACGTTAACTAGACCTGCGCCCGTATTAGCTTACCGAAAAACTAACTAACGGGAAGCTCAAAGGAATTAAGTAAGCCAACTTTAGGCTATAAAGAGATTTCTATTGAGGCTAAACTTATCTACCTTTCCCGGTACTTCAAAGTTGAATGCCACTGCTGCTACATACAGGAGAAGATAGATTTTTTGCTAGAGGACGGATGTTCAACGAGGACGGGGTCATCGCAAAGAAAAAGAGCTAGAGGTGAGTGAGCCTACGACCACCAATTGTTTATCTCCTATTACCGTAGCAGACTTGGACTAATGGAATTGCTTGAAGTGAAGACCAGTGAACAAAAGGCTTTACACAAAAGAATTGTGACCTCTTTCGGGCTAAGGCCTGGAAGAAGCAGGGATTGAACCAGGGCTTGTTGACAGAGCAGATATCAAAAGCCTATGTTATCTCATTTTCAGGGACCGATCAAGGGATGAGCACCCTCTAATCTAACGACCAAACAAGCAACGGCCCTTGTTACTATAAATATGAAGCGTGCTAGCGCGCACTTCCTATTAACCAATTCACCAATTTTAAGATTGGTAAACAAAGATAATAGGAGCCGAAGTCAATCCCTTAAAACACTCCTCCCCGAGGGGACGTTATCGGTCGCCTCGTTCCCTTGTTTACTGAACTCTTTTCAGGAGATAGGTCTACCATTGCAAACTCATCTGCTTGTAAATTCATTGTGTAAAATAACTCGTATATTCATTGTGCCAGAATTGATCACTGATCAGGTGTGATCAGTCTCATCCGTCTAAGAGACTGATCCGGTGCAATGAGTCTCATCCGTGTAATATTTTGGAATTCCTCTTCCAACTCGTCCCGGAATGGGCGTTATGGCAAAGAACAAGACGAAAAAGACAGAAGGAATTTGTCCAATAGTAACAAATGGTGCCTCCACAGGTTGACATCCGATCCAACCTAGTAGTAAGCAATCCGCCAAAAGCAACCAAAATATTCCTTGGTGAATCGGTCGAAAACTTGAACTACGCACATACATTTCTTTAAAAAAAGGTAAAGCCAAGAGAGATATAAAAACTGGTGCTATTGCGGCTACACCTCCTGCTTTGTCAGGTATACTGCGAAGAATGGCATGGATCGGTAGGAAATGCCATTCCGGCACAATATGAGGCGGGGTGGGCATCGAATTAGCAGGTATATAATTGTCGGGATGCCCCAAAACATTAGGAGCAAAAAAAATCCAAATGGAATGTGAGGGACCTGGTATTTTAATTCAATCCAAGGAATTCACAACTAGTGAAGACGGTGACCATAGCCGCTACCTGCGACGGACTATGACCCACCCCCGCCCCGTGCGACCAGCATACGACGCAATGCGTATGGATCACCACGGCCTGATCGAGGGATCACGATTCCAAACACATACGCTTTACGCGTATGACTCACTTTGGCAATGGACCGTACATTCACTTTGTACTTCACTTGAATCAAAAGAAAATAACGAGTTTCTCCATACGCAACCAGCCACGCTCCCCATTTCAACATACACGCATGACAGACGGGAGGTGGGGGCATATGTTGGACAGCGAGAAATATCATCACACACAAGCTCTACAATATGATAATAAAACTAGCTGTCCACATAGTGAACTTTAGAGATACATCAGCCGGCGATAACCATAAATTTAGTCAAATCTGAAATATTTACAATGCAGCAGATAAACGGAACAAAACCCCGCAGCAGTGCATCTATCGCTGTACAACAGCCAAACAACTCCCATGAGTCGAACGCGGACCAAGGAAACCATCGGACTAAGCATCATCATAAAACTCCGCAACGGTTGGCTCACCTGCAAAAGTCTAGGAATATCCTAGGTGAGTACAAAAGTACTCACAAGACTTATTCGTGCTTGATTAAATGTCCTACACGTGCTTGCTACAACGGTAATTAAACATGATGCATTACCATTGGACCGATACGCGGTAAACACTGTGACATTGTCCATGACATAGGCATAAGTTGTAGAGTAAAAGCATGCTTCAGGTTTCACATGAATACAAGGCTGACCACGATAATTAGAACATCACATTTCTCAAATCACTCAGGGGTAGCCCACACCCCATTTAATTTACAGGTTCATCACAGCAACAATTTCAGATAATCCCTCGAACCGTTACCGACAATGCGACTACCCTGAGTATAGTGAGTGCATTATCCCTGGAGATTGCAAGGCTCTAGGGCCTGAGACTTACCTCAACTACACTCCGGCTTCGATTCCCGGTAATGTCCACGCGTTAATAGGAAAGTGACACGGGAAGTCACCTCTGGTTGGTATGGCAACAAAACTCTACTTACTCCTAGGTTGCCCCTCACCTCCAATCAATACCAACCTTATTCACCGTGCACCCCCTCGGCTCTCACATCTCACCTTAACAGGTTGAGTTAATCGGGCAACAATTGAAGGTCTCAACATAGTGATACACCCTACGCATGCTAGTGTGCTCAAATCCAACATACGATTCAAACAAGCATTCACGCATATACACACATGAGCAGGGCATATACATAATTACGGAGAATAGAAAGAATGCAACAAGCTCTGCTTGCCTTGGTTGTAGGATTCGGAGACTTGGGTGAGCTCAATAGTTTGGGGTTCTTCCTCTTCGGGCTCTGTCACAAGCAACACGACGCACCGGAAAGGAAACGACAAAAGAAAATGAGTTCCAGCATGTATGCATGATGGAAAATGCTAGACATGAGATGCTAAGGTATTTCATGGATGCTAGGGGTTTATAATGAGAAGCAAGCCTCGATTTGAACTTATAGAATTCAACTGATTATCCTAGCAAATATATGCATGGCATATTGAGTTCAAGTTCATATTAGGGTTGAAAATAGTTAGTCATGAGGAATAGGCATGACTTAAAATATCTTATTGATGAAATTGCTTTGTATAGTTGGAAAGATAGAAGTGAATTTATCTAGATTCATTTTAAATTTCTTTAAGAATTAGCACATGGGAGGAATCATTAGGGTTTAAACACGGATGACCGAAATCTTATGTGTGAGCCTTGCAAATGCATTGAACCAAGTTAAAGAAAATTTAGCAAAAATTCTGAGCATATAAATTTACAATTTTTTTTGGAACTAAGGTTACAAGGTTATAGCATTTTCAAATATGCAACCTCTTGCATTAGCTCCTAGTACCTTAATCCTAGCATTATAACCTGCAAAAATTTGCATAGGTATTTACTAAGCACACCCCAAAACCCACCCACTGCCTGCCCCCTTCTCACTGAAGTGAAGCAGCTCGGAGGAGCTCTGGAGGGACCGGACCGGCTGCTGACCGGCTTGGACCTGAGTAAGAGGGGAGGAGGAGAGGTGAGGGGAGAAGAAGAGGAATGCGGAAAGGGGGAGGAAAGGGAGAGGGGCTGACTCACAGGAAGCAGCGGCGCGAGTTCGCCGGAGCTGTGGCCGGAGCTGCGGCCGGAGCTGGAGAAGACGGCGCCGGCTGGAGAGCTGCGCACAGGAGGAGAAGAAAACAAGGGGAGGAGCTACGGGGAGGAGAAAAAGAGGGAGGGAAGGGCCCTGGCGGCTTTTATATGGAGGCTGGCGAGCTTTCCACGGAGACTCCACCGCCCTCCGTCCCCAACCTGCGGCGGCGACGTGGCAGCCAAAGCCTGACACTCGGGGCTTACCCGGAAGATGACTCGGAAACAGTCCAGAGTCGGGCAGCCCCGGACGTACCGCCCGGAGGTTCCGGAGTGAACCTCTAGCCTTCACAAAATGGCAGCTCACCCTCTCTGGACTCTCCCGGAAATCAATCCGGTGTCCAGCCGGATTCCGGGCTCACCCGGAGGTTCATCCGGAGGCTCTGGATGGGACCTCCGGTTGCACCGAGATCACCCAATTGCTCTCTGGACTCCCTCGGAAAATGGTTCGGAGTCCATCCGGAATTTTTGGACAGTCCAGAGATTCACCTCGGAGGCTTCGGACTGAGACTCCGGCAGCCATAGGACCAAACCAACCCTCTCTGGACTCCTCCAGAAATTAGTCCAGATTCCACCCGGAATTTCAGGACAACCCGGAGGTTCCACCCGGAGGTTCCGGACAAAACCTCCGAATGGTGCAACAGAAGAAAAAACTCGTGCAAAAATTATTTGGACCTTCAGAGCATAATATATTTTAAGATTTGTTGTGGTTATTCAAATAAGTTGATTGGTGTTAACTTACTGGAATTGATTTCCAAAGATGAGATATGCACGTATTCTATAAAACATAGTTTTTCAATATTCAAGTTTATGCAAAGGTTGTGCATGGATGATGCCATGTATGCATGAAGAAACGCAAGAACTTATTTATAGGATAGAATGGGTGTTACATGGAAGAAAAGATAGCAGAAGCTACCCAACCTACAAGATCCTTTACAAAAAAATAAGGGTAAGAAGCAATTTTATCCATCTCAGAATGTACACCCAATGGATTATTTGATCCATATTGATGCAATGCAGCCAGATGAAGAAGACTGGCGCGGGAAAAGTGACCTCTGGTTGTGTGAAGACCCTCTAAATAATAATCTCTATATCCTCATGAGATCACAACGTAATCATGTGTGAAATTAAAATGAAAGTTTTTCATGCATGCATATAGATACTTCACAACTAGCCCCGATCAAAAACCTAAGGACATGCTCGATATGAGCTTAATTTAATTGGAAATATTTATGAAGAATATGTATACCGTGGCAAATACTGGTGAATTGTTATAGAAATAGAATTGTTTTGACCTGTTGTTTAGTCTCTAAACCAAAATAAAAACAAAAGCCGAAAAGAAAACAAAATAAAAGGAAATATCTCAGCACCTTACCTGTCTCGTGGGTCCCGTCGGCAGCTCTTTTCTCCAGCTGGCTAACATGCTCACCCGCTGCAGCTTCCTTCTTCCACGTAGCAAGCTGCTGCGCACTCCACTTCTTTTCTTCCTCCAGTGACCGTGTTCTCCAAAGCCCCCATTCCCCAATCTCCACTGCCGACCTCTCCAAGGGGAGCCACCGGGGCTCTTCCCTATGCTGCCGCTCGCCGCCCCCTTGCTCACCCGCCGCCGGCTGGCGCCTCCCCGTTCTACCGCCCTCCAACCGCCTCCCTTCCGGTGCGCCGCCGCCGGCGGGCCAACTCCAAGCCGCCGGCCTTCCCAGCCACGGAGCGCCACCTCCGCCCGCCCTCTGCTGCGCTGCCGGCCCCAACCCCGCTCGGGTCCCTCCACGCCGCCGCCTCCCCTCTCTGCTCCTCCCCGAGCCGATGGGTCACGCCGCCCCTAGCTGCGCCGCCGGCCAGCGCCTCCCCGCGCCGCTCCTTCGGCACCAGCCCCACGCCACCAGATCCACCTCCGGTTGCCCGACCGAGCTCCGGTCCTCCGCCCCTGCTCTGCCGCCGTGGTTGCCGCGCCCCCTTGGCTCCTCTCCGGCGCGCCTTCTCCCTCCGCCGTGCGCCGCTAGCCCCGGTTGCCGCCGCCGGCTAGCTCGCCGCCTCGCCTCTTTGCCGCGCCCCCGTCGCGCGCCACGGCCGCCGCCTCCGCCACTTGCCGCAGTGGCCGGCGAGCCACTGCTGGCAGCTTCCTCTCGGCCGGCCCCTCCTCCATGCCTCATCCCCTGGCGGACCAAGCCTCTGAGCTCGCCGCCGGCCGACCTCCTCCACCGCATCGAGCCCGAGGCCCGAACCTCTCAGCAACCCCGTCGCCGGCAGGTCTCTCCGCCTCAGCTCCTTCTCCAAGACGCTCACGCGCGAGCCCCCGGATCCGAGCTCCGCTTCTACCTCAAACCCCAGAACTCTTCCCCAGCTCGCCGCCGTCTCTCCCATGCGCGCCGCCTCAAGCCAACAACGTTCTGCTATCCAGGTTTCCTTTTAGTTGGAAATGCAACTAAAGGTAATTAAAATCACCATGTTGAAGACAATATTGCATCATATAAATCTGTTATAGAAATGTTTGCAAATTGGTTATAAGAAATCTGAGAGCCTAACCATATTATTACTCATGTCATTTTAATGTTCCAACTATGCATGCCCTCTGTACACAGTTGTTGCATTTTTAATCTCCATGCATCGGTTGAATGCTTAATTAGTTGAGCATCTCACTTGACAATATAACCTGCTGCAACCGTGAACCTTTCATGCTTAAACTTGCAGCCCAGTAGAATTTTCCAATTGAGCTTAGTACCTCTAAGCCATCACTAATTCCTCCTAACCCCCATCTCTTATTTAAAAGAACCACTAAATAAATTGCAACTAACCCTCACTAAAAATGCAAGATTCAATGTCTTAGCTACGAGCTGACCCAATTCTCGAGCTGAATTCTTGAGAACATATAAGATGTATTTGATCAAATAAAGTAGTTGACTCTAGACCCATTTATCCGATTCAGTTTGAAGTAAGAGTAGCGCAACCTGCGGAGGCCACACGACCTTTTACAACAACTGCTTATTTGATAAGTGGTTCAGCAGTTTATAATTGTGTCACTGAGCAGTAGAACCCAAGTACTAATAGATCTTGTAGCCTTTCAGATGAGTGATGTGTCCTTTCCATACAGAACCCATGCTTAAGACTGGGTGTTAAACTTGTTCAGGACGCTAGCTAGGAGTAATGACTAGACTGCTTACTAATCTGATTACTTCACTAATTGCACCAGTACTTGATGGATAGCTCAATTAACCAGATATGGACATTATGAAATACTCCAAGTATTCATTAACCAGTGGGTGGTTCATTTGACAAACACACAGATTAAATCGTGGACTACCATGAATCTGATCAGTGGACTCCATTCGTGAATTATGTAATGACATGTTAGCAAACGAGTAGTTAATTAGCAAACTAATATTTTCGGGCACCCTTAAGACACCACACTAATAATCAACCATAAGGACTAATCATATTCTTTATTAATGTTAGGTCAACTTGACCACTGTTCAGCTTAATTAACAAAGTATGCGGTAGAGACATTCTAATTTACTGCAAAGGTATTTTCTATACTGAGAAGAAGACAGGAAATGCTAAATTTGACTAAATCAGTAGAACTCATCAAAAATGCATACACCCTCTACCTACATGTATACTAGAGAATCTAGCTTAACAGCAAACTTAAAATGCTTAGTGTTACAATTCGCCTAATGGCCAGAATATAAGCACAACCCCATGTTCTTATCTACCATAGCAACGAATCAATCAAATAAACCCTAACCCTAATCACAGATTTACAGCCCTTCTCGTTAGTTGCATATCGTATTCCATGCATACATTCATGTAGATGTTCATCCTTGATTAAAGTCATACCACAACTAACCTAGACCAATATGGAATGAATACTTCGTTTTAATCCACCGTGTTTGCATCTCATGCATCTTTGTAATGTTTGCAATGGCTCTTTAGACTTGCTTTTCCTTTCTGGAGGTTAATTGCTTCTCATTGGAGTTCAACCATTTCGAGTTTTCCCATGGACGCTCGTGGAAATATCTTGCATCACCGCCCCGCAACGAGGCAAGCTCCATTGCTTGTTGATTAATCATTATATTGTGTATTAATCCTTGTTTGACTAAATTAATTAAATTGACCTGATGCTTGAGTGAATGTTTGCTTGACCGGTACTTGGTACCGCACTAGTAGGTGTAGATCGTGTGGTATGTAGCAGCTATGACTGAGAATCAACCTTGTTGCCCAATTGAGCTAAACTTGCTGAAGTGAGATGTGAGAGCCGAGGGTGGAGTAAGGATGAATAAAGTTGGTATTAATTGGTGCTAACGGAGCGACCCCCGGTGAAAGAAGTTGTGTTGTCGCTATACCAACCGGAGGTGACTTCATCGTATTACTCCCCCTGTCACGCGTGAACGTTATCGGAATCTCTGCCATGAGTTTATCGAATGGGTGAGTCCCGGTCATTGGGAGACTAGCTACCTCCAGTGAAGGGCACATTGTTATCCTCATGGGGATGTATTGCCGATAACGGTTCGAGAGAGAAGTTGAATATGATAATTGATGGATCGGTTTGGATTTGACATAGGGGCTGCCCTAATGGAATTGGAATATGTTAAATGGATTCTTGTGGATTGGATTCATGGGCTGCCCCAAAGGACTTGGAATTGTTGATTGAATCTTGTGGTGGTTTGTTTATGATTCGTATGTACCTTGAATTAGCCTGTTATCTACTTTGTCTTTACTTCACCCTGTTAATGCTATGTTCATTTCATCTCTTGTATGCAACTCGAACCTGACATAAATTACGAACCTTCACGCCTTGTCAAACATGATTAATACCATGTTTTAATTAGTTGATGAGCAATGTCTTGCGAGTACGGTGGTTGTACTCACCTAGGTTTATCCTAGGCAGGTTCTTGGAGCATTTGGAGTTGACGTTTACTGCTTCGGTTTACCTCTTTCAGCTTCGACCTCCTTGGGAATGTGGTGGGTTGTTCTGAGATGGGTTCCCCACCATCTCGGGCCTTTTCCGTTTTTCCCCCGCTGCTGTTCGTAATAACGTATATGGTGATTGACTTTCGAGTCGCTATGTATATATAAATGTATTCTGTAAGTCTTTCTCTAGTAGAGTTTGTGCTGTGGTAGTCCAAGTTGTTACTTGTGGTTGTCCATGTACAATACGTGTATGTGATGAAGTATGTGGACAACTGTGCAGCGGTATTATTGCGTGCTTGGATTGCGTTTCGTGATGGCAGAGGTGAGCGAACCACTAGTCCTGTGTAGCTTTGGTGGAGTCGATCCAGGGGATGCGTCCCGTACTCGCTAAGCCTCCTACGACCGTCACGCCTCACGCTGACGGCAGAGCAGAGCTGGATCCTCCCAGAGTCGCACCTCGTGGCTAGGTTAGGTTGAGGGGATGCAAATCCCGGGCTCTAGTCCTCCTATGACTATCGCGGAGCGCAGACTCATCACGCGGTCTTACCCCTTCACCGGTATCCGGGAATTATATGTGGTTCGGGGAAGATTGGTCGCTTCCGACCGGCCCGCACGTGGCGGGTGTCGGATCGTTCCACCTTGGTGCGTACGGCGCAGGTACCGTGCCACCGGGCTGACGAGTCCTTCGGTCCTTGGTGACTTCGTGTTCCCTTAATCACAGGTGGATTCCGGGTCCGTGACAGGTTGTCCCCCCGGCGGTGCCCGGGCAGGCCTCGGTTTACTCTTGCCGATTCTACCTAGACATGGCTCAAAACGAAGGGGTAAGGTGTGGCGTACCCGGTTTTAAGACCGGATAAACCCTTGTGTTTACTGTACCGGTCCCATGATCAGTAGCCGGTACACACAAGTAACCTGTATATCAGGGTCATACACGCACTTATTAGAACTTGATATAAAACCGATCTTCAAGATCGAGTAATTATACCTTTAGCCCAACGGCTAGAAACTTGCAGCGGAAATCAAACGGTGAGGTGACCCACCAGTATGCCATACCTGACAGGCAACTGACTGGGGTTACGCCCTAGCTTTCACGGATATCGATGTTGCTTTTGATCTGTCGGTCCTTCTGTCTAGCCAAATCAACAAGCCAGGTGAGTACATTGAATTTATACGCAAGCACTCCGCTAGGAAGTTTATCACGGATATGGGCATGCAAGGAATTCTCAAGAAATTGGCTATATCCTAGGTTTCATATTGTGCGAGAAAGTAAGTTTGCATTTGAAATACATAAATAGATATTAAAAGCAGTTTTCACAAAAGTTCCATGGTATTCCGACACGAACATCTGTTCATCTTTTTCTTCCCGCTACAACGGGAATTCATTTCTATGCTTTCCATTAAAACGGAAAGTCTCTTAATCACCCGCTTCAGCAGGGAGTCTCAGCTCACCCGTTACAACGGGGATACTAGGGTTTGCCTGAGTCCACGGGGAAATCCCTTCTTCACTCGTTCTGACACAACGGGAGCTTTTCAGGTCGCCTGCGATCACGGCGGGTCGCGTCCTTAAACCCATAACCACATTTTTGACTTTGAAAGTCAGTCTACTTTAGTGTGGCCCGAACAAGGTGGTGTTACACACCGCATGAAAAAGAGGTTTTGCATATTAGCAAACTAAGGTGCATGCGTTTACGATCCTACTACGTTTGAAAGTTTTTAGAGCACTTATCTTAGCTGGGTCCAGATGGTATTTGGCTAATCTAAAGAGTTTATAAATGCTGGGGATTTTAGGGTTTATCTTGATCTAGGAAATTGCTTGCACCCAAATGTCCTTAGCTCTTCTAGTCCGGCTATGCTCAGAGGATTAAGCATTAGGTAAAGGTTTGAATAATATGATCTGGACTGGATTTACATAATACATTTTTTCAGGAAAATCATATGATTCTAATAGAAACCTTTGTCCCTTTTTGATTTTAACATGAAAGAGCTTAATTACTAAATGCTTTACTAAACTAGCATGTTACCAAGGTGCTTAGCAAGCCTTGGTTGTTCTGGACAGAGGTTTAAATGGAGTTATTCGTGTATGTATATATATTTGCAAAGACTTGAGTTAGGAGTATTGAGTTTCAACCTTGCATACCTTGAGGTTATTTGGGTTTTTAAATCTAAATAGAATTCATCCCTTTCACTTAATCAGGTGGACCCGGGCTGTGGCCGGAGCTATCGATGGGCCGACCAGCCCAAAGTGCTGCCAGGACATCTTCTGTTCTAGACCTTATGATGCGCACAGGGGTGCCCGATCTTCCGTCAGGAGGGGATAATCACGATTGTGGAGAACTCGACGTTGGCAACCCAGCTTCCAATCAGAACTGATCCGAACCCTGCAATCGCTACACCTCGACTCCGTTGGTTATCAACCACGCGTGAACACAGTTGACCTCGCCAAGAAGGCTTATCCTTGCATGCAAATCGAGAACACAATCAAGAACACAGTAGAAGCAATCTCACAAACATAGAGGAATGTTTGATTACTTAAAGTGGGGTTCTACAAACTGATGAAACCAGCGAAACTACGATGGCAGAATAATCTAAGCAAAACCCCCCTAAATAATGACGGCTATAGAGTATTTATACCTAGGGTTTCTAAGAGTTTCACCCTAAACCTGGGCTCAAGACCCGAAACGAAAACAAGGCCTGACGTGGCCCAAAATGGTGTCGTAGCACCTGACGACTTATTCTGACAATTCCAATCTCTGTAATTATTCATAATGTGGCATCAGATCCATTGGAAAGGTGTCGTCGTTATCTTTCCAACGCATATAAGAACTCTTCAATCGGACTCCGTATGAGAAAGTTATACCCCATTTATGTAGGTGCTGTCTGCTTAAACCAAACCGAATTCGGAGTTGAAGTGGAGTCTAACTTGACTTGGGGTGACGCCTCATCCTCTTGTGGCTGGTCCAGTAGTGCTTCTCCCATGTTCCTAAGAATCAAAATATCAGCATTAAGTAGCATCCCATCCTTAGCCACATAATTATGGATAGCAAGAAACGAACGCACCTCATGATTAAGTCATCGGGCACGGGAGCAGGTGATTGGTCCTTGGATGGTAGCATGGGAGATGTCCTCATCACCTTAGATGTGCTCGGTTCTGGGCTACTAAGGGAACATGGCCACGGTGAGAAGATGAGATGTAAAAGAATGGAAAAGAGGGGAGGGAGAGATGACCGCCCGAGGGATTCCTTACCAGTGGCGATGTGGATCCCGGCGAGGGGAGCAGCTCGGGAAGAGCTTCATCTTCCTCATCTGAACGGAGCAGCTAGGGAAGGTTGGGACCGAAAAGAAACAGCATAGGGAAAATGGGGAGGTACCACTTGGGGTAGCCGGATTTCAAAGAAAAGGCGGCGATGACTTGCCGATTGAGGAGGGGCTTGCTTGGATGGAGTCCCACGGAGGCGACGGCGTACTCGCGTGGTCTGTCAGCCGCGGTGAGTGAGGTGGGGGGGCACGCCGGAGAGAGTAGAGAAGGGACTCGGGCTTAGCAGGCGACAGCTCCTTGCCGCGGCCGGTAGCTCCTTGACACGACCGTCGTGGGCTTGCCGCTGCAAGGCAAGGCAGCAGCGGCAGCAGCCGTGGGCTGCGCGGTAGGAGCGAGGCGTCAGCGGCAGGGGTCGCGAGCTGCTGCGGCAGAGCAAAATGGCAGTGGCAACTGCCGTGAGCTGCCGCGGTGGTGTTTTTTGTTGAATGCGGCGGCCGTTGCGGCGGCGTGAGAAGCGGCACGGAGGCAGCTCGGCCATGGCAGTGGCCGGCTCCGGTGGTAGCCGAGGCGATGGTGGCAGATGGTCCCGAGGCTTGGCAGTGCGCTTGGGGAAAATGTGCTCGGTTGACCTTGGAAGGGATTGGGAAATTGGGGGCGCTTGGGAATCATAGAAGGTGCGTTGGTGGGGAGGGGGTGCTCGGGAGCAGCTCAAGAAAATCAGCGGCGAAACTTGGTAGAGGGGTGAGATTGGGGAAGCCATGGGAAGGGGAAGCTTGGGTGCTCAGAGGAGCTCGGGAGCGGAGGCAGCAGAACCCGGGGAAGGTGGCGCGCGAGCTTGCTGGAGAAGTAGCAGCTGGGGTCGACCTGGCAGAGGCTACTGCCGTCAGGGCGGAGGAGAAGAGGGAAGGAAGGATGGGAGAGACGACGGAAGTTGGGTGGGGAAAGCTTGCTGGCGCCTCTCTGATGCAAGGAAGGAGCTCGGCTGATCTTGGAGCAGCTCAGGGCGGAGTAATTTGGAGCAGCTCGGGTAGCTTGGGAGAAGGGTAGGGAGAGTGGCTAGCTGATCAGTGCGGCAGTGGAGTGAGGAGGAAGAAGGGGCAGCGTTCAACTCATTTGAGGAGGGGAGCTTCGAGGGGTTAGCTCGGTTTGGTGCTGTGGAGAGAAGAGCCCGGTTTGCCATGGGAGCATGGGGAGGAGAGGGGTTGGTTAGGTACGGGAGTAAAGAAAAGCAGTAGGGGAGTTGAGATGAGAAGTGACAGCACGCTGAATGATAGAGTCAGGGGAAATGAGAGGCGTGGCGCATAAGTTTTAGCATTTGGGGAGGCTTGTGGAAGGGCAAGTCAATGCCAGGGCTGTTGGAGCTCGGCTAGGGGGGTTGAGGGGAGCTCGTGCTAAAGCTAGAGGAGAAAAGGGAAGGTGAGCTGCTCAGATAGATAGGGCAGCTCGGCATGCACTTAGGGAGTGAGGTAGAGCTAGTACAACTACTGTAGAGGCATAGGGAACAGTTGACACTGATTTTGAGCAGTGCTGGCAGCAGGAGGGATGGGTGGAGAGGTTAGGCATTGAAACCTGGTGAAACGTGAGGCAGGGGAAAAAGTAGCACGTCAAGAAAATATTGGACAGGGGAAATGGGGCCACATGGGCTGCCGTGCTAGAGTTGGTTAGGATATTTTGGCTGAGTTTTCAAAGAAATTTTGAAGGTTAAATGCCTTGGGAATACATGTAATTCCAAAATTTAGTTAAAACCTTTATGTTTGGAATTGTTCAAATTTTGTAGGTAGGGTGGTTGGACATACTTGGAGATTCATAACTGAGTTAAGATATGTGAGATTATCCTAGAAGGATTTTATTGAGATTTCTTTCTAGGAAAAGCCGTATGGGTGGTAGTTCAAGGCTCAATAGTTGATTCAACTCGAACGCGGCTTGAAATATTTGCATGGGACCTCCAGATACTTTATTGAAATAGGTAGGGAGGGTCTCAGAATATTTTTGAAATTTTGTGGGGATTTACGGAGACGCGGATAAGCATGAAGAAGGGTAAAAGTGATCATTGGTTATCTGGTAGAAGGATAAAAAGATACATATTTTATGCCCTGGCATAGTAACACGGTAGAGGTGAAAGGTTAGTTGCATGTCATGTGGCAAGCAAGAAGAGAGAAACCATAGTGGTTATGTTTTTTACCGAGAGATAAATAAATTAGGGTTTGGAGTGTACGTATGTGCGCACATAAACTTGAATATTTTAGCATACAGGGTTTGTATACTAAAGGTATAGTTAGGAGAGAGAAAAGGTGGTAGGGTTGCTGCGAGAGTATATAGGATTGCTATGAGGTTAGCATAATCCTAGGAGGTCATGGTGGGTCAGACCTCGAGAAGTTCCAACGGCATCCGCTCATATACGCTTAGGGTTGGTGGTAAGGACCACCGAAGAGTTGGAGTTTTGATTTGTAGATCGGGAAAGAGGGGTTAGGGTTTCGCGTATATGCGTATACAGGAAAGCAGTATATATGAGCACATACTCATGATAGGGCATGGTGAAGTTGGTGGTAGAATTTCAACTCATTCGGAAAAGGTTCAGGACATATATATGTTTAAATTTTGCAGAAGTACCGAGTGGGCGCTTAGCAGCAGGTGTTGGTTTAGGTTGCACCGGCTAGGAGAAAGGAGAAGGGTTGCGGAAGATGTGTTCGTGGCAGGAATGCAAGGGTGGTTAGCCACGTAGGAAGACAAGGTGTAGAGCAAAGTTTAAATACCTTGCCGGACAGGGCTTCGGCAGAGCAGAGATTAAGGAATTAGGAACAGAGGGGGAAAATTTTGGTTGACTCACTTTAGGGTTTTGCAGACGCATGATTTGAACAAAAGATTTTACTCTGGTATACTTTAGCTGCCATTATTAGCGAAAAAGTTTTTGTTGGCCCTAATTCTTGGGTTTCAGAAAATCGGGGTGTTACAAATCTACCCCCCTTAAAAAGGAATCTCGTCCCCGAGATTCAGATAGATTAGGGAAAAGAGAGATCAGAGGCGGGGTCGTATGGCCTTCTACAGCGAACGGTCTTCGTTAATCCAGCGCAGGTTCTTCTTCCACCATTGCTGTAGGAAAGAGGGAAAATAGCACAGGGATGAGAGGGACAATCCCAGATTTTGATTATTGCATATAAACAAAGACAAACAACACTCGAATGCATCATCAGGGCTGGAAGACCCATTGGAAACTCCAGTAAAACAGCAAGAAGACTAGCATGACATGCAGCCATGCATCTACAAGAGCATCGAACAGGTTCACCTGAGTGCTGAGGGGCACCAGGACAAACCCAATCGCAAAGATCAATGCAACACAAGCACAAAAGCATCCGAACGCACCGAGCTAGACAATCCACACTCGGCATGCATTGCCGGCTCGACCTAACTTTGGATTAGGGGCTGGAGGTGGAGCAATGTCTTCCTGAGGATTCCAATGCTCCGGAAGGGTTGGAATGTGTGGGAAAGCGGTATCACGCCGGCGGCGGTGGGTGCCTTCTTCAACTGCTGGCGCTTCTGGCAAAGGATATTCACCTATCTCAGGAGCATAGGCGGATGTTGCCAAAGAGCTGCTAGAGGCAGGCGGTGAACGTAGAGGAGCAGAGCTCCGTTGCATCAAGATCCAGAATTCCACCATTTGATTGAGGAGGTCGTGCTGAGCAACCAGATAATGAAAGAGATGGGTTACCGTGGTGTCTTCGTCCGGCGGTGGGTTGACAAACCTTGTGCCCATCCCGGGGACACGGCGGGAATAAAAGAAGAAAGCTCTCTGGTTCATACCAGGAGCACGGTGGCGATGAAACGCGATGGCTTCCCAAGCAGCCATTTGGATAGCCATGGTTGGGGTAGGCATGGCTCTTCCATAGATTCTGAACGGCGCACTTGGATTTGCGCTGGCGGGGTAGACATGAACATCAGCCCAAAATTCTTGTGCGGCGCCAGAAATTGGGCTTCGGTAGACTTCGTACTCCGGTCTCCGTGTTGCTCCAAGAACTTGCCGAACTGCAGCCCAGAGGAGGCTCGTAAATCCAGCGAGATCTTCCGCGGTTGTCTCTTGGCAGAGAGTACCGGGAGGCACCATGGTTGCGGAGAAAGGAAGAGGGCGAATAGAGAAGGAGCACTGAGAGGAAAGAGGTTCCTTTGGCAGAAAAGAGATATCCGGCGAGGGGAAAGGGAGACACGGGGCGAGGTGCAAGGATAGGGCCGAGCATCATATAGCCGTTTGGCGCTTCAGGGGTGGACACGTGGCGTACTGCCCTTGTTTGGGACACACCGTCCACGTTGTTTGATAACTGTTGGTGAAAAAGGAACCAATGCGGTTGAATAAAAGTAGGCACATGGCCGACAACACTACTACAGAACGGCCCATCCGAGACGGGCTGAAACAAGCATCCTAGACGGTGGGCCGCTCCGTCTGAAATTGGTGGTCTGTGATGACACAGGTCATCGCAGACGGGTGGCCCACCCGTCTGCGATAATTGATCATCCCAGACGGGTCGAGTCAAAGAACCGTCTGCGATAACCACCTATCCCAGACGGGTCGACTCTACAAACCGTCTGTGATAACAGTTCATCCCAGACGGTTGTGTCTCTGACCCGTCTCGGATGACACCTATCACAGACGGCTTCAACTGTTGACCCGTCTAGGATGGTTGTGTCCAGAGGGCATAACACTGCCTGTTTTGTGGCTAGCCTCAGGAATTGCTAGCCATGCCCTCTGAAACATCAGATATATATTGCACAGAACATTCACATATTTAACACAGTTACAGATTCACAAACAATACACTAAAAAAATTACATACTTCAATGTATAAAAGGAAAGTTGCAAGAGAGTCACACCGCTAGCTAGATACATTCACAATTGCTAACTAGAAATGAGTCACACGGTTCAGAATTGAGAGCTCGATTGCTGCCAACAACCGCATACTTCAATGTTTAAAAGGAAAGTTGCAATAGAGTGCTAAGTACATAGATGAAAGACAATGCTACTCTGCTAAGACGCCACCATAGAACTCACCATCGGGATTGATGATTTGTGTATTGATGAAGAAGGCAAAAATCCCTCGAATGCGCTTGAGTTGAGCTTCATCAATTGTGTTAGTTTCAATCTTCCACGCCTCATCTAGTTTTTGCTTAGCGAAACCTGCGATTAGCTCCATGTGGTAGCAAACGTAGAATCCACATAGGTTTGTCCCCTCAGGTTGTTGTTTGCACTAAAACAAGAAACAAATATACATTAGCTAAGAAGAATCTATTATGAAGCATGTCAATATGCTATATTAACATAGTAATAAATATATATGTACCGGAAAGTCAAATTTATGTCACAACTTGGACCCTTTGCCACTTATCCCTCCACAAGATTTGTAATCGATGAACGCCTGGTCAAGTATGTCGCGAATCAGCCCGAAGTCGTGTGAAGGATTTCGCGAGGAATCAACGTATATAACCCTATTCCATTTTGGTACAAGTACGACCAAAACCCAATGGTAGCTGCATATATATAGACGTACTACCAAATCATCTTTGTGATATATGGATAATGGTGAAATTATAAGTATTGGATGTGATGCAACACTTACTCTGGGTTGAAGGGAAATACGATGTACTCTTTGTCCTTTTGGGACAATATTGCATGCTCAACATACTCCAGAACTTGCTCTTTGTTGTCTCTAATATTTCCCCAAGTCACCCTTGCTGGGTCAATGAACCCGATAGGTTCCTTGTTAAGTCTGGCTTCAGTGTGCATGTATCTATGCAAAATGGGAAATCATGTCACGGCTTAATTAAGTTGCATAGGTATGGAGAAAACTGATTGACTGAGAAGTTGTAGACTTACAATGTCCAGCATCTCAATAGGTTTTGCTCCAGGGCGTCGAGGGTGAAGAGTTTGAATAGGTCTTCAAAATACATGTAGAACAACCCGTCCATGTCCTGGTGGAAAAGGTGTTCCTCCTTGAAAGCGACTTTGAGGCATTGTGGCATGGTTTGGCCAGGCTGTAGGTTGTTCGTCGTCGTCATATACCAATCATGCAACCTCTGACATGCCATTGAGTTCGATATGTCCTCTGGCGTGATGAAGGCTTCTCCATTCACAAATCGACGAGCCAGAGGTGCGAAAGGGAGATCATACACTCTGTCCGGATCAAACCCAAGTTCTTCCAGTATTGCTAGCGCCTTCGATTTTTGGCTGCCCCTTGGAAGTCTTGGGGGCATTACTACGACTCCTGCCCTTGCCGGTTTTGCTAGTCCCCTTAGCATAAGTGTGTTTCACCAGTGAAGGAACCAGTCTCATCTGTAGCACCTCCTTAGTCCCTATGGAGGTAGCAGGTGCTGGCTCTGTCGGCTTGACCAGAGATGAAGCTGGGTTATCAGCGCGCTGCGCTGCCGCTACTAACTCCATCGAGGTAGGGTTAACTTGGGTATCCTAGCTTACTCAGTGTGTGATGTGCTCTAAGAGGCAGGCCGGACGAGTAATTTGATGTCCCTCTTTGGCCACTGGATAAAGGTGCCAACCGCCTGATGCAGCACCGTGATCTCGTCATTTGGTGGCATGGCAAGCGGGAGCTCCTTGAAACCTTCAACCACGTCATCCACATGCACCTTTTGAAAGTTTGGTGCTATGGGGCGACCATGCAGTAGAGTCCCCCGCCTCCTTGGGATATGCAATCCCAAATGCAGCATCGAGAGAGACATCTCCGGCTACCCTTGCCAACAACGTGCATGGAGTCATCTCCTACAAAATTATTGAGTACGTACCTTGTTGATTAAGTCCAAAGTTATGTACTTGCTATTGTAAAAACACTATAAATGGCCCTTACTGAGATGGTGTCGCAGGGATATGTTTCACCCAGTTCTTCGGCGGATGCGCAGCTACTACGAATATTTCTGGGGCTCGCCAAATCTACGTTAGCGAGTGCAAGTTGAGCTTTGAACTCCTTAAATGCCGCAACCTGCCTCCTGACTTCCTCCTGAATACGCCTCTCCAAATCTTCTTCATCTCTCGTAGTTGTTGTTGACTGACTACGAATCCTCTTAGCGGCCTTCCTCCTCTCGTACTGCTCCTCGGTCTCAGGGAATCCCTCTCTCCAGGGAACTGCAACCCCAACACCTCTTGTGCGACCTGGGTGCTCCGAGTTTCCCAACGCTATGGTAAGGATGTCTTTGGTCCTAGATGCTTGCACTTCTTCATCATCATCTAGTGACCCTTGCGAAGCTATCTGCACCTGCAACGATCACGCGCGCAAGTTACATTACAAATGATACTCATATGGTTTCGAAGAATTGTGTACATAGTCATGTATATTACCATTCGATCAACCACTTCCTGGTCAGCGGGGTTTGGAAATATAGCTGAACCACTTTGAGGATCTGACTTGGCACGTGCTCTGCACCAGGATGCAGCGCGGCCAACAACCACGCTGGGAAATGGAGGGGGTAAATTTTGCTCCATTGCCAATTGATCCTGCATCTCCCATTTCGTCCATGCACCTTCATATCCTGTGTTTCCAAGCCTATGCAGGTGCTTGTTTCTTGTTTGAAGGGCCTTCTGCCGTTCACTCTTCGCCACTTCTTCTGGCGTGGACTTCGTCTCAACATATCTGTTGTATACTTGCTCGTCCAAGAAGCCGTACTTCTCAAACGGGCTCTCACCTGTCCGTATGAACTTTGTTGTCAGGATGCTCTTGAACGACCTCCACGCCTTGCCCATGGTCTTCATTGCGGACGCTCTGACACGTTCTTCGTGTTCGGGCAGGATCTCGAACCACCTTTTTACTTTAGCCATCAACTCCTCCTCCTTCGTGGTGGTAATATCCTTCCAGTTCGCAATGGTATGTTCACCCTCTCCCGCCCAAGTATCCCACAGAATGTGCGGAATTTGTTCGCTACGTCATCCAGTTTCGTCGGTACACCAGACTTCGTAGATACTTGCGTGATGACCACACGTCTACTAGGGGGCTTCGACATTGTTCGGGGCTTTCGACTTCTTTTTTGCGTACCCGGTTCATCGTTGCCCGAAGCAGGGTTCGGCAATGATGAGTGCCCCGACGAGGAGTTAGAAGAAGAATTGGCGTCCGACATATCTGTGTAAACTAACAAAGGAAGGCAGCATATGTTATTTAGTATAGTAATTTGATACACATGTAGTTTTGGTTTCTCTTCATCTTTCATTCATGTGTACTAAATCTGTCCGTGAGCAATGGAAATTGGAAATAAGGGTACAAAGAATCATGGAAATGCCCTAAATCTTGATGCTACTGAGACAAATATATCCAAATCATCGTGCATCGTATATCTGCTAAGAGCTCATTTGGTTTCGAGTTTGATCAACTAATTAAGAGTGAGAATGGCTAGCAGCAAAGAATGTACATTCGACTAATATATATTAGTTGTCAACCCGTGCATTGCACGGCTAGTTTCTAAACTACCATACCTACTTTACCTATAAAAATAAAAAATGATGATTGAATATATGCAGTTTCTAAAACCATATATCTTATTCACTGAGACGACGGCTTAGAATAGTGCAACTATACAAAAGAATCATCAAACAAACAATGCACTTGCTCCCATTGTACTTAAGGCTAAGGAAAATCAAATTAGGTAGGACCAGAAATGCATGTAAAAACTTTAGGGTTCATGCGTAAAATCACCAAATCTATCCCCAACCAAACAACAAAAGACTCCAATGAGAATCTAATAGATCATTGCCCTCCAAAATATCAAACTAAATGCAAATTACACAAGTAAATTTCTTAAAAGTTGAGCATTACAATACCACAGAAAACCACATGATGTTGTGATCAATTCTGAACCAACAAAAGGGACAGCAACAAACGAATAGTTACTAGGCCCTATCAGAATAAAACTATAACATGAACTGCCACTCAGTAATAAGGAGGCAGCATTTGAACAAATACAAAGCAAAATCTCACGCATCCGATCACATACTTCATTATATTGGTACAAAACTACTCTCCGATCATCTCTACCATAATTCCTTTGTTATTGCACCGACAAACCTAGAATACTTCTTCAATTTTTTAGGACTCTTTTATTGCATTGCATCTTTCTTTACCTTCCTCAGTGATTAGATCATTGATTATCACTAAGATTATAGAACTTACCTGTCGAGGAGGCCGACAACGGCGGCGCGGGCTCAGCACCTTCTCCGGCGGCGGCTCGGTGGAGAGGACGGCGGTACAGTGGAGATGACGGCGGCGCGGGCTCGATCGGCTCCTTCCCGACGGCGTGGCGAAATGGGTGGCGGCGCGGGCTCGGGCAGCGGCGGCGCGGGAGGGGAATTAGGGCACAGGGGGATTGCGAAGCACGCGCGGGGTTCCGAAATTTTCCAAGTCCCCACGGTATATGTAGTACGATCATCGCAGATGGGTTAAGTCAGTCACCCGTCTAGGATGATAGTCAGCGCAGACGGGTTAAGTGATTTACCCGTCTGGGATGAGTGAGTCATCCCAGACGGGTTGACTACTATTACCCGTCTCAAATGGTAATCATCCCAGACGGGCGTCTGTACTGACCCGTCTGCGATGAGTCTGTACAGGGGCCATGTGCTACCTGCATTGTGGCTAGCCTCAGAAAATGCTAGGACACCCTTTGCAAATTTACAGCAATATATGTATACATAGCAGCATTCATGAACAAAATATTCCAACTCAATAAACTTGTCCTCAAGAAGAATAACTAAAAGGATAATAAAAGGAAACAAAAGCAAGTCATTTTGGATTGCAAGGTTCTAATCGCATCAGCTCAAGACAATGTTCAGGGCTAGAGCTTAGAGATCTCACTAATCATTACAGGAAGTCCATCTAGGTACTTAATGCAAATAACAAAGATAAGGAAGTTTTAAGAATACGAAAATAAAAATAATATCAATTATTTACAATACTTGCTTCTTCCCTTTGAAAGTGAGCCCTTCACGATGATCGTTGTGGTAGTACGACCCAGCTCCCTCCATGGTTTCAGCCTCAAAACTCAAATCTCCGGAATAATTCTCGGTGAATTCGTTGTAATCATCCTTGTCAACAACATTGTCGACTCCTATAATGCTTCTTTTTCCATTTCTAACGACATGCCGCCTCTTGCTTGACGGATCGATCATATAGAATACCTGGTGAACATGCTTCGCGAGTATGAATGGTTCAGTACCGTAGCCAACACGGCTCAGGTCAACAGTAGTCACATCGTATTCGTCGGTCTTGATGTGCGAGAGGTGGGCCCAACGACACCGAAATATCGGGATTTTAAACTTGAAGTAATCGAGCTCCCAAATCTCCTCGATGATCCACAGTAACAATGCTTATGTCCGGCAGAATCGAAGGCATCGACCCGCACACCGCTATTCTGATATGTGCTTTTTGCATCTTGAGCCTTCGTGTAAAATGTGTATCCATTTATGTCATATCCTTGGTATGTCCGGATTGTAAAGTATGGTTTCTTTGACAACCATGTTAGCATTTTATCAGATGACGAAGTGGTGGTGATCCGGTTTTGGAACCATTGGTTGAATAGGGACATATGTTGTTTCTTGATCCATGCTTCGCTTTTTCTTCGATTTTGATGTCATAGCATTACCATGTGTTCATCGATGTACGGCGACACCACCGACATGTGCTGCAAGACCATGAAATGAGCTCGAGCATGATCGTCCCGATAAGGAGTGATAGATTTCGCTCTGAGGACCCCGGTACCATGGAGCCTGCCCGCGTGTCGTGATTCAGGTAGACCTATCGGGTTGATATGCGGCATGTAGTCTAAACAGAACTCAGCGACCTCTTCGGTGGCATAACCTTCCACAATGCTTCCCTCAGGCCGCGAGCGATTTCGTACATAACCCTTCAGAATTCCCATATATCTCTCGAATGGGTACATGCTTCGTAGGAACACAGGACCGCACATTTTGATCTCTCTAACTAGGTGAATCATGAGGTGCGGCATGATATCAAAAAATGTCGGGGGGAAGTACGTCTCAAGGCGACATAGGACAACCACCAGCCGTGCCTCTAGAGCATCCAGTTACTTATCGCCTTCTGTGATATTCTGTCGAAGAGTTGGCATAGCATTGTGATTGTATCTCGGACATCACCAGGCAAAATCCCTCTAATAGCGATAGGAAGTATCTGCCTCATCAAAACGTGATAGTTGTGAGACTTCATGCCAATTAATTTCAATTCCTGCATTGAAACTAGCTTCTTGATGTTGGCGCATGTGAGGGACCCGGTATTTTAATCCGAATCAAGGAATTCACAACAAGTGAAGACGGTGACCATAGCCGCTACCTGCGACGGACTATGGCCCATCCTCGCCCCGTGCGACATGCATACGACACGATGCGTATGACTCACCACGGCCTGATTGAGGGATCACGATTCCAAAAACATACGCCACAATGCGTATGACTCACTTTGGCAATGGACCGTGCATTCACTTTGCATTTCACTTGATTCGGAATAAAACAACAAGTTCCTCCATATGCACCCAACCACACTCCCCATTTCAACATTCACGCATGACAGACGGGAGGTGGGGGCATATGTTGGACAGCAAGCATATCATCACACGAACCACTACGATACGATAATACTACTAGCTGTACACGTTGTGAACTATTCAGTTTACATCATTCGGTGATAACCGGAAACATATCCAAATGTAAAGTATTTAAACAACAGCGGAAGAAAGTTAAGTGAGTCCCACAGCGGCGCATCGACCGCTGACCACAAGCCAACAAAATCCCACGAGTCGATAGCCAACCAAGAAAAACCAAGAATTTAGGCATCCTCGAAGTAATCCTCGACCACTGGCTCACCTGCAATGATCTAGGGATATCCTAGGTGAGTACAAACGTACTCGCAAAGCTTATTCGGGCTTGATTAGATGACCTACACATACTAGTACAACAGCAATTAAACATGGAGCATTCCCGATACAAAAGAGAGTACAGTTCAGATTTTACATGCACCCCATACCATCACGATAGTTTGACAACTATCATACTCAATTCCCTTGGGGGCAGCTCACACCCCAATTCAATCAGGTACCCAGCAACAATAGTTTCAATCATTTCTCTCGGACCGTCACCGGCAATGCAACCACCATGGGGATATCGAGTGCTCTTCACTCGGAGGTAGCTAATCTCCAAGTGACCGAGACTTGCCATCAGGTAAACCCATAACGGTGATTCACGGTGACGCCCACGCGGTGATAAGGGAAGTAACACGATGAAGTAACCTCAGGTTGGTGTGACGACAAAACTCTACTTGCTCCGGGGGTCGCCTCGTTCACTTCAATTAACACCAACCATATTCATCGTGCACACCCTCGGCTCTCACATCTCACTTTTAGAGAGTTCAAGTTATCAGGCCATCAAGTTAAATCTCAGCCAGTGCTGAAGCATAAAATGTAACACATCCTAACATGCTAGTCTTGCCCATCCCACACAACAATTCAAATAAACGTTCCCACTCAAGCACATTTACGTGAAGGAATATAAATAACAGTAGATGCAACAAGCTCTACTTGCCTTGCTCAAGTTGCTCCTGGCCTTGCGGTGAATCGTGAGCCTGGTGGTCTCCTTCTTCGAGCTCTGTTGTAAACCACACGTAAAACCGGAAACAAAATGAGAAAAGAACAATAATGAGTCCAGCATGAATGCATGATGAATGTTACTAGGAATTAGTTTCTAAAATGATTTACGGATGTTACGAATCCATGACAACAAGCATTTCTTAGTTTGTAGTTGTAGGGATTACGTGATCGTCCTACCATGCATGCATGTTAGGGTATCTTCGATCGCAAGTTAGGGGTGAGAGTTATTATTCGCAATGCATGGTAATGGGTTAAAATGTTAGTACTAGGGATGTACTTTGGGATACAAGGTTAACGCCACTGGAATCGCTCGATTCGGAGCTAAAATTGTTGGATTAGGGTTTACCGAAGAACAGTGTTAAAAAAAAGTCTAACTATTTCGTATTCAATTTGACCTAAAGTTTAGTTGCAAATATGGAAATTATATTTGAACCAGATCGTAGGAAATTTTACAAGGTTTCTGAATATATAAAATTTATCGAAAACGGACTACGGATCAAAAGTTATCGCATTTCGAAGATTGTCGGAAACCCTAACCCTAATCTGCGAAAACCTAAATTTCTACGCGCACCCAACTAACCTACCCCAGATTTCCTAACCCTAACAGTCTCTGGCTGACAAACGGGCCCCAGATGATAGTGCTAACTGGGCAGCTAAGACCCAGTCAGCCGCTGACTGGACCTCGTGGGCCAACCAGTAGGCGCCACCTCAGCCCCTCTCTTCTCACTCCCTCTCTCTCTCTCCCATACTTACTCGGCCGGAGAAGGAAGGCAGGCGGCGGTGGTCCTCACCGGAGCTTCACCGGAGAAGCTCCAGCGACATCCCGAGCATGGCGGTCCAAGGGGAGGGCGGCGGGAGCACCAGGAGCTCACCCCGGATACGATGAGCGGGCGCGGGGGAGCTGCGGTGGTCGGGACGGGGCGCACGACGGCGAGGGGCGGCGGGGAGCTTCGGGTGGTCGTCGGTGATGGGCTCCGAGGCAAAGGCCTGCAAAATGGAGCAAGGGGAGGTTAGGGAAGAGGGTGCGGTGCTCGGGGGAAGAAAAGGAGGGCTCGGGGAGCACCGGAGCTAGGCTTGTGAGCTCGCCGGGGAAGAGATCGGAGACGGGGAAGAATGCGGCGGTGGCGAGGGTTCCAACACTGATCTGAGAGGTAGTGGAGAGGGAAAAGTTGAGGGAGGAGATGGGGAGCTCGGAGGAGTGGAAATGGGGAAGAGGAGCTCACCGGAACAGTGGGGATTCCTCACCGGAGGAGTGGCCGGCTTCGGGGAAGAAATCCGGCGGATGGAGCTAGGGCACGGGGGAGCTAGGGTTGCGGGAGTGAGGTGAGGAGGGCTTGTCTGAACGGGGGTTTTAAGGGGTGGCGGCGGTCGGAACGGTGGTGGATCCACCGCCCACCTCGGCCTACCGGCGGCAAGGACGTGGCGGCGGGGTCCCGACAGGTGGGCCCCGTGCGTCGGGTGAAGGGAGGAGGCGGGATTGACCCGGGGCGTTTTCAGAAGGGGGAGGCGGAAAGGAGGGGAGGGGAGGCGGCAAAAGGGGTTGGCGGGCCAGTTCGGTTGCGGCCCAAGAACTCGGCCCAACCGAAGACTTTTAGTTTTTCTTTTTCCTTTTTGTTTTTCTTATTTCTCCAGCAACAGAGCCCTTCTTAATTGATTTGAGCATCCAAATGGACTCCAAACTTTCTGAAAGTTTTACAGGAGGTTTATAACTAAGTTTGGAACTTACCATAAAATTTTGAGACTATTTGGAGCTGTTTTGACTTGATTTTGAATTTAAAATCAAACAGGGCTCAAATTTGAGTTTGAACTGTAGCTAGGTCCTATAGGCCTCCAAAAATTCCAAAATTTCTCATGTGACTAAGGTTCACATATTCAACGTTAAATATAAATTTTTGCAACTTTTTATCCACATAAATTTTGTCTAGCCCTTGAATTACATTTCAGTCCTTTGCAAATTAATCCCTACTTCTTCAATTGAGTTAGCAGGTCCTTAGGGTTTTTGGTCGAAACTTTGGGAGGGTAACCTTTAGAGGGGAACCCAACTAGGAAACCCTAATCTTCCTCCACCTACTATTGTTGACATTGATATTTGTTAATTCAAATAAGTTGATTGGTGTTTGTAAAATTATCCACTGAGGATGAGATATGCACGTATTCTATAAAATATAATCATATCATATTTAAGTTTAAATAAGGTGTGTGTGCGGGGATGATGACATGTATGCATGAATGCAAGGCAAAGACCTAATCGTCGAATTCGGGTATTACAGCGCAGTACCCGCTTGGAACTTTCACATCGTGCAAGCACTAGCATAGCTCAATTTTCTCGGCTTTAGAGAGTGTGTAACATGCAGGTGGGAGGAAGGTTCTGCCTTTGTCGGTTTCTATCGGAGCTAACTCAGGCCTGATGCCCAGTTTCACATAGTCTTGTCATGCCTTCATGCCGTCCTTTGTTTTATCAGGAATATTCAGCAAGAGGCCAATTAGGCTGTCAAACACGTTCTTCTCTACGTGCATGATGTCGATACAGTGGCGAATATCTAGTTCTTTCCAGTAAGGCAAACCCCAAAATATTGATTTCTTTTTCCACAAACCCTTCATTAATTTACGCCCCTTTCCAAGAACACCATCAACATCTTTAACCATTCCGTATACTTGTCTCCCGGTTAAATGAGGTGGAGCCGATCCTTCTTCGATGGTTCCATTGAACACAACAACCAACTTGCGGTAAGGATGATTTCGACGCAAAAACCTACGGTGCCGCATGTATACGGTTTTGCATGATTTCTCGAGGTACAAACAGGCCGTATCTTCCATGCATTGAGCACAGGTTGTTGCTCCTGTAGTACTCTGGCCGGATAGGTTACCGTACGCGGGATAGTCATTGATGATGCAAAATAGCAATCCTCGTAGGGTGAAGTTCTCTCTCTTGTCTGCATCCCACGTCTCCACACCTTCGTGCCACAATGTTTTGAGATCCTCCTTCATTAAAGACAGGTACGTATCTATGTCATTTCCAGGTTGCTTCGGGCCTTCGATGAGCATGGCCAACATGATGTACTTCCTCTACATGCACAACCAAGGAGGGAGGTTGTACATACAAAGAGCCACAGGCCAAGTGCTATGACGACTGCTCATGTTACCAAAGGGATTTATTCCATCTGTACTCATCCCGAACTGTACATTTCTAGAATCCGCACCAAAATTTGGGAACTTCCTGTCGATGTTTCTCCACTGGATGGAGTCTGTTGGGTGTCTATCAAATCATCAACTTTACGCCCCTCCGCGTGCCACTGGATTTTCTTTGCATGTTCAGGATTTGCAAACAGACGCTTCACGCAAGGAATGATAGGAAGATACCATACAACCTTGGCTAGAATGCCGTTTGTCTCCTCATTGCCCTCGATGTCATCGTCCGTAGCATTGTTGCGCTTCTTGTATCGGGAAGTCTTACAAACCGGACATACATATAGATTCTCGTACTCTTTACAGAAGAGGATGCAGTCATTTTTGCAAGCATGTATTCTTTGTACATCTATTCCTAGCGGACAGAGAATCTTCTTAGCTTTGTATGTGCTTTTTGGCAACTCGTTCCCGTTGGGAAGCATGTCTACCAAGAGTTGTAAAAGTGCAGTAAAGCTCTTGTCAGACCAACCTGCGCTTGCCTTCAATTTGAGCAGTTCTAGAATAGCTGACAGCCGGGTATATTTCGCCTTGCAACCATGGTACAATTGTGTCTCCGAGTCGTCCATTAGACCCAGAAATTTGTCATATTGCCTACCACCAAGGTCATTACCTTCAGCATCATGCAGCATTTGCTTGAGATCGTTGTCATTGGTACGCATCTCGGCATCCTCTTCATCAGACTCAGAATCAACATCAGCCTCTAGATTCAACTCTTCGCCACTCATTCCTTCATCGCTCCCCTCCATGTGTTCGCCATGATGGATCAAATGATCTTGTCACTGAGCCGTGTTCTTCAACATCTTCTCATTCTTGCAGTCATAGCATGGACAACACATATGAACAAACTTCCTACTAGACATATCATCCTCAGCCGCTCTTAAAAATTCGTTCACGCCACTGATATGCTCAAGGCTCACACGGTTCGCATCATACATCCATCTTCAATCCATCGGCACTATGATTTACATATAAACATAGGTTGACTAATTAATTATCTATGTGATTTAAAATAGAAATTAAACTCATCGCTCTCTCTCACTTGTCCAATTATGCGCAAAACCATCCATGCTAGAGCCATCCAAGCATGCGTATGTATTACATGTAAACAAAAATTAATAAACCATCCATCCATGCTTATACATCTATTAAACCAAAATTATCTTTTAATAGAACACAATTGCACTAGATCTAGGGTTAGAGAGCAATTAAACTAACTAAATAACCAAATCTACTAACCTAATGTAATACCCATTTCACCCTTACGATTAGGTTTTGCATTCATTCATGCATACATGCCATCATCCCCGCATCCACACCTTGCATAAGCTTAAAACTACAACAATTATATTTTATAGAATACGTACATATCTCATCCTCGGTGGATAATTTTACAAACACCAATCAACTTATTTGAATTAACAAATATCAACGTCAACAATAGTAGGTGGAGGAAGATTAGGGTTTCCTAGTTGGGTCATCCCCCTAACGTTCCCCTCCCAAAGTTTCGTCCAAAAACCCTAAGGTCTTGCTAACTCAATTGAAGAAGTAGGAATTAATTTGCAAAAGGACTGAAATGCAATTCAAGGGCTAGATAAAATTGCTCTGGATAAAAAGTTGCAAAAATTTATATTTAGCCTTGAATATGTGAACCTTAGTCACATGTAAAAGTTTGAAATTTTGGGAGGCCTAGAGGACCTAGCCACAGTTCAAACTCAAATTTGAGCCCTATTTGAATTTAAATTCAAATTCAGGTCAAATCAATTCCGAATGACCTCAAAATTTTACAGTAGCTTCTAAACTCTATTTTAGGGGTTGTTTAAAAATTTCAGAAATTTTGGAGTCTATTTGGATGCTCATTTGAATTAACAAAGTTCTGTCCAGGGTTTAAAAGAAAAACAAAAAGGAAAATCTAAAAAGGTTTGGGCCGAGGCCCACTCGGCAGCCCGTGAGCCAGCCCGCTACCGAACCCGCTTTCCCCCTCCCCCTTTATGTTTTCCCCTTCTGGAAGTGCCCCGGAGCCCCTTGCGCCTCCTCCCGCTCCCCTGTCGCGCGGGGGCCCGCGCGTCAGGCCACCACCGCCACGTCCTCGCCGTCGAGTGCCCACGGTGGGCAGCGCCCCACCGTCCCGACCGCGCCGCCTATCAGGACCCCAGAATTATATATGACTTAGGGAAACACTTGTCACCAAAGATCGAGCAGCTATCCAACCGATGGCACGGTACCTGCGCCGTGAACACCCGATATGGGATAGCCCGACACCTGACCAACACACCATACGATCACCAGAGCCGTATGCCTTCACTGTTGGTCGAGCCGGCCAGAAGCAAACAACGTTCCATAAACCACATACAATTCCAAAGTCCTGTGGAGAGTTAAAGTCCTTCCCAAATCCACTAAGCGAGACATGATTGGAGGAGCCCGGCAATGATACCCTCACCCTAACCTGACCCCTGGGGTCAGTGGGTCACCCGAAGGCCCGGTACCATCACCCACACCCTGCCTGACCGGCACTGCATCTCAGTCAGCGGGTCACTCAACCATCACCTGTCACACTTAGTGAAAGAAAGAATGACTGTAACTCTTCACGGCTAGCTCATATACTTCAAAACCATACACGCACGGTATATGAGCAGCGCAATGAACAACTTGTATATCACAACCAAAACACTAAAGAGAAGAATTACCGTATAATTTTAACACGTCCCATACTCGGGGCAGTACTTATCTTACATACCACTTGACCTAAGGTCGATAAACATCAAAAGAGCCACAATGGCAGCAGCGGAAACATAAGATAGAACACCCGAGATGGCGGGGGACCACCTCAAACAGCCCACAACAATCCCAAGGAAGTCGAAGCTGAAAGAGGTAAACTGAAGCAGCGAAACGTCAACTCCAGGAATGCTCCACAAACCTGCCTAGGATAAACCTAGGTGAGTACAACCACCGTATCGCAAGACATTGCTCATCAATTAATTAAAACATGGTATTAACCCTGTTTGACTTATCAAGTTCAAGTTACATACAAGGGATAAAATGAACATGAGCTACCTCATTTTAATTTCAGATTCAACGAACATTAGCAACAAATTAATAACAACAGGAAAAATAATAGCAAACTTACAAGCACCCACACACGAACACAGTAATATGGATGTCACCATTTCCAATTCCTCCGGGGCAGCCCACACCCCAATTAAATCGCATGTCCATCACAATAACAGATTCAATCAATTCTCTCGGACCGTTACCGGCAACACGACCACTGCAGGTGTAGTGAGTGCATAACCGCAAGGAGGTAGCGAGCCTCCAAGGGGCGTGGAGACTTACCTCAACTATGCCTCGGTGGTGGTTTCCCGCTAACGTTCCCGTGTGATAAGGGATTGTGACACGCTGAAGATAGGGTTGGTGTGACGATAAAACTCTACTTACTCCTGGGTCGCCTTCATACTACAATTAACACCAACCGTACCCATTGTGCACGCCCTCGGCTCTCACATCTCACTTAAGTAAGTTCAAGTGATTAGGGCAACCAAGTTTACTCTCAGCCATAGCTGCTGCATAACACTAGACTTACACATACTAGTACGACATCAAGCACAGATTAAATAAGCATTCACGCAAGCACCAAGTCAATCCAATTAAGTATGCCAAACAAGATTAACACACAATGTAATGATTAATCAACAAGCAATGGAGCTTGCCTGGTTGCTCGGGGAAGTACGGGGAGCATGCGCAAGAACTCCAGAATACTCAAAACGCCGGTAAGAAGCAAGCGACCTCTAAAAAGGGAAAAACAAGCCTAAGAAGCTAATTCGAAAATGACGAACATGCACGGATGCAACTGACATGGATGCAACTACGGTGGATTAAAATAAAGTATACAAGTACATAAGCAGGTTTGTGTTCATTCCAGATGTTGGGTTCGGTCATAGTTGTGGTATAGGTTTAATCATGGATGAACATCTACATGAATGTATGCATGGAATGATATGTTTTTTACTGGATTTGGGTGAGTTATGATACTAAACATTTTTAACTTGGCTGTTAAGCTAGATTCTCTAGCATATATTATTAATCCCGAAGGTGCAATTTAGTCATTTTCTGAAATGTATAACTACAATAACCTGCAAGGCAGGGGCATCCTTAAATCCTACGAGTTGAATTAATTTTAGCATTTCCTGTCTTCTTCTCAGTAAAGAATATCAGATTGTATATCGACATTAACCATTACTTAACCCAGATGGTCATGGTTAGTATATTGTTGGGTAGTACATTTATTTCTAATCTTTAGCAAATTGAAGGTGATTAACAGTTATGAGTATAATTAACAGGTACTAGAGTCACCATTGAACTGGTACGTCTAAAACTTACTAATAAAGGTATTGACTATATGAATGATAATGGGGGACCTAACGTTACATATACTCATTCATTAGGTGAGTTCTAGTAGATTTAACTCGAAGACCTCACCTCTAGTGATACAACATTCGATCTAATTAAGTTTAATGTTCGTTATGAGTGTCCACTTAATCTCCTGGTTATTCAAAACAACTTGGGATGTTTCATCTATGGGTTTGCTAAACCATTTACATTTAATAACTTTCATGTGACGTTTAGGGTTTAATTTCGCTATTTAGATGGCCCCTTCTAGTGCTTAAAATTACACATTTTAACTTTGATAAGTTCTAAACAATGGGACGTTTTCGACTATAACTCATAAACGATCTACCAGAATAGGTTAAATTCCTCTTTAGCTCATCTCATGATAATGAAAGAGGGTCATTGAACTAGACTCGGGATGTTTTGGCCATATATTAAACCTACCATAAGCAACTACTAGAATAGATTTAAAATGTTGGAATATATCGTAGTACCTTATATGCATCACATCTACAAGCTAAAAGGAAATACCCTTGACGCGAAGATACAAATAAAAACACCAATGGCGGGGCTGATATTGTGGACATGAATTCGGCACGACACCATCCACACCTTCGAGTATTCTCCTTCTTCATCAGCTCTTCTCCTACATAGCTGAATGGACTACCTCTTCTCCCTCTGACTACTCTCATCCCCTTCATCTTCTTGGGAAGCGGAGCTACTGCACCGGCATTGGGGAGGTCGAGACCTGGCGCCAGTCTCGGACAAGGCTCTCGTGGTGGCGCAGGATGACATGCACGGTAGCGCGCTTTACACGGAGGGGGTTGGCGTGAAGGCTCGGCGGCGAGCTTGGAGAGGAGGGGCGATTGAGGAAAGCGGGGCCCAGCGCTTGGTGGCGGTGGCTGTTGGCCGAGGTCGGCGGTCGGCAAGCCTAGGGTGGCGCGGCGCTGGTGGGGAGCGGCACGGCACGGGGAGGCGCGGCAGAGGGAGGCGCGGCAGCGGGAAGGCACGGCCTGGGGAGGCGCGGCAGGGGAAATGGACGGCGGGGAGCTGGGCGGCGACCGAGGCGGAGGGCAACGGCCGACGAGGCAGCCGATGGCGACCGAGCAGTGGCGGCGGGTGGGAGAAGAGGGAAGCCGGGAAGGGGCGGTGGCAGCAGATCTGGCGGGATGAGGCCGGGGCGGTGGCGGCGACAGGAGGTGGCGGCAGAGGGCGGTTGAGGGGCGACGGCCGAGCAAGGGGCGGCGGCGCACGGGGCTTGGCAGAGGGGAGGAACTGGCGACGGACCCGGCGGTGGGGAAGCCGAGGTCGGGACCAGCGGGGCTCGGCTGTAGAGGGCCGGCGGCGACCTGGGCGGGGCGAGGCCGGAGGAGATGGCCGACGGCCAAGAGCAAGAGGAGGCAGGGTCCAGGGAAGAGGCGGCGGTGGCCATGGAGGCTGGCGGCACCAGGAAGCAGGGGGGAGCGACGGAAGCAGAAGGGAACCGGAGGGAGAAGCTCCGGCATGGGGAAGAAGCTCCTGCAGGGGGCCTGTGCTCGGGGCTGCGGCGAGATGAGGAGATCGGAGCTGGGGCAGGAGAAGGCCAGAGGAAGGGCGCAGGCCGGCGGCAGTGGGGCTTCTTGGGGAGCTCGGCAGGGGAGAGAAGCGTGCGGCAGTGGGGGAAATTTGGGAGACTGGCCAGGGCTTGAAGAAGATGGCGGACGAAGCTGGCCACGTGGGAAAAAAGGAGCTGCAGGTGGCTCCACGCGGCAGGTAAGGTAAGACCCTTTTTATTTTCTTTTGTTGTATTTCTTTGCTGTTTAAATTTTAGTCAATAAAAGTCTATAAACCTAGTTTAGTTTCATTATTTTAACGATTTAGTAGTATAGCTCAAAAATGAAGTTTGAACCCTAGGTACTTGAATCATCTCTTCAATTATTTTCCAAACGTTAGTCCTGAGGTCAATACGACGGTTAACTTTTAAATGTAATATTTTGGGTTACATTGAAGCAGAGGGTGTTCATATAAAACAGGGAGAAGTATCGAGCTTAATTGTGCATCTTGACTTCGTTGGCTCGAGGAACTTGAGTGAGGTTCCTCAGACGTATATAGAACTTAAGAAAATTCTGAGGGTTATGATTTGGTGAAGTTGATTACGCCAATTTAATTGAGGTTGTTTTTGTGTCGTATCTTCCCAAGATTTCTGAGCTAAGCCAAATTTTAAATCGCCTAGATGCATGCATGTATGAGAGAAAACTGATTTATTCACGATGATCCGCATTGATCTCATGTCTTAAGATTTGGTTGCTACACCGCCGCCCCATTTAAGCCTCGTTCAGACAGCGCCCGCTCCTCCCCGCTCTCGTACACCAAACCCTAGCCCGCCAGCTCTCTTCTCCCGTGCGCCATTTCTCGCCGTCGCCATGTTCTTCCCCACCTCCGGCGTCCCTCCGACGAGCTCTCTCTCCCCCGATCCGGTGAGCCCCGGCTACCCATTTTCTTCCCCGAGCTTCCCCATTCCCTCCCTTACCCCCTTCCTTTTTCCTTTTGTCAGATCCGTGCTCGAGGTGCTCCGCCATCGCCGCTGCAGTCGCCGCCGTCTCCCTCCTCGCCGTGAGCTCCCCTCGGTCGCCTCCGCACTTCCCGAGCCCCCGCATTGCCTCCGGGGTGGGCTCCCTTCGCTCCCGTCGTCCCCTCAAGGCTCACCGTGCCCCCGCGCGCCATTCTGGCCTCCTCCGGTGAGGCCCCGACGAGGAGCGCCACCACCCGAGTCCCCGGCCACCTCAGCGCTGAGTGGGACCCAGGGAGGCGAGGTGGCAGCCTCCCGTTGGCCGACCTAGCTCGGTCAGCCGCTGACCGAGGCAACCCATGCCCAGTCAGCGCTGCTACCGGGGCCCGCATGTCAGCTGCTTGTGGTGTTCATATTAAGGTGGATTTTTGGGTGCACTTAGCATTTGTCTTTATTAATTTCTGCAGAAAAGAAATAACCCCGAAATTAGTTCTAGGGCTTAACCCAAATTTTTCTAACAAATTTCAAATGGACGTAACTTTTGAACCGTAGCTCCAAAATTTACAAATTTTATATATTCGGAAACCTCATGAAATTTCCTACAGTTTAGTTGAAACAAAATTTGAATATGTGCAATTGCACTTTAGACCAAATTGAATACGAGTTAGTTCATCCCCTTTTTATGCGACATCGTTTGATAAGTCGTAACTTGATGATACTAGCTCGAAATTGAATTCTTCCAGTTGTGTAGTTTCGTATCGCAGAGGTCTACTATAATACAGAAATTTTGAGTCATGACCATCTATTATGCGTAGTAATTTTTAACTCGAACTTGCAATCGAAGGTAATCGGACATGCATGCATCGTTAGGGTTATAACTTCACTTCTACCCATCCAAACCAAGACATTCTTGTTACAATAGGGTTCTATCACCCATAAGTCACCTTAGAATTGCATACCTAGCATAATTCATCATGCATTCATGCTGGACTCATTGCTTTCTTTTGTCATTTGTTTCCGGTACTTCGTGTTGTTTGCAATAGAGCTCGAAGAAGCAGACCACCAGGCTCACGATTCAACGCAAGACCAGGAGCAATTTGAACAAGGCAAGCAGAGCTTGTTGCATTTTTGCATTGTGATTGATATGCTTTACCTATATAGGATGAAGTGGTGAATGTTTGTTTGGAACGTGTGATTGGTATTTGAGCAAACTAGTATGCTAGGATGTACCGTATGTGATATCTATCTATGGTGGAGAGTTAATCTGGTCGCCCTAACAACTTGAACTTGTTAAGTGAGATGTGAGAGCTGAGGGGGTGCACGATGAATAAGGTCGGTATTAATTGAAGCTATTGACAACGACCCAGGGGTAAGTAGAGTTTTGTCGCTATACCGACTTGAGGTGACTTCATCGTGTTACTTTCCTTATCACCGTGTGGACGTTAGCGACATTGAGGCTGGGGTGTAGTTGAGGTAAGTCTCAGACCCTTGGAGCCTTGCAACCTCCAAGGGATAAGGCACTCTTTACACTCAGGGTGATCGATTGCCAGTAACGGTCCGAGAGAATTGATTGAAAATGTTATTGTCATGGACATCTGATTGAAATGGGGTGTGGGCTGCCCCAAATGAATTCGGAGTATCAGAATGGATGTTGCTATGGTAGCTTTTTGAATTGTATGGGATCTGAACCGCAAGTTGAAGATTATGATTCCCTTCCATATTGCTATTCAAGCCATGTTTCCTACTTGTATCTTGTTAAGATGAAATGCACCATGTTTATTTGCTGCTATACTAGTATGCGTAGGGCATTCAATCAAGCACGAATAAGTCTTGCAAGTACTTTTGTACTCACCTAGGATATTCCTAGATCATTGCAGGTGAGCCAGTGGTCGAGGATTACTTTGATGATGCCTAGCTACTTGGTTTTCTTGGTTGGCTTACGACTCATGGGAATTATTTTGGGCTTTTGGACAGCGGTTGATACGCCGCTGTGGGACTCATTTAACTTTCTTCCGCTGTTGTTTAACTATTTCAGATTTTGTTATGTTTCCAGTTATCACCGAATGATGTAAACTTAATAGTTCACAACGTGGACAGCTAGTAGTATTATCGTATCGTAGTGGTTCGTGTGATGATATACTTGCTGTCCAACATATGCCCCCACCTCCCGTCTGTCATGCGTGTATGTTGAAATGGGGAGTGTGGTTGGGTGCATATGGAGGTACTTGTTGTTTTACTTCGGCTCATGTGGAATGCAAAGTGAAAGTACAGTCCATTGCCAAAGTGAGTCATACACGTGAGGCGTATGTGTTTGGAATCGTGATCCCCCAATCAGGCCGTGGTGAGTCATACGCATTGCGTCGTATGCATGTCGCACGGGGCGGGGGTGGGCCATAGACCGTCGCACTTAGCGGCTATGGTCACCGTCTTCACTTGTTGTGAATCCCTTGAAGCAGATTAAAATACCGGGTCCCTCACACCTATTGCCACACCAAATCAATTATGTCCTTGCAATCTTCTTCTCCTTCCCCAAAATCACCTCAAAATCGGCTCAGCAGCCGCCACCAGCCCGACAGACCTAGGAAACCCTAACAGACCTGGGAGCACTGGTTCTGTTATATAGGTGGAGAACTCATTCCAGACGGTTTAGTCAGTTGAACCGCCTATAATGCACCAACACAGACAGCTGAGCAGAACACCATCTGCGATGTATTGCTACTTCACAGACGGTTAGTTTCCTGACCGTCTCTAATGTGTTATCGCAGACGGTTCGGTTTCAAGCCGTCTGTGATAACTGCTTACATCGCAGACGGGTGATACCGAGATCCGTCTGCGATGATGTTTTCCAGACGGGTGGACCACGACCCGTCTGGGATGATATATCAACCAAGACACTAGTTTCCGGATAAAAGTCATCACAGACGGTGTCGTTTTCTAGCCCGTCTGGAATATCTTCTATCCCAGACGGTCTACAATAACCGTCTGCGATGTGCCGTCCAGGATGAGCCGTTCTGTAGTAGTGCAATAAGGAGAAAATATCGGAGGGCAATAAGGAAGGTAGATTGAAAAGAGGTAAAGGGTTGCCGTCAATACAGGAAGGTATTGGGGCGAGGCAAATAGAATAGGTCACAAGAGAAAAGGATGGTCTAACATTCTCTAGATGAGGGGGAAGAAGGGAAGACATACATCCTTATTAACATAACATAGGTGTGGCTGCCACACGCATCACAGGACGGATGGGTAGCTTACACCGCACATATTCAACCAAAAGATGCAAAACAACAAAACACACCACAACAACACAACTGGACACACGGTTAGACGGACTAATTGCGACGTGGCGCCTTCGTCTTCCGGGAGGACGGAAGGCCCTGAGAGGCAACAGCGTTTTTGCGGCGGCGAACACCTCCTCTATCGGTTGGTACTCGCGACAGCGTTTGTTCCTCGACCTCATGAGCAGGAGTGAAGATCGTCGAGGAAATGTCGGAGTAGAGCTGAGGGAGCAGGGGAACATTAGTTCCTTGTGCCAGGGTCCAAGAATCTGCTAGCTGAGTGAGCAGTTCGTGCTGGGCAGCCATGTACTGGGCGAGGTGATTCACCGTGGCACCTTCTTCTCGATGCAAGCTGGTGTTTTCTTTAGAAGCACAGCTGGGGTAGAAAAGAAAAGGTCACTGGTTCATGCTGGGAACCAGACGACGAAGATGGGAGATAGCTTCCCACGCAACCAGTTGGATGGCCATCGTGGAAGTAGGCATGGTTCTCCCGATGAAACCAAGGGGCATGCTTGAGTTGGTGTCGGCTGGGTAGACGTGTACTGCTGCCCAGAATTCGTGCAGAGTGCCAAGGGCATCGCCTAAGTACACATGATACCTAGGGCATTGAGTTGCCCCGAGGGTTTGTTGAGCTATGGTCCAGAGGATGCTGGTGAACCTGGTGAGTTCCTCAGCGGTGGTTTCCTGGAATAGGAGCCATAAAGCATTTTGTTCGCGGGGAAAAAGGAGCAAACAAAGAGAAATAGCACGCAGGAGCGAAGGGCGCTTCCAGCGAGGAAGGTGTTCTGGATGAAAGAGGGGATGGCACGGCGATAGGGTGCAACAATACCGATAGGGCTTCATATAGCTACTCAACGGTTGAGGATCGACCAAAATTCAACGGAATTCAGCTCCGATGAGACAAGGCTTACGTCTTATCGGGTCGGTAACTTATTGACGAAGAAAAGCCAAGGTTGTCGGGTAAAATTGACATATGGCTGACAAGAGGAGGTGTCATCGGCAAGAATCCAGGGAAGAGGTCAAATGGAGGGGACAGCAAGACTTTGCTAGGTTCTGAAGATAAGATGAGGCCTATTAGCTAATCAACAGTGGATGTAGCTGCTACATGCGTCAAAAACATGCGTCAAAAGACATATGTGCAGGCCACATTTTTAGTCAAGCAAGGAAAACGCAAAACAGCGAATGCATTGCAAAGAATACGCATGGTATATTGCATACCAAAAGGGACGCCTAAGACTCGAGCTAAAGAGGGGTGCGTATACCGCTGACCATGGTAAACGAGGTCTAGTGACCTAACTTATAGGTTTAGTCCACACGGTCGTTGTCTAGGGTCACTGCCCTTGGGCGGGGGGCACTCTTCAATATTGCTGACTCCTCGTTTCCGATGAGAGTGTCATGTGCTGATGGATTTCTTCCACTCAATGCGGTGTTTCTTTCATGAATTCCCACGCTCTTGACGTCATGGGCTTGAAAGGTTGAAGTATTGATATTGACCCATCGGTGGCGAGTCTGGACGAGCTTCCTGGATCGTGCGGTGACGCAGTTCTTCTTGATCCTCGGTAGGGTTGGTAAACTCTTGCATCATCGGCGTGGGTGTCGCTACTTACTTTTCCGAGACTGTCTAAAAACTTTGAAGTAGATGAGGATGTAGGAAAACTTGGTGTTTCTCTTGAAGCGATCATAGATAAGAACGGAAGCTAAGAAGGGTAAAAAGAGTAGAACCCACTCTTATAGTAAGTTTTGGGTATATTTTTGAAAATACTGTTTATACCTAGGATTTACATCTAACGTCCGTGCTAACTAGGGTTAACCTACAGACAGTATGTGTCGATGATCGGTGAATCGGCGATCTTACGGTATTCGTGGAATGATGATTACTGGGGGGTAGGGACCTCTAGGGCCCAAGTGCCAGGAGCTCTGACAGCAAGGGACAACCGTTTTTATACAGGTCTGGGCCTCCCTTAGGATAATAACCGTATGTCCTGTTGCTATATATTGATGGAGAACACGCTTACAATGGGGGGTGTATGTTAGTGGCTACCCTAGGCCTAATCGTAGACTAATCTATCCTAAACCGCCGGGCTCGACTCCTTCGAGGCAGCGGGTCTTCTAGGGCTTCGCCTCCTGGTGCTGTGACTAGATTGATCTGCTGGACCTTGTAGAATCTCTTCAACCTATCAGGACCTGTCCTTCCCTATGGGATTGCTAATCCTTATATAGGGGGTTCTCAGGGTCGTACTGGACGTGAACTTACACCCGAGTAGGACTCTGGTCTCCTTAAACGTCGGGATTGACTTCCTAGTTTAAGGGGAGTCTTTCCTTCCCAAGAGGGGTTACCTTGTCGTCCAGGGATCCTTACCGGGTACGATGTACCTTCCTAAAGTCCTGGGATTCTGCATACGGATACCCCTAATATGCGGGATACCATACTATTCATCATCAAGCCCCCCATCAGTACGTGTAGTGAGGTCATGATGGTTTTGTTAGAAATCTGCCCTTGCCGGGAACGAAACTCCGAGTAGGCGATCCGAGTAGTTCTTGTCGGCGACTTCTCCGAGTAGGCTCAATCCCTACCGAGTAGTCGTGAAATCCTTATCAGAATAGTCCTTTGGAAAATCCAGAATACCTTTCCGACCTGATCTGATCCGTCGATCACGGACACGCGTTCGCCTGGCATATTTCTAGGAAACGGAACCATCGTGGCGGAAATTTCGCGTGGTGATGAAGAATCTTTTCTCTCTCTACGCCGTGGGGCCGCTAATCGTGTGCCAAACCACGGTGCGTTTCCTCCGAGTCGTGGGTTGTCAGACCCTCTTTTTCCCGCGAAGCGCCCTGTACACGGAAAAAAGCAACTGTCCGCATTAAATGCGATGGAACTGATCGTGCCGAAAACCGCGCTCGGCTCCGGTGAAAGTTTAAATCTTTAGGAGCCCAAGAATTGGGGTTTTGCACACATTGTCTCTTTGCCTCCCAGCCTTCTTGCTCCCTTCATCTTCTTCCTCGTGCCCTTGCAAACCCTCGCCTCCACACTCTCTCGATCGATCAGCGAAGAATGGGCAAGAAAAGCACCGTGAAGAAATCTCCCGAGCCCGCAAAGGACTCGGGGAAAGCTGCGGGGGAACCGATCACCGCCATCCACGAGTTCGAGGCAGTGCAGGGAGCGGCGGACGCCTTTGGTGATCAGGTTCATGCGCCTGGCCTAGAGTAGAATTCTGTAATAACATACTCTTACACAAATACAGTGGTTAGTAACTGTGCGATAACTTGTGTGTTTTTTGGTTTTTTGAAACCTTGTCTAATCTGCTTATGTGAAACCTTGTCGGATGCAAGCGTAGACTTTAGTCAAAACCAGTGCCCTTTGCATCCCTTCGGTGTAAGTGTTTCGAATAGTGCCACAGGTCGTTCTTGCTGCGATCGACCAGCCCTTGGGTTTAGTCGGATGGAGGGCTCCGTGGCTCCTCGTCATCAGTAAACGTGATAAGGGGTCTTTCGTACAGCTTGTCCTGGCCATGGTGGCACCTCCGTATTCCTTTGTTGAGGGGAGACTCCGGTTGTTAGGCTAGTAAATTCTACACTTGCCCGATTTAACAAAGTTTCACTCTACCCGAGGTATCTTCTGCTCCGAGTAGTCGAAGACGTGGATAAGCGTACGGGCTCCGTTGATCTATTCATACTCGTACTTTCTTCCCTTCCTTTACGCGGGATTAGGGGACATTGCTACGGAACTGGGGAGCTTAGTCGACCAGGCCTTAGGTTTGGTTAGGTGGGGGGATCAGTGGCTCCCCTGTCACCTGCAAACGTGTTAAGGGGTTTTCCTCGCATCCCTGACAGCTGCAGCGTAGGACCCTTTTTCCTTTGTGCGGGTCGAGGAAGTCGGTACTCGTACTCGTATTTCGACTTTACCGTATTCTTATCCAGCCCCCGACTGAATGTTCGAGAGATATCTCGGATAGGCAGTTGTCACGGCCCCGGAATCACATATGGTTAAGGGAAAGGATAATCGCCAAGGACCGAAGGATCCGTCAACTGGGTGGCACGGTACCTGCGCCGTACGCACCGCAGGAGAGGGATCCGACACTCGACCCACATACCATACGCGCCATACGTCGTATGTATCTATCACCGTGGGTCGAGCCGGCCGGAAGCGACTAAGCTTCCCAGAGCCACATACGATTCACAGATTCCGGTGAAGGTTCGGAGTCGTTCCCAATTCCACCAGGTGAAGCAAGGTCGAAGGAGCCCGGTGATTCTACCCACACCCTAACCTAGCTCGAAGCTAGTGGGTCACCCGAAGGCCCGGTAGAACCCACCCACACCCTGCCTGGCCGGCACTGCATCTCAGCCAGCGGGTCACTCAGTCGACACCTGCTCAACGGGGTGAAGAGAGGAACCACCTCAATCCTTCACGACATACCCATATACTTCAAATCATACACGCAATGTATATGGGCAGCCTGAATAACAACTTGATAGCACAACAAAACTCTAATTAACAGTAATACTACTAATTGTCCACCCGAGGGACTCATATGTTTACATCAGTCGGTGATAACCGAAGAAGTAAACCATTACATAAGATAAACGAACAACAGCGGAATAGTTTTGGCAAACCCTTAGCGGAACATCATCCGCTGATTCATACCCACAAAAGCTTTCCCAAAATGTCGAACACTACCGAGGAAACAGCAATATTAGGCATCGTCGAAATAGTCTTCGACCACCGGCTCACCTGCAAGCTCTAGGAATATCCTAGGTGAGTACAAACGTACTCGCAAGACTTAATCGTGCTTGATTAAATGTCCTACACATGGATATACTACAACAGAAGTAAACATGGATGCTTCTCAGAGTAACAATATACATAAAGCAGTAACATTGACCTCTAGATAACATCACAAGCTTTACCACCTAAAATCCGATAGACTCTTTCCCATATGCATCCAATCCATGACCATCATCTCAATCCATATCCATTCTATAACCATTTTATCTCTTGGACCGTTACCGACAACTCGATTCCTAAGGTGAGGTGGATGCCTCCTCCTTGAGATACGCGTCTCCAAGGGGATGGCCCGTCCATCAACACCAAAGCGTCGATTGCCGTAACGTCCTATCATAACTCATTACCATTCTCTCGGACCGTTACCGACAACTCGATTCCTAAGGTGAGGTGGATGCCTCCTCCTTGAGATACGCGTCTCCAAGGGGATGGCCCGTCCATCAACACCAAAGCGTCGATTGCCGCTAACGTCCTATCATCATTTATTCTCTCGGACCGTTACCGACACCCCGATTCCTAAGGTGAGGTGGACGCCTCACTCTCTTGAGGTAGCTAGCCTCCAAGAGGTAGGCCCATCCATCAACACCAAAGCGTCGGTTGCCGCTAACGTCCTCGCGTGGAAAGGGAAAAGTGCACGATGAAATCACCTCCGGTGGTATGGCGAATATCTCAATCTCACATCATCCTTCATTCCCCGGGTTCGCCTTCTTCCTTCTCGTTACAATACCACCTTATCCATCGTGCACCCACCCTCGGCTCTCCCATCTCACTTATTATCAAGGTTCCAGTTGATTAATCTTTTAGATTTAGACCATCACTGACACACAATAGATCATACTCCAACCAACCATCGACCCTGACTCAATCCAATCACATCCCTAGTATGCTAGTATTCAAACAATACGTGCGAGAATAAAGCATACAATCAGGGATATACGAACAATATTAAGAGTGCAATGCAACAAGCTCTGCTTGCCTTGGGTGCTAGGATCTAGCTCTTGCTCGATGTCGTAAGCCAAGTGGTCTTCCTGTTCTGCTTCAGATTTGGAGTAGATAAGGATGTCATCAATAAAGACGACGACGAATCGATCAAGGTACTCCATAAATACGGAATTCATGAGCTGCATGAAGGTGGACGGAGCATTGGTCAATCCGAAGGACATGACTGTATACTCGTATGATCCATAGCGAGTAGTGAAGGCCGTTTTTGGGATGTCTTCAGATCTGATTTTTATTTGGTGGTAGCCCAGGCGAAGGTCAATTTTGGAGAAGACACAAGCTCCGGTCAATTGATCAAATAGATCATCAATCCGAGGAAGCGGGTACTTGTTCTTCACCGTGAGTTCGTTTAACGGGCGGTAGTCAACCACCATTCGTAAACTTGAGTCCTTCTTCTTCACGAACATCGCGGGGCATCCCCAGGGTGAAGAACTGGGTCTGATAAATCCTTTGCTCTCAAGCTCCTGGAGCTGCTTCTTCATCTCTAATAATTCATTTGGGGGTATCCGGTAGGGACGCTTTGAGACAGGAGCTGTACCGGGCGGGAGGTCAATGACAAACTCCACGGCACGGTCAGGAGGCATTCCCGGCAATTCCTCAGGGAAAACATCGGGATACTCACAAACTACCGGAACTAGCTCAATATCCTGGTCTTGGGTGCCAATCATGGTAAACAAATGTCCGGAGGAGGAGGAGGATGACACAAAGGTAACTGTTTTGCCCGAATCAGCTACCAGTGAGACAGACCTTTCGGCACAGTCAATCTTGGCGTTATGCTTGGTTAACCAATCCATTCCTAAAATCACATCCAACCCTTTTGACTTTAATACCACCACATTGGCTAAGAAGGTCTCTCCACCAATTTCTACCTTAACATCTTTGCAAACCAGTTCGGTCTTTATCTCCGAAGCAGGGGTTGCAATAAGGAGCGGAGGATGCAAAGTTGATGAAGGAATATGATGCTCATGTGCAAATGTACTGGAGATAAAGGAATGCGATGCTCCGGAATCGAAAAGTACGGTCGCAGGAGTTGAGTTTACTGAAAGCGTACCCAGCACAACTTCTGGCACGTCCTGAGCATCTTCGGCGGTGACATGGTTGACTCTGCCACGGCCGGGGGCTTGGGGCTTATTGGGGACTGGCCTCCTGGCTTGAGGATTCCCTTTGGTCTGACCCTGCTGCACATTTGGGGCATTGGCGGCCCCGACACGAGGGTATGAACAGGCGTTCGCAAAGTGTCCCATGTGTCCACAGTTATAGCACTTCACTCTGCTCATGTCAAACGTGGACCTCTGCTGCTGGCCTCCCTGAGGCCGAGGCTGAACTCTCCATGGTTGAGGCTGAGGAGCATATCCTTGAGCATATCCTTGAGGTCTTGGTGGGTAAGGCGTTGCTGGGCGGGGTGGCTGTGGCTGCCACACCCGCGGCCTTTGGGAACTGCTTGCGACTGATTTCTGTGCCTCTCGTTCACGCTTGCGAGACTGATCAAACGCTAGCTCTTTTGCTTCAATTTGGATGGACTTATCTACCAGGTGCTGAAAGTTCTGAACGTCCACAGTAACGAGTCTGTTTTGCATCCCTTCATTCAGTTTCTCCGTGAAACTGTCCACCTTCTCCTGATCAGTGGATACCTCACGGGGTGCATACCGGGCGAGGTGATTAAACTCCCTGAGAAACTGCATAACAGGCTTCCGACCCTGACGGAGCTGACGGAATTCCTGTTTCTTCAGTGCCATGATCCCAGAGGGGATATGGAATTCACGGAAACCGGCCCGGAATTCAGCCCATGTGACTACATGGCCGGCGGCCTGCATGGCCTTGAAGTTCTGCCACCACTCCGCGGCAGCGCCAACCAGGTAGTGAGAAGCGAATTTAACCTTGTTCGCATCGGTGCACTCCGCCAGTTCGAGTTTACTTTCAATCTGCTGGATCCAGCTATCAGCTTCCAAAGGATCATCGGTTTGGCTGAAGGTTGGAGGCTGGGTCCGTTGAAAGTCAGCTAGGCCACCATGAGCGTGTCCACCACCGGCGCCTTGATTGCGCGCCAGCTGCTCGAGGATCCTGTTCTGAGTCCTGAGCAGGTCCGCGACACTTGGCTCCCGGGGAGGAGGTGGCATTTCCTCCTCATTGTTCTCACGACGGCCACGAGCAGCTCCACGTGTTCCGGAGGCCATTCTGTTGCAACCAAAAGGCAACAGAGTTAGTCGGCAACACATGGGTGGTGAGGTATTTATGAACATGTCCTGTCGTTTCATACATATCTTCACGAGAAAACACAGTACAAAACGACAATAAGAGCGATGGACGACAACACAGGAATGTATTAATACGTCCGACATGGTTCATACATGGGGCCACGGTTTAGGTCACCTTACGGCGAACTAAACGTTACAAAATGCCCAAAACTTGCAGCTCCAAATACCCAATTACATGCCTCCAAAAGATGTCTTAAACCTAGGGTTTTGGTCCAACTTACATTACAAAATGAGACCTTCATCTTACACTAAAATCCGAACACTTTCCTAAGGACTAGAGGGGCTTCTTCATGGGGACGACAGGTCTCGTAAGCCTCCATTGCTATTCTCCACGCGTCATCTTACTCATCCTCGGACTGGGTGTCGCTGGAGATATACCACACACGCTCTTCCGGATCTTCTTCCTCTTCTTCTTCAACGACGGGTGGTACAATTCCCTGAGTAGGGGCTGAAGCGGATGGTGCTGGTTTTGGGGTGAAGAGTCGGAGATACTGTCGAGATGTCATTCTCTTACGCGGCTTAGCTCCAGAACTCTGGGGCTGGTTGGTCTCCTGTGTCGGGACATACGGGCTCTCTCCACATGACGACTCGTCTCCATTAGCGACCCGCCACTTGCGGCGCAACTCAGCCCGGAGCTTACGGTTAGCTCTCGTCACCCTTTCTAAATTCTGAGTGGCCTCCTTGTAGTCCCAATATAAACCATCATACATTATCTCCGCAGAGACAATGTGATGAGCAGTCTCTGTTTCAGTCTCCTCTTCTTCTTCATCACTTGGCACGGGTACCATAATGCTGTTGCCTCCATCACTAACCTGAGGGATGAGGCGGAATGGGGAGACAAAGAAGATGTCGTCGTAGTGGTGGCGGATGAAAAGGACTGCCTTCCTTGCAGCTTCAAGTTCAGCATTCTTATCACTACCCCTGGCTGCCCTGAAAGTCCGATCCAACTCGGGGGTTCTTACTGTCACCCATCCAACCCAAAACTGTATCTTTCCTTGAACCTCATGGGTCTTGGCATGGAAGGTGGGGAGGTCTTCCTGAGGTACTCCAAGATATTCCAACATCCTCCATAACAAGGTAGCCCATCCTCCTAGCTCACTTGGGTCGGCCACAATGTTGTGCACCATCTTCGGAAGGCTTTAAGATATGGGTTCAATCCACCCCCCCCCTTAAAAAGGGCTCGACGTCCTCGTCGGGCTTATAGGAATGCTGTCTGTTAGGAAGGAATTTGTTAGGGTTAGGCACAGCATAAACAAATGCAGTGGAGAAGAAATTTCAGAACTAAGAATGGTGAGGTTAAGGAATAAAAGAATTCTACTTAGCAGTTTTCAACATAAGGTTTAACTTTTTGAAATAATTTTCTCGACAATGGCGAGCCCTAACTAACGACCACCTGCAATTGGCTTCCTACGGTCAGTTCGGCTCTGATACCAAGCTGTCACGGCCCCGGAATCACATATGGTTAAGGGAAAGGATAATCGCCAAGGACCGAAGGATCCGTCAACTGGGTGGCACGGTACCTGCGCCGTACGCACCGCAGGAGAGGGATCCGACACTCGACCCACATACCATACGCGCCATACGTCGTATGTATCTATCACCGTGGGTCGAGCCGGCCGGGAAGCGACTAAGCTTCCCAGAGCCACATACGATTCACAGATTCCGGTGAAGGTTCGGAGTCGTTCCCAATTCCACCAGGTGAAGCAAGGTCGAAGGAGCCCGGTGATTCTACCCACACCCTAACCTAGCTCGAAGCTAGTGGGTCACCCGAAGGCCCGGTAGAACCCACCCACACCCTGCCTGGCCGGCACTGCATCTCAGCCAGCGGGTCACTCAGTCGACACCTGCTCAACGGGGTGAAGAGAGGAACCACCTCAATCCTTCACGACATACCCATATACTTCAAATCATACACGCAATGTATATGGGCAGCCTGAATAACAACTTGATAGCACAACAAAACTCTAATTAACAGTAATACTACTAATTGCCCACCCGAGGGACTCATATGTTTACATCAGTCGGTGATAACCGAAGAAGTAAACCATTACATAAGATAAACGAACAACAGCGGAATAGTTTTGGCAAACCCTTAGCGGAACATCATCCGCTGATTCATACCCACAAAAGCTTTCCCAAAATGTCGAACACTACCGAGGAAACAGCAATATTAGGCATCGTCGAAATAGTCTTCGACCACCGGCTCACCTGCAAGCTCTAGGAATATCCTAGGTGAGTACAAACGTACTCGCAAGACTTAATCGTGCTTGATTAAATGTCCTACACATGGATATACTACAACAGAAGTAAACATGGATGCTTCTCAGAGTAACAATATACATAAAGCAGTAACATTGACCTCTAGATAACATCACAAGCTTTACCACCTAAAATCCGATAGACTCTTTCCCATATGCATCCAATCCATGACCATCATCTCAATCCATATCCATTCTATAACCATTTTATCTCTTGGACCGTTACCGACAACTCGATTCCTAAGGTGAGGTGGATGCCTCCTCCTTGAGATACGCGTCTCCAAGGGGATGGCCCGTCCATCAACACCAAAGCGTCGATTGCCGCTAACGTCCTATCATCATTTATTCTCTCGGACCGTTACCGACACCCCGATTCCTAAGGTGAGGTGGACGCCTCACTCTCTTGAGGTAGCTAGCCTCCAAGAGGTAGGCCCATCCATCAACACCAAAGCGTCGGTTGCCGCTAACGTCCTCGCGTGGAAAGGGAAAAGTGCACGATGAAATCACCTCCGGTGGTATGGCGAATATCTCAATCTCACATCATCCTTCATTCCCCGGGTTCGCCTTCTTCCTTCTCGTTACAATACCACCTTATCCATCGTGCACCCACCCTCGGCTCTCCCATCTCACTTATTATCAAGGTTCCAGTTGATTAATCTTTTAGATTTAGACCATCACTGACACACAATAGATCATACTCCAACCAACCATCGACCCTGACTCAATCCAATCACATCCCTAGTATGCTAGTATTCAAACAATACGTGCGAGAATAAAGCATACAATCAGGGATATACGAACAATATTAAGAGTGCAATGCAACAAGCTCTGCTTGCCTTGGGTGCTAGGATCTAGCTCTTGCTCGATGTCGTAAGCCAAGTGGTCTTCCTCGTCACCTTCTGTTATGAGAATACGAGTACCGGAAAATAAACAATAAAGAGATGCATAAGGTCCAGCATGTATGCATGATATGTCATGCGAGATATGCAATACTAATGGTGACTTGAAGGTAAGTGAATACTTAAGTTGCCCAATTTTTACTCGAGGGTTAGTAGTAATGGTATGAAAGCACTAATATGCATGCATGTCATTTTATGCGAGATTAAGATGGCTTAGGGTTAATAACGTCGATGTCGGGGCTCGACAAGGTGCTGGTTAGGTTCTTATAACCTAAGGATTACAAGTTATGGTTTTAGAGCAAATATGGTTACACTTGTCGAATTAGGGTTTTACGACGAACAACGATAATAGGGGCTAATAACTGGCATTCTACGAGGTGGTACTATGCATGTCACCCTACTGATATTCTAGTTGCTTCATGTCGTAGTACACTTCGCAAGGATTCCAGAACTACAAAATTCATTGAAATCGGAGTTACGGTCGCGAACTTAGGGTTAACGGAGCCTCGGACCTAACCTAACTTCTACCCTAAATAATATGCTGTGCATGTAACCAAAAATTACTTTTTGATTCAGCCATATTATCGGAAATTCCAAGAGCTTTCCAGAAATATAAAATTTGTCAAATTTGGAGCTGTGGTTTGAAAGTTATGAATTTTCCAAGTTTAATACAAATTCTGCCTCTAAACAATTCAAACCTTAATCGCAACGGCCACCCGAACCCTACCCCGCAGCTAACCCTAAATCTCTCGCGCACTCAACCAAACGCACCCGGGATCCGCATCACATGACCCCACACCCGCTGACCAGCGGGCCCTAACCGAGCACCCGTGGCCCAATAAAAAGGGGCCACGCGGTCTCCTCTCTCCCTCTCACCTCTCCCTCTCTCTCTCCTTACTGGACCGAGCCGGCGGCGGTTCTGGACGGCGGCGCATGGCCGGCATGCTCGCCGGAGCAAGCTCCCGAACGCAATCGAGCTTGGGGAATGGGGCAAAAGGGGCAGCGGCTCACTCTAGGGCTGATGCCGAGGTGCGGGAAGGCTAGGGGAGGCCGGAAGATGGGCTGCGACGGGGAGCAGTGGCGGAGGTGCTCCGGTGACCGGCGACGAGGAGCTCCGAGGTGGGATCTGCAAAGAGGAGAAGCGGGATGAGTTGGGAATGGAAGGGACGAGCTCATGAAGGGAAGAATGGAGGCGGGGGAGCACTGGAACGGCTGAACGCGCTCGTCGGAGGAGGCGCCGGAGTTGGAGACGACAACCGCGGCAGGGGAGATTTCTGCGTGGTCCTGGAAAATGGAGGAGGGGGAAAGGATCAGTGGAGGATGGGGAGCTTGGCAGTGGGGAGCAATGGGCAAGGGGCTCACCGGAGCGGCGAGAATTCCTCACCGGAGCTGCTGACCGGCGTCGGGGGAGAAAGGATTGGCTCCGGGAGGCGCTAGGGTTTTGGAGGAGGGGCTGCTGGGTTCGGACAGGGGAGCGGGGCGCTGTCGGGACGGCCTTTTAATGGGCAGCGCGGTTGGGAGCGGGTTGGTCGGAGCGGAGGTGCCGCCCCGCTCGGCCATTGGTCGCCGGAGGCGTGGCGGGCGCGGCCTGGCAGGCGGGCCCGGGCGACAGGGGAGCGGGAGGGGGAAGGCGCAGACGGCTCGGGGCGCCACTGAGGGGAGAAGGCGGGAAATGGAGGGGGCGCGGGCGAAGTTGGGCCGGCCGGGGTGGCCCAGTAGGCCACGGCCTGCGCCCGTTTTCTTTTTATTTTTCCCCCTTTTTTTTTCTTTTTCTTTAACACCAGATCACTTCCCTCGTTATTTTATGTGTGAAACTTGCTCCAAACTTTCTGAAATTTTTACCAGAGCCTTCTAAAATTATTTAGGACCTACTGTGCAAATTTAAACCAGTTTGGAGTTCATTTGAATGGGGATCTAGTTCAAATCCCAATTTTGACCTAATCGATGATTTGAACTACGACTAGGGTTTAGGTTTCTCCAAAAATTATGAAACTTGGCATGGGTCCTATATTTCACTATTCTAGCTTATTTCCAAAATTTTACAAACTTTCATGCTCATTTAGTGGTCCATTTTCTTAACCCTAGTTTCTGCGGCACTTTAGGGTTTCCTCTCGGAGGGTATATTCAAGCTACGATTTCATGTGGCATTGGGGTAACCTTAAGAGAGAAAAGAGTATGGTATTGAGGGAGAAGACTATTAGGGGGACTCATCGGAGGAATTCACTGGCCCCACCCCTGATTACGTTATTGTCGAAGTCCGATACTTCAAATAAGTTTATTGGTGTTAATTTCCACAAATTGAGTTTTCAAGGATGAGATATGCACATATTCTATATTATAAAGTTTGATATACAACTAAAGTTCGCGAGGTGTGGTGATGAGGATGCCATGTATGCATGAATGCAGGGCAAAACCCTAATCGATACATTTAGGTGTTTACAAGGTGTTTCGGGTATTACAGCAGTTTGAATTGATAATGAAAAATATTGAACTAGAGACTCTGTATTATTTAGAGAAAACTTTGTCTTTTACAGGCTACTGCAAGAAAAATAACTTTAAGAAAACTAAGACAAAACTAGGCGTCCCCTCCTCATTTAGCCTGTCGCCGGTTGCCCCAGAGACTTGCGTCCTCTTGTCGTGACCCGCTGATGGAACTTTTGTTGAGTGCGCGTGCTGGGCGGTGGCGCCCAGAGCGTCTTATCATCGACTTGTTCGTAGCTTGACGATCTTTGAGGCTGGAGCTGGTGCAACTTTGGAATCTGCCGATGAGGAGGCGACGGTTGTACGATCTTACCGAAGGTGGTTGCACTGGACCCTCTAAAGGACGTGACCTCTCTACCGTTGATGCGAGCGACCTGGGTCGGGCGGCTTCTCCCGAGGAACCGTTGTCCTGTTTAGGGGAAGGCCCTGTTTTCCCCTGTTCCGACTTAGTCGTGGAACTCTGTCTCTGACTTGGAGGGGGTACTTTCCAAAGCCGTCGCTCGTAGTCGTGGAGGTGGTCTTGACAGCGTGGAGGTGGGAGGCGTCACGCTGGCGTCTTGGTTAGAGGGCAGGTGCTGCTCTGCGAGGTCGAGGCTGCGCTTGTCGCAGAGGAGTGCTTCTCTGGGGGAGCTCTTTATCGTGAGGACACCTTTTGGGCCGGGCATCTTTATGCACTGGTAGGCATAGTGCGTAGCTGCCATGAACTTGGCCAGAGTAGGGCGTCCCAAGATAGCGTTGTATACTGTCTCGAAATCGACTACGTCGAACAGGATTTTCTCTGTTCGGAAGTTCTCCGGTGTGCCGAAGGTAACCGGGAGCGTGACTTGCCCGATCGGCGTGGCCGATGAGCCCGGGACGATGCCGTGAAAAGCGTGCGTTACCATCTGAACAGACGATCGTGGCACTTGCATGGTGTCGAGGGCGTTGGCGAATAGGACATTGAGGGAGCTCCCCCCGTCTATCAGCACGTGGCCCACTCGGCAGTTGTTGATCGTTGGCTCGACCACAATAGGGTACCGTCCCCGCCGAGCGCAATTTTCGGGGCAATCGGTCTGGTCGAAAGAGATCGTGACATCAGCCCACTTGATCGCTCGAGGGACCCGCGGAACACTCGCGAGAACTTCTTGAGCGATCGCCTTATATTGCCTCTTGGATTCGTAAGAGGTTGAGCCCCCGAATATGTGCTCGATTGCTCTGACATGCCCCTGGAAAGGCTCAGGGGTGGAGTCATCGTCATCGGAAGTTGTTTCCTGACTGTTGTTAGCGACCTGAGGGTTCTCCTCGCGGAACTTCTCTCTTTCTTCCCGAATATACTTCTTGAAGATGCGACACTGTCGCAGATCATGCGAGTCAGTCTGGTGGAAGTCGCACCAGGGCTTGGACGACTTGTCGGAGGACGTGGTAGGTTTATCCTTGGAGCGTGGCCGCCAGGTGCGCTTTTCGGAGACCTCAGCCATTACCTCGTCGGATCTGATCCTTTTCTCCTTATTTCCTCCGGAGGGCTTCTTCTTGCGCTTGGTCTTGCGCGACTCGCCCCTTGACCGGAGGGGAGAACTGGTCGACTCACCTCGCTGTTGCTTGATGTAGCGCAGGGTTTCTTCCGCACAAGCGGCCTTCTCGGCAGATCCATGAGTTGCCTGGTGGTTCTCGGTGGTCGCATGATCAGGTCATGTGTGCACATCTCATTTCTGCTGCCTCGAGTGAAGGCGTGGATGACGTCCGAGTCTGTTATCTCTGGGATAGTGTTGCGGACAGCACTAAACCTTTTGGTAAACTCTCGGAAGGTCTCGTCTGGTCGTTGGATGACAAGGAATAGATCGTCGACCTGACCAGGTCTTGGGAAGGTACCCTGGAAGTTCCCGAGTAGCATGTCGCATAACTGTCCCCACGAACGGATCGTTCCTGGGGGTAGATTCGTCAACCACGTCCTAGCGGCTCCTCTGAGAGCAGTAGGAAGATAGTTGGCCATGACCTTCTCGTCCCCGCTGGCTGCCTCGATCGCGGTGGTGTAGATCTGAAGGAACTCCACGGGGTTCGTGGTTCCGTCGTACGATTCTAGTGAGCCGGGCTTGAAACGAGAAGGCCAACGTACCTGACGGAGTTTCTAGAATAGCGCCTGGCATCCGCTGAAGGAGCCCTGATAAGGTGCAGTCTCGCCGCTATTTGAGGTCGAAGATCGACCCCGAGCATTGGCGTTTTGTGCGTGGTCTCTCCGAGAAGGTTGCTGCTCTTGCTGGCGCCTTTGGCGGCGGCGCTTGTCGAGTTGTTCTCGGAGGTCGACAGGTGGCTCCTCCTGAGGAGGCCTGTTCCTGGGGTGTCGTCCCTCCCGATCGCGTTCTTCTGGCGGAGGAGGGGTGTCTACCTGAGTAGAGCTACGGGCCACTGATTGGGCTCGAGAAGACTCGGCCTGGTTCTGAGCCTCTTGGAGGTCAGCCCCCAGCCGTTGCAGCCATTGCACGCCCGCGGGTGTCGAGTGATCCGCCACGGGAGGCTGTGAAAGCAGATTGCGCACTTCCGCAAGTCTTCGAGCAATTCGGGACACGTACTCCCTCGTTCCCGGAGGGGATCTCTCCACGGCGGCAGGCAGGTCTCCGTTCCGGCGAGGAGTTCTCTCCTCGGCGGCAGGTAAGCCCCCGTTCATGTGGGAGGTAGCTATTAGATTGTGCTGCTGTGAGCCCCCGGGCAGATTCTGATCTTCGAGGTCTTCTCGACCATCGTCAATCGCGAGTACCATTCGAGGTCCTTGGCTGGACGATGTGTACTCGTATTCCATCACGTTGTCCCCATCGGACGTGACGTGGGTGCGATCTTGATCGTTCTCTGTCACGGACCCAGAATCCGCATATGATTAAGGAAACGCGAGGTCGCCAAGGACCGAAGGACTCGCTAGCCCGGTGGCACGGTACCTGCGCCGTACGCACCAAGGTGAAGCGATCCGACACCCGCCACGTGCGAGCCGGTCGGAAGCGACCAATCTTTCCCAAACCACATGTAGATTCCAGATGCCAGTGAAGAAGTAAAGATCACGTGATAAACCTGCGCTCCGCGACAGTCGTAGGAGGCCTAGAGCCCGGGATACACATCCCCTCAACCTAACCTAGCCCCGAGATGCGGCTCTGGGAGAATCCAGCTCTGCTCTGCCGTCAGCGCGAGGCGTGACGGTCGTAGGAGGCTTAGCGAGTACGGGACGAGCCCCCTGGGTTGACTTCACCAAAGCTACATCGGACTAGTGGTTCGCTCACCTCTGCCATCACGAAACGCAGCCCTAGCACGCAACAATACCTCTGCACAGTTATCCACATACTTCATCACATACACGCATAGTACATGGACAACCACAAGTAACCACTCGGATATCACAGCACAAACTCTACATTACGATATTAAACTAATAGTCCACATCGGACTTTAAGTTTACATCAGCCGGCCATAACCGGAACATATCCGAGTACGGAAAAGTTAAAAGACAGTGGAATGACAGTAATGAGACCCACAGCGGTACGATGACCGCTGACCAAAATCCACAGAAAATCCCTGAGCCGATAGCCAACCAAGGAATAGAAACCATGCACTAGACATCATCGAAGAACTCTTCGACCTCTGGCTCACCTGCAATGATCTAGGAGAGTCCTAGGTGAGTACAAAGTACTCGCAAGTCTTATTCGTGCTTGATTAGATGTCCTAAGCATACTAGTATAACATAATCAAACATGATGCACATACGATTAACCCAATCTAGACAATACCAGTACTCCACCAACATCATAAGGAATAACATGAGATCACCAACAACTCAGATTTTCATATACCTCAACATAGGGGGCGTGATGATAACCACTAGTCACATGTGCTAAAAATACAAACTCAGTGGCTCACTTGCCATCTCCCAGTTACGTGGGACAATATTCACATCGGCTCCCAGTTACGTGGGGCAATATTCTTTCACATCGGCTCCCAGTTACGTGGGGCAATATTCTTTCACATCGGCTCCCAGTTACGTGGGGCCATATTCTTCCACATAAGCTCCCAGTTACGTGGGGCAATAATCTCATCTCAATATCTCCACATTGACAGGGTACCATCACCACCACACCTCAATTTAATCTCTCGGACCGTTACCGGCAGACGATCACCCTGAGTGCAGCGAGTGCCTTATCCCTTGCAGGTAGCTAGCCTCCCAAGGGTCTTAGTCTTACCTCGACTACACCCCAGCATCGCTGTCGCTAACGTCCACGCGTGACAAGGGGAGTAATCACGATGGAGTCACCTCAGGGTTGGTATCGCGACAACTTCTTCCCCCGGTCGCAACATGCCACTCCAATGATACCAACTTTATCCATCTGACACTTTCCCTTCGACTCTCACATCTCACTTCAATATGTTCAAGTAATTAGTTCATCGATTTAACTCAACCATGACCAGACCTAATTCACCGCATACCCTAGTCATGCTAGTTTAATCGATTTCAACCACAAGTCCTAAGTAACAATCACACATCACATATATATATAAGTAAAAACAAGTACCGAACCAATAGAAGATGCAACAAGCTCTGCTTGCCTTCGTAGAACTGTTCTTGATCCTGCGCGGAGTCGTGAGCCTGGGGGTCTCCTTCTTCGAGTTCTAGTGCAAGATAATCAAATATCGAAAATAAGCGATTAATGAACACAACCAGCATGTATGCATGAGGGTTAATGCAAATAATGGGTTTATGACCTATGTACTGATGTTAAGAATCTAGGTTATCGAAAATGTCTTATATCGAACTTATGAGTGTTAAGGGGTTGGTGCAACCTACATGCAGGTTCAAGGTCGCTACATTGGGAACTAGGGTTTTAAAGCGATTACTCATGTGAGGGTGGTATGGACTCTCATTTCTATAACTTAGGAGTGCTCTGAACTACTTGACCAACGTCTTTGGAAACAATTGATTTGGAGTTACGAGCAAAGAGTTACGAAGCATCGAGTTAGGGTTTAACGGGGTTCGACAATAAAGGAGCTAACACCTAACATCGTATCATGTATGTAACTCTACTGCACTTTTAAGGGTTCCATGTCGTAGAAATTCCCACAAGCTTTCCAAAACTATAAGGTTCGTCGAAAACGGAGCTAGGGTCATAAATCTAGGGTTTATAGGCCCTCGACAACCCTAACCCTTCTACCCTAAGTATCAGGGTGTGCATCTGATCAAATTTAACTTTTGATTCAGCCATTTGGTAGATAATTTCATAAGCTTTCTAGGCATATAAAATTTGTCAAATTTGGATGAGTGGTTTAAAAGTTATGGGCATTTGAAATTTATTTGGAAATCTGCCCTAAAAATCCTAACCCTAATTGCTATGTCCACCCAAGCGCTACCCAGCTCAGATCCGCAATTCTTTCGTGCACCTGAGAACCAACCCGAGGAAACCCACCCATAATCCACCTCAGCACCCGTGGGACCCGCATGTCATACGGTCAGGCACTCGGGAGCCAATCAAACGGCGCCACGCGGCCTCTCCCTCTTTCTCTCTCGCACTCTCTCTTCTCTCTCTTTCTGGACCGGTCGGAGCCGAGGCTCAGACGGCGGCACCTTGCCGGAGGGCTCACCGGAGTGGCTTCCGAGGTCCGTTGGGCTCGGAAATAGGACGGGGAGGACCGGTGGCTCACCGCGAGTTCGGTTTCGTGCTCGGTGAGGGAGGAGGAGACCGGGAAGGGGGTCGGCGACGAGGACCGGCGGCGAGGGCTTCGGGTCGTCGGCGTCGGGGGTGTTCCGGGCTTGAACCTGTGAGGGAGAACATCGGATAGGGTTAAGGGGGTTGAGAGGGAGCTAGGGGTGAAGAAGATGGAGGAGGAGATGGACCAGTGCGTGTTCTGAGGCTCGCCGGAGTTCTGACCGGACCCGAAGACGAAGGCGGCGGTTAGGGCGATTCCAGCACGGATTCGAGCTGCAAAGGAGTTAGATGGGTGAGGGAGAGTAGGTGGAAGCTCGAGGACGGAACAAAAGGGGCTGAAGCTCACCGAGGCGCTCGGGATTGCTCGTCGGAGCACGGCACCGGAGCTCGGGAAGACGGGCGAAGCAACCGGAGCTCGGGGGCGAGTAGATCTAGGGTTAGGGCTTCGGAAATGGGGGGAGGAGAGCGTGGGGAGGAGAGCACTGTCGGAACCGGCCCCCTAAATAGGGCGGCGAGCTTCGGACCGCCGGTCGGACACCGCCCACGCCGGCGAGTGCTCGGGTGAGACGTGGAGGGGGAGATCCTGACGAGCGGGCCCGGGGCGCAGCAGTGAGAGGAGGGAGAGGCTGACAGGCGGGGTCGGCCTGTCAGCGGGAGGGGAGAGGCGCGGCGCGCGCGCTGGGAGGTGGGCCGGCCAGATGGGCCGGCCGAGCGGGCTGTCGGCCTGAGTAGTTAGGGTTTTTCTTTTTATTTTTATTTTTTTATTTCTCAGAGCTACCCCCATCGTCATTTTATGTACAATTTCTACTCCAAATTTTATGAAATTTTTACAGAAGGTCTAATATATTAATCCTGAGCTTCTGTAGAAGTTTGGGTCAGTTTGGAGTTGGTTTGAAGGGGGATCCAGTGCAATTCTAGGGTTTGACCTAATCGATGATTTGAACTAGGGATAGGTCTTAGGGTTTCCTAAAAATTCTGAAAATTGGCAGGGGGCTAGAGTTCACCATTTCATGTCCATTTCCAAAGTTTGAGGCATTTTGATCCACCCTAGCTTGTCCATTTGTTAAACCCTAGTTTCTAGGGCTTTAGGGTTTGCCCCGGATAATCCAATCAAGCCATGCTTTCATGGGGGTTTTGGACAATCTTAGGAGGTGAATGTTGGGTGAAAGTTAGAAGAGGGATTCATCGACGGGGTCCACTGGCCCCACCCCTTGCTAGGGTTTTTATCGAAGTTCGACACATCAAATAAATTGATTGGTGTTAATTTCCACAAATTGAGTTTTCAAGGATGAGATATGCACGTATTCTATAATGTCAATACGTTGATTGGTGTTTGCAACAATTACCCACCGAGGATGAAATATTAACATGTTCTATAATTTTAAATATATTGATTGGTGTTTGTTAACGTATCCACCAAGGATGAAATATTAACATATTCTATAAAATTAAATTTATATACAACTATGTTTAAACAAGGTGTGGTGTTGATGATGCCATGTATGCATGAATGCCGATCAAAACCCTAACCGTTCAGATTGGGTGTTACATTCTCACGATCAGAGTTTGCAGGAGAGATTCCAACCATGCGGCTGGTCGTTCCTGCCGGGAAGTCGTCGTTCAAGACCAGCTTCCCGCTGAAGGCCCTGGCGCACTCGGTTCTGAAGTGATCTGCTTCACCATCCGAGTCCTCTCCAGGGGCGTACTCTCCGAAATCCACTCGATCCGTAACCGGGTACGGGTCCATAGGGCCAAAATTGTCGTAGAAACCCTGGTTCGAGTAGCCAGTACGGGGCGAGATTGCGATCGGTTTTCCTGCCGAGTTTGCTTCTTCCTCCTCGGTCAAAACCGGTGAGGGCCGGGCAAACGGCGCTGGGATCTGATCGCGCTTAGTTGCGCGTCCTGTCGACTCTGATTCTTCCTGGACGGCTTGGTCCGGAGAGGTCCCCACGGTCGGCGCCATCTGTCGACGATCGGTGAATCGGTGATCTTACGGTATTCGTGGAATGATGATTACTGGGGGGTAGGGATCTCTAGGGCCCAAGTGCCAGGAGCTCTAACAGCAGGGGACAGCCGTTTTTATACAGGTTCGGGACTCCCTCAGGATAATAACCCTACGTCCTTTTGCTATATATTGATGGAGAAACACGCTTACAATGGGGGTGTATGTTAGTGGCTACCCTAGGCCTAATCGTAGACTAATCTATCCTAAACCGCCGGGCTCGACTCCTTCAAGGCAGCGGGTTCTTCTAGGGCTTCGCCTCCTGGTGCTACGACTAGATTGATCTGCTGGACCTTGTAGAATCTCTTCAACCTATCAGGACCTATCCTTCCCTATGGGATTGCTGATCCTTATATAGGGGGTTCTCAGGGTCGTACTGGACGTGAACTTACACCCGAGTAGGACTCTGGTCTCCTTAAACATCGAGATTGACTTCCTAGTTTAAGGGGAGTCTTTCCTTCCCAAGAGGGGTTACCTTATCGTCCAGGGATCCTTACCGGGTACGATGTACCTTCCTAAAGTCCTGGGATTCTGCATACGGATACCCCTAATATACGGGATACCATACTATTCATCATCAGTAGTTTTGAGATCAGATAAACCCTTGTATTTACTGTACCGGTCCCATGATCAGTAGCCGGTACACACAAGTAACCTGTATATCAGGGTCATACACGCACTTAATAGAACTTGATATAAAACTGATCTTCAAGATCGAGTAATTATACCTTTAGCCCAACGGCTAGAAACTTGCAGCGAAAATCAAATGGTGAGGTGGCCCACCAGTATGCCATACCCGATAGGCAACTGACTGGGGTTACGCCCTAGCTTTCACGGATATCGACGTTGCTTTCGATCTGTCGATCCTTCTGTCTGGCCAAATCAACAAGCCAGGTGAGTACACTGAATGTACTCGCAAGCACTCCGTTAGGAAGTTTATCACGGATATGTGCATGCAAGGAATTCTCAAGAAATTGGCTATATCCTAGGTTTCATATTGTGCGAGAAAGTAAGTTTGCATTTGAAATACATAAATAGATATTAAAAGAAGTTTTCACAAAAGTTCCATGGTATTCCGAGACGAACGTTGTTCATCTTTTTCTTCCCGCTACAATGGGAATTCATTTCTATGCTTTCTGTTACAACGGAAAGTCTCTTAATCACCCGCTTCAGCGGGGAGTCTCAGCTCACCCGTTACAACGGGGATACTAGGGTTTGCCCGAGTCCACGGGGAAATCCCTTCTTCACTCGTTCCGACACAGCGGGAGCTTTTCAGGTCCCCTGCGATCGCGGCGGGTCGCGTCCTTAAAACCCATAACCACATTTTGACTTTGAAAGTCAGTCTACTTTAGTGTAGCCTGACCAAGCTCGTCCTTGACCGTGGACACGGCTATTCGAATAGTTTTAACCCTCTGCAGAGGTGGTACGGTTTTACCCACACGATGTAGTTCACCCTGGGTACACTAGGCCCGTATACTGACAGGGCTAGCACAACGAGACTCTTCACCGGAGTAAACCCAGCCATGAACCCGCCAGAAGGACATGTCCCAAACCAAGCTTGAGTCAGTATCATCGCTACAAGGAGGTTGGTGTTCCAACTTTGTGGCGAACAAGCCATCGCTTTCCCGCAGAAATTTTTCTCTACAGAGGCTGCAACCTCATCTGCACACTACTCACTGCCTACGGGTTCATGCTAGTTCAGACCGGGTATTAGATCAAGTCCTTCCCATAAAGGACATGTGGACGTACGGTAAGACTTGGCCAAAAGGCACTTAAGATCGGTCCTTATGTGATCCGAGAGGGACTTCACACCTCACCCGTAACCGGGCTGCGAGAACCCACGCTGGGCATTACCTCACATTTAACAAGCTTCCTGCTTTCCCTTCATTTTCGACTTGGATCAAAATCTTCCCCATTTTGTTTTGGTTTCACAAAAACCTTTTTACGGTAAAATATCCCAACCCATGGATATACTACCTTCATACTCCTTCGGACACGACGGTCCGTTTTCAATCTTTTGCCATATGAAATCTGGTTGTATTCCCCTTTTATTTTGAAAACCTAATTTTGCTACTGCAGGGCTAAGCGTACATACGTACTCTACCATAGGCTTCTGATATCTTTCCAGAATACGTAATCCTTAGGGTGACAAGGAATACAGGGTCGAGCTAGGGTTTTGCTAATTATTGGCTATAACTTCACTACATAAAATAACGGGTCGATAGAACATAGCATGCATGTTTCGTAAACAAATCTCATTTCGTAAACTTAGGTTTCAACATGATCAAGGGTGGAGAGCTTGCCTGGCAACATCGTGTAGTGACCCTATTCTCAAATACGAGGTCAGTGAAAATTTTCACAAATAAAGACGATTTCTTTCGTTCGCATGCATGCATATAGGTAGTTCGAAGATGATTTCAATTAAGAACCCTAGAGGACACGACATGAAATCGGCTTGGATAAAATTTGCAAAAACAATCTCACTCAGAATATGACGCAAGTTATTCTCTCCGGCCCTAAACACCCCGAAAAAGATTTACAAAAATGTTCTAGGGAGCTAGAGCGGATCTGCATGTATATATATGTATATGCACCCACCCTAACGAGTATTTTCCCAAAAACCTTCTTTTGTCCAAAGTTAGCCCTAAACGAATGAAAACAAAGTAAGTCAGTAAAGAAACGAATTAAGAATCTAGGAGTCGAATCCCATTTTAGGTTTATATACCAAGGTACAAAAATGTTAGGTTAAATTAGGGCATTACTTGTAATCTATAAAAATTTATGAACTAGATTATAGCTTTTTATCAACTAGCTTAAAAAGAATACAGCAGAAATACAAAAGATAAAGAGAAAGGGAAAAGAAATACTTTTTCTGCCCGTGGGACCCACCCGCAATGGCCCTTTTCTTCTCCCCTCAGCTCAACAGTGAGCCATAGTTCATTTTCTTCCTTGCTCCACCGAGTTCCTCAAGTTCCCCAACCATGCCTTCTTCCCCCCCCCAATCCCTCCTCCAAAACCAAAAATTGAGCTCTGCATGTTACACCACCAATTTCCTTGCTTCTTGTGCTTCCAATCCATCCAAGAATCGTAAACATGCAAGAACATTTGGGCATTTTGCCATTGGTGAGTCCAACCCCATTTTCTTCACCTCAGCACGCAGCAGCAAGCCATCCCCTTCCTCTGGCCTTCTCCTACCTGCAGCTCCTACTCTCCATGTAGCACAGCAGCAACCCATTTTTCTCCACGTCGCCTGCCACCCCGCTCGCCTGCCTTCTTCTTCACCGGGTCCCCAAAGTCCCATTTCCCTCCCCTACCGAATCCTCCAAAGCCGGCCTCCCATGGCCGAGCTCCCCCGGCGCCGCACCCCCACTAAGGCCACCGCCCCTTGCCGCGCCCCTCTCCAAGCTGGGCTTTCCCCGCCACGCCTCCCTGGTTCGCTTTCTTCCCCGGAGCGCCGCGCCGCCCCAGCTGCGCCACCGGCCCCTCCCCTTTCGGCTCACCCGCCGCCGCCTTGCCACCATGGCACGCCGCCGCCTCACCCCTGTTCCCCCTCACCTCCCCACGTCGCAGCCCCCCCTCACCGCAGGTCCGCCGCTCCCCCACCTTCCCACTCCCGTGCTCGGCCGTGCCACCCTCGCCTGCCGCCGCCGGGCTCCAGGGCCGTGCCGCGCCGCCACCCACCAAGCGCCGCCGCTGCCTTCGGCCTCACCTTCCCCATGCCGCCGCCAGCCCGCTCGGGCCTGGCTCCCCGTGCGCTACCGACGGCGACCTCCCCCTTCAGCTCCCCTACACACGAAGCTCCTCCGTCCCTGCCCTCTGCCGTTCGTCCTCCCCGAGCGTGGCTCCTCGCGCACCGGCGCAAGCCTGAGCTGCCGGTGAACTCCTCCAGCACCTCGGCCATGGAGGTCCTCCCAAGTCCAGCTGCTGGCTCAAGCTCCGTGTCGCCTGCAGTGAGCTCCTCTCAGTTTCTCTCCCTTGCTCTGCTGATCCTTGGGTTAATTGATGACTAAAAGCATATGCTGTGTAACTAATCAGCTCAATGGTTTTCGACTCCGACGTACGGATGATTGGTACGACTCGTGTTTAAATTAGCATCTTTGATTAACTCATATCATTCACTGATCATTGTTTAAATACGCTAAACAGTTGTTAGTTGATGGCCAATGGTAGTTAACACTAAACCAATTGACTGGGCTGTAAATAATGGACTCTGTTAAGACAACTAACTTCAATTAAATTCAGAATAAGTTTAGCTAATGAAAAGAATATATGTACAATTGGCACGAGCTGAACCTGTTAAACCGAGGTATTTCATGCACTGATAACTGGGCTAAATAGCTGGGCTAAATAGCTCAAGATTAGTAAATTAACTAATGCCATTTTATGCCGTTAGTCTATTAGAGACCCGTTGCAGAGATCCGACTAATATAAGGGCCGATGAAGTGGATGATCGTTTAAAACACCTATTTACCATTAGACATTTCTGGTAGCTACAAGTAGTTCAGGTAAATTGACGACCCACAGTTAGTTGAGGTACGGCCATTACCAACTGCGAAGCAAGTTAATCAGTACCCTTAGGGTTGACTAGATAATATCATTAATACACTACTTGTAAAACGGTGATGGTGAGGACTACCTAAAACCGGATGAGTCTTTTGATTTTAATAATTAACCAGGTTAAGACAATCCTAGTGCCAATAATTAAGCCGATCAATACTCTGTTGATGACCGATGGTTGATTTAACTAAGTTCTATCTGAACCTTAATTGTAGTAATTGATACTCAAAGGATTCGGCACACTAATAACCATCAGTTGCACTCACTTGACTAGGAAATCTAGTTTCCGTAAAGATGACCAGATGAACCCACTTATTGTTCTTAGCTGATGAGATAACCTTGGAAATAAGATATGCAATACGTTGTTTCTTACTGAGAAGAAGACAGGAAATGCTAAAGTTGATTAAACTTGTAGAACTCGTAGAAAATATTAACGACTTCCAAATATATGAACCTAGAGAATCTAGCTTTGCAGTCAATTCAAAATAGCTGGTATCACAATTCGCCTAACAGTCAGAAAACAATCACGACCCCATATTCTCATCTACCACAACTCCGCATTAATCGTATGAACCCTAACCCTAATTATAAGTTTAAAGCTCTCCTCCTTAGTTGCATATCATCTTTCATGCATGCATCCATATTCTAGGTTCATCCATTGCCAAAGTTATAACACCGCTAAAACTAACCCCAAACCACCCAGCTAATTGTGAAATTAGTTCAATTATTTTCTTTACTGAGAAACATACAAAAAGGATATATTCTAGAGAATCTAGCTTAACAGCTAAAGCAAAAATATTTAGTATCACAATTCACCTAAAACTCAGTAGGAAAGCATATCATCAATGCATCATGCCCTTCTCGCTTTTATTCATTGTTCTTTCCTTCGCTTTTCCAGTTCGGGTGTTTTGGCATTCTACCGTTTGTTCCGGCACTCCAATGAACCCTACTCCCCAGGCAAGCTCCATTGCTTGTTGATTAATTATTACGTTGTGTGTTAACCCTTGTTTGGCTTAATTAATTGAATGGATTTGGTGCGTGTGTGAATGCTTACTTAATCTGTGCTTGATGTCGTACTAGTATCTGTAAGTCTAGTGTTATGCAGCCGCTATGGTTGAGAATAAGTTTGGTTGCCCTAATCAATTGAACACCATTTAAGGTGAGATGTGAGAGCCGAAGGAAAGTGTCACATGGATAAAGTTGGTATCATTTGGTAGAATGAATGCGATCAGGTGAAGGAAGTGTTTTTTCGCGATACCAACCCTGAGGTGACTCCATTGTGAACACTCCCCTTGTCACACGTGGACGTTAGCGACAGCGATGCTGGGGTGTAGTTGAGGTAAGACTAAGACCCTTGGAGCCTTGCAACCTCCAAGGGATAAGGCACTCTTTGCACCCAGGGTGATCGGCTGCCGGTAACGATCCGAGAGATAAATATGGAGGTGTGGTCGTGATGGCACACTATCATGTGGAGATTGTCACGGACCCGGAATTGCATATGATTAGGGGAACGAGAAGTCGCCAAGGACCGAAGGACTCGTCCGCCCGGTGGCACGGTACCTGCGCCGTACGCACCAAGGTAGACGATCCGACACCCGCCAGGTGCGAGCCGGCCGGAAGCGACCAATCTTCCCAAAATCACATACGATTCCATAATCCGGTGAAAAGTCAGAGTCGTTCCCGAATCCTACCACGACAAGCAAGGTCGGAGGAGCCCGGCAATTCTACCCACACCCTAACCTAGCTCGGAAGCTAGTGGGTCGCTCGAAAGCCCGGTAGAATGCCCACACCCTGCCTGGCCGGCACAGCATCTCAGCCAGCGGGTCACTCAACCAACTCCTGCTCGACTTAGTAGAAAATGGTACGGCCTCGATCTTTCACGGCATACCCATACACTTCATATCACTCACGCATTGTGCAGGGGCAGCCCGGATTAACAACTCGGATATCGTCACAAAGCTCTACATTACGATATTAATAATAACAGTCCACGATGGGACAACATATTACATCAGTCGGTTAACACCGGAAGCATATCCGAGTACGGAGAAAATTAACAACAGCGGAAGCAAAATAATAGTCCCACAGTGACATAGTGATCGCTGAACAAAACACTAACTATCCCATACATCGAACACAACCGAGGAAACCAGACACGTCAAACCTCGTCGAAAAACTCTTCGACCACCGGCTCACCTGCAAGCTCCAGGGATAACCTGGGTGAGTACGAATGTACTCGCAAGACTTATCCGTGCTTGATTAAATGTCCTACTCATACTAGTGCAACAACAATTAAACATGAATGCTTCTCAGAGTAACAATATACTTAATTATGAAAACAAAGCATAATTAACATGGAGGAAGGACAACTAATCAATATACTACTCAGGCAACAACCAATCAACATCAATTACTAACACGTTTACTTGCATCATTTTCAATCACTTAGGGTTCAGCCCCTAGATTAAATCCCAATCTCAATCATCAACACATAGTTCATTCAATCTCTCGGACCGTTCCGACGATACAACCACTAGCGGTATTCGAGGGCATTATCCCTTGGAGGTTGCAAAGCTCCAAGCGGCCTTAGGCTCGACATACCCTAGCGTTGATCTCGGCAACGTCCACGTGGTGACAAGGGAAGTAGCCACGCTGGAGTTACCTCAAGGTTGGTATCGCGACAATACACCCATTCACCTAGTCGCACCAGGCTCCTCCAGTGATACCAACTTTATCCAGCTGACCCTTTTTCCTTCGGCTCTCACATCTCACCTTAGGTTCAGATATTTAGCTCATCAATTAATTTCAACCATCACTAGGCACACAATACAACACATCCTAACATGCTAGTTTAATCGAAATTAATGACAAGCTCTACGAACGATAATACAATCATCAACACATGAACGAAATAAGCAAGTACTGAACACAAAAAGGGGATGCAACAAGCTCTGCTTGCCTGATTCGGGTTGTTCTGGTCTTGCGGGGAGCTGTAAGCCGGTGGACGATGGATAACGTATCCCCTAAGCGTTTGTGAGGAAATCCAAAGTAGCCAAACTCCAATACGAAGCAAACAACCTCTAGAACGGAAAAGAGACAAGTCTAAGGAACTATTGCGAACATTACAAAAATGCATGCGATGCAACTACGGTGGATTAAAACGAAGATATACAATTACATAGGCAGGTTAATATCCATTTCAGATTTTTGGGTTAGTTTTAGTGGTGTTATAACTTTAATCATGGATGAACCTAAAAATGGATGCATGCATGAAATATGATATGCAACTAAGGGGAAAGGTTTTAAATCTGTAATTAGGGTTAGGGCTTATTTGATTGATTCGTTGTCGTAGGTGAGAACATGTGGTCGCGATTAATATGGATGCATTCGATTGTGAGATAGGCAACTAAGATGGATGTGTAACACGATAGCACGATTATATACCAGTACTTAGATGAGTTTTGACGTTAGTCATTTTAATCTTTACGATTAAGCTAGATTCTCTAGTATTACTTCTTAGTAGTAAGCCCAGTGCAATTTGGTCATTTCTGAAATCTCTAAATACAGCATCATACAGTAATGGCATTATGAAAGCCTACAAGTACAAGGAGGATCTTAGGTGAAATAATCATTTTACTCAGAAGGTGCAGGCATTTCCTACGAAGCTTCAAGTCTAATTAGATTTTAGCATTTCCTGTCTTCTTCTCGGTAAAGAAAAGGAGTTAACTGATCTTGTACTTAACTGGGATGGTTGGGGTTAGCAGATGACTAGTGGGTCCGGGTTGCTTGCATCTCACCTCTTACTATTTGCCGCATACTAATATCTTAGTTACATTAAGCACTCAATGGACTAGTTAGAAATACCTAGTATATAATAGCAGCTGTATTATGAAGTGAGGATGAGTATCACTTGGCTAAGTATTTCCTAATCCAGGTATGAGGTACTTGAAGTAGGATGTAGGAACCTTTAATTCAGGTATTAGATCGCTACGGCCCTTACTTAGTTAATTAATTGCAGCTGTGGTGCCTCAGATTGCTAAAGTCTTGTCACTGTTGTCATCCAATCTCTGTGCGGGTTTGTCGTTGCTTTCTCTTAGTGGATGCTAATCGGCAACGTGTATGCACTATTACTCAATTATTTGATCGATGTATGTTTATCCGGCAGGTCATCGTAAAGCTTTAGTTCTTCGCCTACCAGCACGTTATTTCTAATGAACGATCTTTAGGTTCGAGCCAGCATTTAGTTATTGAGTAGTCAATTAGTATCGTCGTTAAAAGCGTTTAGTATATGAACCCTGGTTATGGCTAACAGACACGGTCACTAGATGATTCTAACGCAATGCCACAGCGATCGACTCACCATGCATCTATAGATCATCAACTTAGTAAAGCGTCCAACATATCAGAATCTGATTAATCTAGTTAATTTAGTCTAACTGCCGTGGTTATCAGAGCAACTAGGGCATTTTATTACACTAACCAAGACCGCATTAGATCTGCACCTTTACTTGGGATGGGGTTTAAGATCAATACGCGGCCTTAACCAAAATGGTTCGCGCTCATGTCAGTAGGTAGTTAAAAAGGAAAACTTCCGAACAAGAATCGTGATGATCAGACAATGGCTCCACACGGGAGTTTTGCAACTTCTACAACGTTTCGGTTGTGTAATTAGTAGTTCATTAGAAGTGTTTTTGGTTCAAAATATAGGGCAAGAAAGAAAATTATTTGAGCATGGCTAAGCTCAGTGTATTTACTGTGATTAGATTAGGCTAACGATACATGGGGTTCAATTATCGCTGTTGGACATGAGTCAAATAATTTGCGTTCACCATTAACTTTAAACACACCGGTGCTCAAGGAATCATCAGCCAGTGTACCAGTTCATTAACTACCGCTATTAGGGATGCCTTAACCGAATGCCTCACAAGAATTAATAACTAACCAAAAAGAAAAATAGGTTGCTCACCCCTGGCGGCAAGGCACGCAGTGGAGCAGCCGAGTTGGGGGTGGAGGGCTCCGGCGGAGGACTCGGTTGGGGGCGGCGCTTGGAGGTCGGCTCGCCGGTGGCCGAGCTCGGCGGAGAGGCAGCAAGGCAGAGGGGGCGGCGGTCCTGGTGGAGTGCAGGGCTGGCGCGGAGGGAAACCGGCCGCAGTGCCGGGGCGGCGACTAGCCGGCGTCGGCGAGCAGCACTGTCGCGGCGTCGACGGCGAGGGCTCGGCCACGGTGGAGCAGTGGCGCATGGGGAGGAGAGGGAACGGGTGGCCGGCGGCCAACTTGGAGAGGGGACGCGGCAAGGGGCGGCGAGTGGCGCGGTGGGGGAGCGGCAGGGGAGCCGGAGCTCGGGAGTTGCGGCGCGGCAGTCGACGGCCGACCGGAGGGAGGAGGAGCGGAGGCGCGGCAAGGGGAGCTCCAAGGGAGGCGGGGCGGAGGCAGCAAAAGGGGAGGCCGTGGAGGAGCTTCGCAGGGGCGGCGGTAGAGGATGTGAGGCCCGGCCGGTGGAGCAGAGGGGGCCCGGAGCTGTTGGGAGGTGGCGGCATGGAGGAAACGCGGGGGAGCTCATGCATGTGAACGATTCTTAGGTGGATTGGAAGCTTAGAAGGTAAGGAATTCGGTGGTATAACATGCATAGCCCAGTCCCTTGATTTTGGAGGGGATTGGGGAGGGAGATGGCAGTGGGTTTTGTTCTTAGTGTTGAGAGGAATGGGAAATGGCAGGAGGTTGAAGAAGGGATGGGGAATAAAAGGAGCTATAGGGGAGTTGGTTTGCTACGTGCAGAAAATGGACTGCAGCAGAGGCCAGGTGGAGAAAATGAACAGGGGAAAGAGAAAAGCTATGTGGCGTGGGAATGGGAGGCTGCCAGCGGGGCCCACGGGCAGGAGAGATTTCCATTTTATTTTATTTGCCTATTTAAAACAGGGCTGAGCTAACAGGAATTCCATAATCGAATAAAATAAAATTTGAATCATGAGGGCTTGAATTTATTTCGTATTAGACTTGTGGTCAATATGTTATTTAGATTTTTAATGTATTATTTCATTTATATTTTGAGGAGAGGGGGTTTACTCGATCAGCTATTTCCAAACTTTATGTGCGGAGAGAAACTATTAAATAAGTTTGGTCTTAATGTACAAATAAACTTCGATGGACTGGTAACAGTTTGATAACCTAGACATTTTGGAGCATATATCAAATTTTTGAATCGTGAGTTGTAGTGGCATTAATTTTTGCTGTTCGATTTCATGTTCCCTTAGGGTTTTTAATCAAAATTGTTTTGAAATATCTTATGCATGCATGCGAACGAAGAAAATTGTTTTTGTTCATGATAATTTACACTAACCTTGTATCTGAGAATAGGGTCACTACAAAACCTACCCCCCTTAAAAGAATCTCGTCCCGAGATTCCTACGGTAAAGAAAAGGAGAAGAGATGTTCAACTTGCAGCAAGACTTCGAGGAGATACCAAGCTGTCGATAGGGGGAGAGCAGAATCACTTATCGACCTTTACACTAGTTCGGGAAGAAGGAAACTAGATCAGATTATTATTTCTTGGAAATGACTCCTTCTGTGGTGTTTCAACTTTAATAGGCTCTACGCTCTATTAAAAGGAGAGACGAAGGTGGGAAGAGCAGTAATAGGTACGGCGGGAAAGTTTCACGGTCTTCAGATGAAGTAGGCATCAGGGAGATGATTTTAAAGAGACGAGGATGGACAAGGTGACCAAGTGCTCCTAACAAGGAGGCACTTGAGCTTGCAACGGAATGTTGTCATCTATCATACCCAATTGGGAGTCTTGGGCATCATTCACCCGGGGAGGTGGGGGAGTATCAGACGTTGTAACATAGGATGAGATATGTATATATTCTATAAAATGTAAGTAATATACATTTTGGTTTATGCAAGGGTTGGGGTGGGAATGATGGTAGGTATGTTAGATAAGTGTATGACCTAATTGCAAAGAAGGTCGATGATCACTTATACAACATCATATTACTCCTCAAGTTGTTGATAGCAAAGATGAGGTCCCTCATTGACTTCTACGCCAGTTCTGGGAAGAGGGAACCAGATCAAGTTATTATTTCAGTAATAACGTGCCTGGGAGAAGGGGTTGAGGGGTGCGAGGACTTCGTCAATCCTGCAAATTCAGAATTCAAGATTGTTGGTTTGAGTGTGGGGAACTGGTATGAACAACTGATCTTAGCTTAGGTGTGGCCGAGGCAAGAGAATTGGATGGTCATAACTACTCTAGATTGGAAAGAAAGAATTATAAATATGAGGATCGGTCTCAGATAGTGGTAATTGCCTTCATTGTTTTGGGATGAGTTTAAAACGTCTTTTACTTTATTGTTTATTCTTAACGATAACTCCGTTCTATGTTATTTGGTTAGTTAGGCTTACTTCAAAAGCTATTTTCCAATCACATTTCCCGGATTATAATTATCTACATTCCACCCACATTATATACTGATCTCCATCAAATATTCTCTGGGTGGACCTAATTAAATCCAATTCAGGAATCTATATGCATCAATGTAGCAATATTCAAATGCTCCTTCTTTCGCAATCCATCGATTCTGTAGCCTATAATCATTGACTTTCTTCTGTCTTCCATCAAATCTCCCTAAATTAAGTCGAAACATACCCTCTAGCAACTACTTCAAGTTCTTATTCCTAAATCATCCATTAATCTTCTAACATGCACTATCAATTCTGTTTAACCTATTTTGGTTCAATCCTTTAGCATGTAGAATTCAACTATTTCATCAAGACATCTTTCTAAAGACAGACCACTACCTTAGCAATTTCCTATAGGAAAATCGAATTCCAAAGATCATCTACCTAACCTATAAGTATTATCTTAATGGTATTCCAACATTTAACTTTGCCCATGATCATTTTCTATTAATCCTCCATCTATAGACTTCATTTTTATCTCACCCACTAGTATTCAAAATCTTCATTATTAATCATATTCCACCGATCTAACAATTTATCTAAGTCCCTTTATCTATTACTCCTGATCCTTTCCAATCCAATAGTAGTGTTGCTATCTGTATGTCTTCTATCGTATCACCTGCCAACTCATAATTATCCAAGCCCAACGGCAATACTTCTAATTTCACCAATATCCAATGACTAAACAAATCTTTGGATCTATTATAATTATTGGCACCAACAGCAACCTAAGGTCCTTATCACTAGAGACCTATGAATACATTAGGTCCTCCGATAATGCTTTATCACGAACCGCCAAAGATCCATTCGCCGTTGATGCTAAGTCGTAATCGTAATCAATTGGTCTGGTAATCAATCTCTACTTCTGTCCATCACTTTTTCATTGAGAATCAATGTCAAGGGAATTATCTACTAGCAATAATTAATTACTTTGCTAAATCAATTAATCCTTCGCACTCCGTTGCATCTCCTATTAATCCAACTCATTTAGGTTAACCCACTGAAATTCATATACTATCTCTAATCTTTACTCCAATTTCCAAAGGGTATTTGCTAATACTATGACTTTTGACCTAGGAATTAGTCCAACAATTCCCTATAATCCAATCAAAATCCAAGATTTACATAGCCCTGTAATCCAAATAGACTTATTAATCCTGTACTCCTTTCTCAAATTTTTATTTTCAGCATGACTCTGATCTCGAAAACATCATCCACTGACAATAGAGTCATTTCCCTAAGAGGAATCCAATAAGACCTTATTATTTCTTGAGATTTCTAGAGATCTATAGTCTAATCACTGTAATTAATCTCCTTAAACAAACCTTAGTATCTTGATTACTAGCCAAGGCATCATACCATCTTCCATCTCCGATCATAGCATCAAGGGCTCACATAGACATTCAGATTCCTATTTTTATTTCTAAAATCTTACTCAATTCCATCCATTCCAATTTTGCTTTGACCAAAGATCATCTTTAAGGTTAGTCTGAGATCCAGCTTAATCTTGCTGGCAAGGTATATTAGATAGGAAGGGTTTGGATGTACCGCGTTGTACAAGTGATAGTTCAAAATTGTCGGGATTGAAGAACAGTTCCGTACCGCACTTAGCGCCATCAACGAGGAGGTGATCAGGCTCCCTATTGACGTGCTAACATGGGCACAAAACGTTCGAGAATACCGAAGGCATGGCATCAATTCTGAATAATCTATCATGTACAGATTCACATCCTTGAGGTAAAACAAGATATTATGAGATTGGTCTTGAACTTCCTTCGATCCTGCTAAGGAGGGGGAAGGGAAGGACTGAGCCAGCGCTTAGATCCACTTGAATTTAGTTGAAGACCTCGGTTTAGGGCAGGAACTAAGAGATGGAGAACACAAAAGGTTGACAAGGAATTTGGAGAAACTTAATTCCTGGTAGCAAGAAGCAAGTTTAGGCTTGCTGAAATTTTTGGACCGCACACACTTTAATGGTGTGAGAGCCCACCACGATGGCATAATATGAGGAGAATCCTTCACCTTGAGGTATAGACTTTGGGGATTGGAATAGTGGGAAATGTTCCACCACATCATGGAGGAAATGGGTCGATAAACTGGCTCAAGGGGTAGAGCGGAGAAACAAAAAGGAGGGCAAGCATATCAATGTCCTCCAAGAATAGGGAATATTGGTTAGTTAGAAGATCAGTTAGCAAGGTAGGGTTCTCTAAGTCATCATTATGACGGAGATAAGTCTTTAGGGTAAGGTGGGGGAGAAAGCAAGAGGATGCCGACTCCAGAACTTGGAGCAGAACTGCGAACTAATGGCACACTGTAAATAGCAATTCTGACTTAAGAAGATGATTGTGCACACGATAATCATATAGAAAAAGGATAATCTTTAGCTGCGGAAGTAGAGGTAGCGAACGACCATAGAGCTTAACATGTCTTTGAATAGATGGTGACAAGGGTTAAGGTACTTGGGCAAGATTGAAGAGATATAATTGCAAGGGAACGAATTCAGATATACCACTTACTAAGAAAGCAGAAGAGCAAGGGCTAAAACATCCGGGAGACATCTTGCATAGGAAAGCAAGATGAGAAGAGATTTTATAAACATTTTGCAACCAAATGAATTAGAGAAGAAGAAAATTCAGATTTAAGATTGAAGGGGATAAGGAGTAAAATGAACCGTACTTAGTCTTGTTGAAACTCATTTTTAGTTTTATAAATAATTTTTGCTGGCCTATCAGCGAGGCGCAGCGGAAGCTCCTATCTAACGACCACCTGCAATTGGCTTCCTACGGTCAGCTCGGCTTTGATACCAAGCTGTCACGGACCCGGAATTGCATATGATTAGGGGAACGAGAAGTCGCCAAGGACCGAAGGACTCGTCCGCCCGGTGGCACGGTACCTGCGCCGTACGCACCAAGGTAGACGATCCGACACCCGCCAGGTGCGAGCCGGCCGGAAGCGACCAATCTTCCCAAAATCACATACGATTCCATAATCCGGTGAAAAGTCAGAGTCGTTCCCGAATCCTACCACGACAAGCAAGGTCGGAGGAGCCCGGCAATTCTACCCACACCCTAACCTAGCTCGGAAGCTAGTGGGTCGCTCGAAAGCCCGGTAGAATGCCCACACCCTGCCTGGCCGGCACAGCATCTCAGCCAGCGGGTCACTCAACCAACTCCTGCTCGACTTAGTAGAAAATGGTACGGCCTCGATCTTTCACGGCATACCCATACACTTCATATCACTCACGCATTGTGCAGGGGCAGCCCGGATTAACAACTCGGATATCGTCACAAAGCTCTACATTACGATATTAATAATAACAGTCCACGATGGGACAACATATTACATCAGTCGGTTAACACCGGAAGCATAGCCGAGTACGGAGAAAATTAACAACAGCGGAAGCAAAATAATAGTCCCACAGCGACATAGTGATCGCTGAACAAAACACTAACTATCCCATACATCGAACACAACCGAGGAAACCAGACACGTCAAACCTCGTCGAAAAACTCTTCGACCACCGGCTCACCTGCAAGCTCCAGGGATAACCTGGGTGAGTACGAATGTACTCGCAAGACTTATCCGTGCTTGATTAAATGTCCTACTCATACTAGTGCAACAACAATTAAACATGAATGCTTCTCAGAGTAACAATATACTTAATTATGAAAACAAAGCACAATTAACATGGAGGGAGGACAACTAATCAATATACTACTCAGGCAACCAACCAATCAACATCAATTACTAACACGTTTACTTGCATCATTTTCAATCACTTAGGGTTCAGCCCCTAGATTAAATCCCAATCTCAATCATCAACACATAGTTCATTCAATCTCTCGGACCGTTCCGACGATACAACCACTAGCGGTATTCGAGGGCATTATCCCTTGGAGGTTGCAAAGCTCCAAGCGGCCTTAGGCTCGACATACCCTAGCGTTGATCTCGGCAACGTCCACGTGGTGACAAGGGAAGTAGCCACGCTGGAGTTACCTCAAGGTTGGTATCGCGACAATACACCCATTCACCTAGTCGCACCAGGCTCCTCCAGTGATACCAACTTTATCCAGCTGACCCTTTTTCCTTCGCTCTCACATCTCACCTTAGGTTCAGATATTTAGCTCATCAATTAATTTCAACCATCACTAGGCACACAATACAACACATCCTAACATGCTAGTTTAATCGAAATTAATGACAAGCTACGAACGATAATACAATCATCAACACATGAACGAAATAAGCAAGTACTGAACACAAAAAGGGGATGCAACAAGCTCTGCTTGCTTGATTCGGGTTGTTCCTGGTCTTGCGGGGAGCTGTAAGCCGGGTGACGATGGATAACGTATCCCCTAGCGTTTGTGAGGAAATCCAAAGTAGCCAAACTCCAATAAGAAGCAAACAACCTCTAGAAAGGAAAAGAGACAAGTCTAAGGAACTATTGCGAACATTACAAAAATGCATGCGATGCAACTACGGTGGATTAAAACGAAGATATACAATTACATAGGCAGGTTAATATCCATTTCAGATTTTTGGGTTAGTTTTAGTGGTGTTATAACTTTAATCATGGATGAACCTAAAAATGGATGCATGCATGAAATATGATATGCAACTAAGGGGAAAGGTTTTAAATCTGTAATTAGGGTTAGGGCTTATTTGATTGATTCGTTGTCGTAGGTGAGAACATGGGGTCGCGATTAATATGGATGCATTCGATTGTTGAGATAGGCAACTAAGATGGATGTGTAACACGATAGCACGATTATATACCAGTACTTAGATGAGTTTTGACGTTAGTCATTTTAATCTTTACGATTAAGCTAGATTCTCTAGTATTACTTCTTAGTAGTAAGCCCAGTGCAATTTGGTCATTTCTGAAATCTCTAAATACAGCATCATACAGTAATGGCATTATGAAAGCCTACAAGTACAAGGAGGATCTTAGGTGAAATAATCATTTTACTTAGAAGGTGCAGGCATTTCCTACGAAGCTTCAAGTCTAATTAGATTTTAGCATTTCCTGTCTTCTTCTCGGTAAAGAAAAGGAGTTAACTGATCTTGTACTTAACTGGATGGTTGGGGTTAGCAGATGACTAGTGGGTCCGGGTTGCTTGCATCTCACCTCTTTACTATTTGCCGCATACTAATATCTTAGTTACATTAAGCACTCAATGGACTAGTTAGAAATACCTAGTATATAATAGCAGCTGTATTATGAAGTGAGGATGAGTATCACTTGGCTAAGTATTTCCTAATCCAGGTATGAGGTACTTGAAGTAGGATGTAGGAACCTTTAATTCGGGTATTAGATCGCTACGGCCCTTACTTAGTTAATTAATTGCAGCTGTGGTGCCTCAGATTGCTAAAGTCTTGTCACTGTTGTCATCCAATCTCTGTGCGGGTTTTGTCGTTGCTTTCTCTTAGTGGATGCTAATCGGCAACGTGTATGCACTATTACTCAATTATTTGATCGATGTATGTTTATCCGGCAGGTCATCGTAAAGCTTTAGTTCTTCGCCTACCAGCACGTTATTTCTAATGAACGATCTTTAGGTTCGAGCCAGCATTTAGTTATTGAGTAGTCAATTAGTATCGTCGTTAAAAGCGTTTAGTATATGAACCCTGGTTATGGCTAACAGACACGGTCACTAGATGATTCTAACGCAATGCACAGCGATCGACTCACCATGCATCTATAGATCATCAACTTAGTAAAGCGTCTAACATATCAGAATCTGATTAATCTAGTTAATTTAGTCTAACTGCCGTGGTTATCAGAGCAACTAGGGCATTTTATTACACTAACCAAGACCGCATTAGATCTGCACCTTTACTTGGGATGGGGTTTTAAGATCAATACGCGGCCTTAACCAAAATGGTTCGCGCTCATGTCAGTAGGTAGTTAAAAAGGAAAACTTCCGAACAAGAATCGCGATGATCAGACAATGGCTCCACACGGGAGTTTTGCAACTTCTACAACGTTTCGGTTGTGTAATTAGTAGTTCATTAGAAGTGTTTTTGGTTCAAAATATAGGGCAAGAAAGAAAATTATTTGAGCATGGCTAAGCTCAGTGTATTTACTGTGATTAGATTAGGCTAACGATACATGGGGTTCAATTATCGCTGTTGGACATGAGTCAAATAATTTGCGTTCACCATTAACTTTAAACACCGGTGCTCAAGGAATCATCAGCCAGTGTACCAGTTCATTAACTACCGCTATTAGGGATGCCTTAACCGAATGCCTCACAAGAATTAATAACTAACCAAAAAGAAAAATAGGTTGCTCACCCCTGGCGGCAAGGCACGCAGTGGAGCAGCCGAGTTGGGGGTGGAGGGCTCCGGCGGAGGACTCAGTTGGGGGGCGGCGCTTGGAGGTCGGCTCGCCGGTGGCCGAGCTCGGCGGAGAGGCAGCAAGGCAGAGGGGGCGGCGGTCCTGGTGGAGTGCAGGGCTGGCGCGGAGGGAAACCAGCCGCAGTGCCGGGGCGGTGACTAGCCGGCGTCGGCGAGCAGCACTGTCGCGGCGTCGACGGCGGGGGCTCGGCCACGGTGGAGCAGTGGCGCATGGGGAGGAGAGGGAACGGGTGGCCGGTGGCCAACTTGGAGAGGGGACGCGGCAAGGGGCGGCGAGTGGCGCGGTGGGGGAGCGGCGGGGGAGCCGGAGCTCGGGAGTTGCGGCGCGGCAGTCGACGGCCGACCAGAGGGAGGAGGAGCGGAGGCGCGGCAAGGGGAGCTCCAAGGGAGGCGGGGGCCGGAGGCAGCAAAAGGGGAGGCCGTGGAGGAGCTTCGCAGGGGCGGCGGTAGAGGATGTGAGGCCCGGCCGGTGGAGCAGAGGGGGCCCGGAGCTGTTGGGAGGTGGCGGCATGGAGGAAACGCGGGGGAGCTCATGCATGTGAACGATTCTTAGGTGGATTGGAAGCTTAGAAGGTAAGGAATTCGGTGGTATAACATGCATAGCCCAGTCCCTTGATTTTGGAGGGGATTGGGGAGGGAGATGGCAGTGGGTTTTGTTCTTAGTGTTGAGAGGAATGGGAAATGGCAGGAGGTTGAAGAAGGGATGGGGAATAAAAAGGAGCTATAGGGGAGTTGGTTTGCTACGTGCAGAAAATGGACTGCAGCAGAGGCCAGGTGGAGAAAATGAACAGGGGAAAGAGAAAAGCTATGTGGCGTGGGAATGGGAGGCTGCCAGCGGGGCCCACGGGTAGGAGAGATTTCCATTTTATTTTATTTGCCTATTTAAAACAGGGCTGAGCTAACAGGAATTCCATAATCGAATAAAATAAAATTTGAATCATGAGGGCTTGAATTTATTTCGTATTAGACTTGTGGTCAATATGTTATTTAGATTTTTAATGTATTATTTCATTTATATTTTGAGGAGAGGGGGTTTTCTCGATCAGCTATTTCCAAACTTTATGTGCGGAGAGAAACTATTAAAATAAGTTTGGTCTTAATGTACAAATAAACTTCGATGGACTGGTAACAGTTTGATAACCTAGACATTTTGGAGCATATATCAAATTTTTGAATCGTGAGTTGTAGTGGCATTAATTTTTGCTGTTCGATTTCATGTTCCCTTAGGGTTTTTAATCAAAATTGTTTTGAAATATCTTTATGCATGCATGCAAACGAAGAAAATTGTTTTTGTTCATGATAATTTACACTAACCTTGTATCTGAGAATAGGGTCACTACAGAGATATTGATATATGAATTTTGTCCCACGTAACTGGGAGATGGCAAGTGAGCCACTGAGTTTATATTCTGAGGAGCACATGTGACTAGTGGTTGCCATCACGCCCCCTCATTAAATATGTATGGAAATCTTAAATTGATTTGGTGGTTGTTTCCATGTGTGATTGCCTGTTTCGAATGAAGTCTGGTCCGAATGTTGATCCCCCTGATGTATACATTGCTATCATGCTTATGTTATTGTTACAATCTATGTTTAAACTGGTTCCTTGCTGTTATTAGGTGGTTGTTAAATCCGTTGAAATCTGAGATTTGAAATGGTGTAGCTTATGTTCACTTTATCACTTGTATGTAACTTGAACCAATTAACAGTAGAGAAACTTAACCATTTGTCAAAAGGCTAATACCATGTTTTAATTAATCAATAAGCAATGTCTTGCGAGTACGGTGGTTGTACTCACCTAGGTTTATCCTAGGCAGGTTCATGGAGCATTTGAGGTTGACGTCCGCTGCTCTGGTTTACCACTTCAGCTTCGACTTCCTTGGGAATCTTGTGGGCTGTTGGAGATGGGTTTCCCCACCATCTCGGGTGTTCTTATTTTATATTTCCGCTGCTGCCCTTGTGGCTATTTGAGGTTCATTGACCTTCAGGTCGCTTTGTATGTAAAGTAAATATTGCCCCGAATATGGGACGTGTTAGATATTATCTTGTAATCCTTCTCTTAGTGTTTGGTTGTGATATACAAGTTGTTGAATGTGGCTGCCCATGCACCGTGCGTGTATGAATTAAAGTGTATGGGTTAGTCGTGAAGAGTTGCAGTCATTCTCTCTTTCACTAAGTGCGACAGGATATGGTTAAGTGACCCGTTGACTGAGATGCAGTGCCGGTCAGGCAGGGTGTGGGTGATGGTACCGGGCCTTCGGGTGACCCACTGATTCCCGTGTCAGGTTAGGGTGAGGGTACATTGCCGGGCTCCTCCAATCTTGTCTTGCTTAGTGGGTTTGAGAAGGACTTTAAATCTTCACCGGATTATGGAATCGTATGTGGTTCTGGGAAGATTGGTCGCTTCCGGCCGGCTCGCAAGTGGCGGGTGTCGGATCGTTCCGTCTTGGTGCGTACGGTGCAGGTACCGTGCCACCGGGCTGACGAGTCCTTCGGTCCTTGGCGACTTCGCGTTCCCTGAATCATATGCAATTCCGGGTCCGTGACACATCGGCCGGGTTGCGATCTCGAACGGGATACAGCACTCGTCCAGGATCCTCCGCGCGATATCGCACAACGTCGGTATCTACACGTCGAAAGGCCGTCGAATAAACAACGTTGTGGAAAGAACCAGCAAGAATTAACAATCCTGCATGACAAAGGTGTTTTCTGGATTTAGAAGAATTTTAGGATTTTCAAGAGGATGAGATGGTGTTAAACACTGCATGAAAAAGAGGTTTTGCATATTAGCAAACTAAGGTGCATGCATTTACGATCCTACTACGTTTGAAAGTTTTTAGAGCACTTATCTTAGCTGGGTCCAGATGGTATTTGGCTTATCTAAATAGTTTATAAACGCTGGGGATTTTAGGGTTTATCTTGATCTAGGAAATTGCTTGCACCCAAATGTCCTTAGCTCTTCTAGTTCGGCTATGCTTAGAGGATTAAGCATTAGGTAAAGTTTTGAATAATATGATCTGGACTGGATTTACATAATACATTTTTTCAGGAAAATCATATGATTCTAATAGAAACCTTTGTCCCTTTCTGATTTTAACGTGAAAGAGCTTAATTACTAAATGCTTTACTAAACTAGCATGTTACCAATGTGCTTAGCAAGCCTTGGTTGTTCTGGACAGAGGTTTAAATGGAGTTATTCGTGTATGTATATATATTTGCAAAGACTTGAGTTAGGAGTATTGAGTTTCAACCTTGTATACCTTGAGGTTATTTGGGTTTTTAAATCTAAATAGAATTCATCCCTTTCACTTAATCAGGTGGACTCGGGCTGTGGCCGGAGCTATCGATGGGCCGACTAGCCCAAAGTGCTACGGGGATGTCTTTTGTTCTACACCTTAGACGCGCTCGGTTCCGGGCTACTAAGGGAACATGGCCATGGTGAGAAATGAGACGTAAAAGAATGGAAAAGAGGGGAGGGAGAGATGACCGCCCGGGGGATTCCTTACCAGTGGCGATGTGGATCCCGGCGAGAGGAGCAGCTCGGGAAGAGCTTCATCTTCCTCATCTGAACAGAGCAGCTAGGGAAGGTTGGGACCGAAAAGAAACCGCATAAGGGAAATGGGGAGGTACCACTTGGGCTAGCCGGATTTCAGAGAAAAGGCGGCGGTGACTTGCCGAGTGAGGAGGGGCTTGCTCGGATGGAGTCCGGCGAAGGCGGCGGCGTACTCGCGTGGTCCGTCAGCCGCGGTGAGTGAGGTGGGGCGGCACACCGGAGAGAATAGAGAAGGGACTCGGGCTTGGCCGGCGACAGCTCCTTGCCGCGGCCATCGTGGACTTGCCGCGGCAGGGCAAGGCAGCAGCGGCAGCAGCCATGGGCTGCCGCGGCAGGAGCGAGGCGTCAGCGGCAGGGGTCGCGAGCTGCTGCAGCAGAGCAAAATGGCAATGGCAACTGCCGTGATCTGCCGCGACGATGTTTTTTGTTGAATGTGGCGACCGTTGCGGTAGCGTGAGAAGCGGCATGGAGGCAGCCCGGCCGTGGCGGTGGCTGGCTCCGGCGGCAGCCGAGGGCGATGGCGGCAGAGGGTCCCGAGGCTTGGCGGCACGACCAGCTGCTGTTCCTACTCCTTTGGCTGGTGCCAAATCAGGTGACTTTTAAGTTGAAGCTTGCCCGTAGAACGATGTAACCATGCTGGTAGTACTATGATTGCCTTAGAGCGCAGATGACTCTGTCCCTAGGAACGTGATGCTTAGGTGCGAGCTGAAACACAAGCAGGAGATCGAGAAAAGAAATCATACGGATTGCAACCTACAGATGAAGAATCTACTTCATTGTTCCCACCATCTATATCAGATGTTTAATAAGAATAGGAATTGAATAAGCTGCTGATTGACTGAGGAAACATTTGAAAAGAAAGGAAGGGTGATGCTTGTTAAACAAAGCTACGTGTGGGGCCGCCACGTATAGCTGTAGTTTCTGCTGTAGCATTGGTTATTTCCGTTATTGCTGTAGTAGCATCGGTTATTGCTCAGGTTACGAATAACCCAATCTATCTGTGGCAACCACCCCTACTTTTAGTAGATGGAGATGCGCACCTAGAAAAGACGGATGAAAGAGAACCTGCCCTTCTGACTTCTTCTCTTGTCTGTCCTTTACGCAAAGCGATCTATGGTCTCAACAAGCCCCGATAGCGTCGGTTTTTGAAGTTTAGCACAGTGGTTATCTAGGCAGGGTTTGCTCGAAGTGATCATGATTCGGCCATGTTCGTATCAGTTTATCCTCGAGGATGTCCTATTCTGTTGTTGTATGTTGATGATATCAAACTGTGGTGATTACTCCGTTACCATATCGCTGATCAAGTGTCGCCTTCATCAATTATTTGCTATGAAGGCACTGATGCGCCCTAAGCCTTTTCTTGGCTTGGAGGTCGCACATTCTCCTCGTGGATATTTCGATTGAAAAACCCCAACGCCATTCATCTTGTGTCAAATCCGGTCTTTCATGCAAGAGTTTCATTTTGGCCGCTACTACGTTCACCGAAAACTTCTTGATGGCACCATCATCTCATTACCTTATTTTTTCCCTTCGACTTCGGCTATGACCAATGCCCCACCTAGCTGAATAGGTGCACCATAGATTGAAATCGACAAATTGCATTTTGCCAGATGGATTCTTTAGAAAGATTCTCGGATAAAGGTCAGTATAATATTTAGTTAGAATCTAAATAAAGGTGCATACGTGGGCAGGCAGGGGCCCCACTACTTCTTCATTCAGGGGGGCTAGCCTCATGACTTCCCACTGGGCGAGGGGTGCACCTAACCCACCTACTCACTCATCAATTACGGTGTTCAGCTGACTTGCACAGAAAGACCCCTATTGTTTAGTAATTTGGTGCCCCATCTTTTGATTGACTGTTGTCAACTAATCTTTTCAATGTTCGATTCTACTCTATGTTAGAACATTTTTGTGAATGCTATTTCGATCTAAGTTGAAATCACACCATCCGAAAGCAGAAAATCCATCCCATTAACAGAATATATGTGACACAACTACCTTGTTCAAGAAGATACCATTCCTGAGGACAGCAAACCATAAGCAAGGAAGGGAAAATGGTGGGTTGTGGCTCCTAAAGTTTGGGTATGACTCCATTACTGGTACTGGCTGCAAACAGGTTCTTGGGTTAATTATGATAGGCCTAGTTGTTGACTTCTACTTTCTCTGAGCTCCCCATACAGTGGCACATCACCAGCCTTGCCTTAGTTCTCTTCTCGTTCAATGCTGTCTTTTCAGCGCTGATGGAAGGATGCCAAGGTGAAGTTGGTGATCTCTTTAGCCTTTCTCCTTCTCTTCATCTTGCCCTATGAGCTCATGCAGTGATTGCCGCAGGATGATTTAGTTATGAGCGAGGGCTTGACCCATTGAGGAGGGCATATTCTTCTGCATCTCTCTTGTCAGATCGCCTCCCCGTGTCCACGTTGTCGAAGAGATAGTCTTTGGACCCCGATTTCCCATTGTAGGGAGCACTCTTCTGAGCCCCTAGATTCGCCGAAGGGCACGCCGCTCGCCCTGAACAAATAGAATAGGAGGCATGGGCCACAAGTCGCACATAAGCCATCGGGTCACACGACAGAAGAACACCCAACATAAAGATGCACACTCCTCCATGTGAAATAGAAAGATTCATCTTCACTTTTTTGTAGTAGTCGTGACTAACAGCCGTCAGCAGTTGGCTCATTGGTAAGGCGAGAGCTTCAAGCCCGATTTTTGGTGGCACACCCCCCAAACAAGCACCACTCGATGAGGGGGGGCGGGGACGGGGAAGGGTTTCTAGTAGAAGGTTCCTGAAAGGATCTCAGGAGTCGACTAGAGGGGGGGTGAATAAGTCGGCTCTATAAATTTAAGGACCTAATGGGCTTTACTTATATTAAATAGGTCAAACCTAGCTAGGTACAGGCAACTGAAACAGTCAGCTGACACTCAGGCAGATAACTCAGATAACATGCAGGAAAAACAAAGACTAGAGAGTGTCAACTGAGTCTCAGGTGCGTGACTCAGTTGTGTGCATCAGATAGGCAGTTCGGTAAAGGAGACAACTTGTGTCAACTGAGTCTCAGGTGGGAAACTCAGTTGTGTGCAGCAGAGAGTGTTCTATATATAACTGCACAGGTAGAAACAAATCATGCAAACAAACAAGTAGACACAGAGATTTGTTTTACCGAAGTTCCCACTTTATGCAAAGTGGTACGTCTCCGTTGAGGAAGCTGCTTTCACAGCGGGCACTGAACCGTGCTCTTTCCCTGTTCACTTATCTTGTGTGGAATCCTTTTGATCTCACCGCAGCAAGACAGGCAGACCTGTTTTTACACTTGGAGGTAGCCACACAAGACTTGGCTTGCTCACCAATGACTCCGACTTCCCGGTCTTAGAGCAGACGAACTCCAAGAGCTCTCTCAGTCTCTTGGAGGAACCAGTACCATGAGCACTCAGTTCTGAAGCACTCAAGATGTAAAGCAACTCTTTCTCATGGTGGATGCACGCAAGCAACGCTCTCTCGGAGACTAAGAGCCATTTCTCGCAACAGTAGGGTGCTTGCTATGGTAGAGGTAAAGGTTGAGGTCGAAACCTCCCCAGTTTCCCTATTTATAGGGTCCCTGGCAGCTAGCCGTTACCCTCATGCCACGTCAGACAAAGAGCCACCAGACACACCTATCTGAGACTCAGCTAACATACACCTGGTAACCTACTAGCCACGGCTGAGCTACCCACCTGAGTCTCAGATGCCAAACTCAGGTGGACTCGGTTGCCTCAGGCAGCACCTGAGCACAACACAGGCCGGCTCACTACAAGCCTAAAACTAATTCAGGAGGACAATGGACTCACCACTGCCACTGACCAGCTCGCTCAGAATCTTGGCACTGGTTCCAAGCTGACAACTGAAGATGACAGCTCTTGAAGACGCACAGCGAACCCCTTGACGCAGATCCACTAGCTTCCTAGCTCCTCCAGGTCTTATCCAGCTTGCAGTCATGGTCCTTGTACTCCAGCAAGCCACCATCACCTCACTTGCCCTCGAGCACAGCCTCGGCTTCCTCGCAACTGAGCCTCAGGAGACTAGCTCAGCTAGCCCTTCTGACCTTCACAGTTCCTTGCTCTTTTTAGGCCTCATCATCAATCAGATGTTGTCTTGATCGATCACCTGTTCATCTAAACTCCTGTTCACACTCGTTGTAAATGTTAGATACAGGCGAGGTTTGCCATTAACCATCAAAACCAAACCTTGGGGCTAGATATTCATCCTTCCACTCTCCTTGGGACTGGATGCACTTTCAATCTCCCCCTTTTTGGTGGTTAGTGGCAACCCCTTTAAACATAGCACCACCTGAAGAACTCTCACAATAAGGACCACCCTCTGTGTCTACGAAAAAGTCCTCCAGGTTCGTGGGCCGCAGAGGGAAATCTGGTGTCTCGATGATCCACAATGTTGGAAAACTAGTGGTGTCCATAGGGGGGGGCCTCCACATGTGGCAGAAAATAACTAAAAAACAAACCACCTTTTCCAAAAGAATGACCAGAGCTTTACAAGAAAAAAAAGAAGTCTGCTTCGTCGAACCCAATGAGCGCAAAGAGCGAGCCTGGCATCCAAAGAAACGGGAAATACCAAAAACTTCAAAATGACAGCTGATAGCATTGATTCAATTGGCATTGACTATCAGAAAGCACTAAGCGACAAGCCGGCCGGGTTTACCTTAAAATGTAGTAGCATCTTCTTCGGTTAGCTTTTTCCTTAGGCGAAATGATCTGACTTACTTGGGAAAGATTTGGGAAGGATGGTCCGAAGCAAGGAGACAAGAGACAAGTCATAATAAGAAGATGCATGAGCTGTGACCGAATGATAGGGATTTTGAAAAGCTAGAGCTATAAGAAAGTTTGAAAAGGAACAGACTTTGATTGAGAGATTTTGGATAAGAGTTCATAAAAGGCGCTAGCCAGTTTCAAGGTCAGGAAGGGAAAGGAAAGAGCAGGGTTTCTAACAAACACGAAAATGTTTCCTTTTTGGTTTTCGCTTTGATTTCGATAGGAAATTGTTTGTATTCATCGCATTGATTTGAAAAGTTTGAACTTTGTGCCGAGCTATGTGCCTATGGCTGACCTGGCTGACCTTTATGAAGATCGATCATCTGGGTCCATGACAATACATTACGTACCGTGCATTTTTCCTCTTCCTTCCATACTGTGCACAAGGCCTTTGGCTACTAAATATCTTTGATTTTGCTGCCAGTGTGATCCGGAAAACTCTTATTTCAACAAATGATGAAAGCATATAAAGTACCACCCACGTGATTCATGCATGGAAGGCTTTCTTATAAAACACAATTGAAAAACCAGAAATGAACAACTGGGCTTGTCAAGTGGAACCAATCGGTGCAGCAAGGGCGCTAAGCAAGTAAAATATGGGACAGAAAAATGAGTCTTCCGTACAACCTTCAATTTTTCTTTAGGGACAGTAGGCGAACAAACAAAGCCTATCTATATTGGAGAACGCCCAGCACAAATCCACAGACCAATCTCAGCCTGGCTAAAGAGCAGAGCTGCATATATTAATTGGATCGACAAGACCTAAAAATCACTTGTTCAAGCTACGCAGATACTTTTTAGTCACGTTGACTCCGAAACATATTTGAGAAAAGATGTCACGAAGCAGGTTGTTATGACACACCGCCTTTTGGCTTGGTTCAAGCCAGCTTTCCTGCTATCCAATTACCGTGAGAGCTCTTGGACAGTTAGACCGAGTAAAGGTATTTGTCCCTGCCCCTTACGAGCCAGTGGGTGAAAGTTCCCCTCCAATTGCACAAGTCTCTCCAGTCCCAACAAGGGACAATCAATCCAGTTAGCCAATTTTGGAAAGCTTTTTAAAGTGCTTTACTAAAGAAATTTCTCTTTCGGCCATTGAGCAAGAGCAAGTATTCAAGCAGGAGTAGAAAGCTTCGATGCATTGGAAGTTCGTTCTTCTACCTGCGAGTTCTGTTACAGCAATTGGGAGTACCCTTTTCACCGCCAGTTCTCTTACATCTAGTAAGCCAGCGGCAGGGGGTGCCAACTCTTACGAGATCTCACCCCGATTATAGTGAGTGCTTATCCCTTGATCTTCCCTTGGAATGCCAATTGTCTAAGAAAGTCTTAAGCAAGTATATTGAGAATCTTAAGCTCATCTAGTGCCAGTGCACGTCACTCTATTCCCTTAGGGAAGCAGGTCAGCAAGTGGGACTTTAGGTAAGAAAGAGGGCCTGTTTTGTAAGCCAAATCACTAGAGAAAAATAGGCCTTGTGGTTCCTTCCACCTCTAGAGTTTGAGTGGGCCCTCGATAGATTGGTTGCTAGGAAGGCAAAGTTAGAAATAGGAAATTTCTCTCTATAAAAGTGGCATTGTCCACTTTTTCAGTTTGGTGTATTTTTACTACCCCCGGAGGGCAAGTAGTGCCCGGCCTCCGGAGGGCGAGCCCGGAAAGGAAAATTAATATCCAAGCCCCCAAAATTGGGGACAGGGCGTTGATGGTTTAAAAACAAGATAAAACCCCCGGAGGGCGTGCCCAGCCCACGGAGTGCAAGTCGGCTCCTCCCGACCCAAAGGAGGGGGTGCGCGGGTTTAAAAACGGTGTTTTTTTAGTGCAATTCACACTGAATTGCACGTTGGGGTAGGCTTGCGATAGATTATATGTAACACCCATTCTACCCTATAAATAAGTTCTTGCGTTCTTCATGCATACATGGCATCACCTACTGTCACGGACCCGGAATTGCATATGATTAAGGGAGCGCGAAGTCGCCAAGGACCGAAGGACTCGTCAGCCCGGTGGCATGGTACCTGCACCGTACGCACCAAAGCGGAACGATCCGACACCCGCCACGTGCGAGCCGGCCGGAAGCGACCAATCTTCCCAGAACCACATACGATTCCATGACCCGGTGAAGGTTCCGAGTCGTTCCCGAATCCTACCACGACAAACAAGGTCGGAGGAGCCCGGCAGTTCTACCCACACCCTAACCTAGCTCGGAGGCTAGTGGGTCGCTCAAAAGCCCGGTAGAACACGCCCACACCCTGCCTGGCCGGCACAGCATCTCAGCCAGCGGGTCACTCAACCAACGCTTGCTCGACTTAGTAGAACAAGGTACGGCTTCGACTCTTCACGGCATACCCGTACACTTCATAACATTCACACATTGTGCAGGGGCAGCCTGGTTTAACAACTCGGCTATCATCACAAAGCTCTACAATATGATATTACTACTAACAGTCCACGATGGGACAACATATTACATTAGTCGGACATATCCGAAATCATATCCGAGTACGGAGTAAATAAATGACAGCGGAAGAATAGTAAATGAGTCCCACAGCGGCACGATGACCGCTGAACAAAAGCTACAACCCATCCCATGGGTCGAACACTACCGAGGAAACACAAGTTCAGGCATCATCAAAATAATCTTCGACCACCGGCTCACCTGCAAGCTCTAGGAATAACCTAGGTGAGTACGAACGTACTCGCAAGACTTATTCGTGCTTGATTAAATGTCCTACTCATACTAGTACAACAACAATTAAGCATGAATGCTTCTCAGAGTAACAATATACAAGGTAAGAACATAACATTAATAAGGTGAAGTAAAGACAGACTAACTAACAGTTTAACTCAAGACACAACATATCACAACCAATTTACCACGAGATCAAGTCATCAAATCCAAATCCATTGGGGGCAGCCCATGAGTCCCATCCAAATCAATCCATTAACCATCATCCAAATCCAAGTAGGGCAGCCCCTAAATCAAATCCAAGTTGATCCAATCCATACTTGTTCATTTTAATCTCTCGAACCACTACCGACAACCCAACCCCTGCAGGCATAGTGAGTGCATAACAGTTTGGAGGTAGCTAGCCTCCAAAGTGCATGGAGGCTTACCCCAACTATCCTCAGTGTTGGTTCTCGCTAGCGTTCATGTGTGATAAGGGATGGTGACACGCTGAAGATAGGGTTGGTGTGGCGACAAAACTCTACTTACACCTGGGTCGCCATCACTCGTCAATAAACACCAACCGTACCCATTGTGCACGCCCTCGGCTCTCCCAACTCACTTAACAATTTAGTTGAAGAGCCATTAGATGTTCTCGAGGTAAGACACATCCTACACATGCTAGTGTACGCAACTTGCGACGATTCACAGATAAACATTCATACACATAGCACATATAACAAGGGCATACACAAGAGTACGGAAGGTAAAGATGCAACAAGCTCTGCTTGCCTGATTCGGGTTGTTCCTGGTCTTGCGGAGAGCTGTAAGCCTGGTGGTCTTCCTCTTCAGATTCTTTTATAAGCAATACGAAGAACCGGAAAAGAAACGATGAAGAAATATGAGTTCGGCATGTATGCATGAGGTGCCATGCTAGATGTGCATTACTAAAGTGACTGGAGGAGGTTTGAATCCTAGAGTAGTCGAATGGCCTAGAACTATTAGTAGAAACCGTGTGAAAAACCCTAATTCTACATGCATGTCATTTTATGCAGGGTTAGGGTTTGCATGTTACTATTCACCAAGGATAGTCACGGCCTACAATATCGATCATATGAAGGTGTACTAGAAAACAAGACTAGGGTAGTTGGAATTGTGCGGTTTGGGGCTACAGTCACCGAGCTAGGGTTTATCGGTGACGTCGATGATAAAAGGGGACTACGACTCACACCCTACAAGGGTCCATCATGCATGTGTCGTTACTGGAAATCTAATGGTGCCAAGTCCTAGGAAATCCCTAAAGGTTTCCAAAACTATATGGCTTGTCGTAATCGGAGCTACCGTTGCGAAGTTAGGGTTTATCGACCCTCGACGGAGGCTAAAACTCTACCCTCATTACCACCTTGTTCATGTGCTCAAAATTAATTTTTGATTCAGCCATATTGTAGAGATTTCCATAAGCTTTCCAACAATATAAAATTCATCAAATTTGGAGTTGTGGTTCAAAAGATATGAGTGTTTGAAATTCAGCACAAAATCTGCCCTAAACAAACCCTAACCCTAATTGCTAGGTACACCCGAAGCCTACCCCGACCAGACCTAAAATCCTACGCACACCCTACCTCAGTCCACCCCAATTCTTCAACTCATAAACCCACCCCAATGACATGTGGGACCGACCGAGTACCCGTGGCCCAATCAGAAGGGGCCACGCGGTCTCTTCTCTCTCTCTTTTCTCACTCTCTCACCCGCCACCCGCCCTTCTCTCTCTTCTGTACCGAGACCGGCGGCGAGCTCAGATGGCGGTGTTTTCGCCAGAGGCTCACCGGAGTGAGCCACAGGGCATGGCCGGGCTCGGGGAGGGGTGCAAAAGCACCGGGTGCTCACCGGGAGTGCAATGCGCGCGAGCTAGGGGACGGGGGAAGGTCAGGGGCGAGCTGGCGACGGTGGGAGGCGGCGGAGTGCTTCGGTCGTCAACGGGGAGAGAGCTCGAGCTCATATCTGAAAAGGGGGAGATGCCGAGGGGTTAGGGAGTAGAAGAAGATCCTCAGGAGCAAGAACATGGGAGAAGAGGGGGACCGGGGCAAGCTTTCCGAGCTTGCCGGAGTTGTGACCGCACTCGGAGAAGAGGGAGGTTGCGGCGAGCTTCCGGGCACTGCTCTGCGAGGAAGAAGAGTGGAGGAGGTGAGGAAGGCTGCGCATGAGCTCGGGGAGAGGAAGTAGGGGATCGGGACTTACCGGAGGGAGTGGAATTCTCACCGGAGGTAAGGGAGCTGGCGGCGCCGGTGAGAAATTGGGCTCGGGAGAAGGGGAACCGGGAGCTAGGGTTAGCAGAAATGGAGGAGGGGAGGATGGCGGATCGGGAGGGCATATTTATGGGGCGGCGGCGCTCGGACAGGCGCGGGGGCACCACCCACGGCGGCAAACCGGCGCCGGAGACGTGGCCGACGCGCCCTGACAGGCGGGGGTCGCGCGTCGGGTGAGGGGGAAAGGCGCACAGGGCTCGGGGCGTCTCCTGCGGAGGGGAAGCGGAAAGGAGGAGGAGGGAAGGCGGGTTCAGGCGGCGGGGTGGAGCAGGCTGCTTTGGTGGGCCGGCCGGGTGGGCTGTCGGCCCGAGTAGCTAGGGTTTTGGTTTTTTTTCTTTTTGTTTTTCATTTAATCAGTGTTACTCCCTTCATTATTTTATGTGTCAATTGATCTCCAAATATCCTGAAATTTTTACAGGGGGTTCAAAATATTATTGTTGAGCTACTGTGAGAATTTGAACCAATTGGATAAGATTTGACCTAGTCTCTAGTTCAAATTTGAATTAGGGTCCGATTTAGGGTTTTGAGTGGAAACCAGGTTCAGCTATTTCAAAAATCTTGAAATTTGGCAGGGGGCTATCATTCGAATATCCGAGGGTATTTCCAAGTTTTGGTGAACTTTTGTCCACAATTGCTTGCCGTATCTCCTAACCCTAATTCTCGACACTTAGGGTTTGGGCTCGGTCCTCTTCAATTGAGTCGTTATTCCATGTGGGTTTTGGGGAAAAACTTTTAGGAAAGAAGGGGGTTTAGGAGGGAGAAGGGTAGTAGGGGAATCCATCGACGGGGGTCGCTGGCCCCACCACTTGTTAACGTTACTATCGAAGTCCGATACTTCGAATAAGTTGATTGGTGTTTGTTAAAATATCCACCGAGGATGAGATATTAACATATTCTATAAAGTGAAGTGGATATACAACTAAGTTTAAATAAGGTGTGGGTGGTGATGATGCCATGTATGCATGAATGCGGAGCAAATATCTATTCCGTTACAATTGGGTATTACAAAACCTACCCCCCTTAAAAAGATCTCGACCCGAGATCTCTAACGATCGACAAACAGGGTTGGAAACTCGGTCTAGAGCCATTCTTCGCGCTCCCAGGTGGCTTCATCTTCAGTGTGGTTGCTCCATTGTACCTTGAAGAATTTGATGGTGCGGTTTCGAGTCTTGCGTTCCATCTCATCGAGAATACACACCGGATGTTCTCGATAAGAGAGGTCTTCATGTAGCGCGTCGATTTCAGGGTTGATCTTCATCTCTGGAATTCGATGGCAGGCTTTGAGCTGGGACACATGGAAGACATCGTGCATCCGGGATAGCTCTGGAGGTAATTCCAACTGGTACGCCACAGTTCCTCGTCTGGCTAGGATTCGATAAGGACCGATGTAACGAAGAGCTAACTTTCCTTTCATTGCAAAGCGGCGGACACCTCTGAATGGGGTGACCTTGAGATACACACTATCTCCAATCTGAAAGGTAGCTTCTCGGCGCTGAGGGTCGGCATAACTTTTCTGCCTGGACTGAGCTTCACGAAGACGTTCTCGGATGAGTTGAACTAGGTCTTCGGCTTCTTCAATCGGGTAGGTCCAAAGAACTGCCTCTCGCCGGTCTCGGACCAGTTTAAGGGAGTCCTACACTTTCTTCCATAGAGTACTTCAAAAGGAGCCATACCGTGGCTCGCTTGATAACTGTTGTTGTAGGCAAACTCGGCATAAGGCAAGCAATCTTCCCAGTTGGAACCTAGTGTTAGCGCACACGATCTCAACATGTCCTCCAGGATTGATTGGTCCGTTCAACCTGACCACTGGTTTGAGGGTGAAAAGCGGTGCTGAAGGATAGAGAAGTTCCCATAGCTTCATGTAGGCATTTCCAGAATCGGCTGGTGAACTGGGTGCCTCTATCCGAAATGATTCTCTTGGGGAACACCATGGAGACAAACGATTCGGGAAATGTACAACCTTGCCAGTTGGCTCACTTTATGGGTGGTTTTCACCGGAATGAAATGAGCGACTTTGGAGAGGCGATCCACAATCACCCATATTGCGTCGTTACCCTTCGGGGATTTCGGCAAACCTACCACAAAATCCATTCCAATCTCTTCCCATTTCCACTCGGGAATAGGGAGTGGTTGAAGTAGGCCTGCTGGTCTCTGATGTTCGGCTTTCACCCGGCGGCACACATCACACTCGGCAACATACTGAGCGATCTCTCGCTTCATCGGGTCCACCAAAATCTGTGAAGAAGGTCCTGGTACATCTTGGTGCTGCCAGGGTGAATGGCTAACGGTGAGTTATGGGCTTCATGGAGAATGAGGTCTTTAGCTCCCGATCCTTGGGCACCACGAGTCGCTTTCCAAACCACAGTACTCCATCCTTGTCTTCGGTGAAGCAAGTCGCTGCCCCAGTCTTTACTTTCTCTCGGATCTTCTGCATACCGGCATTCTGAGCTTGGGCAGCCTGACTTGGTCTTCAAGGGATGGTTTTACTTCAAGAGTGGCGAGGGTACCTTGCTCAACCATCTCCAGATTGAGCCGCTGGAATTCCTCATGAAGCAGTGGTTGTTGCTCCATAATCACGAGGTTGTTGCAGTAAGCCTTCCGACTAAGGGCATCAGCAACGACGTTAGCCTTGCCAGGGGTATAATTTAAACCGAGGTCATAATCCTTGATGAGCTCAAGCCACCTTCTTTGACGGAGATTGAGGTCCGGTTGGGTGAACAGGTACTTCAGGCTCTTATGATCCGAGTAAATTTCACAGCGGTTACCGATAAGGTAATGGTGCCATATCTTGAGAGCGTGAACCACAGCTGCTAGCTCCAGGTCGTGAGTGGGGTAATTGGCCTCATGGGGACGCAACTGACGTGAAACATAAGCTACCACGCGTCCTTCTTGCATGAGGACATAGCCCAATCCGTTCAGCGAGGCATCGCAATACACTTCAAAGTCTTTATGGACATCTGGGAGGGTAAGCACTGGGGCTGAAGTCAACCTTCTTTAAGCTCTTGGAAACTCTTTTCACACTTGTCAGACCATATAAACTTAGCCTCTTTCTTCAGCAACTCTGTTATTGGCTTGGCTATGGAAGAGAATCCTTCAATGAATCGACGGTAATAGCCTGCCAGACCTAAAAAGCTACGAATCTGGGTAACTGACTTAGGCTGCTTCCATTCTTGGACGGCTTGCACCTTGCTTGGGTCTACTGCCACACCTGTAGCTGATAGTACATGGCCTAAGAACTCCACTTGATGTTTCCAAAATTCACACTTCGAGAATTTTGCATAGAGGCGATGCTCTCGGAGCTTATCCAGTACCATTCTCAAGTGGTCTTCATGTTCAGACTCAGACTTGGAGTAGATGAGGATGTCGTCGATGAAGACGACAACAAACCGATCCAGATACTCCATAAACACGGAATTTATGAGTTGCATGAAGGTGGAAGGGGCGTTGGTTAGACCGAACGACATGATGGTGTACTCATATGCTCCATACCGGGTGGTAAAAGCTGTCTTCGGAATGTCTTCGGACCTAATCTTTATCTGGTGGTAACCTAACCGGAGATCTATTTTGGAGAAGACACAGGCTCCGGTTAGCTGATCAAAAAGGTCATCGATTCGAGGAAGCAGGTACTTGTTCTTCACGGTGAGTTCATTCAACGGTCGATAGTCGACCACCATCCTGAGGCTTGAATCCTTCTTCTTCACAAACATCGCAGGGCAACCCCACGGCGATGAGCTGGGTCGAATGAAACCCTTTTCCTCAAGTTCCTAGAGTTGCTTCTTCATCTCCATCAGTTCATTCAGGGGTATCCGATAAGGACGCTTCGACACAGGAGCAGTTCCAGGTGGAAGGTCAATAACAAACTCTACTGCCCGATCAGGGGGCATACCTGGCAATTCTTCCGGGAAGACATCTGGGTACTCACATACTACAGGGACCATCTCAACTCCCTGATCTTGGGTACCACTTAAAGCAAAGAGGCATCCTGACGGTGACGAGGGCACGAATGTCACTTCCTTACCAGACTCAGAGGTAAGAGATACTGATCTTCTAGCGCAGTCTATCTTGGCTTTGTGCTGGACCAACCAGTTCATGCCCAATATCGCGTCCAATCCAGCTGATCCCAAAACTACCATGTTGGCCAGAAACATCTCCCCGCCAATCTCTACCTTAACACCCTCACAAATCAGCTCGGTCCTTAATTCCGAGCCGGGAGTTGCAATAATGAGAGGGGAATGCAATGCTGATGAAGGAATATGATTGTCATGTGCAAACTTGCTTGATATGAATGAATGGGATGCTCCGGAATCAAAAAGAACTGTAGCAGGAGTTGAGTTCACCGAGAGCGTACCCAGCACCACCTCTGGTGCGTCCTGTGCTTCCTCCGCCGTGACGTGGTTGACTCGGCCACGGCCGGGGGCTTGGGACTTGGTTGGAGCTGATCCTTTGGCTTGCGGACCTCCTCTTGGCTGTGCTTGCTGCAGGTTGGGGGCATATATGTGTCCCGTGCGTGGAAGGATGCAGTGGTTGGCGAAGTGTCCCGTGTTTCCGCAGTTGTAGCATCTAACCTTGCTTAAATCAAGCGAAGGCCGCTGCTGTCCTCCCTGAGGGCGAGGCTGATAGGCTGGTTGCTGAGGGCGCGGCGCATATCCCTGAGACCTGGGTGGATACTGTGCTGCAGGGCGGGGTGGCTGCTGCTGCCATACCCGCGGCTTTTGAGAGCTACTAGCGACGGACTTCTGCGCCTCTCTCTCCCGCTTGCGGTTCTGCTGGAGGACGGATTCCTTTGCTTCAATCTGGATAGCCTTGTCCACCAAATGCTAGAAATCCTGCACATCGGCGATAGCTAGCTTGGCCTGCATCTCATCGCTGAGCTTGCCCTTGAATTTCTCCACCCTGTCCTCGTCGGTGGAGACCTCTCGCGGCGCATATCGGGCTAGGTGGTTAAAGTCGTGGAGGAACTCTAACACTGACTTCCTTCTCTGTTGGAGATCGCGGAACTCTTCCTTCTTTAGGGCCATGACGCCCTTGGGGATATGGAAAGCACGAAAGCCGGTTTGAAACTCGGCCCACGTGACGACATGGCCGGGAGCTTGTACGGCCAAGAAGTTCTCCCACCATTCTGCTACAGCGCCTTCCAGATAGTGGGAGGCGAAGCTAACTTTATCTCCCTCGGCACACTGTGCCAGCTGAAGTTTTCTTTCTATTGTGCGGATCCAGCTATCCGCCTCCAAGGGGTCGTCGGATCGATCGAAGGTGGGTGGTTGTGTCCGCTGGAACTCGGACAGGCCGCTTCTAGCTTGTCCGCCTGCGGCGCCCTGATTGCTCGCAAGCTGCTCGAGGATCCTGTTCTGGGTCACTAGCAGATCTGCAATACTGGGCTGCTGTGGAGGGGGTGGCACTTCCTCCTCATCTCTTTCCCGGCGTCCACGGGCAGCTCCGCGTGTTCCTGACGCCATTCTGTTGCAACCAAAGGGCACGAAGTTAGACGGCAACTCGAGAAGTCAGGAGGGCAAAACATTTGCACTAGGGTACAGCAAGGTATGTCATAAATACGGCACACAACATGGCAAGAGCGGTCGACCACAATCCTCAATTGCATTACACATTCAACATAGTTCATAGATGGGCTGCGGTTTAGATCACCCTTATGGTGAAATAAACATTACAATTGCGCCAAAATTGCAGCTCCTAATATCCAATTACATGCCTCCAAAAGATAAGTTAAACCTAGAATCTGGTTCGGCTTACACCATAAAAAGAGATTAACAACTTGCCACTAGAATCAATCGGCGCTACGACAACTAACTCTTATGGCTGGGTACTTCGAATCCTATCCTTCAATCACTCATCCTACTCTTCGTCGGTTGGTGGGTTGCTGGTGGTGTACCACACACGCTCCTCAGGGTCCTCTTCTTCTTCTTCAGACAGTGCAGCTTCATCAGTAGGGGCTGGAGCAGCTGGTGTCGAGGTACCTCCACGTGAGGGTGTTGGGGTGAAGAGTCGCAGGTACTCACGGCACGTCATCCTCTTGCGTGGCTTGACTCCAGAACTCTGAGGTTGATTGGCCTCACCGGGTGGAGTTGGGGGTCGGTTCTGGTACCGGAACAAAAGGGCTCTCGCCGCAAGACTCATCTTCATTTGCTACATGATACCTTCGACGCAATTCAGAGTGAAGCTTGTGGTTAACTCTTGTAAGTCGTTCCACCTCTTGAGTAGCATTTCCATAGTCCCGATACAACCTATCGTGCATTACTTCCGCAGAGACAATGTGATTGGCTGTCTCCATCTCAGTCTCATCTTCTTCTTCGTCGTCACTTGGTGCTGGCACCGAAATGCTGGCGCCTCCATCAGTAACCTGGGGAATGAGGCGGAAGGGGGAGAATAGGAAGATCTCATCGAAGTGATGCCGGAGGTGGAGAACTGCTTTTCTTGAGGCTTCCAGTCGGGCATCCGCATCACTTGGTCTGGGTGCTGTAAAGGTCTGATCCAAATCCGAGACTCTCATTGTGACCCATCCCATCCAAAAATGAGTCTTCCCGTGAACCTTGTAAGTCTTGGCGTGGAAAGCAGGGAGGTCTTCCTGGGGCACTCCAAGGTACTCTAACATTCTCCACAATAGGGTAGCCCAACCTCCTAGCTGATGTGGGTCGGTCACAATATTGTACACCATCCTATACAAGTTTAGGGTTAGAGAGGATATGGTTAGCCACACAAAGAAAAACAAATGCAATAGAGAAGAACATTCAGAACTAAGAGTGATGAGGTTAAGGAATAAAAAGCAATCTACTTATTAAATTTAAACATAGGGTTTAATTTGCAAATAGTTTTCTCGACATTGGCGAGTCCTATCTAACGACCACCTGCAATTGGCTTCCTACGGTCAGCTCGGCTCTGATACCAAGCTGTCACGGACCCGGAATTGCATATGATTAAGGGAACGCGAAGTCGCCAAGGACCGAAGGACTCGTCAGCCCGGTGGCATGGTACCTGCGCCGTACGCACCAAAGCGGAACGATCCGACACCCGCCACGTGCGAGCCGGCCGGAAGCGACCAATCTTCCCAGAACCACATACGATTCCATGACCCGGTGAAGGTTCCGAGTCGTTCCCGAATCCTACCACGACAAACAAGGTCGGAGGAGCCCGGCAGTTCTACCCACACCCTAACCTAGCTCGGAGGCTAGTGGTCGCTCGAAAGCCCGGTAGAACACGCCCACACCCTGCCTGGCCGGCACAGCATCTCAGCCAGCGGGTCACTCAACCAACGCTAGCTCGACTTAGTAGAGTCACTCAACCAACGCTTGCTCGACTTAGTAGAACAAGGTACGGCTTCGACTCTTCACGGCATACCCGTACACTTCATAACATTCACACATTGTGCAGGGGCAGCCTGGTTTAACAACACGGCTATCATCACAAAGCTCTACAATATGATATTACTACTAACAGTCCACGATGGGACAACATATTACATTAGTCGGACATATCCGAAATCATATCCGAGTACGGAGTAAATAAACGACAGCGAAAGAACAGTAAATGAGTCCCACAGCGGCACGATGACCGCTGAACAAAAGCTACAACCCATCCCATGGGTCGAACACTACCGAGGAAACACAAGTTCAGGCGTCATCAAAATAATCTTCGACCACCGGCTCACCTGCAAGCTCTAGGAATAACCTAGGTGAGTACGAACGTACTCGCAAGACTTATTCGTGCTTGATTAAATGTCCTACTCATACTAGTACAACAACAATTAAGCATGAATGCTTCTCAGAGTAACAATATACAAGGTAAGAACATAACATTAATAAGGTGAAGTAAAGACAGACTAACTAACAGTTTAATTCAAGACACAACATATCACGACCAATTTACCACGAGATCAAGTCATCAAATCCAAATCCATTGGGGCAGCCCATGAGTCCCATCCAAATCAATCCATTAACCATCATCCAAATCCAAGTAGGGCAGCCCCTAAATCAAATCCAAGTTGATCAAATCCATACTTGTTCATTTAATCTCTCGAACCACTACCGACAACCCAACCCCTGCAGGCATAGTGAGTGCATAACAGTTTGGAGGTAGCTAGCCTCCAAAGTGCATGGAGGCTTACCCCAACTATCCTCAGTGTTGGTTCTCGCTAGCGTTCACGTGTGATAAGGGATGGTGACACGCTAAAGATAGGGTTGGTGTGACGACAAAACTCTACTTACACCTGGGTCGCCATCACTCGTCAATAAACACCAACCGTACCCATTGTGCACGCCCTCGGCTCTCCCAACTCACTTAACAATTTAGTTGAAGAGCCATTAGATGTTCTCGAGGTAAGACACATCCTACACATGCTAGTGTACGCAACTTGCGACGATTCATAGTTTTGTAATACCCAATTGTAACGGAATAGATATTTGCTCCGCATTCATGCATACATGGCATCATCACCACCCACACCTTATTTAAACTTAGTTGTATATCCACTTCACTTTATAGAATATGTTAATATCTCATCCTCGGTGGATATGTTAACAAACACCAATCAACTTATTCGAAGTATCGGACTTCGATAGTAACGTTAACAAGTGGTGGGGCCAGTGACCCCCGTCGATGGATTCCCCTACTACCCTTCTCCCTCCTAAACCCCCTTCTTTCCTAAAAGTTTTTCCCCAAAAACCCACATGGAATAACGACTCAATTGAAGAGGACCGAGCCCAAACCCTAAGTGTTGAGAATTAGGGTTAGGAGATACGGCAAGCAATTGTGGACAAAAGTTCACCAAAACTTGGAAATACCCTCGGATATTCGAATGATAGCCCCCTGCCAAATTTCAAGATTTTTGAAATAGCTGAAACCTGGTTTCCACTCAAAACCCTAAATCGGACCCTAATTCAAATTTGAACTAGAGACTAGGTCAAATCTTATCCAAATTGGTTCAAATTCTCACAGTAGCTCAACAATAATATTTTGAACCCCCTGTAAAAATTTTAGGATATTTGGAGATCAATTGACACATAAAATAATGAAGGGAGTAACACTGATTAAAAGAAAAACAAAAAGAAAAAAAACCAAAACCCTAGCTACTCGGGCCGACAGCCCACCCGGCCGGCCCACCAAAGCAGCCTGCTCCACCCTGCCGCCCGAACCCGCCTTCCCTCCTCCTCCTTTCCGCTTCCCCTCCGCAGGAGACGCCCCGAGCCCTGTGCGCCTTTCCCCCTCACCCGACGCGCGACCCCGCCTGTCAGGGCGCGTCGGCCACGTCTCCGGCACCGGTTTGCCGCCGTGGGCGGTGCCCCCGCGCCTGTCCGAGCGCCGCCGCCCCATAAATATGCCCTCCCGACCGGCCATCCTCCCCTCCTCCATTTCCGCTAACCCTAGCTCCCGGTTCCCCTTCTCCCGAGCCCAATTTCTCACCCGCGCCGCCAGCTCCCTTACCTCCGGTGAGAAATTCCACTCCCTCCGGTAAGTCCCGATCCCCTACTTCCTCTCCCCGAGCTCATGCGCAGCCTTCCTCACCTCCTCCACTCTTCTTCCTCGCAGAGCAGTGCCCGGAAGCTCGCCGCAACCTCCCTCTTCTCCGAGTGCGGTCACAACTCCGGCGAGCTCGGAAAGCTTGCCCCGGTCCCCCTCTTCTCCCATTTTCTTGCTCCTGAGGATCTTCTTCTACTCCCTAACCCCTCGGCATCTCCCCCTTTTCAGATCTGAGCTCGGAGCTCTCTCCCCGTCGACGACCGAAGCACTCCGCCGCCTCCCACCGTCGCCAGCTCGCCCCTGACCTTCCCCGTCCCCTAGCTCGCGCGCATTGCACTCCCGGTGAGCACCCGGTGCTTTTGCACCCCTCCCCGAGCCCGGCCATGCCCTGTGGCTCACTCCGGTGAGCCTCCGGCGAAGCACCGCCGTCTGAGCTCGCCGCCGGTCTCGGTACAGAAGAGAGAGAAGGGCGGGTGCGGGTGAGAGAGTGAGAAAAGAGAGAGAGAAGAGACCGCGTGGCCCCTTCTGATTGGGCCACGGGTACTCGGTCGGTCCCACATGTCATTGGGGTGGGTTTATGAGTTGAAGAATTGGGGTGGACTGAGGTAGTGTGTGCGTAGGATTTTAGGTCTGGTCGGGTAGGCTTCGGGTGTACCTAGCAATTAGGGTTAGGGTTTGTTTAGGGCAGATTTTGTGCTGAATTTCAAACACTCATATCTTTTGAACCACAACTCCAAATTTGATGAATTTTATATTGTTGGAAAGCTTATGAAAATCTCTACAATATGGCTGAATCAAAAATTAATTTTGAGCACATGAACAAGGTGGTACTGAGGGTAGAGTTTTAGCCTCCGTCGAGGGTCGATAAACCCTAACTTCGCAACGGTAGCTCCGATTACGACAAGCCGTATAGTTTTGGAAACCTTGAGGGATTTCCTAGGACTTGGCACCATTAGATTTCCAGTAACGACACATGCGCGATGGACCCTTGTAGGGTGTGAGTCGTAGTCCCCTTTTATCATTGACGTCACCGATAAACCCTAGCTCGGTGACTGTAGCCCCAAACCGCACGATTCCAACTACCCTAGTCTTGTTTTCCAGTACACCTTCATATGATGGATATTGTAGGCCGTGACTATCCTTGGTGAATAGTAACATGCAAACCCTAACCCTGCATAAAATGACATGCATGTAGAATTAGGGTTTTTCACACGGTTTCTACTAATAGTTCTAGGCCATTCGACTACTCTAGGATTCAAACCTCCTCCAGTCACTTTAGTAATGCACATCTAGCATGGCACCTCATGCATACATGCCGAACTCATATTTCTTCATCGTTTCTTTTTCGGTTCTTCGTATTGCTTATAAAAGAATTTGAAGAGGAAGACCACCAGGCTTACAGCTCTCCGCAAGACCAGGAACAACCCGAATCAGGCAAGCAGAGCTTGTTGCATCTTTACCTTTCGTACTCTTGTGTATGCCCTTGTTATATGTGCTATGTGTATGAATGTTTGTCTGTGAATCGTCGCAAGTTGCGTACACTAGCATGTGTAGGATGTGTCTTACCTCGAGAACATCTAATGGCTCTTCAACTAAATTGTTAACTGAGTTGGGAGAGCCGAGGGCGTGCACAATGGGTACGGTTGGTGTTTATTGACGAGTGATGGCGACCCAGGTGTAAGTAGAGTTTTGTCGCCACACCAACCCTATCTTCAGCGTGTCACCATCCCTTATCACACGTGAACGCTAGCGAGAACCAACACTGAGGATAGTTGGGGTAAGCCTCCATGCACTTTGGAGGCTAGCTACCTCCAAACTGTTATGCACTCACTATGCCTGCAGGGGTTGGGTTGTCGGTAGTGGTTCGAGAGATTAAAATGAACAAGTATGGATTGGATCAACTTGGATTTGATTTAGGGGCTGCCCTACTTGGATTTGGATGATGGTTAATGGATTGATTTGGATGGGACTCATGGGCTGCCCCCAATGGATTTGGATTTGATGACTTGATCTCGTGGTAAATTGGTCGTGATATGTTGTGTCTTGAATTAAACTGTTAGTTAGTCTGTCTTTACTTCACCTTATTAATGTTATGTTCTTACCTGTATATTGTTACTCTGAGAAGCATTCATGCTTAATTGTTGTTGTACTAGTATGAGTAGGACATTTAATCAAGCACGAATAAGTCTTGCGAGTACGTTCGTACTCACCTAGGTTATTCCTAGAGCTTGCAGGTGAGCCGGTGGTCGAAGATTATTTTGATGATGCCTGAACTTGTGTTTCCTCGGTAGTGTTCGACCCATGGGATGGGTTGTAGCTTTTGTTCAGCGGTCATCGTGCCGCTGTGGGACTCATTTACTATTCTTCCGCTGTCGTTTATTTACTCCGTACTCGGATATGATTTCGGATATGTCCGACTAATGTAATATGTTGTCCCATCGTGGACTGTTAGTAGTAATATCATATTGTAGAGCTTTGTGATGATAGCCGAGTTGTTAAACCAGGCTGCCCCTGCACAATGTGTGAATGTTATGAAGTGTACGGGTATGCCGTGAAGAGTCGAAGCCGTACCTTGTTCTACTAAGTCGAGCAAGCGTTGGTTGAGTGACCCGCTGGCTGAGATGCTGTGCCGGCCAGGCAGGGTGTGGGCGTGTTCTACCGGGCTTTCGAGCGACCCACTAGCCTCCGAGCTAGGTTAGGGTGTGGGTAGAACTGCCGGGCTCCTCCGACCTTGTTTGTCGTGGTAGGATTCGGGAACGACTCGGAACCTTCACCGGGTCATGGAATCGTATGTGGTTCTGGGAAGATGGTCGCTTCCGGCCGGCTCGCACGTGGCGGGTGTCGGTGTAGTGACCCTATTCTTAAATATGAGATCAGTGAAAATATCACGAACAAAAACGATTTCTTTCGTTCGCATGCATGCATATAGATACTTTAAAATGATTTCGATTAAAAACCCTAACATGCGCCCTTACGGCTAACGTGAGATCGGACACCGAAACTAATGCCACTAAAACTTATGATTCTAAAATTCGTACATGTTCCTAACCTCCCAGCTATCCCAAGAACGTTAACAAGTCCATTGAAGCTCACTTGTACATCCAGACCCAATCATTTTCGGGAATGGCTCACCTCGGATAAATATGGAAGAAGCTAACCGAGTTAACCCCTCTCATCCCATATCAATGAGATGTTACATTCAACAGTCGATCGCCATATTGACCTCCAGTCCAACGTTTGAAAAATAGTTGAAGATATAATTCGAGTACCTAGGGTTCAAATTTCATTCTTGGGCCGTGCTACTAAAGCGTTAAAATATTGCAACTAAACTAGGGTTATAGATTTTTATTAACTAACTTTAAAACAGCAAGAGAAATCAACACAAACTAAAAAGGAGGAAAATCCCTTCTGCCGTGGGACCCACCCCTGCAGAACTTTCTCTCCTCCTTTTCTTTCTTCACCGTGGCAGCACCCTTGCTCCACCTGGCCGACAACTCCTTTCCTTCCCTATTTCCCTCACCCGCACGCCACTCCCCACTGCCACCTTCTCTCCCTCTTCTTTGCTCCACGCACAGCACACCTACAGCAGTGAGTCATTTTCCCCAATTTCCTTGCTCCACCGAGTTCTCCTAAATCCCCCACCATGCCTTCTTCTCCCCCCCCAATCTCTCATCCAAAACCAAAAATTGAGCTCTGCATGTTGTACCACCGGATTCCCCACCCCGTGAGCTTCCAATCCACACAAAAATTTGTGACATGCATGAGCATTTGGGCATGTTGCCATTGGAGCAAAGAGATTTGAGCTTCGTCTTCCTCACTGCCGGCAGCTCCCTCCACGCCCCCTGCCGCTTCTCAAGCCGTCGGTGAGCTCGCCCCGGTCGCCCGCCTTCTTCACCCCCAGCACCGCAGCCCCCCTGCTCGTCTCAGCGCCGCCGCCCTCCTTACCCGCGTGCTCTGCCGTGCCTCCCCTGTTCTTGGCCGAGCTCAGGCGCGCCGTCGCCCTGGCCTCTGCTCCACGCCTCCCCCACGCCGCCGCCAACCCGTCGGTCCCGGCTCCCCGTGCGCCGTCGCGCGCCAAGCCCGTCGCCGGCCGGCCCTCTTCCTCCGCACCTCCCGTCCTCCTCTGCCGCTCGCCGCCCTCGGGCTCCCCGCCGCCGCTCAGTCGCCCGACGGGCTCCAGCCCGAGCTCGCCACTGCCGGCAGCTTCCTCCCGGCCGGCCATCTCCTCTCCGGGCCGCCCTCGCTAACGGCCCCGTCCTTCGGCTCCCCAGGTCCCGCCGTTCCCTGGTGCGCCGCTCCTCCGTAGCTCGCCGCTGCGGCAAGCCGCCTCCCTTGCCGCTGCTCATTCCACGCCGGAGCCCCTGCCGCCTTTGCTCTTCTCCCCGCCGCCTCTTTCTACCTCTGCTCAGGCCGCCCCTGCCCCCATCGTCCATCTCACCACCATCGGACGTTGCACACGACGCCGCCGGATCCATCTTCCCCTCCAGGGAGGTCCATCCCCAACTTGCTTCTACCCTGTTGACCGAACCGATTATGGTGAGTTCTTAGTGCTATCGCTTACGGGTAGGTTAATGAGATTAGCACAGCTTTGAGTAGAGTAAACTTCAGTTGATATACTGTTCAATCAAAGTCGATGTAATCCTGCGTAGTACATTCTCCTCATGAACTAAAGTTATTTTAACCAATTTTCTTAAGCATGCCCGATGCTGAGTCTTGCTTAGCCATTCAGCTGACACGTTTATTATCATGCTTGTAACAAGATAGAATTGATTTCAACAGAGTTCAGTGCCTAAATAGCAAATGGAGTGATTAATGTGGCCATTTTTCTTATACTGTCCGGATGAGATCTACTCAATGTACTAACTAATTGTGGCATGCAACAAATACACTGATAATCTGATTAGGTTACGAATAATTCACATTGATCTAATAATAAGAACCATCAATTAGTAAGTAAAACTAGAACATTCTTAGTGCCCCAACAGTTGTAATAGCTGACCACTTATATGCGCTAAGCAATAGCAACAATCAATCGATGAACAACTGAGATGATTGTGCATGACTTGTGATCGTTAGTTAGATTCATGGTAGCCAACAAGTATTGATGAAGCACTAGTTGGATCGGCGGACACCTTGCCGCAATGATTAGTTCGATGATTTTCAAACCTAGTTGGTGTAAGGAAAGACTCGGTAGTGTGCTAATAGGAGTGACCATGGTTAGTGAACCGATCTAGTTAAACGCCGTTAATTGCTGCATAGATGAAGGTCAGTTAGAATCAATATACTTAACTACCTCGGGCAAACAACGTTAAGTCAAATAGCCGATGTCCTGACCTACTAGGCATTTCGAATAATTATTGTTAAAGCAAAATAGTAGCGAGGAGAGACAGAGTCGGTTAGAGGTTAGTCCTTGGTTAGCAAACTTAAAACACTAGTAACTTTCGGCAATTGATTCTACCCGAGCTAAATAGCAATTAAGCGTAGCAATGATCGATATGCCGATTACCGCAATCATGGTCTAACGGTTCATTGATGCAGATGAAGTATAATTTAGGTTTAAGCTGTGTCAAGGACAATCTCATACACCATATGCTGATAAGTTTAAGTGAAAAGAAGTGAGTACCTAGTTCTATGATATGTGGGACCACGCAACGAACACTTGATTAACTAGGAAAGGTAATATCTATAAAGATGACATGATGAAACCACTTGTTGTTCTTAGATGACGAGATCATATTCGGAATGAGATTTCCAATACCTTGTTCTTTACTGAGAAGAAGACAGGAAATGCTAAACTTAACTCAACTCGTAGGATTTAAGGATGCCACTGCTTTGCAGGGTATTGTAGTTGTGCATTCCAGAAAATGATTAAATTGCACCTTCGGGATTAATAATATATGCTAGAGAATCTAGCTTAACAGCCAAACCAAAATGCTCAGTATCATAACTCACCTAGAATCCGCGCGAAAACCTAGCATTTCATGCATGCATCCATGTAGTTGTTCATCCACCATTAAAGCTATATCACAACTAAAACTAAACCTAGAATCTGGAATGAACGCCGACCCATTTATGTACTTGTATACCTTATTTTAAATCCACCGTAGTTGCATCCATATCACTGGCATTCATGCATCTTCGTTCTTTTCGAATTAGTTCTTAGGGTTGCTTTTTCCCTTTTTAGAGGTCGCTTGCTTCTTACCGGTGTTTCAAGTATTCTGGAGTTCTCCCGCATGCTCCCCGCAAGATCAGGAACAACTAGATCAAGGCAAGCAGAGCTTGTTGCATTTTACTTACCGTACTCTTGTGTATGCCCTCTTTTATGTGTGCTTAGGTATTGATGTGTAGCCTGAATGTCGTATGGGTAGGTTTTCGGATTAGATGTCATATGATATTGATTAAGCACACTAATAGCAGTAGAATGGGTCTCACGTCGAGAACATCTGCTGGCTCTTCAACCCAAATCGTTAAGCGAGTTGTGAGAGCCGAGGGCGTGCACAATGGGTACGGTTGGTGCTAATTGCAGCATGAAGGTGACCCAGGAGCTCGAAGTTTTGTCACCGTACCAACCATATCTTCAGCGTGTCACCATCCTTATAACACGGGATCGTTAGCGAGAACCAACACTGAGGTATAATGGGACAAGCCTCCACGCCCCTTGGAGGATCATTACCTCCTTGCGGTTATGCACTCATGTATATCGTCAGGGGTTGGGTTTGTCGGTAACGGTCCGAGAGATCAAGTCACAATGTGTCTTTGTTGGATAAATTGGATCTTGATAAGTGATGGATAAGTCGGATTCTTGACAATGCGTCCTTGAATGATCAATTCGGATTTAATTACGCATCGGGGATGATTAAATTTGGAGTGGTTAGGGGCTGCCATTTGGATTTGGAATTGGATTAACTGAGTCGATCGGATTGGATATATATACATAGGTGGCCCCATTGGATTTGGACTCGATGAATCGGATTTGTGGTGATGTGTTTATGATATGATTGTTTTTATGAATTAATTTGTTATTTACCTTGTCCTTATTTGCCCTGTTGATGCCATGTTATTAATTTTGTATATTGTTACTCTGAGAAGCATCATGTTTACCTTCTGCTAAACTAGTATGTGTAGGACATTTAATCAAGCACGATTAAGCCTTGCGAGTACTTTTGTACTCACCTAGGTTATTCCTAGAGCTTGCAGGTGAGCCGATGGTCCGGGATTATTTCGAATACCGTCTGAAGTAGTGTTTCCTCGGTAGTGTTCGACTCATGGGATAGATGTGGATTTTGGTCAGCGGTCACTATGCCGCTGTGGGTCTCATTTATTTTGCTTCCGCTGTTGTTTAACTTCTCCGTACTCGGATATGTGTTTGGATATAACAGACTATTGTAATATGTCGTCCTGTCGTGGGCAGTTATTATTAATATCGTAATGTAGAGTTTGTACTGTGGTATCCGAGTTGTTACTTGCGGTTGTCCATGTACAATGCATGTATGTGATGAAGTATATGGGCAACTGTGCAGTGGTATTATTGCGTGCTAGGACTACGTTTCGTGATGGCAGAGGTGAGCGAACCACTAGTCCCGTGCAGCTTTGGTTGGGCCGATCCAGGGGATTCGTCCTGTACTCGCTAAGCCTCCCATGACTGTCACGCCTCGCGCTGAAGGCAGAGCAGAGCTGGTTTCCCCCCAGAGTTGCACCTCGAGGCTAGGTTAGGTTGAGGGGATACATATCCCGAGCTCTAGTCCTCCTATGACTATCGCAGAGCACAGGCTTATCCCGCGGTATTACCCCTTCACTGGTATCGGGAATCTATTTGTGGTTCTGGGAAGATTGGTCGCTTCCGGCCGGCTCGCATGTGGCGGGTGTCGGATCGTCCTGCCTCGGTGCGTACGGCACAGGTACCGTGCCACCGGGCTGACGTGTCCTTCGGTCCTTGGCGACTTCGCTTTCCCCTAATCACATGTGGATTCCGGGTCCGTGACAGTCGGATCGTTCCGCTTTGGTGCGTACGGCGCAGGTACCATGCCACCGGGCTGACGAGTCCTTCGGTCCTTGGCGACTTCGCGTTCCCTTAATCATATGCAATTCCGGGTCCGTGACACCCTTGCTTCATAGAATAGATGGCTAAGCTGTCTTCTTTCTCTTGGTTTCAATTCTCCTATTGGTACTGCCAAGTCTTCTACTTCAACGTACGGATTCAAGCCCAGTAGGTCCACTCTGACTTAAAAAGAACCTTGCTTCAAATGTCCATTGGGGCCAATCTTTATGAATCACCTGAACCAATAGCATGCTACACGTAAGTTCATTCGTTGGGTTAGGTACCTGGATCCAGACAAAACTCCAAACATGTAAGAATCTACCTTGAAGAAAAGTTTCTACTGGTTAATGCATTCCACCCTATTGATGACAGCTAATGTTACTAAAAGCTTAGATGAAGAAAGAGCTTCTGAGCGAAGGCTTGTTGGCTTTGGTTGTTGGCGTGGATTATCTTGTTAAGCTCTGCAGAGATGGTGAGCGTGAAGAAAGGACACTACCATCAAAGAAAGACAGCTCCCAAATAGATTTGCTGGTCTATGATGACCAAGTAGAAGCATCCGTTCCACATAGGTGAGAGCCTAGTCAGAGCCGAAGGCGACCGAAGGCCCATCAGAGCAAGCTGAAGCGATTGATATCTATCGTCGTGTAGAGATGAGTACAGATATACCGTAGAGGGAGCGATAAGGTTATCGCAGAGTGGAGCCCCACTTTTCCGTTCTTTGCTTTGGAAACCTATTCTTTTCTCTGCTTTGCTACTAGAAGTTGGCTTAGCAAACATGAGAACTAGAAAACAGATTGGCTAAGCCATTCAATTCCCTTTGGAAGGGGGGGTTCGGGGGGGGAACCTTTCTTACCCCTCAAACTGAGCTATTCCTACAACAAATGATTTTGTATCCAAATTCAAGTTTTCCATACACAAGTTATCCGGTATGGAGCCAGCGTCGTTTCGCTTTCGCAGGGTCTATGACCCAGTGGTATCGAACAACTAGCATCTGCCCGATTGGTCCACAACCTGTGCCTTCTTGTTCACTGAGGTGATAGTCTCATGCGATTGCCATCCAGGGCTATATAGTAAGGTTTTTCCTACCTTGTACTAGCCTTTGCCCCAGGGGGCGGTTTAACAGGATAGGATCTTAATGGCACTTCCAAAGCTAGTCTACCGAATGGCAATCGGAACAACTAATGCACGCTGCAGTGAGTTCACAGGTCTCACTATGTCAATAGACAAGGGCCAAAGTTCTAATGAAAATCAAGCACTAATCGGCATCGACAGGAACTAGAAGGTCCTGCCCTATCCGCTTGATCCACCATCGGTTGTATTAAAGCCAATAATCAAGAAATAGGTTTCCTCTGAAAGTGAAATCAAAATACTAGATTAGTAGTCAAGTCCTTGTCTGTCCACCTCTTCTGAACGAACCTCGGCCTATCAATGGAATGCCCTGAGCGGAACCATATCGAAAGTCCTACTCCAGGGTTTCAAAAGAATAGGAATAAACCATACCAAGCGAAAAACCATACTGGAAAGCTGTATTGAATCATACCAAACCAAGGTCCACCTATGTGATATCATAGACTTTTAGGACAATTTCACAGGGTTTCCTCCAATTCGTTGACTTTTTTATGTCATTTTTATCTTAGGGAAACCCGAAAAAAATGCAATTTTTTTTGCCTCGGCTAAAACTTGATTGAATGATCTCACATGGTCTCACTTTCTTTGTTCGGTAGGAATGGTTCTAAGCCAACGTGATGCTTCTTGGTCAGATGACCAAGATATTGGCAAATACCACATACGATCAAGAAAAGAGTACCTATAATCACATGAAAACCATGAAAGCCAGTTGCTAAGAAAAATGTAGTTCTTATCTGCACCTACATTAAGAATTCACCCTATTCTTGATAATGGGAATCACGAACATATCATACCAAGCCCGCCAAGCGGGAGAAGGGGCAAAGCGAGAACTCAGGAATGAATGAACCAAGAAGGGCATATATTCAAGACAAAAGAATTCTACTCAAAATGTTGATCTTCTGACCACGAAACTGAGCAAGAAGTCCATCCGATAGTGGGCGGTTGGTATCTTTAGGGCTTAAATGCGCCGCTTGTCGGCTGTGAAAAGTATACCTTTCCTTTCCCACCTGTTTTTCGGTGCCTTCTTTATGCTCGAGACTAAGGAAGCAAGAGGAAGAGTGAGGATCGACAGGCAAAGAATGGCTTGAGTGAAAGCTGGAGTGGCACAAGACAGATTGAAAGCAAAGGGAATAGCTCATATGGAAAGAAACATATATAGTCAATGAAATTCAAAAGATACCCATAATAAGCGATATTCTAAAAGATTCAGAATGAATGAAGACTTTCTAATAACATCGGGTTCCCGTGCAGCCAATGGGATTGGGGGAGTAGTTCATAGTTCCCCTCTAGCCAATCCTAAAAGTTCTTCTACCTTCGATCCAGTGGTAAGCCTTTCAAGTTTCCAGCCAGTAGACAAGAAATTCAGTAAGTAATAGACTAAGGATAGCCATCAGAAAAGGGAAAGCCTATCTCAATCAGTACTTCTTTTTTTGGAAAGCCAGGTTTTTTTATATGAAACTCAGGCAAGAAGACGAAAAGACTTTCACGTTACCAATTCCATCTCGTCTGATCTTTTATTGGTTTTGTTTCTCTCGTGCCCTTCTGGGCGGTACAAAGAACTGATGTAGGGGTTAAGGAAGAATATCTGGCTCATGCTTTTTTTTTGTGAGGAAATCGCTCTACTTTTTCCAGTGATGAGTGATTGAGTAAGGTCTAAGTCAATCTGTGTTATGACCTACCTTTTTTGATTGAAGTAAACGAGAGCTTTACTTCTTCTTTTCAAACCCCAAGGTTTGAGCTCGTCCTCAGGTCGGATTTGGATCCTTTTCTCTCTTTTGAAATTCCATAGATATAGATGTCTCGACTGCTGAATCCTTATCCTTAGAACAACTCGATTCCGTTGATTCACTGTCCATTTGTCCTTCAACTGGATTAATGGTCAATGACTTTGACAGCCTTTCCTTCACACAAGGTTTTTAATCCATCTCCCCCGCTTAGGACAGTAAGGGGAAGTAGCGATATTCCAATTCCTTCGTGGGGAATCAATGAAGGCAGCCGCTCCAGCAGCTTTAGTACTTAAGTTAATGCCCCAGCCCTTATCCCGCGATGAGAAGGTAGATGCGGTAAGCCAACTCCTATCCTTCTCGCGGAAAGGGCATTCAATGCCATCTTCATTCCCTTCCTTGCTTCGAGGACCAGATCGAATAGTCAAAGAAGGAGATGGCTAATTCCAGGAATAGAGTAGCATTCTCAAGCACTACCCTCAGTTGCAGCCTCAGTCCATATAAAACAGTCAATCTACCAGCAGCAGAGGCTGCAGATACATGTCCACCACCTGTTTATCTACTACCATAAGCGGGAACAGTTGCAGGTAAAGCGTGTTGTGAGGGCTTTCATTTGCGCGTTAAGGGCAGTTTCTGTTATAGCACTAGAAATCTGTGCTGTTAGTCTCAGCTAGAACAGAGGTTTAGCATCGACTAAATTTCGTATTCCGTTAGTTAGGAAGGCGATCTGAACTTTCGTCATAGCCTTGAACCGAAGAGAGCAATGCGAACGGTCAATCATATCATTTTCTAGACAGAATGGGGTGTAGGCACGTTTATTGGAGCAGTTGGGAAGACCACCGGCCAATTTTTGCAATCGTTAGAAAAAGGAGCTTGGTCAGCCATGTTCCCTACGTATCCTCTCATATTCCCATGATTTTCCATTGTACCTGTTCTATTCTCCACAACCGTCAGTTCAGATCTATCTCGGGTATGGTCACTGCACTCCAATCGTAGTATCTCCAATCTCTGCCTTGGTTGGTGCACCTATGGTTCTTTTTGTTATTGATGCCAAAAAAGAGAAATAAAATGTCAGCGAACACATACCACTATCTATATATAGGTTTTTCTTTTTCGTAGAGGTTGTCGCTTAGGTCCTTGGACCCTTCCTTCATGAAGCTTGAGGAAGCACTCACTTTTCTATCCACGGCATTCTTGGTTCTGCACTTAGTCTTGAACCTGTGTTGGTTTGGGACATCAATCTCATTCGTCAGCGGTGTGTGCCGCGTACTATGATTGCTTTCTTCTTGCTGTCAAATCCCAGTCTATCTTTCACTAAGCTTCCTTCGCTTGGAATTTCGAGTCAAAAAAGAAAGAAAGAAAGCGTACTATGAGGTATGAATGATCAAATTTCTACGGGTGTCATTGAATATCATGGGGTACGAACTTCTAAGGTCATGGCGTAGGGTATTGGATAGGCTGGTCCACTGGTTGAAGTCATTGCAGGGTGTGCTACGGACAGCTATTGTTCAAGGTCATTTCCTTTCTCTCGTCATCACGCCAACATACACAAAACTTGCCTTCACAGGGCCCCACCTTGACTTGCCATCATGGCTACACTCTTTTCATCAAAGCAACTCTTCTTAAGAAGACCCCTTGGTCCCCACAACGAAGTTCCTCCATAGAGAACCCAACTGCACAGCACCATCGCAAAGTTTTCTTCGTAACTCGATTAGTCTCACTCAAGAGAACTCATCTACACGGAAGGTCTTTTAAGTGCCAGTTGTACCCGCACAGAAGTTCTGTGCCCTCAACTACACCAGGATGCCTCCAGCAGTAGCATCACAACGAGTCTCACCATGGACAGCTCGCCAGTCTTCTTCCATCAGCCACACCTAATTATGGCCTCTCCATGCTCGTCATTTACATTTAAACTGCACACCCCCTTGTTGAGGTCTTACTCCAACGGTACGGCCTCTAGCACATGACCATTCCTCACTCAAGTCATCGACACCCTCGTCGATGTACGTGTTGAAAGAAGAAATTCCACTATCTCTCAAACGAGATGAGGTTTTTGAACTCCTATATCACAGAGTTTCATTGATGCCAAAGGGGGTTTTCCTCAAACGATTGGAACCAGAATAGGCTGCAAGAATGAAAGAGTCAATCTATCTTAGTCAAGGCGCTCGCTCTGCCACAAAGGGAGGAACTGGCAAAATATAAATAGAAAAGAGATGTTTCCAATTAAACCATAGATGTCCACTTCATACTTATAGTATTAGATTTCGGCTTGCTTGGGTTCATTCAAGGCATTTTCATATCTATTAAAGAAATCAATCAGCTCCTAATTAGGTCCCCCAAGGCGAGCGAAGTGACATTTTTCTTTCTCTTCCTCCAGTCAGAAAAAAAGATTTATGGTACCGGATGCATAACAAGAAAAGAAAGAATAGTAGTGGTGCCTACGCGCAAACAATCTTAGAACTGAGCTCTTGTAAAGGTGGGCATTCCTACGCTCAAACCCCATATCTCAGATGCATGCCCATTGGAATAGCCCATCACCAGGATGAAATTATCCATTTAGCGCAGTTCCCCTTTCCTCTCTTCTTATATCAACTTCACATCCTAAACACCAAAAGGAAGGGAGAAGCGAACTCGACCTGGTGGTTTTTGATCATTTTATTGACGCGATTTTCAATGAAAGCTGAGATGGGGTAAGTGTGAAGAGTCAACTATTGCCCTACTTTTCTTATTTCTTAGAAGAATTCACCCAGTATACTCCTTAAATTTGGATTATCGCTCTACTGAATCGAAAGAATGACTCTCGCGTTTGGAACAGATAAGTTCGGTACAGATAACAAAGAATAGAAATTGGAGGGCACCTGCTCTAGTTGCTCAGTATAGTTGCTATGCATGATTATGAGCTTCAGCAATTATTATCTATTTATAGAGGGAATTGCTAGATAGTTTGATTCGATTCGACGAAATTATACTCATATCGAGAATATTAAATGAACAGCTTTCCTAATGATATGAACAGCTTTCCTATTTAGAATTGAATGGTGATCGAGATAACCTTCTCGGTTTTCGATTCTCTACATTTGGAGCAGG